>JAZKJV010006309.1:0-600000 GCA_037367405.1 Ottelia alismoides | reverse complement strand
AGGCTCAACGTTGATCGGAGCGGGGCACTAGCGGCGGAGGGGCGCCATATGCAGCAAGGCGTCGCTGCCTTGGATCTCGCCGGCGTAGCTGCGGAGGCTTAGCGCTGTCACCGCCGCCCCCGACTTGCAGAGCTAACGGCAGATATTGGTCTGGGGGGTCGCCGGGGTCCTTTTATAGAGAGAGGGGCTGAGCGGGTGCGAGGATTGCGGGTGGCCGGTGGGAGGTCAACGGGGCGTTGGCGACGAAGGCAGGGCGGCGCGGGGATAACGGAGGGCCGGTGCGGAGAAGGCGGTGGTGGTTGGCGAGATCCGCGGAGGATAACAGAGGAGCGGAGGGCGCGAGGTTGGGGGAGAAAAGCAGTGGTCGTTCGATCAAGCGAGATTGAACGGCCACGCGCATGCCACGTGGCTGGAAGTGAGAGCGCGGGCGCACGTGCAGTGCGCGTGCGGGGGGTGGCACGTGCGCTACACGTGCGGGCGTTTAATTTTTTTAATAAAAACGATATAAAAAAGTGCGAAAAATGGCTGACACGTGGCGGCCTCTGGGGCTGCCACGTGTCAGCACCAGAAAAATCCAATATAAAATACTTTGTAAAATCAAAAAGAAATAGCAGACGACTTCTTTTCGAAAAAGTTCCTTCACAAAAAATGCTCGTCTCGACAAGATCTACAACTTTTATGAAGACATCAAAGCCAAATTCGATCAAATGTAAAAAGTGATTTTTTGGGGTATCCCATGTACATAGAACACCTTGATTTTTGGGTTTTCTAATTTTTTTGTCAATTTTAAGCAAAATAAAAATCCCGAAAAATATGGAAAAATCAAAGATAAATAAAAGACAATTAATTATATTTTTTTGGATTTTTAATAATAAAGAAAATATATGCATGAAATACAAGGTCAAAAGCCGCGAAAATCTACACTGTACAAAAGAGGCCCAAAACCCAACTTTTACATATGAGTTCCGATTCACTTGAACTTGGTCTTGTTTTGAAGGCAATTGAATGTGTATTAGTTCAAAAGTGAGTAGGATCAAATCGGACACTGGATGGGGAAGATATGAGGCTTTTGGTCCGAAAATCCTGAAACTAGGGTTTGGGATTTTGGTCCACTTAACTGGGTTAATTATTTTTTTGTATTTTTTTAATTATTCTTGTTAGTGATGTGTACACAGTGGAGGTGGTTTTGGGTTATAGGTGTCAGCATGAAGGAGTTAAAAATAGGGGAAGTTAGGCTATTTACAGGTCATTTTTTGCTTGAATTTTTGGCTTCTTATTATATGCAGAAATTAATGCTAAAATGCAATTCTTATGAAATCATGCATGAATGCTAATTAAGCAGAATAAATGCAGAAATGCAGTTGATTTTGAGGGACTTGATCTTAATTAATGAGACTTAGAGTGGTGAATCCGAGATTCATCATCCCCCTATACTTAAACCATGCTCGTCCCTGAGCATCAAAAAGAAATGCCATGAAGTGAAACGAGACTGGGTTCCATACCAAGACCATGAACTGAAGGTGAAAGTGAAACTAAACTTGACCTTTGGATTATTAATATGTCGGAACTTCTGTGAGACTTAGAATTTTAAAATCAACAGCCCTCAAGTTCTACACATCATTGTCACAATTTCGGCTCAGAAGTCATCTTATATCGATCCTCTTCCCAAAGTATACCCTATGAATATTGAACAACCGACTCATGTGTGTGAAGGGTTTTAGCTCTTCCCATCCGGAATGCCGGACTACCATGCTCCTCTCCTCTCCAGTAACTCATCCTCGGGGAGTCAGGTATTTCCTTCTAAGGTCTGTCGTGCTGTATTCACAATCGAATGAGGGAGAAGTTAGAAGAAGAAGAAAAGAACTGGAGGGTGGCCAGTGTAGTCACCTCTCCTTGTGAAGATGGCCAGTGTAGCCGAGTCTCCACCAAGATCTGCAGGTTCTTGAAGCTTGGACCTTTTTGGTCAGATTTTTATTTGGTAGAATGCTTCTTTGTATTTGGAATTTTTGGTGGTTCTGCTTGGATCTTGTTGTGCCCTACGGATATAGAATCTTTTTGTTCCGTACATTTTGTGGGGTCTTAGAAAAAATTGTGCCCAACCGTCCATCCCTTTTCCGAAGCTTTATTTCAACCCGTACTCCGGTCTTTAGATTTCCACGCTACCAGAAAAGAGACTCACACAGTCTTCCAACATCCCGCTGGGTTGAGCTAAGTGCATAGTGCGAGAGTGCGAGTTAATTCCCTATTCCAGAGTTGTACCCAGAATGAAGAGACCAGATTAGACACTAAGAGTCAAACGCTGTACATTGTCATGTGGAACTTAAAGAATTAAGTCAAAAGACCTGAAGCTCTTAAAATCCTATTTCTCGGTGAAGTTCCTCTGAAAATTAGGTGGATTAAGGTCAAGTCCGGACCATTCTCGGTTTCGGCTCATAACTCGGTTCAGATTCCAATAACTTTTCACAGATGCAAATGCATGTGATGTTGGATGAAGTGCAGGTGTGAAATGCTGACACATTTTTTTTTGATTTTTTTTGTTGTTTTTCTTTTTCTTTTTCCCTTTTTTTGACATTTTATGCAAGGGAATTTTTTTTATGCAGAAAATGGAATAAGAAGCTTTCTCTCTTTTTTTTCACAAATTTTGGGCAAGTCAGTGTTAGTAGCAAAACTCTTCTGTGTTTGTTTGTGTTTTTTTAAGTTAGTATCCACCCCGTAAATACATATAGACTTACGCGAAAGTACGAGATATGGGTAAAATATATACAAAGTATATATACAGACCCCCCTATACTTAGCGAGTGTTGTGTCCTCAGAGCACAAGAAGCGTAAAGAAGACATAGCTTGGGCTGAGCATAAGGGAGTGAAAAAATGAAAAGAAAAATGAAGCGGTCGGGATATGTGAATGAAGAGAGTATATACAGGTGGATGTTGATTCCCCCTATACTTAGGCTCTGGACAGCCTAAGTATGGAAGAAGGGTGGTAATGGAGCGATTAGGAGTCAGGAGAAGAATGATATATACAGATGGCATCGGTCCTGACGACCGGCCAAGCGACAGAGGTAAAGGTACAGAAATAGGTCGTTGTGACCTCAATCACTCGGACTAAGTCGATCAAGAAAAATCGAACCACTCGCGAAAAATAAAACCAATCAAGCAAGGAAGCGGTCCTGCTATATGTTTAACCTGGTATAGCACACAGGGTCGAACTCAAGGAGCACGGATTGGCCGAAGGCCTACGAAGTAGTAAAAACAAATAAAATAAAGACAAAATATTTTTTTTGTGGTTTTTAATTATTTTTATATTTTTTTGGATTTTTAATGTGTAAAGAAAATAATAAAAACAAAAACAAGCACACTTCAACAATTTATTTAATGCATCAAAAATCAAGCAAAAATTCAAACAAAAATATTTTTATGTGTTTTATATTTTTTTATGTTTTTGGTGAATTTTTGGAATTTTTCTGATGGATATTTTATTTTCTAAAAATCAAACAGTAGCAAAAATGCAAGGTACTGTCCAGCCAGGCCCAAAAGCCCTAGATAAAATATCTAAGGGCTCAAAAGGGCCTGGAGGTATTTTTCCTGTAAACTAGGTAAAACAAGGAAAATTTGAGTACCAAAATTATTGTTTTGGGTTTTTAGATTATTTAATAGAATTTTTATGGGTTTTTAGGGGTTTTTAAGTTTTTAAGGTTTTTAATCAGAGAAAAATAGCCAAAATTGGCTAGAAAATCAAGGAACACAAAACAAACAGTACCAAATTTTTGTAGAATTTTTAGGGGAGTTTTTATATTTTTTTGGGGTTTTTAAATCTAGACAGTAGCTAAAATGATAGTTTTTGAATTTTTAAAAATAACAAACGAAATCAAAAATGTCCTCAAAAATTCACAAAAATCCTACACCATGGCAGGAGCCATGTGTCAAATTTTAGTCAAATTTGGAGGTGATTTGATATTTTATTCAAAAATCACAAGAGGGTACTGTGCACAAGGACTGAAATGCAAATACCCAAAGTTCTGGGGGTCCCGGTGCAAAATACCCAGCAAATCACGTGCCAAGCGCGTGCCTGGGGCACTCAGGGACCTATTTGTAAAGAAAACAAGTCCCGAGGACCTATTGGTAACTCGTACCAAAAGTCCAGGGGGCTATGTTGCAAATTACCCACAAATTAACGCACATGCGAAATTAAACCATTCACAGGGGCATAAATGCAAATATCAAAAAGATTTCATTCATTCATAAACATCCAGAACTACAAGGGCATCTACTGCAATTACACCAAAATAACACGTGACGAAGCACGTGGCTCACACAGGAAGGGGTATAAGTGCAAATAAAATAAGCTCGAGGTCCAACATGCAAATTACCCTAAAACTAAACAACTGACTAAAATATTTACAGGACTAAAACGAAATAAAATATAAGGAAGGGCCTAAGGGTAAATTACCCTTTATTAAGTCGAGCCGACGGATGGGCGCCACGTGGGTAGATGGACGGCTGAAAATGGGTGGCGCTCCAACGCTGAGGTCCTCGCAGCGATCGGACGGTCGAGGGTGCGCCACGTGGGGGATCGAACGGGTGCGGCTCTCGGTGGCTAAACCTCGTGCAACGGACGGTCCAGATCGCCTCTCCAAGATCTGACGGTGGCTGGATCTCCTCAAGTGGACGGTCAGGATAAGAACTGGAGGTCGAGGACGATCGAACGGTCGGGGAAGATGCTGGAAGAACAGTTGGCCGGCGAGTTTCGCCGGCCTCGTGCGTGCGCTGGTATCCTCCCCTGCTGCCTCTGGAGATCGGAGAAGCTCCGCGATGATGCTCCGCAGCTGATGGTAGGCTCCGATGACCCAACCGAGCCCTGGAGGGCTCCGGCGAGGTCGGCGGAGGTGAAGCTCCTGGCCCGGATGACTCAAGCCCTCAGATGGACTCGCAATGACCTGCAAAGTAAACCAGGAGACTCGCGGGTCGAGGGCAAAGTGCCTCGACCCCGTTAGGCGTGGTGAAAGTGGTCGGGGAGGCGAAGTGGTCGAGCTCCGGCGAGGGGACGGACGGAGGAGCTCGAATCCCCAGCTCCTGTGCGAGCTGGGTTGGACGGAGGTGCAGAGAACGTGCGTGGGAGGAAGGCGGAGGTGACGATGGATTCCGATGATCGAATGGAGGTGTGAGGTGGTCGGAATCGACGAAACACGGCGACGGCGAGATTTGGGGGAAAATGGAAATTGAACGGAAGAGTGGAGCTAAGGGACTACCTGGGTGGATGGGTAGACTGTGCTGGAGCTGGGGAAGCTCCCGGTCGTAGCCTCGAGGGACGTCTGGGCCCGAGGCTCGGAGCTCGCACCAGTGGCGGAGCTACGGCGGAGATGTCGCCGGATCAGTGGATTCGCCGGCCTTCCTCGCTGCAACAGGGTGGGGCGGCGAGCTGTCACCTCGCTCTCTCTCTGGAGCTCACTGGAAAGCTACGTGAATGGCCAAAGATGGAAGAATTAGGTCGCCGGAGACGACTATATATATGGCGGGAGATCCGAGAAGAGGGGGTCCGGCCAAGCTCAGGAGCGCGCGGATCCCGAGGGAGCGGCTCCAGCGAGGATGCCGGATGCAAGGGGAACGATTCGGACCCGGGGCTTGGTGGATTGGTGATCGGGTCGAGCGGGCATAAATCCGAGAAGTGGGGTCCGACGCTCGAACCCGTGAGAAGTGGTCCTGGGGGGGTCAGTTGACCGGGTGGTCAACATCCCCAAGACCCAATGGGGTCAGGCCACGTGGTAGGATTTTAAAGTTCAAAATTAAGGTAGTTATGGCCCGATTTTGTAAAAACTCAAAACACAAACTATTTTTATTTTATTGTTTTCTATTTTTTTGGTGATTTTTAATTAATTTTTGGAAATAAGAAAAAGGTATTTACAATATATAGCTATATATAGGTATATATACAATATGTAGGCTTTTGATTTTTGATTTTTAATTATTATTTTTGTATAATTTTATTCCTATTTTATATTTTATTTATTTATAGAATAAAATAAGGAATAAAAGGGTGTTTTTATTTTATTTTTATTATTTATATACATAGGTAAAATAAATAGTTATGTACAACTATATACATGGTATATGTACAATGTATTTTTGTATTTTTAATTTTGTTATTTTGATTTGATTTTTGTTTTGATTCTTTTTATTTTATTTATTTACAATATATAATATAGATTATTTACAAAAAAAGTTTGGAAAATAACTTTATTTATTTACAAGGTTAAATAAATATAGAAGCATGGTCTATGTACATGATGAAAGGGTCTTTTTAATCTTTTTGATTTTTAACTTTTTATTTTGTTTTTATCTCTTATAAATATATACAAGTATTTATAAGCATATTTTTGGGTGAGGAAAACATTTTTATTTTATCTACATAAATATATACAAATGAGCCCCTATCTCCCTCTACTTGGCTTTTATGCGGTCAGGCCCATGCTGAGCCCTCCCTTGGGTTAGGTTGCTCAATATTTATTCTAAATATTTCTCTCTTTTTCTTTTTAATCTTTATTCTTTTATTTTTGCACAAAAACATGCTAATTATAGAATTTTACACAATGCATGCTTTTGCTAATTATTCCTATTTACACATATCTACATGCATTTGCAAAGGTTTTTGTAGCTAAAATATAAGAATAAAGAGTGATGAATGGGTATTCATCACCCCCCTATACTTAACTTTGCTAGTCCCTTAGCAAACACTTATTTGAAAAAGAAGTGAAAAAGAAAGAAAGAAAAAGAAAAAGAAAAAGAGGATGTACATGGATCAAGGTTGATTATTAAACTTGCCTTCATTAAATTGAGGTATGGAGCTCAATCAGATCTTTGGGTTATTAATGTGTCGGAACCTTATTTAGACTTAAGCTTAAAACCTAACAGCCTCTAAGTTCCACCAATCTATAATCAAGACTCCTCAATGCTCCAGATCAGAACAAGTCATCAATCACAAACCCTGAAGACCATGAATCTTTTCTTGTCCTGTGAATGTGAGGTCTAAGCTCTCCACCTCAGAAATGGCAACTTGACAACCCTCCCCAACAAGGTAACTCTATGACCTCAATCTGGCCACTCTTTCCTCGAGGAGCGGGGTATTCCCTTCTAAGTTCAAGTTCAACCGGCTCAAGAAGAGGGGGAAGAAGAGAATGGGTCAAGGCCAGTGTAGCCAAGTACCCTTGGGAGCTTGACCAGTGTAGCCAAGTCTCCCTGCTGCAAGCTACAACAGGTGGATCATGAAACCAAGCTTTGCTTATTGCACTCTATACATACTCCGGTGGGATTTTCATTTTCTCTCAGACCCACCACTTTTTTGGAGTTCTTTTCTTTTTGCACATTTTTTTTTCAAGTGCATATGTACAACATATACATGTGCAGCATATATACAAGGAGTTTTTCCTCTTGAGCCAGTAGACTATCCCTCTTTTGAAGCTTTATTGCAACCCACAACTCCCGTCGTTAGACCTCATGGCAACCAGACCAAGTTGAGACGCACTTCCTTCACTATAAGAAGAAGAGAGGTTCCGCCTAGAAGTACTACCCTCATATGCTACCCCAAGTCAAGTAAGACTGCCTCCTCACCACCTCATCTGTAGAGAGCTCGGTGCATAGTGCGGTTGTCCAAGTAAAGCCATAATCTATATGAGTCATGTGTTGTTGTTAAGTGCTCTACTTAGGCTCATTGAGATGACATGTGATCATAGCCTAGTGGACTCAAAGAATTAAGTCACCATGGACCTGAAAAGCCTTAAACCTAAGCCCTATAAGGTTTCTCTTAGAAATTAGGTGGATTAAGATCTTAATCAAGCTCCATTTCTCAATTTGATTCCAGGATAGTTTAAATGTCAACTATCATCCAGAAAAACTATATACATATGTACCAAAAAGATGCTTATTTACACAAATTTTACAATCATGCAAAATTTTTGAAAAATGTTTTGAAATCATGAATGAATGATGCATGAAGTGCAAGTTTTGCAAAAAGATATTTACACACATTTACACAAGATTTTTGCAAACTTTTGATTTTCAAAACATTTTGGAAAAATTTTGTACTATATACATAATTTTGATAAGAAAATATTTACACAAGCTTTACACAAAAGATTTTTGAAATTATTTTTACAAAAATAATTTGTACACTAGCTATGTATGTGCAAATAAAAGAAGATTATGTACATGAAAATTTTTTAATTTTTGTGGTTTTTAGCCATTTTATTTATTAACACACTCACACAAAGTGCGAGTTATGGCTAAAGTATATATGAAATATATACACACCCCCCTATACTTAGCTCGAACGATGTCCTCAGAGTCAAGAGCGATGAAGAAGACATAACTCGTGCTAGGTATAGGAAAGTGAAAAGGAAGGCTATACAAAAGAAGAATGAAAAGTCAAGAGGGACTCAGGTCTCCCCCCTATACTTAGGATCAAGTAATCCTAAGTATAGCAGGCTGTATACTAAGGGAAAACCTGAGTGCAGAATGTACAGGGTCTACCCCCCCTATACTTAGGGTGAAATATCCCTAAGTATAGGAAGCAAAGACAGGGGTAGATAGAAACAAAAGAAATACCCGGAAGGTCTCACATCCCCCCTATACTTAGGGTAAAGTGCACCCTAAGTATAGCATAATCACAAGATGAAGGAAGGGATGTGGGACTAAAGAATGTAGTGATATGGACATCTGGATCTATATACAACGGACGATCAGTGAAACTCAGGCGTGAGATGCATTAGATGTGAGTCAAAGACCACATCTCACGCAAAATGAATAGGGGCAAGATCAACGACCCGCGGCTCATGATCTAGAAATGGCTTGAGCCGCTGGTCGTTCACTCGAAAGGTACTCTCAGAAGACAACTCAGATATGTCGATGCTACCGTTGTCGTGTACCTTTCGAACCAGATAAGGTCCCTTCCATTTGCTTTGTAGCTTCCCTGGAAATAATCTAAGCCTCGCATCAAACAGCCATACTTTCTGTCCAATCTCAAAATACTTGTGGCTGATATGAGAATCATGCCACTCCTTGACTTTCTCCTTAAAATGTAGGTTGCTTGAGAAAGCTGCATCTCTAAGCTCCTCCAGGGCAGCTAGCTCTGCCCTTCTCTGGTCTCCCATACCATCTGGATCCATGATAATATCTGTGACTGCCCAAAGTGACTTGTGCCTCAGCTCAACAGGTAAATGGCATGGCTTGCCGTATACGAGGCGAAAGGGAGATGTGCCCAACGGTGTCTTGAAAGACGTCCTATATGCCCACAAGATCGAGTCCAAAAGCTGTGACCAATCTTTTCGGTCAGGGCGGACGACTTTCTGCAGAATAGTCTTGATCTCCCTATTCGACACTTCGGCTAGACCATTCGTCCGTGGATGGTAAGGTGTAGCAACACGATGATCTATGCCAAACTCGCTAGCAAGTGCCTTCACCTGGTCGTTGATGAAGTGAGATCCCCCATCAGAAATCAGAACTCGTGGAACCCCGAACCGCGTGATGATGTGCTTCCTCAAAAATCTGCAAACTGTCCTCGCATCAGCGGCTCGGGCGGGGATAGCCTCCACCCAACGACTCACATAATCAACGGCCAACAGAATGTACTCAAATCCCTGACTCTTAGGGAATGGACCCATGAAATCGATGCCCCATGCGTCAAAAACCTCACAGAAGTGAATGGACTGCATCGGCATCATATCACGCTGTCCACAAGTGCCCATCCTCTGACAGTCAGTACACCTCTTCACGAACTCATCTGAGTCCTTGAAGAGTGTAGGCCACCACAAGCCGGATTGGAGCACCTTCTGTGTCGTTCTCCTCCCAGAATGATGTCCTCCTGCCTCAAGCTTGTGGCAGTAAGTGAGGACGCTATGGTGTTCCTCCTGAGGAATACACCGACGCCAGACGCTATCCCCTCCTTCGTGGTAAAGGATGGGATCCTCCCAATGGTAAGACTTGGCCTTCGCGAGGAAGGTCTCAAGCCTCTGCCTGGGCCAATCTTGTGGGACTTTCCCAGCAACGAGAAAGTTCACAATATCGGCGTACCATGGGAGTGAGGCGATAGCAAGGATCGCCTCATCTGGGAAGGTATCTCTAATAGGATCGATCTGCTCAGAATCCTCAGGCTGCTCTAGTTGGGAGAGATGATCTGCCACCACATTCTTGACTCCAGGCTTATCCTTGATCTCAATGTCGAACTCCTGGAGTAGAAGGATCCATCTAGTCAGTCTGGCCTTGGCATCCTTCTTTACCATGAGGTACCTGATGGTGGTGTGATCTGTAAACAAAGTCACTCTAGATCCAATGATATACGATCTGAACTTATCAAGGGCGAACACTACGGCTAGCATCTCCTTCTCTGTGACCGTGTAATTACGCTGGGCGGAATCCAATGTGCAGCTAGCATAGTGTATGGCAAACGGAACTCCATCCCTCCTCTGTCCCAGCACTGCCCCTACGGCAAAATCAGAGGCATCTGTCATGATCTCGAATGGGAGAGACCAATCAGGCGGCTGGAGGACAGGAGCCTCAATGACACACTGCTGGAGAGTCGCGAATGACGAAAGACACTTGTCATCGACAAGGAACTCGGTGTCTTTCGTCAAGAAGTCAGTCAACGGTCGGGCAA
Organism: Ottelia alismoides; assembly: GCA_037367405.1. NCBI lineage: Eukaryota > Viridiplantae > Streptophyta > Magnoliopsida > Alismatales > Hydrocharitaceae > Ottelia > Ottelia alismoides. The sequence goes on along the minus strand of JAZKJV010006309.1, from coordinate 589,358 downwards.
TCCTGCTGAAATCCTGAATAAATCTCCTATAAAATCCAACGTGCCCCAGGAATGACCGTAGCCGCCTCAGATTGGACGGCGGTGCGAGTTTCCTAATGACATCGACCTTGGCCGGATCAACCTCCATGCCCCTGTTGGAGATGATATGGCCAAGCACCGTCCCTTGAGTCACCATGAAGTGACTCTTCTCCCAAGATAGCACCAAATGAAACTCAATACATCGCTGGAGCACCCGGTCTAGGCAGTCAAGACAAGAATCGAATCCGTCGCCGTAGACCGAGAAATCGTCCATGAAGACCTCCAAACACTCCCCTACCATGTCCGAGAAGATCGACAGCATGCACCTCTGAAAAGTCGCAGGGGCATTGGCATAGCCAAATGGCATGCGTCGAAAAGCATATGTGCCGAAGGGACAGGTAAAGGGTGGTCTATTCCTGATCCTCAGGAGCGATGGCCACTTGGTTGTAGCCCGAGTACCCATCCAGGAAGCACTAATGGCTCTTCCCTGCTAGTCTCTCAATGATCTGGTCAATAAAAGGCAGGGGGAACGATCCTTCTTGGTGGCTTGGTTGAGTCTCCTGTAGTCAACACAAACCCTCCAAGAGGTGGGTACTCGTGTAGCAATCTCCTCTCCCGACTCACTGATCACAGTCGTGATGCCCGTCTTCTTGGGGCACCACATGCAAGGGGCTAACCCACTTGGAGTCGGAAATGGGATAAAAAAACCTGCACCCTGATGAATCCATGTTTCATCATCTTTATTCTATCATTTTGGCCTTAAAAACCCTAGTAAATGTGTGTAAATAGGCCTTATTCATGCATTTTAGCATTTATGTATATGTGTGTAAATATTGTATAAAATGCGGTTTTTAGTGCCAAAATTATAGAATAAAGAAAAGAAAAGAAAAAGAATAAAATATTGTAAATATTTTATGACCCGAAACCCCGAGACCTAGGCATCTTGATGAATAGGTCGACAAGGAATACAGTAGGGGGAGATAAGGGCCAAAATACAATAAAAATACCTATTTATTTTATTCATTTTTTATTCATTTTGGGACCTATTTTTGGTTCCACTTTTTATACATCAAATAAAGAAACTTTGTACATGAAAGTTGTAGATAATTTAATAAAGAAAAATACAAAATTGATTTCACAGAAAAATAATGTGCAGATAAAAAGTTATGGTCTGAATAAAAATTCAGAATGCCAACTTCCCAGACCCGTATCGCACAAATAAAAACTCCAAATGCGGCATACTCACCTTTAATTGTATATAGAAGAAAATAATCTATTTAATGGCGGTAGTTTCGCATTTGGCGGAGCTACGGTTTGAAAGTTGACTTTTGGACCCCTATTGTATACATGTATATATTAAAATATTCAATTTATTATTTATTCATTATTTTTATATTTTTATATTTTTATAATGTTGTAAATAATACTTATAATAACTATGTACATTAAAATCAGAATAAAAGCATAAATAAAACCCAAATAAAAATACTTGTATATATTATAATACATAGGTATAATACATGTATCTATACCTGTACAAATAACACTTTCATTTTATTAAGTGTATAAAATATATCAGAAAATTAAAATAAAAATATATTTGCGTATATAAAAGTATTTTATAATTTTAGAAAATAATAACCAAAAATAATAATACTAAAAATACCTAAATAAAAATAGAATACTCAAATACATAGATATAGATACCTATAAGGGTATAAATGCAAACTTGTAAAAATATACTTCATAAAAATAAATAAAAATCACTATAAAATACTTTATAAAAAAATAAACATTTTTCATTTTATAACTAAAAATTAATAAAATCATCTCCTATTTTAATTTGAATTAACAATCATTTTTTGCAGGTTTTCCCTGGTTGGTCCACGTGGACCAACCAGGTGGGTTTGACAGTTGACCTCGGTCAACTGTCTGACCCCCCCTGCTCTTGTCAGTTCATTGGATTTTTCGCTCTCTTTCGCCCTTTTTTCGAGGCCTCGCCTTTCATCGTTTGATGTTGCGGTCTTCTGCAAACCTGTTCTCCTACCATAGGGCATACACGCCCTAGGCTTCCCTCGAGCATTGGATCAACACTGCACCCGCCATCCCCTCGTTTATCACGCCCAACCACCATGTTTCAACATGCCCCCCTCACGCCCCATTTGATCTTTGAACCTCTTTGTACCTTGTTTTTGGACTCTCTTCGCGCAGCTCAGGACGGGAGGCGTGACAGGCCTCCTCCAGCTCGTCGGAGGAGCCCAGGCGAGGGCCGGAGAGCGCTCCATCAACCCATCTCCGGCCTTGCGGTCGTGAGGTTTATTCCTCGTGGTTCCACGCCACTCGAGGGCGTTTTCTCCTTGTTTTTCTTATAGTTAGCTAGCTGTTAGTTTAGGTTTACGTTTTGTCTATTTAGGTCATGATTTAAACCGCTGTTAGTGCCGATCTTCATCTCGAACACGTCGCCGGAGCTCACAAGCTCCGGTGACCACCAAGCTCGCCACGCACACCACCCGCTCATGTTTTGCTAGCCCTGGAACCATTTTCTGTTGGCCGTGTGTTTTCTCTGCAGGTCCAGGTGCTAGAGAGCCGCGCTGGGGCTCGATTTTTGTCGAAGTTTGCTGAAGAACAAACAGCCTGGCGCCGCCCCCTCCGCTTCACGAAACGGTGAACCTCCAGCCCTCCTGGGGCCATTTTGACCCCGCCGTTCCCTCGGGGAGACGCCTAGGAGCCTCGCGGCCCCTTTTGCAACCTCCACCGTCGACGGAGACGAGGAAGAGGGGTCGGGGAACCCCAGCGCCGCCGGCCCTCCTCCTGTTCTTCGTAATCATCCTCGGGCCGTCGGATTCGGCCAGTTCTTCCACGCCTATCATCTGCCGTTGATAGCACGCCCCCCTCCAGCCGTAGATCGCAGCTTCAAGATCTAATCAAGACCGTCCTTGTGAAGGGGTATCGCCTCCTGTGCGCGCGCCACGTGGCCTAAGTGGGCGCGCATCCACCGTCCGCCAGCGCCTGCTTGTGTATTCAGAGCAAGACTTTATTCTGCTATTTAATTACTTTTGGAGTTTTGCATTGAGGCCCCCCTAGTTCGTGCTTATTGCAAACAAGCCCTCCCCAGGCGCGTGCTTAGCACGTGCGTGGGTAGTCTTTTTGCAAGAACATCCTCGTGCCTTTATGATTTCGTATGTAGTCCAGTAACTTGTGTGTTTAAGTATAAAGTTTGCTGTGAATTTGCGCCAAGGCCCTCGGACTTTCTGATAATTACACAAATGCCCCTGCACGCATGATTTCTCTTTTTGTTTCTAGTAATTTTTGCATGCGTTTATAAAAACCCAAAAATTTCGCAAAAATTGCATTAAGCTCATGTGCATCTATGCTTCCACGCCATCAATTTAGTTTTTGATTTTACTTTATTTTAATATTTATTAAAAATCAAAAACAGCCATTTTCAGCACTGATTGCATTAGAAAATCCCTAAAAAATATAAAAACACTCCAGAAAAATCCCAAAAAAATATATTTTGCGTCTTTTAGTTTGTTTTAACTCCCAGCCAAAAATCACTAAAAATATAAAACCAAACTCCTAAAAATCGCAAAACTCTAAAAACCTTCATAAAAATTTATAAAATTCATAAAAAAATCCAAAAATAGTGTTTTCTTTTCTTGAATTTTCTTTATTTTATTATCTTTAAGTGAAAATTAATTTGGAGAATTTTTGTTACTGTTTGCTATTTTATTTCTCCATTTTAGTTTCAGCTTTGTATTTTATTCACTGTTTGCTTTATTTTGATAATTAAAAATACCAAAAACATTCTAAAAATTACCAAAAAAATCACAAAAACATTAAAAAAGGATAAAAAGACCAAAAAGACTTTATTTGCTACTTTTTGAACATTTTTATCTATTTTTATAAATATCTCTTCCTCCTTTTCATTACATTGTCCTTATTTTCCAATATTGAAAAAGAAAATAGAAAAATACAAAATATAAAATATAAAAATCAGTAAATTAAAAATCAAAATACAAAAATACAAAATTAAAAATTAAATAAAAAATATAAAATTAAAAACCCACAAAAAATAGCATTAATAGACAACTTGATCACATCACACATTTTGTGCACTTGTGCCCCGTTCTACCTGTCTGCTCCCTGTGTTCGACCTCTACAATACTTGCACCTATACACATCTTGTTGTAGAGTTATAATAAATTTTAACTCCGCACATTTACTTTCATTGCTTGATATATTTGTTGTGGGTTAATTGTTGTTTGAATATCGGATTTCGTTGGAGGTCAAATCAGCGACTGTTGATTCGCCTTGTGAGTCAACACGATCTCTGCGATTTTCCGTGTTCAACAAATGGCGCCGTTGCCGGGGAGCAACAGCGCGTAGTTCGGGTCTTGTTTGTGTTTGTGATTTATTGTCTATTTCGCGGCTTTTATTTTTCGCTATTTTATTTTCTTTATTTTTGATATATCTCTTGATCGGTCTAACCTTCTCTTTTGTTGAATTTGTGCGAGGAACCGCGGATCGAGGGAGGCGCTCCACCCTAGGCGCCTACGCACCCACGTGAAGCCGGCATCTACCAGCCGAGCACCGAGGAGGCGAAGAGGAAATTTTGAAGACCGAGCTCCACTTTACTCGTAGAATTTATTTCCTGCATTTATTTTTGTAATTTTTGTGAGAGAGAGACCTCTATATTTGTAATAATACAGGTACTCGGATATTCAGGACTCTCGGGCCTAATTTCCAAGTGATTGTTCACTTGGGGGCTCACCGCAGTTTTGACGGTTTTCATCGCATTTTTTTACTTTGTTTTTCGATTTTCGATTTTCTTTATTTTGTGTGATTGAGCCCCTAGTTCTAGGATTGCTTGCGATAGACTAAGACCAAACACCTAATATTTTGCATGCACCTATAGTCTCGTTTGGACTTAGTCAAATTTTAAACAGTTGATCATCACCTTCAATCCATCGCGCCGCGAGCTCTCCCCGCAAAGCGCTTTCTCCTACCCTCAATTTGTTGAGCAGAGGAGGGGTGAGCCTAGACTGGACTCTAGGGTTGAGGATTGGCGGTCAACGTGTGGTTCTTCCCGCTAATAGCAATTTCTGAAACTTAGGGCGATTTCATCGGCTTTTGCATTTGCATATAGTTAGGTTTCAATTCTGCTGAGCATCTTTGCATGTAGAATGCTGGATGCAAGGTGAGCATTTACGCTTTAGCATTCATCATCGTTTTTGCCGCTTGCATTGCTTTTCCGACTCTCCCTCTATTTTTGCCAACTTAGGTGCTCAAAGGAATTGAATCCCCGATAGGATCGTGCATTTTCATTAAAAATTCAAAAAAAAAGTGATAATCAATAAAATTGGGAGTGCTAATATTACTTGACCCTAAAACCGACCAAAAAGAAAAAAATTCTCTTGTGGCGAGTAATCCCCTCATTGTCTTCGTTTTACATTGCTCGCGCACACACTAAGGATTAGTGCCCAAATCCCATTGAGCCCCTAAGTGTTTGTGCAACTTGTGGACTTCTCACCTAACTCTAAAACAGACAAGATAAAAAGACCGCATTTGTGGTCTCTACCGAGTTGAGTAGGTGAATTGAGGGTTTGTATTATTTTCATTTTTGTCTGTGATTGTTTTGTGTGCATCCTAGATCGCCGCTGCGCACTTGCGCCTTTCTTCTCACTTCTCTTGACTTGACCATCGTGCTCTCCCGATCATTTTCTTTTGTTTCGAGATGGCCGACTGGAGCGTATTCTATCCGGACTTTGCGGATCACTCGTTCACTCCAGCCGGTCCACCTCCTTTTTTCCAGGAGGACTTTGCTCCTGATTTTTGTACATATCCGACCAACCCACTATTTCAGGATCCGGACTTTGACCTTCACCAGTCATTTCCACCACCATCACCTACACATTTCGACAACCCGCTCTTCCTTGAGTATCCCGATCCGGAATGTGATTTTTGCCCACACCCACATCCCACATTCGACACACCCGATCCTGAGATTTTGGAGTCACCTTTCATGATATCAACACTTGAGACCTTGAATCAGATGATGGAGCATATGAATTCGAGGATTGCCGACCTTACTAGTTTAAATAAGAACCAAAATGCCGCTCCAGTCTTTGAGGATATGGAATCATTTGAGGATTATTATGAGAGCTTGCAATCGCCCAAATTACAAAAAAATGAGAAAAATTTAAAAACACAAAAAGATTTCGGGAGACACACGATCGAGTCAGACTGTGAGGAGAGAGACCACTTGCCAGAACTCTTGACCACACATCCTTTCACACCTTGTCCCACCTTTGACCCCGAGGATGCCGCTGTACAGACTGCTCTTGGCATACCTCGTGTATATGCTGATTCCGACTTCCTCCCTTGTATGGAGGAGATCCAAAAATTCAAAAAAATGCTGACTGAACCCGAAGTGGTGGCCACCATACATGAGATTATTCGTGCCCCACTTCAGCAGGCCATGACCGATTTATCTGCTCCTCTTCCCAAGAAGAGAAAGCGGAGGAGCAGATCTGAGCGTCATATCTTGACCATGGCCACTGCCCACGCCATCACACATCGTCCCATTCCTCGGAAGAAGAACACTGCCACACCTTTCATTAGTTGCACCATCTCTGACCACACATGTGATCACACTCTCCTAGACGGCGGTGCTTCGATTAGCATCATACCCTTCTCGTTGGTACAGTCTCTTCACTTAGGGACTCTCAAGAAAACCAGGATGATCGTACAGTTCGCTGATGGATCAATAAAGAGGCCGAAGGGTATCCTTGAAAACGCCGTCATATCGATTCAGGGCACGAGCCACAATGTTGATTTTGTCGTATTGCCCATGGAGACCTCCACTGGGGAGCACTCTCCAATCATCCTGGGACAACCATTCCTCGCCTCTGCGAGGGTCGTTATTGATTACGGATCAGGAGAGATTCGCTTCCGTCCTGCTGACGAGAGCGAAGTGTTGATCATCGCACCTACTGCCGACCAGAGACCTGCATCTGATATGACTTCACCTATCTTGGCTGACCCCTAGGACTATGATCTATATGAGGATATCAGAGAGACCTTCTTTATGACCGATGATGAGAGCCGAGAATTCCTCTCCAAGGAGGAAAGCTCGGAAAGTATAGACCTTGGTGTTTCCGCTTCCTGTGATTGGCGATGTGTTGATGACATCCGCGGGATCTACATGATCGATAATATTGAGCGGAGGGCAGATATAGAGACTGTACAGGACGGACATGCTCTGACTACTTCCACTGATGAGTCCGCTCTTGTCCATGTAGATACTGATGAGACTAAGGCCGAATTTGATTTTGTTGCTTTTCTTCAGAGATTCGGGCCTTTTGATGAAAAAGATGATCCAGTTGAGATTATAGAGGACGAACAGAGCTCGACTACTTCCACCGAGGATTTCGTGCCTTTTGATTTTGACCTGGATGACTCCTCGCAGGACGACTTTGAGTACACTACTTCCGATGATGATGAGTTCGTCCCATTCCACTTTGATATCAGCGAGACTCCCAAGGCCGGACCTAGCCGTACTTCTTCCACTACCCAGTCTGTGCCTTCACACCCTAGGGCCCCTGAGGATCTACTTTCTGTCGACCCTGATCGGCTTCCGTCCACATCACACCAGATCCATTCCTCAGCGGTCCCGCAAGAAGGTTCGCTTTCAACCTTCTTGATCATATGTATATCCATCCATGTTGTATATTCACCTTTGTGTGCTTCTGTTCTCTCTACCGTTTTGCTCGTCCACCCATTCTCGTGTTTGCCTTGCTTAGGACGTACTTTGTCCTAAGTATAGGGGGGTGGACGAGCCGAGTGCTCTTTTGTCGTTCAGTGTCATCACTCCTGTTGTTGCCTATACTTAGGGCTTCTTCTACCCTAAGTATAGGGGGAGTGGTGTGTACATCCCCATGATCTATTCCATCTTCCGATTTATTTTCTTCTTTTCTTCTTTTCCTCTTCTATCTTCTTCATCTATCAAAAAGGTGCCGCCCCTTTTTTTGTCAGTCTTCCATACTTAGGACGTACTTTGTCCTAAGTATAGGGGGGTGTGCACCTCGAGTTTCTCTATTTTTTCGATCCTCTCCATTGTCTCCTCTTCTTGTCTATACTTAGGGATATCTTACCCTAAGTATAGGGGGAGACACCCCGAGTACGATCTGTTCATTCCCACCCTTGACCCTCCCTGCTTTGTGTACAGTCTGCTATACTTAGGATTATTTGATCCTAAGTATAGGGGGGACGGTCAACTTCTCATTGATTCATTCATTTATTCTTTAGATTTTCCTATACTTAGTACGAGTTATGTCTTCTCTTTTCTCTCCGATCTATGAGGACATAGCTCAAGCTAAGTATAGGGGGGTCGTATATACTACGTATATACTTTAGCCATAACTCGTACTTTCGTATTTTTCCTAATAAATATGGCTAATAATTCTTTAAAATTCACTAAAAATCCTTAATAAAAAGATGTGGTTATTCCTCAAATTCTTTTTTTGTATTTACTGATTAATAAATCAGGTGAAAATGTTTTTTGCAAAATGTTTGAAAAATAGTTTGAAAATCTTTGTGAACATCTATTGAAAACTATTTTGAAAATGTTTTGTTACATGTTTTCAACCTGTGTAAAAATGCGTGGTTTGTAAAACTTCTTTTCTTTGTGTGAAATAAAATGTTTGAAAAATGATTTGCAAATGGTTTGAAAAATGGTTGCAAAAATGTTTTGAAAAATCTATCTATACTGTTTTGAAAGCCTTTGCAAAATGATTTCCAAATGTGTGTACATGTTTGCAAAAATGTTTGTAAAAACTATTTTGGACTATAGTTTTCAAAAATTGTGTGAAAAGCTTGTTTTCAAATAAGTTTGAGGAATATACACATCACACCAAAATCCAGCTTATGTATATATGTATAAAATCGACCACTTACCCTTGTAAATTCATAAAATCCACTTCTTGTAAAAATAAGAAGCACTCCCGTGTACATGTTTTCACCTTGTTTTCAGCCAAAATCTTTTTGTTTTCAAAAATTCCCAAAAACATTTGCAAAATTAAAATCCAAAAACATTTGAAAAATCTTTTTGAAAAAAATACAAAAAATGCATCTGCATATGCATCATAATCATCTTTTTAAAAATCCATAAAAAGTTCAAAATCTTGAAAATTGCATCACAAAAATATTTTCTGCATTCTGCATTGCATAGCATGAGCATTTTTCGGATTGAGTTTGATAGTTGAACAAGTTTAAGTAAAATCCGGAGATTGGAGCTTGATTGGACCTTAAATCTACTTAATAACAGGAACCTTATAGGAACTGGGTTTGAGGTACTTCAGGTCTAGTTGACTTAATTCTTTGAGAATCACAGGACTTGGTTCAATGGATTCTTGACTGCCTAAGTAGAGTATTTCGGAGCACACGCACGACTCTTGTTGATAATGACCTAACTTGGACACCTGCACCTTTCACATGGCTCAACTCAGTTGGAGTGGTGAGGGGATTAGATTTGCCGGTATGAGACGCACACAAGTGGAAACACTTGTCCTCCTCTAGGGAGGGAAGTGCACCCCAACCCGTCCAGTGATTAGGAAGTCTAAAGACAGGAGGCTGTGGGTTGCGATAAAGCTTCAAAAGAGGGATAGTCTACTGGCTCAAGAGGAAAAACTCCTTATGTAAATGCTGCTGTAAATAGTATTTCAAAAAAAAAAAGTTCAGGCATGTACAAAAATAAAAAGCCTGCAAAGTATGTGAATATGTTGTATAGAAAATAAGCAAGCTTGAGTTCCAAAGTCATATCATGTGAGCCTGCAGCAGGATGACTTGACTACACTGGTCTTGCATCCCAGGATAGGTAGCTACACTGGCTACCGTCCATTCTTCTCTTCACCCCCTCCTCTTGAGCTGGTTGCCACTTGAACTTAGAAGGGAATACCCCGCTCCTCGAGGATGGAGTCATTGGATTGGGGAATCATTGGGTTGTTGTACTGGAGAAGTCAGTTTCTTTGCCATTCTAGTTGGGGAGAGCCACCATCACTTACACTGTACGAGTCAGATTCATAGTCGTAAGGGTTTGCGTATGAATTGAGATATTTCTGACCTGGCTATTGAGGAGACTTGGACAGAGTTTTGGGATTCTCAGGGACTGTTGAATTTCAAATTCGGTTCTCAATAAGGTTCCGCCCACACTAAAATTCCAAAGGTCCGACTTAAGCTCCAAACTTTGATTTTGTGAAGACAAGTGTGACAATTAAATTCAGTCCACCTTATTCTTTTTCTTTTCTTTGTTTTTATTTTCTGCACTTATTGCATAAGTGTTTGCTAGGGACTAGCAAAGGCAAGTATAGGGGGATGATGAATCCACGTTTCATCATCTTTATTCTATCATTTTGGCCTTAAAAACCCTAGTAAATGCGTGTAAATAGGCCTTATTCATGCATTTTAGCATTTATGTATATGTGTGTAAATATTGTATAAAATGCGGTTTTTAGTGCCAAAATTATAGAATAAAGAAAAGAAAAGAAAAAGAATAAAATATTGTAAATATTTTATGACCCGAAACCCTGAGACCTAGGCATCTTGATGAATAGGTCGACAAGGAATAAAGTAGGGGGAGATAAGGGCCAAAATACAATAAAAATACCTATTTATTTTATTCATTTTTTATTCATTTTGGGACCTATTTTTGGTTCCACTTTTTATACATCAAATAAAGAAACTTTGTACATGAAATTTGTAGATAATTTAATAAAGAAAAATACAAAATTGATTTCACAGAAAAATAATGTGCAGATAAAAAGTTATGGTCTGAATAAAAATTCAGAATGCCAACTTCCCAGACCCGTATCTCACAAATAAAAACTCCAAATGCAGCATACTCACCTTTAATTGTATATAGAAGAAAATAATCTATTTAATGGCGGTGGTTTTGCATTTGGCGGAGCTACGGTTTGAAAGTTGACTTTTGGACCCCTATTGTATACATGTATATATTAAAATATTCAATTTATTATTTATTCATTATTTTTATATTTTTATATTTTTATAATGTTGTAAATAATACTTATAATAACTATGTACATTAAAATCAGAATAAAAGCATAAATAAAACCCAAATAAAAATACTTGTATATATTATAATACATAGGTATAATACATGTATCTATACCTGTACAAATAACACTTTCATTTTATTAAGTGTATAAAATATATCAGAAAATTAAAATAAAAATATATTTGCGTATATAAAAGTATTTTATAATTTTAGAAAATAATAACCAAAAATAATAATACTAAAAATACCTAAATAAAAATAGAATACTCAAATACATAGATATAGATACCTATAAGGGTATAAATGCAAACTTGTAAAAATATACTTCATAAAAATAAATAAAAATCACTATAAAATACTTTATAAAAAAATAAACATTTTTCATTTTATAACTAAAAATTAATAAAATCATCTCCTATTTTAATTTGAATTAACAATCATTTTTTGCAGGTTTTCCCTGGTTGGTCCACGTGGACCAACCAGGTGGGTTTGACATTTGACCTCGGTCAACTGTCTGACCCCCCCTGCTCTTGTCAGTTCATTGGATTTTTCGCTCTCTTTCGCCCTTTTTTCGAGGCCTCGCCTTTCATCGTTTGATGTTGCGGTCTTCTGCAAACCTGTTCTCCTACCATAGGGCATACACGCCCTAGGCTTCCCTCGAGCATTGGATCAACACTGCACCCGCCATCGCCTCGTTTATCACGCCCAACCACCATGTTTCAACATGCCCCCCTCACGCCCCATTTGATCTTTGAACCTCTTTGTACCTTGTTTTTGGACTCTCTTCGCGCAGCTCAGGACGGGAGGCGTGACAGGCCTCCTCCAGCTCGTCGGAGGAGCCCAGGCGAGGGCCGGAGAGCGCTCCATCAACCCATCTCCGGCCTTGCGGCCGTGAGGTTTATTCCTCGTGGTTCCACGCCACTCGAGGGCATTTTCTCCTTGTTTTTCTTATAGTTAGCTAGCTGTTAGTTTAGGTTTACGTTTTGTCTATTTAGGTCGTGATTTAAACCGCTGTTAGTGCCGATCTTCATCTCGAACACGTCGCCGGAGCTCACAAGCTCCGACGACCACCAAGCTCGCCACGCACACCACCCGCTCATGTTTTGCTAGCCCTGGAAGCATTTTCTGTTGGCCGTGTGTTTTCTCTGCAGGTCCAGGTGCTAGAGAGCCGCGCTGGGGCTCGATTTTTGTCGAAGTTTGCTGAAGAACAAACAGCCTGGCGCCGCCCCCTCCGCTTCACGAAACGGTGAACCTCCAGCCCTCCTGGGGCCATTTTGACCCCGTCGTTCCCTCGGGGAGACGCCCAGGAGCCTCGCGGCCCCTTTTGTAACCTCCACCGTCGACGGAGACGAGGAAGAGGGGTCGGGGAACCCCAGCGCCGCCGGCCCTCCTCCTGTTCTTCATAATCATCCTCGGGCCGTCGGATTCGGCCAGTTCTTCCACGCCTATCATCTGCCGTTGATAGCACGCCCCCCTCCAGCCGTAGATCGCAGCTTCAAGATCTAATCAAGACCGTCCTTGCGAAGGGGTATCGCCTCCTGTGCGCGCGCCACGTGGCCTAAGTGGGCGCGCATCCACCGTCCGCCAGCGCCTGCTTGGGTATTTTGCCCCTTTTCACCCGAGCGTTTTTGTAATTGAATATTCAGAGCAAGACTTTATTCTGCCGTTTAATTACTTTTGGAGTTTTGCATTGAGGCCCCCCTAGTTCGTGCTTATTGCAAACAAGCCCTCCCCAGGCGCGTGCTTAGCACGTGCGTGGGTAGTCTTTTTGCAAGAACATCCTCGTGCCTTTATGATTTCGTATGTAGTCCAGTAACTTGTGTGTTTAAGTATAAAGTTTGCTGTGAATTTGCGCCAAGGCCCTCGGACTTTCTGATAATTACACAAATGCCCCTGCACGCATGATTTCTCTTTTTGTTTCTAGTAATTTTTGCATGCGTTTATAAAAACCCAAAAATTTCGCAAAAATTGCATTAAGCTCTTGTGCATCTATGCTTCCACGCCATCAATTTAGTTTTTGATTTTACTTTATTTTAATATTTATTAAAAATAAAAAACAGCCATTTTCAGCACTGATTGCATTAGAAAATCCCTAAAAAATATAAAAACACTCCAGAAAAATCCCAAAAAAATATATTTTGCGTCTTTTAGTTTGTTTTAACTCCCAGCCAAAAATCACTAAAAAATATAAAACCAAACTCCTAAAAATCGCAAAACTCTAAAAACCTTCATAAAAATTTATAAAATTCATAAAAAAATCCAAAAATAGTGTTTTCTTTTCCTGAATTTTCTTTGTTTTATTATCTTTAAGTGAAAATTAATTTGGAGAATTTTTGTTACTGTTTGATATTTTATTTCTCCATTTTAGTTTCAGCCTTGTATTTTATTCACTGTTTGCTTTATTTTGATAATTAAAAATACCAAAAACATTCTAAAAATTACCAAAAAAATCACAAAAACATTAAAAAAGGATAAAAAGACCAAAAAGACTTTATTTGCTACTTTTTGAACATTTTTATCTATTTTTATAAATATCTCTTCCTCCTTTTCATTACATTGTCCTTATTTTCCAATATTGAAAAAGAAAATAGAAAAATACAAAATATAAAATATAAAAATCAGTAAATTAAAAATCAAAATACAAAAATACAAAACTAAAAATTAAATAAAAAATATAAAATTAAAAACCCACAAAAAATAGCATTAATAGACAACTTGATCACATCACACATTTTGTGCACTTGTGCCCCGTTCTACCTGTCTGCTCCCTGTGTTCGACCTCTACAATACTTGCACCTATACACATCTTGTTGTAGAGTTATAATAAATTTTAACTCCGCACATTTACTTTCATTGCTTGATATATTTGTCGTGGGTTAATTGTTGTTTGAATATCGGATTTCGTTGGAGGTCAAATCAGCGACTGTTGATTCGCCTTGTGAGTCAACACGATCTCTGCGATTTTCCGTGTTCAACAGACCCCCACCATTTCGATATTTCCTTCATCACAACCTCTCTTAGGTTGGGGTTCAGTCGCCGCTGGAACTCACGCGACGGCTTCGCCCCTTCCTCGAGATAGATATGGTGGGAGCACACTGATGGACTAATCCCATGGAGATCTGCTACGCTCCATCCGATCGCCTTGCGGTTCTTTTCAAGAACCCCCATCAAACGGGATTCTTGCTCTCCAGTCAACTCGGCGGAGATGATGACTGGGTACATCTCTGGCTCGCCCGCAAGGTATCGATACTTCAGCGAAGTAGGGAGCGGCTTCAGCTCTGGAATGCTGGGTGCTGGCAAATCTGGCTGCGGAAGAAACTGAGTGAAAGCTGCTAAGTCGGCCAAATCTGCCTGGGAAAGTGAAAGCGTACTCTCGCAAACTGGATCGGGAGAAGGCTGCTCAACTGCACTGTCTCTGCTCGGCTCTGCATCTACCTCCTCCTCATCTATAGGCTCAGGTGAACTCAGGTCTGGCATCTGATCATAACAATCGGCCCAATCAGACTCTGAATCCGAGGGATCCGTACCAACCGCGGTGGCATCAGTACCACCGGAAAACAAGGTGGCCTCAGCACCACCATCACTAAACATCGTGCTGCGATCAAGGACCGGCTCTGCTGCCTCAATGGTATCCGGGACCAGGGCTGTGCTCTCCAGACTCTCCTCTGCTATCATCTCGGCATCAGCTGTATTTGAAAGTGAGAGGATGGTCTGTGTCTCAAGATCTGCCCAAGCTGCCTCATCATCTGTGATCACAAAATCACAGTCCTGGTGGATGTCTGGCTCTGCATCTGTCAGCTGCTCTGAATCTGTACTCGCATCTGAGCGGGCTCTGAATCTAGCTCTGTAGTCCTCGACCGTCTCTATTTGTATACTCTTGCCCTCGACGCGAAAGTACACCTTCCTGCTATCATGATCAGTCACTGCCTTGGCTGTGGCCAAGAACGGGCGACCAAGGATGATGGGGGTATAGGCCACTGACTCAGGGATCTCCATGTCCAACACTACGAAGTCCACGGGGAATTTCAGGCCCTGAATCGTGACGATAACGTCTCGTAATAACCCCTTCGGCCTCTTGACAGATCGATCAGCGAACTGAAGGATTGTCCTGCTCTGTCGAAGAGTGCCCAACTCGAAGCGGTCGAGAAGGGCTGCCGGAAGAAGGTTGATCGACGATCCGCTATCTAAAAGAGTACGGTCGAACCTCTGCTCACTGATCTGGCATCTGACATACGGGGCCCCTGAATCTGGCCTCTTGGCTGGCAGGCAGTTCTGGATCGCAAAACACGTGGCCTTGGTCAGCACATGGATCTCTGAAGTGTGGTTCCTCCTCCTCCTCCTGACTGTAGTCCTCTCTCTCAAAGATCGCTGGAGAAGGGGGATGTGCTGCAAAGCCTCCTGGAGGGTCATCTGGATGTGGAATCGATCGATCATGCTCTGGCTGAACTCCTCAAGCTCTCTCTTTTTTGGATTTTCTTTTTTCTTCCCCTTCCCCATCTGAAGGGCTCTAGGGAAGGGGATCACAGGGTCCTTCTCAGATGAAGGACTAGGAAAAGGCCTAGACGGTTCAAGGACCGGATCCACACATACATCATGCACCACAGTGGGACCAGATGAAAGTAAACCTTTTCCTTTATTCACAACTGAGTTCTGAGATACAGGAATGCAAGGAAAGACAACATCTCTATCACGACAAACACTGGTGGCCTCAGTACCACCGTGGGTTGGCTCTGCTGCTGCTGCTGGTAGACGTCTCGCGGCATCAGTACCGCGGGCTGGCTCGGCTGAACTGGTGGCGTCAGTACCACCTCCTCGAACTGGTGAAGCGGCGGCCTCAGTACCGCCGGTGGGATCAGCATCCTTGGTGGCCTCAGTGCCACCGTCATCATCTGGAGCGACATCAGTACCGCTCTCCTCCTCCTCCTCATGTGGCGCCTCTGAAGTATCCTCGTGGTGAAGCTCAGATGAGGCGCCGCCGCCTGCTGGGGTCCTACCGCTCCTAAGTGTGACAAAATCAGCATCAAATAGATCCGAAGATGTATCAACAAATGGGTCACTAGGAGTGGCAGACTCAGTGTGTAATACCTGCTCAGATTTCCTCTTGAGGTTATTCGGATTCGGCTCAATCTGGGCTGGAATGGCAGCCTTCCCTCTCACCAAGTCCCGCATCTCCTGGCGGAACTCGTCCATCTCCCGTCTGAATGTGGCCTGCTGGTCCGTGAGGAGGCGGGCGATGTCATCCAAAGCGGGGCTCTCGTGGGAACCCGACGGGTGGCCTCTCTGGGGATGAGGCTGCTGGAACTGCTGGTGGTGGTAAGAGGGGTACGAGGAAGGGTGCTGCTGCTGAACTGGGTGAGCCTGCTGCTCACGCCTCCACGACTGTCCCTGCTGCTGATAGGGACGAGGAACGAAAGATGACTGGTGCTGCTGGTATGCTGGGTGCTGCTGCTGCGGCTGCTGGTGATCTCTCTGCTGGGAGTACTGCCCTCCCTGTCCTGACGGCTGCTGTTGGGGCTGGGCACCACCACTCCCCTATCTGAATCCGGGATGGTCTCGTCGGATCCCAGGCTGGGGGCGGTCATACCAAATCCCATTGACATCCATCAACGGCTCGGCATCGTAGGGGGCTGGCGGGAGTATTGCCAGAGGCTGGTCCGGCTGGTAGACCACCATCTGCATCTCTGGAGATGGTGGGGGCTGGTAGGTGGGCTGCGGCTGCTGGTACGGCTCCGCCTGTACAAGATGGACCTGTCTAGGCTGCACGTGGGTGCTGGAGCGCTGGGACGAGCTGCTGCTGCCGGCGTCGCCTCGCGACTGAAGACGGGGCTGAGAAGCCGTCTGTGCCTCCTGGAGACACATGAGCTGTGTCTTCATGTCGCTCAGAACCTGTGCCATCTGCTCCATCTGCGTGATACTCTGGCACTGCTTCTTCTCGATCAGCTCCATGCGGTCTAGCTTCTCGCTGATAATGCCCATGTCCGCAGCTGACGACTCTGCCTGTGCGGCTGCGGCTGCGGACGAACTGGATGGACCTGCATCTACCCGTGCTATCCGCTGGTACTGCACGGGTCCTGGCTGATATGGCTGGGTCTTCTGAGTATACAACCTGGTCTGAGACATCACCATATAGTTCTCAGCCATCTCCTCGAAGATGGCCCAGACCTGGTCGTGGTCCTTGGCGAAGTAGGACCCGCCGCAAGAAGCATTCACCAGGCCCTGTAGCTCTGGTGTCAACCCGCTGAAGAAACTCTGAACAAGGTTCGGCTTCGTGATGTCGTGGTGCGGGCATCTGTCCGTGAGCTCTCTAAACCTCTCCCATGCCTCGTGAAACTGCTCGTTGGGGAACATGGAGAAGTTGCTGATCAGGGCCCTCACTGCATTCGTCCGCCCGAGTGGATAGTACTTGTTCAAGTACTCGGTGCGGAGCTGCTCCCAGGTATAGACAAACCTCCCAAGATGCTTCAGCCAGGTGGCTGCTCTATCTGCCAGTGAAAATGGGAAGGCTATCATCCGGATCGTGTCCTGGTCCACATGTCGGTCGTGGACAGTACTGCAGATCATCAGAAACTCCTGGAGGTGGAGGTGGGGCTCCTCAGTGGCAAGTCTGTGAAAACGAGGAAGCATCTGTAGGGTGTTCGGGGGGAACTTGAAGTCCCCCACGATAGCAGGTACCACCACCCAATGGTGCATCAGTGTAGATCCGGGGTTGTGCAACTCCAGCATCGGTCTAGGTGGTCCTCCTCCCGCGGCTGCTGCCGCTACGGCGGCGGCTGCGGCTGCTGCTGCTGCTGCTGCGGCTCGTGCCTCTGCATCAGGTCCGTCCTCAGGCTCGCTCTGCTCATCTCGCTCTGCTCTGAGCCTCTCCAACTCTCGCCTCATCTCTATCATGAATGCCCCCTGATCGTGTAGCTGCTGCTGGACTGTGTCGAGTGAGGCGATCAGGGTGGAGTTGATCGCTCCCTGATCCATCACAACGTGCTCTGTACGGGAACGATCCTCAGAACTGCCGGTCCTGGCGACGTCTGCAAAATCAAACGAGCCCAACTCAGGTGCTGTCAAATCAATCAGTCTCTCCTCGAGCTCGTGTCTCTCAGGTAGAACAGAAAGGGGGTCGAGGGGGAACAGGGTGGAATCGTACTCGGGCTCGGAGAGCGGGTCTGAGCTCTCGCGAGCCAACCTAGATGATGAGGTAGACGTGCCCGAAAGCGGTGCAGCCAGAGGCTGCCTAAGAGACCGTCTACCCATCATCTCGATCTAGCGAGTAAGGCGGATGAGATCTGGAAAAATTATGATCAGAAAACAAACCCCCGGTTCACCAACGCAACGCGAGCTGAAGACCGTAAAAGTTCGGTCAATTTATCTTGTCAATTTTATTTGGTGAACACACAAAATATCAGAGCGCTTACGTGACCTGTTGGGATATCCGATGCTAACCCAACCGACTGGCCCGCACGGAAGAGTCGGTAATCAGTCGGGACTAGCAACGGGGGGCTCTACCTAGGGTGCGGGTCCCTCTCTCGCGCATCCAAACCATAAAATGAGGGGGTTGCTCTCCCCAAGATAGAATTTTTTTAGGGTGAGCGGATTTTAAGATCAATAAGATTAGTCAGTCCCAATTTTATGGTTTCACTTTTTTAATCTTTTTTAAAGCAAACAAGAGGCCTAACGAATTTTTCGGTTCTCCTGATTATTAAGTCCAAAACAGGGGAGAGAAGACGAAAAAGCCGATGCACGATAAATCAATGATGCATGCTGAGTAAGAAATGTGTACCTGTCTCCAGCACTCTACATGCAATATGATCCGTGCATAAAAGTAAAGATAGAAAGAAAACTACCTAAATGATGCAGCGGTAAAGCCGAGTCCTAGATGAGCAAGTCTAGCGAAGAGCCGTCTAACCGGTCACCGACCTCCAAGCCAAAGAGTCCGGTCTTGGCCCGTCCCTCCTCTGTCCGACAAATCGGGGGTAGGAGTAAGCGCTTTACAGGACGGGCTGCGGCACGGAGGCTACGAAGGCAAATGAATCGGTTATTTTTATTAATTATTTTTAAGTAGGTCCAATTAACGATCTATGGGAACAGATAAGTAGTTAGGTGTGTGGATCCTACTAATTACGGCACAATCACCAGAAAATCCTAAGTCTAGGGGCTCGCGCAAAAACCGCGAAAAACCGGAAAAGATAGAAATAAAAGAAAAAGAAAGCCGCGAAAAACCGCGAAAAACCGCGCAAGTCCTAAGGGTCTCCCGAGCACACCGGTGCTCAGCGAAACAGACCCGCTACGGTCAAGTCACAAGTGTCCAAGTCCTGAGTCCTGTATTATTACAATAATAATGAATAAAAATAAATCTACCCTAATCCTAACCCACTCAGCTCTCTCTCACTCTCTCCTGCGGCTCCGCGAAGAAGGGAACCGCCTCCGAATTCCGCGGTTGTGCCGGCTCTCGAGAATAGCCGCCTCGGTCCTCGGGCCCTCGCAAGAGAAAACAAAATGGTCAGAACCAATCAAATAATAACAAAGAAAATAAATGAAAAAGAAAAAGGGTATATGTGCAAAAATGCAGAATAAAATAAACACTCAAAAGAAAACAAAACAAAAATAAAAGAAAAAGAAAATAAAGCAAAATAAAATGAAAATGAAATATAAACAAAAAGCCGCGAAAAGCCGCGAGCTCCGAAGAGCCGCGAAAACCGCGAAAATAAAAACTAAAGGAAAAATAAAACTACTAAGCCGTGCTCCCCGGCAACGGCGCCATTCTGACGACCGGCCAAGCGACAGAGGTAAAGGTACAGAAATAGGTCGTTGTGACCTCAATCACTCGGACTAAGTCGATCAAGAAAAATCGAACCACTCGCGAAAAATAAAACCAATCAAGCAAGGAAGCGGTCCTGCTATATGTTTAACCTGGTATAGCACCTAGGGTCGAACTCAAGGAGCACGGATTGGCCGAAGGCCTACGAAGTAGTAAAAATAAATAAAATAAAGACAAAATATTTTTTTGTGGTTTTTAATTATTTTTATATTTTTTTGGATTTTTAATGTGTAAAGAAAATAATAAAAACAAAAACAAGCACACTTCAACAATTTATTTAATGCATCAAAAATCAAGCAAAAATTCAAACAAAAATATTTATGTGTTTTATATTTTTTTATGTTTTTGGTGAATTTTTGGGAATTTTTCTGATGGATATTTTATTTTCTAAAAATCAAACAGTAGCAAAAATGCAAGGTACTGTCCAGCCAGGCCCAAAAGACCTAGATAAAATATCTAAGGGCCTCAAAAGGGTTGGAGGTATTTTTCCTGTAAACTAGGTAAAACAAGGAAAATTTGAGTACCAAAATTATTGTTTTTGGGTTTTTAGATTATTTAATAGAATTTTTATGGGTTTTTAGGGGTTTTTAAGTTTTTAAGGTTTTTAATCAGAGAAAAATAGCCAAAAATTGGCTAGAAAATCAAGGAACACAAAACAAACAGTACCAAATTTTTATAGAATTTTAGGGGAGTTTTTATATTTTTTTGGGGTTTTTAAATCTAGACAGTAGCTAAAATGATAGTTTTTGAATTTTTAAAAATAACAAACGAAATAAAAAATGTCCTAAAAAATTCACAAAAATCCTACACCATGGCAGGAGCCATGTGTCAAATTTTCGTCAAATTTGGAGGTGATTTGATATTTTATTCAAAAATCACAAGAGGGTACTGTGCACAAGGACTGAAATGCAAATACCCAAAGTTCTGGGGGTCCCGGTGCAAAATACCCAGCAAATCACGCACCAAGCGCGTGCCTGGGGCACTCAGGGACCTATTTGTAAAGAAAACAAGTCCCGAGGACCTATTGGTAACTCGTACCAAAAGTCCAGGGGGCTATGTTGCAAATTACCCACAAATTAACGCACATGCGAAATTAAACCATTCACAGGGGCATAAATGCAAATATCAAAAAGATTTCATTCATTCATAAACATCCAGAACTACAAGGGCATCTACTGCAATTACACCAAAATAACACATGGACGAAGCACGTGGCTCACACAGGCAGGGGTATAAGTGCAAATAAAATAAGCTCGAGGTCCAACATGCAAATTACCCTAAAACTAAACAACTGACTAAAATATTTACAGGACTAAAACGAAATAAAAGATAAGGAAGGGCCTAAGGGTAAATTACCCTTTATTAAGTCGAGCCGACGGATGGGCGCCACGTGGGTAGATGGACGGCTGAAAATGGGTGGCGCTCCAACGCTGAGGTCCTCGCAGCGATCGGACGGTCGAGGGTGCGCCACGTGGGGGATCGAACGGGTGCGGCTCTCGGTGGCTAAACCTCGTGCAACGGACGGTCCAGATCGCCTCTCCAAGATCTGACGGTGGCTGGATCTCCTCAAGTGGACGGTCAGGATAAGAACTGGAGGTCGAGGACGATCGAACGGTCGGAGAAGATGCTGGAAGAACAGTTGGCCGGCGAGTTTCGCCGGCCTCGTGCGTGCGCTGGTATCCTCCCCTGCTGCCTCTGGAGATCGGAGAAGCTCCGCGATGATGCTCTGCAGCTGATGGTAGGCTCCGATGACCCAGCCGAGCCCTGGAGGGCTCCGGCGAGGTCGGCGGAGGTGAAGCTCCTGGCCCGGATGACTCAAGCCCTCAGATGGACTCACAATGACCTGCAAAGTAAACTAGGAGACTCGCGGGTCGAGGGCAAAGTGCCTCGACCCCGTTAGGCATGGTGAAAGTGGTCGGGGAGGCGAAGTGGTCGAGCTCCGGCGAGGGGACGGACGGAGGAGCTCGAATCCCCAGCTCCTGTGCGAGCTGGGTTGGACGGAGGTGCGGAGAACGTGCGTGGGAGGAAGGCGGAGGTGACGATGGATTCCGATGATCGAATGGAGGTGTGAGGTGGTCGGAATCGACGAAACACGGCGACGGCGAGATTTGGGGGAAATGGAAATTGAACGGAAGAGTGGAGCTAAGGGACTACCTGGGTGGATGGGTAGACTGTGCTGGAGCTGGGGAAGCTCCCGGTCGTAGCCTCGAGGGACGTCTGGGCCCGAGGCTCGGAGCTCGCACCAGTGGCGGAGCTACGGTGGAGATGTCGCTGGATCAGTGGATTCGCCGGCCTTCCTCGCTGCAACAGGGTGGGGCGGCGAGCTGTCACCTCGCTCTCTCTCTGGAGCTCACTGGAAAGCTACGCGAATGGCCAAAGATGGAAGAATTAGGTCGCCGGAGACGACTATATATATGGCGGGAGATCCGAGAAGAGGGGGTCCGGCCAAGCTCAGGAGCGCGCGGATCCCGAGGGAGCGGCTCCGGCGAGGATGCCGGATGCAAGGGGAACGATTCTGACCCGGGGCTTGGTGGATTGGTGATCGGGTCGAGCGGGCATAAATCCGAGAAGTGGGGTCCGACGCTCGAACCCGTGAGAAGTGGTCCTGGGGGGTCAGTTGACCGGGTGGTCAACATCCCCAGACCCAATGGGGTCAGGCCACGTGGCAGGATTTTAAAGTTCAAAATTAAGGTAGTTATGGCCCGATTTTGTAAAAACTCAGAACAAAAACTATTTTTATTTTATTTTTTTCTATTTTTTGGTGATTTTTAATTAATTTTTGGAAATAAGAAAAAGGTATTTACAATATATAGCTATATATAGGTATATATACAATATGTAGGCTTTTGATTTTTGATTTTTAATTATTATTTTTGTATAATTTTATTCCTATTTTATATTTTATTTATTTATAGAATAAAATAAGGAATAAAAGGGTGTTTTTATTTTATTTTTATTATTTATATACATAGGTAAAATAAATAGTTATGTACAACTATATACATGGTATATGTACAATGTATTTTTGTATTTTTAATTTTGTTATTTTTATTTGATTTTTGTTTTGATTCTTTTTATTTTATTTATTTACAATATATAATATAGATTATTTACAAAAAGTTTGGAAAATAACTTTATTTATTTACAAGGTTAAATAAATATAGAAGCATGGTCTATGTACATGATGAAAGGGTCTTTTTAATCTTTTTGATTTTTAACTTTTTATTTTGTTTTTATCTCTTATAAATATATACAAGTATTTATAAGCATATTTTTGGGTGAGGAAAACATTTTTATTTTATCTACATAAATATATACAAATGAGCCCCTATCTCCCTCTACTTGGCTTTTATGCGGTCAGGCCCATGCTGAGCCCTCCCTTGGGTTAGGTTGCTCAATATTTATTCTAAATATTTCCCTCTTTTTCTTTTTAATCTTTATTCTTTTATTTTTGCATAAAAACATGCTAATTATAGAATTTTACACAATGCATGCTTTTGCTAATTATTCCTATTTACACATATCTACATGCATTTGCAAAGGTTTTTGTAGCTAAAATATAAGAATAAAGAGTGATGAATGGGTATTCATCAGGTCCTCCCCTATACTTAGGTCTTGGCCTAAGTAAAGGAAGAAACTGTACATGGAGACCGATGTGGTCGGGAGGGAGGGTGGGTAGCCGATGATTAAGGCAGTTTTCGGCTAATCTTTTTGTGAGCCTGTGGTGGGAGATCGTAATGATGAGGCGGAGATGAAGCATATGATTCCCAACTCTGATCAGTGTCATCCTCAAAAAAATCATGATGGTTAATAGATGAAGTGTTTGAGTCCGATGAAAGATATCCATCATCAGAGTTATCCTAAGAGGAGTAGTAATTGAAAGTGGACATACTCCAAGTATTCTAGTCTTTTTGTTTCTTCAATTGTTTTCTCAAAATTCGTTCCTTCTTGGGGTCAATCGGTTTGTCCTCGGATGAATACTCAGAAGCACCGGTCTCAGTCAGCTCATACGAAAGAATTCCAGTGTACTTGAAGAATGCAGGAGCATCAGCTTTGGATGAGTAGTAGTTAGGAACGGGAGTTGTCCAACGAGAATTAAATTTTGGATCCTTACGAAGATATGGCTTTAGGGCTGCCGAACAGACTTCACTCATGTAAACCATCTTTTCCGGACCTGATGAGGGATCATCAACTGATTCCTCTTCCGAAAGGTCAAAGGTGAGTCGCTTTTTATTTCGTCTTGAAGGTGTCGGTTCACTTGAGTATCCAGATGAATAGCCATTAAAATTCTCCTTGGTTGGTGCTTGGTCTGCGTGCTTGTTCTTTGTCTCCCGAATGTTTGAGCACTCTCGATTTGGGATGATTTGATCAAGATATTCAGAAAATGTTGCTCCCGGGTGTGACCATGCATATGTCTCAGGATCGTAGTAGAAAGATTTGTCTATTTTGAGATCCTCGGGGATTTGAATATTGGGGAGAGTCTCTGCATGTTCTTTCTCAATTGATTCGATGTTGGCGCATTCCTGTGTCGAGTTGATGTAATCCATGTAGTCAGAGTAGGTTGACCCAGGGTGTGCCCATGCATAAGTCTTCGGATCATATAATTTATATACATGATTCTCCATGGTGAGAGCGGCTGGGAATGGAGTAGGGGGGAGTTTCTCTAAACCAATAGTCTCATCAACAACCGCTATCTCATGTGTGGCTGCGGGGTAGGGCTCTTCTACCGTTTCATGGTTACGGTTGTCGGGGACTTCGTGGGTTGTCTCAGAAGATCGTGGTTCCTCAAAGATAGGGTCGGATTTAAGTGCTTCCAATGCTGTGAAATTGATTTCCCGAGTCTCACAATCAATACTCGCCTTGGCTAATGCCAAGAATGGCTTTCCGAGAATGATTGGAGATTGGGTGAATTCTCCTTGATGCTCAATATCAATGATCGTGAATTCTACTTTGAGCGGAGCACCTTGGAATTTCATGATGACAGAAATAATTCCTCTCGGCAGCTTTATTGATCGGTTCGCTAATTGAATAATCTCTCGTTTCTTCAGAATCGGTCCGAGTTTGAGTTCGTGAAATACAGAGGATGGGAGGATATTAATCGGTGAATCGTCATCAATCCGAGCATGGGTGAAAATTGTGTCTTTGATTTCACAGTCAAATCTGGGCAACCGCTTCACTATGCGACTCTTGGTTTTTCTCCTCAACACCAAGGAGGAGGCCATTGACAAGATATGTCTTTCAGTCTTTGTTCGTATCCTGCCCGACTTTTTGTTCATTAATTTATCTATTATAAATCTTTTAAGGTCGGGGAAGTGTTCAATGGCCTGTATAAAGGGAAGTTTAAACATCAAGCGTTTTTCCAGTGCTTCCCGTACAGTCGGATCCAAATTCCTCAAATCGTCTTCAGTTTCAATTTTTATGAATTTTCTGAATTTTCAATTTTTTTGTGATTTTCAAATATTTCCATTTTTTGGTATTTTCTGGGTGGTGTGGGGTGTGGTGTGTTCTTCAGATGAGTAGGGGTTCTGGTGTTCAGGGTGGTGGTCAGCAGCATAATCATTTTCAGAACTGTTCATAGGTCCCTGAATATCCTCAGAATTTTCAATCTCAGATCCAGTTATTTCCTCATTCATTTTACTGTCCGAGCCACCATAGAATGCGATGAATCGATCGGTAAATTTTTGAAATCTCTCCTCTATTGAATTGAATCTTGTTTTTATCCTCGAAATATCATCCTCAAAATTCAATTCATGATCAATCATAGGCGCAGTCGGTGTGTGTTCGATAATTGCATCTTCCATTTTCTCGTTTGTGCTGAGAGGAGAATTTCTTGGAATATCCAATATATGATCATTAATTTCAGAAAATATCTCCTCAATAATCATGGAAGGCTGCTGCTCATATGGTCCAGACATGTGGAGTTGATCCGAGTAAAATTTATTTCTTTGATTATGAGTGGTCGGATCTTGGTATGGTGGAGCATGTCTGAAGAGGCGGTTGTTGTTCATGAATCCTATCGGATTGGTGAAAAGAGATGGTGGTTGAGAGTCTCTTGGAGGAGGTGTTTTGGGTCTAACCGATACGAATTCGTTTTCATAGTATAGTTCTGATGGATTCTCGATCATTTCTGAAAGAGTTGAGAGGAATGAGGGGTTGGGTCTGTTTTTGTAAAAGGGTTCCATGATGAGATTCGAATCAAGATAGGGAAGAGATGATTGCACGGGATAGTCAAGAGAAATCAAATGTGCGGCTATTGATAAATCGGTTCACGCACACCAATGCAAACACAATTCAAACCCCAGGTTCACCAACGCACACAGTGAAGCCGTAAGAGTTCGACTATTATCTTTTCGATTTTAGTTGGTGATAAATCAATCTTGGCAAAAAATTTAGCGAGCTGAGATTTAGGATTTGGGCTCTAGCCTTAAGTGTCGTCTCTCGCTCACTCAGAAAAATAAAATCATCCAAGGTCGGGGTTGCTCTCCCGCAAAAATTCTTGATTTTATGAGTTTTTAAGATCATCTATATTTAGCAGTCCCAATTTTTATTAGGCGATCACTGAAGAAATTAAATGAGCACACAAATACACGTCTACCGTACAATCCTAATTTCCTTTAGATCTATGTGATAAAATAAGAGGGAGGAATTCGGGAGAAGCCGATGCACGCGGAAAACTATGATGAATGCTCAGTTAGAAGACTTACAGTGCCTCCTCGCAATCTCCATGTGGGATGCAATACAGAATTGAAAAATTTATACTAAATGCGTGCAAGCCGATGAAAACCGCACCTAAGCAGAAAGTTCTATTAACGGGAAGAATTGAGTTGAATTTGGCTAAGTTGAACGATCTAATGTGCGTCTTAGTTAAAGTGCAGTGTGGCTTAAGATCCTACGAGCACAATCAAAAATAAAAAATGCTCAGAGAGCCGTATGTGCAGGTCTATCCTAATCGCCACTCAAGTCGGGCCCCACCCTCGCCGGAGAGTGAAATAGGCCACGACACACCACAAATAGAGTTCAAGGTCTTTTTACACACGCGAGAGTCCAAACGGAGACCGCTATAAATGAGCAGAAATTAAAAGTGCAGAAATTAAAAACCTAGACTCTACGCTCTCTCACGACTCGACTCGATCTTAAATTAATTGTGGTTTCTTCGGATGTCGGTGAAGATGCGTCGGTCTCTTGAAAAACTGCTCCACATGCGTCGGGTACCTCGCAAGAAAAATACGAGAGAGAATGTAAGAGAGTGACTCAAAAAATAATAAAATAAGAAAATAAATGCTGAAAAAAATTATGGGATTTACAATGAAAATTTCGGGGATCAGACTACCTGAATTCGGAAAACCGAACGAAAATTTTTAAAACAAACATCTAAGCCGTTTGCCTCCCCGGCAACGGCGCCATCTGACGTGTCCAAAAACGCCGGGTTAAGAATGTGTTTTTATCTTCGAGTGTGAAAATAATTAAGGTCGTTCGTTGTAGGCGGCGATCGGAAACAGTCAAGAAATAACCACAAATTTTATGCAATTTTAATCAAGTGGTTTTATGTTTATTTTACTTGGGCAAGTCCCAAGGTCGATCACAAGGAGGCAAAGGAACAACCTAGAGATGTGTCTATCCAATTTCGTGTTCGGTTTTCAAGGCAGTCTTTTTTTGGAATTTTCAATGCAATAAAGGGATGCAAAATGCGGTTTTGGCCTATTTTAGTGACTAAAATATAAATTTCAATCAAACGATGTCTGAAAAATATGAAATTTGGCCACAATGTGAAATATGATGAAATGAGTGCACTATAATGTTTTTGGAATTTTTAGATGCAATATGAAATTTTTAGGGATTTTTAAATGCAAACAAAATGATTTTCAATATTTAATTATAATAAATATTAAACCTATTTATTTTCAAGAAATAAAATTATCTAAGATTTATCACTAGGTGATGGATCTCAGAAAAATCCTAAACCTAAAAAATGTAGGGTTTAATACCTATTAAAAATTAAATAGTGAATTATACAAAATGATTTTTATAGAGCAAATTATGCATGCAAATGCAAAGATTTTTGGGCACAGTGTTAACCAAAATAAACTCTACACTATGTGATTTTTCGGAGATTTTTAAAGCAACGATTAATTTACTATGAATTTCAGAGCACAGATTGGGCAAAATATTCCAATTTCCACAAAACAATTATTTATTAATTAATCGTAAATCACAAAAATATCCACAACATGTCAAAATGTAGAGAATTAAAAGATGAACAAAATGCTATTTTTAAATAAATAAAATGATGGAAAACAGAGGTCTAAACTGAACGATGAATGTAGGGGTACAGATGTAAATAAAATAAACAAATTATAAAAAGAATGAACTGGGGGGTCCTAATTGCAATTACCTATACTTCTGGGGTGATTTCTGCAAAATGTCCCGAGGGGCACGTGCATGGCACGTACCCTCTGAAATGGACTAATATGTAAATAGGCGGAAGTCCGGGGGCGTCTTTGCAATTTGCCCACGGTCACGTGCGTAGCACGTGACCTGGGCTGACGTCAGCGCTGACGTTCCCTCCGCACGTGCACCTCACGTGGGAGGGCCTCGGGCTCGGAGCCCGGCGGCGAGGCGGCTGAGGCGAGGCGGAACTGGCGGAGGCCCGGATCGAGCCCGGTGGCGAGGCGGCTGAGCAGAGGCTGGTCCAAGGCGTGGCGGAGACTGTCGTAGGCGGTGGCTGACGACGTCTTTGGCGAAGGAGCCGCGGAGTCGGTTGCTGGCGGCGAGGCGGAGTCGAAGCAGCTCCTGGCGATGGCGCTGCTTGATGAAGGTGATGCGGTGGTCGGTGGAGCGTGTTGCGCAGGAGGTCGATGGAGGTGTTGATCGTTGGCGGAGAAGATGACGTTGTTGAAGGCGGTCGGAGCGAGTCGGAGATGGTTGTCGTAGCGAGGCGAGGCGCGGAAGATGGTCGGGGAAGATGTAGTAGGCTCAACGTTGATCGGAGTGGGCACTAGCGGCGGAGGGGTGCCGTATGCAGCAAGGCGTCACCGCCTTGGATCTCATCGGCGTAGCTGCGGAGGCTTAGCGCTGTCACCGCCGCCCCCGACTTGCAGAACTAACAGCGGATATTGGTCTGGGGGGTCGCCGGGGTCCTTTTATAGAGAGAGGGGCCGAGCGGGTGTGACAAACCGCAAAATCGGCCCTTTAATATAGTGTTTTTAGCACTTAATAATGTCGTAGCAGTCGGGCCGAGATGGGCTCATCAAAAGATCATCTCATTTAAATATGTGTATAGAAATCAAAATGAGATGATCATTATTAATTTTTTACTTGGCAAGATACCAAGGTTGAACTCAGGGACACGAGCCTCTCTCGTATTAATCGGACTTAAGCGTATTTAATCAAGTGTTTGAGTTAAAGGCACATAGGTCAAATGATGCAAAGACACAAAACAAGGCAATGCATTAAAAAAAAACATGCAATTTTTTAATCATTTTTATCGTGCAAGTAACTGCAATGCAATGCAATGGAGATATGCCCTAGATCAAGATGATGAGCCAATTAACCCATAAGTTAATTTCAGATTAAATGGTGTGACATAATCAATTTGAACAAGGCAGAAGTTAAGAAATTAGAGACACATGGTTATAGAATAATACATCAAAACTCATTGTGTCCAACACAACAATTAAGCATGCCATTAGAAAGATCATCAAACCAGCTTTAAAATGAAACTAAAATCAACTCAATTGGATATATGTAGCTCAAGATATGCATAAAAGAAAGCAAGGGCATAAATCCAATAAAACAAGAAAGATAACTAGCATATAGGTCCCTGGGAAGGGCCAAATTGTAAATAAAATAACCGTGAGGCCTTCCCTGTAAATACCCCATGCGCGCGGGGGTATTTTTGCAATTATTAGAACCCGCAGGGTGTAGATTGCAAAATACCCCAGGCACGCATGCATAACACGTGATGTCTGGACCTAAATGCAAATTGGAGAAGTCGGCAGGGGTCCTCTGCAATTTTCCCAGCCACCACGTGCCTGGGGCACGTGAGGCTAGGCTCGGAACAGGCTTGGCGGATCCAAGCCTCTGGCGAGGGCACTAAGGCTCGGAGTAGGCCCGGTTCTGACACGTGGCTGACTGGGCACCATTGGATCACAAGGATCCAACGGCATCTGGAGGTAGCGATCTTGGCGACGTGGCTGAATCCAAGCCGTCAGCTGATGGACATCCGACGACAGCTGCTCCTCCATCTTCATCGTTAGCAGGCGGCGGGAATCGAGCTCCGGCGAGGGAGCCCCGACTCCGCCGCTCTCTCTCTGCCACGGTCGACCTCCCCTGAGCCCAATCAATGGTTCTCGATGAAGCGTGGAACTCGGGGAAGGTTCTTGGGCTACCAGCGTCGACCATCGGAGCTCGGAGTGTGCAGGCGGAGGTGACGAAGCATGCTCAGGCGAAGCTCCGGCCATTGATCAGATTGACGACCTGCAGGGTTAGTAAAGCGTAGCCGAAGCGAAAGAAGTGCGTGCGTGAGCGTGGGATGAAAGTGGGAGCTCATCGAGGACGGAGAAGATGGGGAGCTCGGAGCTCCTCCGCCGCGAGGGCGGAGGAGGTGGCAGGAGGGTGATGAGGTTCTGGGGAGGAGAAGTAGGGTGTCGGAGATGGTCGCGAGGAGGGGGGAGGCGTGGCGAGTCTAAATGGATGGTCATCGGAACGAGGAGGTGGCCGGAGAGGCCTAGAAAATTAAAAGAAAATAACTAAAAATACAGAGGAAGAAGGAGGATCTTACCTGATCGGAGGCGGAGCGGGGGCCTGTGCTCGAGGTCATCGGAGGACCTCGGGGTCATCGCTGGACTCCCCCGGCTACGGGGAGCAGCTTGGCGGAGGCGGAGCTCCGCAGACCTGGCCTACCATGGCCAGGGGTCGTCACCGGGGCGGACCTTCGTCTTCGCGCTCCTCACCGCCCCCTCGCTGTCACCGGGGGGCGGGGCTCGCTGGGAGGTTTCCCACATAAAGGCGGACGCCGGCGAAGATGCGAGGTGGCGGTGGATTTAAAGGTTGGACTCGGCGGAGGTGATGGTGGACGACGTGGTTTCGAAGGCGAAATGGGACGAGTGGAGAGGTGTGCGTGGTTTGTCAAAGGTCTCGCGAGGTGGAGGGAAGAGTGGGGAAGAACGTGGGGTAGTTGGCGAAGTACGCGGTCGTCGGAGGAGATGAGGGAAATAGGAAGGGCGAGGGATGTTCGCGAGGTGGAAATAGTGGGAAGAGAGGGGGTCTGGAGGTTGACGACGAAGATCCACCGTTGGATCTGAAGATCCAACGGTGGAGAAGTGGGCGTGGAGCGACGGTGCTGATAGCATCCGGGGCGATGTGATCGGTGGCGGATGGAAACGCCACGTGTCGGGCTGGGGGCGCGGCGCGAATGGAGGGTAAAGATGGAGAGTGGGAAGTGATCGAACGGCTGAAAGATGGCCAGGAGCTAACGGTGGAGATGGAGGATTTGACTTGCGATCAAAGGGCTCTCAGCGTGCCACGTGTCAAGCTTTGGTGCAGGCGCTTAAGTGCGGTGTGGATTAAGGGGAAAGGTGATCGGACGGTTGAGGGAGACAGAGAACGTGGAGGGCTGCTGGCCGTTGGATCAAGAGGGCGGATCCAACGGTCTAGAAAGGGGGCGGATCAGACAAAGGGGCCGGGCCACGTGGCTCGCCCACATTGGGCCACGTGGCCCAATCAGGTTATTGCAAGAGTATTTTTGATTTTTGAGGGCTTATTTGGTCGAATTTGAGAAAACTCAAAACATGAAAGTTGTAGATCTTGACGAGATCTACAAGTTTCATGTTGACCAAAACTCGAAAAGAGATCAAACGAGGACACGAAATATTTTTGAGGGTATTTTTATGTCTAAAAATACCACGAATTTTTGTTTTGTCATTTTTTGTGGTTTTTAATTTATTTAGGACTCTGTTAATTATTAGACACTAACAGGGATTTATTGACAAAACTTTAAGCAAGGGGGTTAATTATAACAAATAAAGATGATGAAACTGAGGTTCATCACCCCCTATACTTAAACTATGCTCGTCCTCGAGCATCAAAAAGAATGACTAAGTTGGATTAACCCCCTTGTGCATGTGAATACAGGATCCAATCTGATCAAGTCGACTCGGCTTCAGAGATCCAAAATTTTAGAGTTCAACCCAGCCTTAATCAAGAGGCTTCCAATTCCTCTACTTCTCTAGACTCTCTCTGATGTACATATAAACTAAAGGATATGAGTTTAGTGTTGACTGCAATTCTGAGAGTAGAGTCAATTCGTCACCCAAAATCTTGGTCCGAGAAAATCTCCTAAGGACCCAATCCTCAGCACTAGGGAATAAATCAAATCTTGCATTCAGTCTACCGTCTCTTTAGTTGTCAGACTTAGAAAATGTGGATGGCAGGCCAGAAAATGGAGGTATGGGATTGTGTAAATTCTTCTCTGCCTCTCATTGGAACAAGGATTCTCTCTAGTGCCATTTTACGCAACGCATTTTTTGGTGTTGATCAGTGCGTCCGTCAAGAGAAGTTGGAGCCGTCTGCACTTGTTTTCCTGGGAGTACACCGGGGTGTGTCTCTTTTGAGTACCTATCGTACCTTCGACACCCAGACTTGTAGCATTTACGATGCAGAGCCCTTTTTTGGTGCAAGCCCGACTCCTGGTCCTAATAGCGGTGGTCCAAGTGGACACTTTGAAAAGTTTTGGGAGCGCTCGCCTTTGGTGGAAGCTCTTTGATATTTGACTTTGGTGGAATGAGAGCTTTTCTTTGAATTTCATTGACTTGTATAATTGGTGGCTAGCTCCACTGCTTTTACCAAGAGTTGGCGCACACTGATCAACATTTTTTTTTATTTATTTTTCACACCCAGGCACTTAGGTCAATATCAAGAGATTAGTATAAGAATCAAGTTCTCATACTGGCTAATATTGCTGACACTCAGGTTTCCTGAAGCCTCCAAAGATTTTATCCCATCCTCGAACATCATTAGATCAAAATCCAAATTCGACTTCCTCATCCCAATCCCTCAGGTGAAAAATCAACTCATCTCAATCAAAACCGCAGTCGTGCATGTGATGTGCTGATCATATTCTTTTGTCTGAGACTAAGCATGGAATATAGCATGCAAATCTAGAAACCTAGGGGAATATGGATGATTAAGTCGAAGACCCTGATGGCTAAGGCAGGTTATCCTAAAATCTCAAAGACTTCTAAAAGCTAAGTCTTCTTGACCGAATCAGATCCTGGGTGAATGTGAAAATGTAGAGGACTAATCCAACTTCTTCATTCAAAAACAAGACTTTTTTTTTAAACTTCAAGAGATATTAGAACTTCCTAAGCTCAATTGAGCATCCGCGGTTCAGCCAGTATGGATGTAAGTACAGGCCGAAGCCCGTTGCTTGAGGACGGGGCCTTGCGCGATGTCCTCTAAACCATCCAATCTGCTAAGGGCGAACCCTCACTGAACGCGGCTGACTTAATTGGGCTTAGTTAGTCATTAATAGCTCCTAAAGGTTTTTAGGGGTTTTCTGATTTTTATGGATTTTAATAAAGTTAAAACACAAGTTAGACTCAATCTTCCTTGAAAAGAGATGGCGATCTTTCAAAACCCATGTCACACAAAATGAAAAATTTTCAAAACATTTTCAAAAATCATTTCTATAAAATAGTGTAACATAATATCGAAAAACCGCGAAAATCCTTTGAGTTTTCTTAGTCCAATGAATTTTACCTTAGCCAAAAAGTTTTTAATTTTTCAAAATTTTCAGATTATAGCTAAAGTAAGTATACGGTATATACGGTATACCCCCCTATACTTAAACATTGCTATGTCCTCATAGCACTAGATGTTACAAGAACTTAGGTCCATTTAAATATAGAAGAATGTACGGGAGCTAAGAGGGGCTCCCCCTATACTTAGGTTAGAAATAACCTAAGTATAAAGGCAAGAAAAGATGAGTAGAGAAATCACAGGGACTTGGGTCCCCCCTATACTTAGGCTGAGATTAGCCTAAGTATAAAGATGGAATTTGATGTCGGGAGGGACCCAAGGTGAACGAAGAAGGAGGATGGATATACAGGTGAGTGGTTTTGAATCTTATAGATGGAATGGAGTGACTACAGTTTTGGGGTTGTGTCTCGTAAAACATACGGCTCAATCAAGCAAGCAAACCCGTATTTTCACCAACTCACACATCAAACCAACCTAAGTTGATTTATTATCTTGTCTATTTTATTGGTGATAAAACATTTGATTTTTACGCAAAGAAAAAATGTGAAGGAAAATTATTGCGTAAGCGAGGGTATTGCTCTCCCAAAACCGAATTTTACTCCATTTTTGGTTGACTTGCAATTAACAGTCCCAATTTTATTTTAAATTATCACTGAATTATGGTTAGCCATCAATCAGAAAATCATCGTCTACCGTTCATTCCATTTCCATTTATCCTAGGTGATCATTCTAGAAAAATGAAAGCCGAGAAAACATGTATACGATGAAGAAAAACGCGATCTAGACTAAGCGAGAAATCATGCAATGATTTGACGATAAAAGCCGCAAAAAATCTGGGACCGTTTTGAAAACCAAAATCAAACATGTATGCAAGTCGAAAAAGCCGCACCTAATCATGCATCTATTAGCGGTGTTTGATCTTCATTAATTTTAGCTAAGTGAAGCGAGATTAAGTGCGTCTTATATTTTCAGTGTGTCCTACCTACGATTAAGCACAAGACAATATGAAAATTAAGCTCGGAGAGCCGTGTGCCCAAGTCCTAGGTCGACACTCAAGTGGGGACGATCCCCACACAACCACATCGTTCGATTACATACGCGAGTCTTCGATCGAAGACCGCTGTAAAAGACGAATTATTAACAATATAATGCAAAAATGCGAGACACATTTTTTCTTTTCTTCCTCTTTTGCTCCAAGCATGCTCCTGCGGCTCCTCGCAGCGGGGAACTTCCTGCTCCTCGCCTCCTTGATCCATCAAGGGCCCTGCCACAGAAACAATCGTTAGATATCAAATAAGGAAGAAAAATTTTAAATGCAAAATATGTGGTTAATTGACCTATTAAAAGAATCACTAAATTAAACACACAAAAACCCAAAAAATAAAAGAAATGAGCCGTGTCCCCGGCAACGGCACCATTTGACAAACCGCAAAATCGCCCCTTTAATATAGTGTTTTTAGCACTTAATAATGTCGTAGCAGTCGGGCCGAGATGGGCTCATCAAAAGATCATCTCATTTAAATATGTGTATAGAAATCAAAATGAGATGATCATTATTAATTTTTTACTTGGCAAGATACCAAGGTTGAACTCAGGGACACGAGCCTCTCTCGTATTAATCGGACTTAAGCGTATTTAATCAAGTGTTTGAGTTAAAGGCACATAGGTCAAATGATGCAAAGACACAAAACAAGGCAATGCATTAAAAAAAAACATGCAATTTTTTAA
Organism: Ottelia alismoides; assembly: GCA_037367405.1. NCBI lineage: Eukaryota > Viridiplantae > Streptophyta > Magnoliopsida > Alismatales > Hydrocharitaceae > Ottelia > Ottelia alismoides. The sequence goes on along the minus strand of JAZKJV010006309.1, from coordinate 553,968 downwards.
TCATTTTTATCGTGCAAGTAACTGCAATGCAATGCAATGGAGATATGCCCTAGATCAAGATGATGAGCCAATTAACCCATAAGTTAATTTCAGATTAAATGGTGTGACATAATCAATTTGAACAAGGCAGAAGTTAAGAAATTAGAGACACATGGTTATAGAATAATACATCAAAACTCATTGTGTCCAACACAACAATTAAGCATGCCATTAGAAAGATCATCAAACCAGCTTTAAAATGAAACTAAAATCAACTCAATTGGATATATGTAGCTCAAGATATGCATAAAAGAAAGCAAGGGCATAAATCCAATAAAACAAGAAAGATAACTAGCATATAGGTCCCTGGGAAGGGCCAAATTGTAAATAAAATAACCGCGAGGCCTTCCCTGTAAATACCCCATGCGCGCGGGGGTATTTTTGCAATTATTAGAACCCGCAGGGTGTAGATTGCAAAATACCCCAGGCGCGCATGCATAACACGTGATGTCTGGACCTAAATGCAAATTGGAGAAGTCGGCAGGGGTCCTCTGCAATTTTCCCAGCCACCACGTGCCTGGGGCACGTGAGGCTAGGCTCGGAACAGGCTCGGCGGATCCAAGCCTCTGGCGAGGGCACTAAGGCTCGGAGTAGGCCCGGTTCTGACACGTGGCTGACTGGGCACCATTGGATCACAAGGATCCAACGGCATCTGGAGGTAGCGATCTTGGCGACGTGGCTGAATCCAAGCCGTCAGCTGATGGACATCCGACGGCAGCTGCTCCTCCATCTTCATCGTTAGCAGGCGGCGGGAATCGAGCTCCGACGAGGGAGCCCCGACTCCGCCGCTCTCTCTCTGCCACGGTCGACCTCCCCTGAGCCCAATCAATGGTTCTCGATGAAGCGTGGAACTCGGGGAAGGTTCTTGGGCTACCAGCGTCGACCATCGGAGCTCGGAGTGTGCAGGCGGAGGTGACGAAGCATGCTCAGGCGAAGCTCCGGCCATTGATCAGATTGACGACCTGCAGGGTTAGTAAAGCGTAGCCGAAGCGAAAGAAGTGCGTGCGTGAGCGTGGGATGAAAGTGGGAGCTCATCGAGGACGGAGAAGATGGGGAGCTCGGAGCTCCTCCGCCGCGAGGGCGGAGGAGGTGGCAGGAGGGTGATGAGGTTCTGGGGAGGAGAAGTAGGGTGTCGGAGATGGTCGCGAGGAGGGGGGAGGCGTGGCGAGTCTAAATGGATGGTCATCGGAACGAGGAGGTGGCCGGAGAGGCCTAGAAAATTAAAAGAAAATAACTAAAAATACAGAGGAAGAAGGAGGATCTTACCTGATCGGAGGCGGAGCGGGGGCCTGTGCTCGAGGTCATCGGAGGACCTCGGGGTCATCGCTGGACTCCCCCGGCTACGGGGAGCAGCTTGGCGGAGGCGGAGCTCCGCAGACCTGGCCTACCATGGCCAGGGGTCGTCACCGGGGCGGACCTTCGTCTTCGCGCTCCTCACCGCCCCCTCGCTGTCACCGGGGGGCGGGGCTCGCTGGGAGGTTTCCCACATAAAGGCGGACGCCGGCGAAGATGCGAGGTGGCGGTGGATTTAAAGGTTGGACTCGGCGGAGGTGATGGTGGACGACGTGGTTTCGAAGGCGAAATGGGACGAGTGGAGAGGTGTGCGTGGTTTGTCAAAGGTCTCGCGAGGTGGAGGGAAGAGTGGGGAAGAACGTGGGGTAGTTGGCGAAGTACGCGGTCGTCGGAGGAGATGAGGGAAATAGGAAGGGCGAGGGATGTTCGCGAGGTGGAAATAGTGGGAAGAGAGGGGGTCTGGAGGTTGACGACGAAGATCCACCGTTGGATCTGAAGATCCAACGGTGGAGAAGTGGGCGTGGAGCGACGGTGCTGATAGCATCCGGGGCGATGTGATCGGTGGCGGATGGAAACGCCACGTGTCGGGCTGGGGGCGCGGCGCGAATGGAGGGTAAAGATGGAGAGTGGGAAGTGATCGAACGGCTGAAAGATGGCCAGGAGCTAACGGTGGAGATGGAGGATTTGACTTGCGATCAAAGGGCTCTCAGCGTGCCACGTGTCAAGCTTTGGTGCAGGCGCTTAAGTGCGGTGTGGATTAAGGGGAAAGGTGATCGGACGGTTGAGGGAGACAGAGAACGTGGAGGGCTGCTGGCCGTTGGATCAAGAGGGCGGATCCAACGGTCTAGAAAGGGGGCGGATCAGACAAAGGGGCCGGGCCACGTGGCTCGCCCACATTGGGCCACGTGGCCCAATCAGGTTATTGCAAGAGTATTTTTGATTTTTGAGGGCTTATTTGGTCGAATTTGAGAAAACTCAAAACATGAAAGTTGTAGATCTTGACGAGATCTACAAGTTTCATGTTGACCAAAACTCGAAAAGAGATCAAACGAGGACACGAAATATTTTTGAGGGTATTTTTATGTCTAAAAATACCACGAATTTTTGTTTTGTCATTTTTTGTGGTTTTTAATTTATTTAGGACTCTGTTAATTATTAGACACTAACAGGGATTTATTGACAAAACTTTAAGCAAGGGGGTTAATTATAACAAATAAAGATGATGAAACTGAGGTTCATCAGGGTGCGAGGATTGCGGGTGGCCGGTGGGAGTTCAACGGGGCGTTGGCGACGAAGGCGGGGCGGCGCGGGGATAACGGAGGGCCGATGCGGAGAAGGCGGTGGTGGTTGGCGAGATCCACGGAGGATAATGGAGGAGCGGAGGGCGCGAGGTTGGGGGAGAAAAGCAGTGGTCGTTCGATCAAGCGAGATTGAACGGCCACACGCATGCCACGTGGCTGGAAGTGAGAGCGCGGGCGCACATGCAGTGCGCATGCGGGGGGGTGGCACGTGCGCTGCAAGTGTGGGCATTTAATTTTTTTTAATGAAAACGATATAAAAAAAGTGCGAAAAATGGCTGACACGTGGCGGCCTCTGGGGCTGCCACGTGTCAGCACCAGAAAAATCCAATATAAAATACTTTGTAAAATCAAAAAGAAATAGCAGACGACTTCGTTTCGAAAAAGTTCCTTCACAAAAAATGCTCGTCTCGACGAGATCTACAACTTTTATGAAGACATCAAAGCCAAATTCGATCAAATGTAAAAAGTGAATTTTTGGGGTATCCCATGTACATAGAACACCTTGATTTTTGGGTTTTCTAATTTTTTTGTCAATTTCAAGCAAGAAAAAAATCCCAAAAAATATGGAAAAATCAAAGATAAATAAAAGACACTTAATTCTAATTTTTTTGGATTTTTAATGATAAAGAAAATATATGCATGAAATACAAGGTCAAAAGCCGCGAAAATCTACACTGTACAAAAGAGGCCCAAAACCCAACTTTTACATACGAGTTCCGATTCACTTGAACTTGGTCTTGTTTTGAAGGTAATTGAATGTGTATTAGTTCAAAAGTGAGTAGGATCAAATCGGACACTGGATGGGGAAGATATGGGGATTTTAGTCTGAAAATCCAGAAACTAGGGTTTGGGATTTTGGTCCACTTAACTAGGTTAATTATTTTTTTGTATTTTTTTAATTATTCTTGTTAGTGATGTGTACACAGTGGAGGTGGTTTTGGGTTATACGGTGTCAGCATGAAGGAGTTAAAAAATAGGGGAAGTTAGGCTATTTACAGGTCATTTTTGGCTTGAATTTTTGGCTTCTTATTATATGCAGAAATTAATGCTAAAATGCAATTCTTATGAAATCACGCATGAATGCTAATTATGCAGAATAAATGCAGAAATGCAGTTGATTTTGAGGGACTTGAGCTTAATTAATGAGACTTAGAGTGGTGAATCCGAGATTCATCAGGTACCCAAAAACTTCCAGGTGTGGGTCGAGGGCAAGCTTCCGTGACAAGGGAGACCTCCCCCATCTCAGTCGAGGTGCGGCGACCCCAAATGCCACGTTCCAAGCATCTCCAACGGCCGCGCCGCCGTGAGGTTTTTCCCTCGCCCTTCCAGGGCTCGAGGCTGGTTTTCATCCCTTTTTCTTGTTTGCTTTAGCTTCCTGGTAGTCGTAGCTTTCCTTTTCCGCCTTTTAGTTCGTCTAAGAAACGCCCAATCACCACACCTCCACTTCCCCGGAGCAAGCTCCGGCGAGCTCGATATTCCGCCACCCATTCCCTTCGATCACCTGAGCTTACCCCTAGATCCATCTACTATTGTGCGTGCTTTTCATTTGCAGGTCGCAGGGGGCAAAGGACTCCATCTGGAGACGATTTTTGAAGCTATCGAGTAACCTGGAGTGCCTTCCGTTCTCCATCGTCGCGGCGGCCGACCGGGGACCCTCCCGCCGTTTTGAGACCGTTGAACGTGAGAAGGTCGCCTCTAAAGTCTTTCCAGCCATCTTTGAAGTCCCGACGGTCGTCAGAGGCGGCGTTCTTCGCGGGGGAAACTCGCTCTGGTGAGGACTCCTCCCTGTTCTTCCAGCCTTGTCCGCCACCGTCCGATCGCCGTGCTTCTCCAGACTCTATAGCGTCCGTTAGATCGACCGCTGCCTCGACCGTCGAATCTACTGAGGCCGATCTAATCCAGGCCGTCCGTGGCTGAAGGGGCATCGCGGACCCCCGTGCTGATACGTGTTTAAGTGGCTTTTGCCACGCCATCGGATGGCGCCCCTTTGTGGGTAATTTTGCTCTTTACCCGCAAACTTTTTGTATTTACTATTAAGACTAAATCTTTCCTTGGCCGTTATTTAATTTTGTAATATTTGCTAAGAACCCCCCACACGTATTTGTAATTACATTTCGACCCTTGTCAGCCAAGCGCACGTGCGTGGGCACGTGCGCGTTAGTATTTTGTGGCAAGGCCCTCGTAGTTTTGGCATTTAATATTTAGTGCAGGAACTATTTTATTAAGTTCAAACTTTTGTGGAAAAATTGCTTGTAGACCCCTGAGGTTTTGCCTATTTACAGACACGTCCCTGCTAGCCCTTTCATTTTTGTGAACTTGTTGGATTTATTTGAAGCATCTTTTTAATTCCAAAAATTCTCAAAAATTGAACTTAAGCTACTGAGTGCTTGTACTTTAACGCTATATTTTTAGTTTTTGATTTTCTTTAATTTTCATATTTATTAAAAATAAAAAACTCTCAATTTCAGCACTGTCTAGCTTAGAAAATACCAAAAAAATAGTAAAATATCTCGAAAAAAATCCAAAAAAAATTCACTACTGTCTATTTTGACCTATTTTAGTGTCAGTACAAAAATCACTAAAAATCTCAAAAGAAAAACATTAAAAATTCAAAAAGACTTAAAAACTTCAAAAAAATCTATAAAATTGTAGAAAACTCCAAAAATATCATCTTTATTTGAAAAATAATGTGGAAAAATTTTGTGGCTATTTGCTATTTTTAATTCTCATTTTATCTCCAGCCAGTAGCTTGCCCACTGTTTAAGTTTATTTTGCTATTTAAAAATACCAAAAACATTTGAAAAACACCCAAAAATACCAAAAACAGTAGAAAATTTTAAAAATCTCAAAAGGATTTTATTTCTGAATTTTTGATTATTTTTGCATATTTCTATTAATATTTTATCAACCCTTTTATTACATTGTCTTTATATTCCAATATTGAAATATATATATATAATATAAAATTATAAAAATCGGAAAATTAAAAATCAAAATACAAAAATAAAAAAAATAATAAAAAAATATAAATAAAAACCCACAAAAATCTTTGCTTGCTTGCTTAGTGTAGACACCACACACATTTACTTGTGCACATCTTTTTGAATTACCCTATTTACTCCCTGTGTTCGAACTCTCTGCATACTTGCTTGCTATACATTTTGTGCAGAGTTAAAAATAAATTTTAACTCCATATTTATTTCTATTTCTTTGATCTATAGTGTGGGTTAATTGTTGATTAAATACGAGGTTCATTTGAGAGTCGCCACAGCGACGGTCGTCTCCGCCTTGTGTGAGACACCATTTAGACTCTCTTGAATTTCGCAATAATCAAATGGCGCCGTTGCCGGGGAGCAACAACGAGTAGTTCACATTTTTGTCTGTTTGTATTTGTTGTCTACCATAACTTTAGTTTATATCTCTTGCATTTTTGATACATCTTGTTGAGCTATTCTGACCATTCTTTTCTTGTCTTCTTGCGAGGGACCGTGGAGCAAGGCAGATCGCCTAGGTGACCCGAAGCATCCTTGGAAGCGGAGCCGTCTATTCTTTAGCCAAGCCGGCAGGAGAGAGCAGGAGGAGTGAGAGAGAGTGGTGGAATTAGTTGCATTTTTATTTTGTGAGAGAGTGATTTGATAATTTGTAATAATACAGGTACTTGGACTCTTGGACACTCCGGGCCTAATTTCCGGGTGTTTGTACACCTGAGGGCTCACCGCGGTTTTTCTCGCGTTTTTCTTTGCATTCTTTTTATTTTGTTTTGTTTTTTGATTTTATTTATTTTGTGTGATTGAGCCCCTAGTTTTAGGATTGCTTGCGATAGACTAAGGCCAAACACTTAATATTTTGCATGCACCTATAGTCTTGTTCTGGACTTAGTCAAATTTTAAACAGTTGATCATCACCTTCAATCCGTCGCGCCGCGAGCTCTCCCCGCAAAGCGCTTTCTCCTAAACTCAAGTGTGTTGAGCAGAGGAGGGGTGAGCCTAGACCGGACTCTAGGGTTGAGTATTGGCGGTCAACTTGTGGTTCTTCCCGATAATAGCAATTTCTGAAACTTAGGGCGATTTCATCGGCTTTTTGCATTTGCATATAGATAGATTTCAATTCTGCCGAGCATCTTTGCATGTAGAGTGCTGGAGGCAAGGTGAGCATTTCTCTTTAGCATACATCATCGATTGCCGCTTGCATTGCTTTTCCGCCTCTCCCTCTGATTTTTCCAACCTAGGTGCTTAAAGGAATTGACTCCTCGTTAGGCACGTGCATTTCTCACTAAAAATCCAAAAAAAGTGATAATCAATAAAATTGGGACTGCTAATATTACTTGACCCTAAAACCGATCAAAAAAAGAAAAATCTTGTCTTGGGGCAAGTAATCCCCTCATTGTCGTCGTTTTTACTTGCTCGCGCACACACTAAGGATAGTGCCCAAATCCCATTCAGCCCCCTAAGTGTGTGTGCGATCTTTGACTTCTCACCTAACTCTAAAACAGACAAGATAAAAAGACCGCATTTGCGGTCTCTACCGAGTTGAGTAGGTGAATTGAGGGTTTGATTTGTCTTCATTTTTGTTTGTGATTGTTTGGTGTGTGTCCTAGATCATCTTTGCGCACTTGCGCCTTCTTCTTCACTCTCTTGACTTGACCGTCGTGCTCTCCCGATCATTTCCTTTTGATTTCGAGACGGACCCCTGGAGTACTTTTTATCCGGACTTTGCGGATTCCTCGCTCGCTCCAGCCGGTCCACATCCCTTTTATCAGGAGGGTCATCCTCCTACTTTTTCTGATTTTTGTACATACCCGCCTCAGCCACAGTATCACGACTCGGACTTCTACCCACATCCACCCCCACCTGTGTATTATCCATCTCCACCGTCACATCCACCCGAGTCTGACCTGATGGAGTCACCTCCCTCGATCTCTATGAGTGATAACTTGAATCGGATGACAAAGCGCATTGATTTGATGAATGATGATATTACTTTCTTGAGGAAGAATCGAATTAATGCTCCTTTCGTCAGGTATACGGCTTCACTTGTAGGTGATCATGGGAGCTTGCAATCGTCAAAAATACAAAAAATGAGAAAATTTTAAAAATACAAAAAGAGTCCGGGAGACGGTTGATTCATATTGTGAGGAGAGAGTCCACTTGCCAGAACCTTTGACCACACACCCATTCACATCCAGTCCCACCTGTGACCCCAAGGATGCCGCTGTACAGACTGCTCTTGGCATGCCTCGTGTATATGCTGATCCCGACTTCCTCCCTTGTATGGAGGAAGTCCAAAAATTCAAAAAAATATTGACTAACACGAAGTGGTGGTCACTATTCATGAGATTATCCGTGCCCCACTTCAGCAGGCCATTATTGATTTATCTGCCCCTCTTCCCAAGAAGAGAAAGCGGAGGAGCAGATCTGAGCGTCATATTCTGACCATGGCCACTGCCCTCGCCATCACACACCGTCCCATTCCCAAGAAGAAGAACACAGCTACACCTTTCATCACTTGCACTATCTCTGACCATACATGTGATCACACTCTCCTGGACGGCGGTGCATCTATTAGCATATTACCCTTCTCGCTGGTACAGTCTCTTCACTTAGGGCCTCTCAAGAAAACCAGGATGATCGTTCAGTTTGCTGATGGATCTATCAAGAGGCCGAAGGGTATCCTTGAAAACACCGTCATTTCTATTCAGGGCACGAGCCATCATGTTGATTTTGTCGTGTTGCCCATGGAGACCTCCACAGGGGAGCCATCTCCAATCATCCTGGGACGACCTTTCCTCGCCTCTGCGAGGGTCGTTATTGATTACGGATCAGGAGAGATTCGATTTTGTCCTGCTGACGAGAGCGAAGTGGCGATCACCGCACCTACAGTTGATCAGAGACCTGCACCTGATGCTCCTTCACCGATCATAGCTGACTCCGAGGCCTATGACCGATCTGATGATACTAGAGATGCTTCCTTAGCGACCGTTGATGAGACCCGACGGATCCCCCGAAAGGGAAGAAAGTCGGAAAGCATAGACCTCGCAGTTCCTCCTCCTGGTGTATGGCGATGTGTTGATGAGATCCTGAGTATTTATGTGATTGAATCATTTGAGCGGGGGGCAGATACCAAGACCATTGAGGACGTTTATGATGTTGCCCATTATTTTGAGAGACCTCATAAGGAAACGAGTGACCTAGGTAAGACTAGACATGACGAACCTGGTTTGACTACTTCCACTGATAAGTTCGTTACTGGTCCTTCACAAGTAAAGATGATTGAGGTCGGTTATGATGCTGCCATTTATTTTGATAGATTCAGACCTCTTGTTGAAGACAAGGATTCAGGTGGGAGTCTTGAGGACGAACAGAGTTCGTATACTTCCACTGATGATTTCGTGCCTTTTGACTTTGACCTGGATGAGCCCTCGCAGGATGAATCCGATTACACTTCTTCTGAGGATGATGAGTTTGTCCCATTCCACTTTGACATCTGCGAGACTTCCAAGGCCGGACCTAGTCGTACTTCTTCCACTAACCCATCTGTGCCTCCACACCATAGGAGCACCAAGGGAGAACCTAGCCATACTGCTTCCATTGATCAGTTCGTCCCTTTCCGTTTTGATTCCACTGAGGGCCTTCACCGTGTCGACCATGATCGGCTTCCGTCCACTGTGGACCCTGATGTCGACATACACCATACCAGATCTATCCCTCAACGGTCTCGCAAGAAGGTCTGCTTTCCACCTTCTTGATCATATGTACATCCACCTTTGCTGTACATTCTCCTTTGTTCATCTTCGTCCTTCTCCCGTTTTGCTCGTCCACCCATTCTCGTGTTTGCCTTGCTCAGGACGTACTTTGTCCTAAGTATAGGGGGGTGGACGAGCCGAGTGTTCATTCGTCGTTCCGTTTCATCACTCCTGTCGTTGCCTATACTTAGGGCTTCTTTTACCCTAAGTATAGGGGGAGTGGTATGTACATCCTCCGATCTCTCCTTCCATCTTCAGATTTCTTTTCTTCTTTTCTTCTTTTCTTCTTTTCATTTTCTATCTTCTCTTTGTATCAAAAAGGTGCCGCCCTTGTAGACAGTTTTTCCATACTTAGGACGTACTTTGTCCTAAGTATAGGGGGTGTGCACCCCGAGTTCTGTCATTCTTTTCGATCCTCTCCATTGTCTCCTCTTCTTGTCTATACTTAGGTATATCTTACCCTAAGTATAGGGGGAGACAATCTGAGTATGATCTGTTCATTCCCACCCTTGACCCTCCCTGCTTTGTGTACAGTCTGCTATACTTAGGATTACTTGATCCTAAGTATAGGGGGGACGGTCAACTTCTCATTCATTGATTCATTCATTTATTCCTGTATTCTTTAGACTTGTCTATACTTAGTACGAGTTATGTCTTCTCTTTTCTCTCTGATCTATGAGGACATAGCTCAAGCTAAGTATAGGGGGGTCGTATATACTATGTATATACTTTAGCCATAACTCGTACTTTCATCTTTTCCTAATAATATGGCTAATAATTCTTTAAAATTCATTAAAAAATCCTTAATAAAAAGGTGTTTTGTTCCTCAAATTCTTTTTGTATTTAATGATTAATAAATCAGGTGAAAATGTTTTTTGTAAAATGTTTGAAAAATAGTTTGAAAATCTTTGTGAACACCTATTGAAAACTATTTTGAAAATATTTTGTTACATGTTTTCAACCTATGTAAAATGTGTGTTTTGCAAAATTTCTTTTCTTTGTGTGAAATAAAATGTTTGAAAAATGATTTGCAAGTGGTTTGAAAAATGGTTGCAAAAATATTTTGAAAAATCTATCTGTTTTGAAAAACCTTTGCAAAATGATTTTCAAATATGTGTACATGTTTGCAAAAAGGTTTGTAAAAACTATTTTGGACTATAGTTTTCAAAAATTCTTTGAAAAGTTTGTGTCAAATAAGTTTGAGGAACATTGGCATCACACCAAAATCCACTATATGTATATATGTATAAAATTGATCACTTACCCTTGTAAATTCTTAAAATCCACTTCTTGTAAATATAAGAAGCACTCCCGTGTACATATTTTTAACCTTATTTTCAGCCAAAATCTTTTTATTTTCAAAAATCCCAAAAACATTTGCAAAATTAAAATCCAAAAACATTTGAAAAATCTTTTTGAAAAAGACAAAAAAATACATCACCATCATCATCATCATGTTTTCAAAAATCCATAAAAAGTTCAAAAGCTTTGAAAATTGCATCACAAAAATATTTTCTGCATTGCATAGCATGAGCATTTTTCGGATTGAGTTTGATAGTTGAACGAGTCTAAGTAAAATCCGAAGATTGGAGCTTGATTGGACCTTAAAATCTACCTAATAACAGGAACTGGGTTTGAGGTACTTCAGGTCTAGTTGACTTAATTCTTTTAGGATCGCGGGACTTGGTTCAATGGATTCTTGACTGCCTAAGTAGAGTATTTCGGAGCACACGCACGACTCTTGTTGATAATGACCTAACTTGGACACCTGCACCTTTCACATGGCTCGACTCAGTTGGAGTGGTGAGGGGATTGGATTTGCCGGTATGAGACGCACACAAGTGGAAACATTTGTCCTCCTCTAGGGAGGGAAGTGCACCCCAACACGTCCAGTGATTAGGAAGTCTAAAGACAGGAGGCTGTGGGTTGCAATAAAGCTTCAAAAGAGGGATAGTCTACTGGCTCAAGAGGAAAAACTCCTTATGTAAATGCTGCTGTATATAGTATTCAAAAAAAATAAATGTTCAGGCATGTACAAAAATAAAAAGCCTGCAAAGTATGTGAATATGTTGTATAGAAAATAAGCAAGCTTGAGCATCAAAGTCATATTATGTGAGCCTGCAGCAGGATGACTTGACTACACTGGTCTTGCATCCCAGGATAGGTAGCTACACTGGCTACCGTCCATTCTTCTCTTCACCCCCTCTTCTTGAGCTGGTTGCCACTTGAACTTAGAAGGGAATACCCCGCTCCTCGAGGATGGAGTTGTTGGATTGGGGAATCATTGGGTTGTCATACTGGAGAAGTCAGTTTCTTTGTCATTCTAGTTGGGGAGAGCCACCATCACTTACACTGTACGAGTCAGATTCATAGTCATAAGAGTTTGCGTATGAATTGAGATATTTCTGACCTGGCTATTGAGGAGACTTGAATAGAGTTTTGAGATTCTCAAGGACTGTTGGATTTCAAATTCGGTTCTCACTAAGGTTCCGCCCGCACTAAAAATTCCAAAGGTCCGACTTAAGCTCCAAACTTTGATTTTGTGAAGACAAGTTTAATGATCAAATAAAATCCAAAGTTCTTCTTTTTCTTTTCTTTCTTTTCTTTTTGCACTTATTGCATAAGTGTTTGCTAGGGACTAACAAAGGTAAAGTATAGGGGGATGATGAATCCACATTTCATCATCTTTATTCTATCATTTTGGCACCAAAAACCCTAGCAAATGCCTGTAAATAGCATTAAATACACAATCTTAGCATTCATGCATGTGCATCTAAATAGTGTATAAAATACTGTAATTAAAGCCAAAATTATAGAATAAATAAAAGAAAAGAAAAAGAATAAAATATTGTAAATATTTTATGACCCGAAACCCCGAGACCTAGGCATCTCAATGAATAGGTCGACAAGGAATAAAGTAGGGGGAGATAAGGGCCAAAATACAGATAAAATACCTATATTTTCTATTCATTCTTTATTCATTTTGGGACCTATTTTGGTTCCACTTTTTATACATCAAATAAAGAAACTTTGTACATGAAAGTTGTAGATAAATTTATATAGAAAAATACAAAATTGATTTCACAGAAAAATAATGTACAGTTAAAAAGTTATGGTCTGAATAAAAATCCAGAATCCCAACTTCCCAGACCCGTATCTCACAAATGAAAACTCCAAATGCATCAAACTCACCCTTAATTGTATATAGAATAAAATAATCTATCCAATGGTGGTGTTTCGCATTTGGTGGAGCTACGGTTTGAAAGCTGAGTTTTGGACCCACCTTGTATAGATGTACTGATTAAAATATTCAATTTATTATTTATTCATTATTTTTGTATTTTTATATTTTTATAATCTTGTAAATATTATTTATAATAATTATGTACATTAAAATCAGAATAAAATCAAAGAAAACTCAAAATAAAAATAAACATATACAGATCATACAGGTATTATACCTATATTTATACCTATACATTTTATACTTATATTTTATTTAATGTACATAATACATCAGAAAAATAAAACAAAAATGTATGCGTGTATATAAAAGTATTTTATAATTTTACAAAATAAGAAATAAAAATAATAAAATTAAAATCACAGATTAAAAATCAAATAGTCAAATATACAAATAATATACCTATATAGGGGTATAAAAGCAACTTGTAAAAATAAATATCATAAAAATAATTAAAAATCGGAATAAAATACTATATAAAATAATAAATATTTTTTATTTAATAACCGAAATAAAATAATAACGTTTACTATTTTTAATTGATTTTTTAAGGGGGTTTTTCCTGGTTGGTCCACGTGGACCAACCAGGTGGTCTGGCTCGTTGACCGAGGTCAACAGCCTGACCCACCTCCCTTGGCCTCTGCCAACCTCGTTTTTCGCTCGCTTTTGCGGGTTTATCGAGGTCGCATCTTACATCTTCGCACGAAATTTTCTTCTGCAACATTGCTGCCCTATGATCCAGCTTGCACGCCAGCACATTTCCTAGGGTTGTGGATCATTTTTCGGCCCGACGCACCTCGATCTTTGAGCCTCAACCTTCAGCCATTCAAAAGACCACCCACTTCTTCCCATTTGACTTTGAACCGGATTTGGGTACCCAAAAACTTCCAGGTGTGGGTCGAGGGCAAGCTTCCGTGACAGGGGAGACCTCCCCCATCTCAGTCGAGGTGCGACGACCCCAAACGCCGCGTTCCAAGCATCTCCGGCGGCCGCGCCACCGTGAGGTTTTTCCCTCGCCCTTCCATGGCTCGAGGTTGGTTTTCATCCCTTTTTCTTGTTTGCTTTAGCTTCCTGGTAGTCGTAGCTTTCCTTTTCCGCCTTTTAGTTCATCTAAGAAACGCCCAATCACCACACCTCCACTTCGCCGGAGCAAGCTCCGGCGAGCTCAATATTCCGCCGCCCATTCCCTCCGATCACCTGAGCTTACCCCTGGATCCATCTACTATTGTGCGTGCTCTTCATTTGCAGGTCGCAGGGGGCAAAGGACTCCATCTGGAGTCGATTTTTGAAGCTATCGAGTAACCTGGAGGGAATGGGTGGTGGAATATCGCCGACGGTCACCGGAGGCGGCGTTCATTTGAAGTCCCGGCGGTCGCCGGAGGCGGCGTTCTTCACGGGGGAAACTCGCTCCGGCGAGGACTCCTCCCTGTTCTTCCAGCCTTGTCCGCCACCGTCCGATCGCCGCGCTTCTCCAGACTCTACAACGTCCGTTAGATCGACCGCTGCCTCGACCATCGGATCTACTGAGGCTGATCTAATCCAGGCCGTCCATGGCTGAAGGGGCATCGCGGACCCCCGTGCTGACACGTGTTTAAGTGGCTTTTGCCACACCGTCGGATGGCGCCCCTTTGTGGGTAATTTTTCTCTTTACCCGCAAACTTTTTGTATTTACTATTAAGACTAAATCTTTCCTTGGCCGTTATTTAATTTTGTAATATTTGCTAAGAACCCCCCGCACGTATTTGTAATTACATTTCGACCCTTGCCAGCCAAGCGCACGTGCGTGGGCACGTGCGCGTGGGTATTTTGTGGCAAGGCCCTCGTGGTTTTGACATTTAATATTTAGTGCAGGAACTATTTTATTAAATTCAAACTTTTGTGGAAAAATTGCTTGTAGACCCCTGAGGTTTTGCCTATTTACAAGCACATCCCTGCCAGCCCTTTCATTTTTGTGAACTTGTTGGATTTATTTGAAGCATCTTTTTAATTCCAAAAATTCTCAAAAATTGAACTTAAGCTACTGAGTGCTTGTACTTTAATGCTATATTTTTAGTTTTTGATTTTCTTTAATTTTCCTATTTATTAAAAATCAAAAACTCCCAATTTCAGCACTGTCTAGCTTAAAAAATACCAAAAAATAGTAAAATATCTCTAAAAAATCCAAAAAAAAATTCCCTACTGTCTATTTTGACTATTTTAGTGTCAGTCCAAAAATCACTAAAAATCTCAAAAGGAAACCTTAAAAATGCAAAAAGCCTTAAAAACTTCAAAAAAATTTATAAAATTGTAGAAAACTCTAAAAATTGTAAACTCAAGTCCTGTAGTCTCCTGTTTTTATCGTCTTTATTTGAAAAATAGTGTGGAAACATTTTGTGGCTATTTGCTATTTTTAATTCTCATTTTATCTCCAACCAGTAGCTTGCCCACTGTTTAAGTTTATTTTGCTATTTAAAAATACCAAAAACATTTGAAAACACCCAAAAATCCCAAAAACAGAAGAAAATTTTAAAAATCTCAAAAAGATTTTATTTCTGAATTTTTGGTTATTTTTGCATATTTTTATTAATATTTTATCAACCCTTTTATTACATTGTCTTTATATTTCAATATTGAAAAAAATATATATAAAATATAAAATTATAAAAATCAGAAAATTAAAAATCAAAATACAAAAATAAAAAAATAATAAAAAAACCCCACAAAAATCTTTGCTTGCTTGCTTAGTGTAGACACCACACACATTCACTTGTGCACATCTTTTTGAATTACCCTGTTTGCTCCCTGTGTTCGAACTCTCTGCATACTTGCTTGCTATACATTTTGTGCAGAGTTAAAAATAAATTTTAACTCCACATTTATTTCTATTTCTTTGATCTATAGTGTGGATTAATTGTTGATTAAATACGAGGTTCATTTGAGAGTCGCCACAGCGACGGTCGTCTCCGCCTTGTGTGAGATACCATTTAGACTCTCTTGAATTTCGCAATAATCAGTACTTCACACTGACTATATACATAGTTTGCCTACCTTCGTACTTTCTATGGTCAATAGCCATTTCAAGTCATCAAAGAGTCCTAGAGGCTTAGGGAAAACAACTAACCAATGGCTTATCTAGCGTGAGAATAAAGGGGATAAATGAGAGGGCTAATATTTTATATAATTTATCAAGGATACAACAAACGCGTATGCTTAATAATAGTCGACGGAGATATACTACTACTGATATCAAGGTAGGTCTTCCTTATTCTCATACTTACCTAAAACTTGTCGAATAATGTACTTCTACAAAGTCAAACTCCACTATGCTCATTCCATAATATGACCTTCTTGCCTTCTTGCTCCTTCCCCTCAGCTACTAACTATAATGCGAGAAAATAGGAGTCGCTAAATAATGGCCTAACAAATCAGGCTCACTATCGCTGAAGCGACTACTCGAATCCTCCCGTGTTTCAACAATTAACCCACACAGATAATTAAACAATTAAGAGAAAGAGTTAAAATTTATTAAACCCTAAGAATGCACAGTGGCAAGCAAGTAGGAGTCGAACACAGGAAGCATTGGAGTAGAGCATGCAAGATAACAAAGCAAAGCACAATTTATCACTCAAATACTTAGCCAAAATGATTTTTTTGTGGGTTTTAAATTTTAATTATTTTATTTTATTTTTTTGTTTTTGTTTTATAGTTTTTTGTATTTTATTTTTAATTTTAAGTTTTTAATTTTCTTTTTAGATTTTTAGATTTCTTTTTCTTTTAAAATACAATATATATATATGTGTGTAGAGTATATATACAATACAAGCTAATATAGATATAAATAATAATAATAGTAAAAAGAAAAGAAATAAAATCATTTTGGGTTTTAATTATTTTTTTATTGTTTTGTGATTTTTTGGATTTTTTTTTCTAATTTTTATATATTTTAAAGTAAAAAATATCCTCAATCAGGGTTTAATTAAATAGGTCGAATTAAAATGGAGATGAAAAATAGCAAACTGTATCAAAATTTCTCCAAATTAATTTTAATACACAAATAATAATTAAAGGAAATTATGAAATAGAAAATAATTTTTGGAATTTTTAGGAACTTTGTAGATTTTATTAAAGATTTTTCATATTCTTTAATTTTAGGGGTTTTCTTTTGTAATTTTTATGGATTTTTGGTTTGGGATAGTAAAATAACTAAATAAATAATAAAATTATTTTGGAATTTTTCAAAAAGTCTTTATATTTTTTATGGGTTCTATAATCTAAATAGGGAATAAAAGGACTATTTTTTATTCTTAATAAATAGGATAAATGCCTAAAATTAAAATGTAAAATTAGGGCATGAATCTACAACATATCATGCACTTATTCCTAATTTTTGGAATTTTTGGAGTATAATAGCTAATTTAAATAAATAGAGACAACAAAGAGAAAATACATTACTAGTAGAGGCATTTTTGTAAATAAAATTAAGTCCAGGGGCTAATCTGCAAATTTCACAAAAATATACTACGTGCACAAAATGTTTCTAGACCTATTACAAAATCCAAAATCTAAGATCCGACAAAATAGCCAAGCTCACTATAGAGACATGTGAGCCTTGCTGGCAAGAACTCAAACACAAATATAGTAAAATCTAAGGTCCTACTTGCAAACGTTCCAAAAGTTTTTAAGCGTTAACAATAAATTACAGGATTATAAATGAAATGACAAAAATGGAAGGGGGCAAATGCAAAATACCCCTCGAAAGCATAGGATCAGACAACTGATGGCACTTCACTTAACACGCATCGGCTCCTCGATGCGCGATGACAGTTCATGTTGGACGACCAAGATTAGAACTTCAGATCTCTATCCAACGGCAGGCGTGCGACGCATCCAATGGTTCTGACTTGATCTGAAGGCGAGGCACGATCTAATGGTTGTTGCTCCTCGTGAAGAAGAATGACGAACAACATCCCTCCTTTGCTCTGATCTGCAAAATCTTGCAATACCAGGCCACTCCTTCGCTACAGAAGGGTTCCTCGTGCACTTGATGTGATTCCTCGTTGAATGGTGGTCTCCAGGTGGTGCGAAAATGACGGACAGAGCTCAACGGAGTAGCTTTCTAGGGGAGGCTCTTCTGCCACTCGCGGGGGCTCCAAGAGGGGCCCTATCTTCGATAATAACTGCAGGGGTTAGTTGCAAATACCTGATGAAGCGGTGGGCTGGTTAAGGTAGTGGAATGAGCATGAAGTGAGTTGGATAGGCTTCCTCCGACGAGCGACAGCAGAGGAGGAAGTCGACCGCGTGTTATGTGCAAGAACATGGTGAGCGGGAGTGCGTCGGGCGGAGAGCATGCGAAGGGGGGGATGGTGGAGGTGCTAGTAGAGGCGGAGCACGGCTAGGATGGTCGGAATGAAGTGGCGGAGCTGGGGCTCCGACGATCAAAGAAGTTAAGAGTGTCAACGGATCTGTGCGCTAAATATGAAATACAAACCTACACTAGCCTACCGATAACCTAAGGAACCAAAATGACAGGGGAAAGGGGAGCTTACAGTCAACACTCGGCCAAAGGTGCGAGCTCCAACGAGGTTGGCGGCGAGCCCGGACCTCTTCAATTCAACACCAAAGCTCCTGCCAAAAGAGTCGATTGGCCTCATATTGTAACCAAGAGCGCAAATCAAGACTCAATTCTAGGGTTTCAAGGTAGAAGAAGGATCAAAATCCAAACTTTGGATGGAGGTGGGATTTTATGTGGATGGTGGTGAGGGGTCCAAGGGCAAGGTGTGCCAGGCGCAACAGTAATCCACTCGTCGAGGAATCACCTGCGTGCGTTTCACCGATGATTAAGGTGCAAAAGTGTAGAAGAAATCAAACCCAATTGATGCTCGGATCAACTTGGAAAAAAGTGAGACGGAGGGTTGTGCTCGGATCGACTTGGAAAAAAGTGAGACGAAGGGTTAAAACACATGTTCTGACAAGTCGCATGCCTGGGGAGAAGAGTTGACCGGGGTCAACTCTTGACTCCCCCTGGTTGGTCCACGTGGATCAACTAGAAAAAAAGGCAGGCGAAATTATTAAGAATTTCGATAATAAATAAGAGATGATTTTATTAATTTTAGGTTATAAATAAAAAATATTTATTATTTTATGAAGTATTTTATTATGATTTTTATTTATTTTTCAGAGGTATATTATTATAAGTTAGGTTTTAGGGTTAATATATAGGTATATTTATCAATATTTTGGAGTATTTTATTTTTATTTTGTATTTTTGATTTTATTATTTTAATTTATTTTTTTATAAAATTATAACCTTTTTATATTCTTAAAGATGTTTTTATTTTATTTTTCTAATGAAATATATGTGGTTAAATAAATATGCATTTTAAACACATAGGTATGAGTATATGTATTTCATCTATATGTTTATATACATATTTTATTTTGATGTTTAATTAATGGTTTTATTTTATTTTAAATGCGTACATATATTATAAATAACATTTACAAATATAAAATATAAAATTATTAAAATAATAAAGAATGAATAAAATGATTATTTTAATCGGGTACACTATACAATAGGGTTCCAAAACCAAACTTTCACACCTTAACTCTAAAAAATATGAAACCACCTTCATTAAATAGCTTATTAAAAGTTATATACAATTAATTGTGATTTTGATACATTTTAAGTTTTTATTTGAGAGATACGTGTCTGGGAAGTTGGGATTTTGGAATCTTATTCAGAATATAACTTTTCACTGTATATTATTTTTGTCTGAAATCAATTTTGTATTTTTCTATATCTGCAACTTTCATGTCCAAAGTTTCTCTATTTTAGGTATAAAAAGTAGAAAATAAAATAGGTCCCAAAAATGAATAAGAAATGAATAAATAAAAGGGATTTTTATTGAATACATGACCCTTATCTCCCCTACTTTATTCCTTGTCGACCTAGTCATCAAGATGCTTAGGTCTGGGGGTTTAGGGTCATAAAATATCTTTGCTATTTTATTCCTTTTCTTTTTTTATTTTATAATTTTGGCATTAAAAATAGTATTTTATACAGTATTTATATAACAATGCATGAATGCTTATTTGCATGAATTAAGGATAATTACATGCATGTACTAGGGTTTTTAAGGCCAAAATGATAGAATAAAGGTGATGAAATGGAGATTCATCACCCCATGTACTTGCCTTTACTAGTCTCTAGCAGACACTTATGCAATAAGTGTAGAAAAAGAAAAACAAAGAAAAGAAAAAAAAGAAAGAAAACAGATTAAGTTTAATTGTCTAACTTGTCTTCATAACATCAAAGTTTGGAGCTTAAGTCAGATCATGGAAATTTTAGTGCAGGAGGAACCT
Source organism: Ottelia alismoides (assembly GCA_037367405.1). NCBI lineage: Eukaryota > Viridiplantae > Streptophyta > Magnoliopsida > Alismatales > Hydrocharitaceae > Ottelia > Ottelia alismoides. The sequence continues at coordinate 534,005 of JAZKJV010006309.1, read as the reverse complement.
TATTGGGAATTGGATTTGAAATCCAACAACCTTCGAGAATCCCAAAACTTTGCTCAAGTCTCCTCAATAGCTAGGTCAGAATACTTCAACTCATGCGCAAACCCTTATGACTATGAACCTGACTTGTACAGTGAAATGACAAAGAGACCGGCTTCCCCAGCTTGAGAAGCCAGTGATTCCCCAGTCCAGCAACTCCTTCCTCGAGGAGAAAGGTATTCCCTTATAAGTTCAAGTGGCAACCAACTTAAGAGGAGGGGGTGAAGTGAAGAATGGACGGTGGCCAGTGTATTTACCTATCATAAGATGCAAGACCAGCGTAGTCAAGTCATCCAGCTACAGGCTCACATGATATTGCTTTGAAACTCAAGCTTGCTTATTAGCTATACAAACATATACACTCCGACATGCATTTTATTTTCAATCAGGCTTGTCCACTTTTTTGAAATTTGTTGCTTTTTTTGAAATACTATATACAACAGTATTTACATAGGGAGTTTTTCCTCTTGAGCCAATAGACTATCCCTCTTTTGAAGCATTATCGCAACCCACACTCTCATGTCTTTAGACATCACTTCTACTGGACGGGTTGGGGTGCACTTCCCTCCTTAGATGAGGACAAATGTTTCTACTTGTGTGCGTCTCACACCGGCAAATCCAATCCCCTCACCACTCCAAGTGAGTTGAGCCAAGTGAAAGGTGCATGTTTCCAAGTTAGGTCATTATTGACAAGAATCGTGCATGTGCTTTTAAATACTCTACTTAGGCAGCCAAGAACCCGTTGGACCAAGCCTCACAATTCCCAAAGAATTAAGCCAACTAGACCTGAAAGTACCTCAATTCCAATTCCTGCAAGGTTCTTGTGATTAGGTAGATTTAAGATCCAACCAAGCTCCAACATTCAGATTTTACTTAGACTAGTTTACTTACCAAACTCAATCCGAAAAATGTGAATGCTATGCAGAAAATATTTTTGTGATGCAATTTCAAAGTTTTGAACTTTTTATGAATTTTTGAAAAGATTATGCAAATGCATTTTTTTTGGTTTTTTTCAAAAAGATTTTTGAAATGTTTTTGGCTTTTTTGAAAACAAAAGTTTTTGGATAAAAACTAGGTACAAATATTTACATCGGTATATATCTTATATTTACAAGAGTTGGTTTCTAAGAATTTACAAGAGATAAAAGATCAATTATTTATATATATAGTTTGATAAAGAATTTTAATGCAATGTATATATTCCTCAAATTTATTTGAAAATGATTTTACAAACAACTTTGAAAACTATAGTCTAAAATAGTTTTTACAAATAATTTTTGCAAATATTTACAAACATTTGAAAATCATTTTGCAAAGATTTTTCAAATAGTATATATAGATTTTTCAAAATATATTTGCAACCATTTTCTAAACTATTTTTAATAGTTTTTCAAACATTTTATTTCATACAAAGAAAAGAAATTTTTCAAGCAAAACAATTTTACAAAGGTTTAAAATACTGAACAAAATATTTTCCAAATAGTTTTCAAGAGCTTTTTCAAACAGATTTTCAAACTATTTTTCAAATATTTTGCAAAAAAAATTTTTTACCTGATTTATTAATCGGTATATGCACCACGAATTTGAGGAATAATCAACATCTTTTTAATAAGCGACGTTAGTGAATTTTATATCGTATTTTAGCCATATTTATTATCAAAAATACAAAAGTATGAGTTATGACTAAAGTATATACGGATTATATAGAACCCCCTATACTTAGCTTGAGCTATGTCATAGATCAGAGAGAAATGGAGAAGACATAACTCGCACTGAGTATAGAAAAGTCTAAAGAATAAATGAATGGTGAACGAATGAGAAGTCGACCATCTCCTCTATACCTAGAATCAAATAATCCTAAGTATAACAGACTGTCCACAAGGTAGGGAGGGTCAAAGGCAGAAATGAACAGATCGTACTCAGACTATTTCCCCCTATACTTAGGGTAAGATATCCCTAAGTATAGACAAGAAGAGGAGACAGTGGATAAGATCAAAGAATGAAAGAACTCGGGGTGCACACCCCCTATACTTAAGACAAAGTACGTCCTAAGTATAGAAGACTGACAAAAAGGGGCGACAACTTTTTGGTAGAAAAAGAAAAATGAGAAGGAAAAGAAGAAAAGATAAGTGAAGATGCAATAAGAGATTTGAACAACTCGGGGTAAACATCCCCCTATACTTAGGACAAAGTAAATCCTAAGTATAGCAATGATGAAGAGGACGACACCATTTCGAAAGAATACGAAACTAAAGAAGAAAAGAAGAAAAAAAGGAAAATCATTCAAAATGTTTTGATTTGCTTTGTCGTCTTCTGCCGCTATGGCAATATTTGGCTCATCATTGTAGATCACTTGGATTGAGTCAACGACAAACAGAAATGTATCATGTTCAAGATATGGTTTCAGAAGCTGTCTGTTGACCACAAGTGGATGTGCATCACCTGACAATCCAGATATCATTACACTTCCATTGTCACGCTCATGCTTTACTATAAATGACCCAGTCCATTTGCTCTTCAGCTTGCCTGGAAAGATCTTTAATTTTGAATCGAACAACCACACCTTCTGACCCGGCTCGAAGGATTTGCGACGGATATGCTTGTCGTGCCACTTCTTGACCTTCTCCTTGCACATCAGGTTGTTGTCATATGCATAATCTCTAAATTCCAACAATCTGTTCAGGTCCACTTTTCGGTTCTTCCCAGCTTTCTCAGAGTCCAAGTTGCAGATGTTGATGGCCCATAAAGATTTATGTATCAGCTCAATCGATAGATGACTTGGCTTGCCATACACCAGGTGGTAGGGAGACATTCCTAAAGGAGACTTATGCGCGGTTCTATAAGCCCAAAAAACTGAATCGAGTAGCTGAGACCAGTTCTTGCGGTCTGGATGCACAAACTTTTGTAGAATTATCTTTATATCCCTATTTGAACATTCAGCCAAGCCATTGTATTTTGGGTGTTATGGAGAAATGACACAATGTTCTATGCAGAATTCTTGAGTTAGCTTCTTCACCTCTATGTTGATGAAATGGTTACCCTCACCTGATATTAAAATCTTGGGAATCTCGAACCGTGCAATGATATGATCTCTTAAGAATCGATAGATAGTTCGACTGTCGGCGGTTTGGGCGAAAATAGCCTCCACCCAATGACTCACATAGTCAATAGCAAGCAGAATGTATTCTTAGCCCTGGCTGTTTGGAAATGGTCCCATAAAGTTGATACCCCATAAAGTTGATACCCCATACGTCAAAGACGTCTGATATCTGAATGAACTTCAGAGGCATCGTATCTCTCATTCCTATGGTGCCGCCCATCTTCCAACAGTCAGTGCTATGCTTGACGCAATCTTCTGCATCCTTCAATAATGTAGGCCACCAAAGGCTACTCTGAAAAACCTTTGCTACCGTTCGTCTTCTTGAATGGTATTCTCTTGATTATTGATCATGACAAAGTGCAAGGACACTCGGAATTTCCTCCTAAGGAATACACCTCCTCCAGATGCAATCTGCCCCCTCACGGAATAAATATGGATCCTCCCACTAGTAGAAATAGATCCAAGACAAGAATTTATCTATTTTCAGCTTTGGCAAATCTTGTGGGGTTCTCTTGGTCACTAGATAATTTACAACATCGGCGTACCAGGGGAGCGAGGTGATTGATAGAATTGCCTCATCTGGAAAGGTTTCAGTGATGGGCTGCAAGTTCGGCTCGGGAGATTCATGCTCGGGAAGTTGGGATAAGTGGTCAGCCACCACATTCTTAACTCCAAGTTTATCTCGAATTTCAAGGTCGAATTCCTAGAGGAGAAGGATCCACCGGATGAGACGTGGCTTGACGTCCTTCTTCTGCTGTAAGTATCGGATGGCCGAGTGGTCTATTTAGATGATGACCTTGGACCTGAGGAGATGGGATCTGAACTTTTCCTAGGCAAAAACTACCGCTAGCAGTTCCTTTTAAGTTACTGTGTAGTTTCTTTGAGCTTCATCGAGCGTTCGGCTAGCGTAGTGAATCGCAAATGGGATATTATCTTTCCTCTATCCTAGCACGACACCAATGATATAATTTGACGCATCTATAATTATCACGAAGGGTTGTGTCCAAATTAGTGGCTGCAAGACAAGGGCCTGAGTGATGAGTTCTTGCAGCTGATTAAAGACGAGGAGCACACAATCATCAACAATGAAATCATTCTCCTTGCCTAGCAACATGATCAACGGTCCGACCAATTTACTGGAATCTTTGATAAACTGTCGATAGAAACTGACATGATCCAAGAAAGACCTAACCTACTTGATGTTTGTAGGTGGCTCTATTTTGGAAATCACCTCCACCTTGGATGGGTCAACTTCCATGCCACGTTTAGATACAACATGACCCGGCACAATTCCCTCAGTCACCATAAAGTTTCTCTTCTCCCACGAGAGCACCAAATTTACTTTGCAGCACCTCCATAAGACTCGATCTAGGTAATCAAAACATTGATCAAATGAGTCTCCGTAGACTGAGAAGTCACCATGAAGACCTCAAGAAAATTACCCACCATGTCGGCAAAAACTACAAGCATACACCTTTGAAATGTGGCTGGGGCATTGCATAGCCCGAACGACATCCGTCTAAAGGTATATGTACCAAATGGACATGTGAACGTGATCTTCTCTTGATCTTCAGGAGCTATAACAATTTGATTATGTCCAGAGTATCCATCCAAGAAACAAAAGTATTCCTTCTCGGCCAGTCTCTCAAGAATCTGGTCAATGAAGGGCAAAGGAAAGTAGTCCTTCTTAGTGGCGAGATTGAGTCTTATGTAATCCACACACACCCGCCAAGAAGTGGGTACTTTGATCGCGATCTCCTCTCCTTTGTCATTCTTCAAGATGGTGATCCTTGATTTCTTCGACACTACATGCAAAGGGCTCACCCATTTGCTGTCGAAGATGGGATATATGAATCCCGCATCACACCATTTCTGAATTTCTTTCATAACAACCTCCCGGAGGTTAGGATTCAACCTTCTCTAAATTTCATGAGAGGGTTTACTGTCTTCTTGATGAATCTACGTTTCATCATCTTTATTCTATCATTTTGGCCTTAAAACCCCTAGTAAATGCGTGTAAATAGAGTTAATTTAGGCATTTTAGCATCCATGCATTCGTGTACAAATTTTGCATAAAAAGCGGTTTTTAAAGCCAATATTATAGAATAAAGAAAAGAAAATAAAAATAATAAAATATTGTAAATATTTTATGACCCGAAACCCCGAGACCTAGGCAGCTCGATGACTAGGTCGACAAGGAATAAAGTAGGGGGAGATAAGGGCCAAAATACCAATAAAATCCCTTTTAGTTTATCCAATCTTTATTCATTTTGGGACCTATTTTTGGTTCTACTTTTTATACTTCAAATAAAGAAACTTTGTACATAAAAGTTGTAGATAATTAAATAAAGAAAATACAAAATTGATTTCACTCAAAAATATTGTACAGATAAAAAGTTATGGTCTGAATAAGAATCCAGAATCCCAACTTCCCAGACCCATATCTCACAAATAAAAACTCCAAATGCATCAAACTCACCTTTAATTGTATATAATTAAAAATAAGCTATTTAATGCCGGTGGTTTCGCATTTGGCGAAGCTACGGTTTGAAAGTTGAGTTTTGGACCCCTATTGTATACTTGTACAGATTAAAATAATCTTTTTAATATTTATTCATTATTTTTACCATTTTATATTTTTATAATTTTGTAAATATTGTTTATAATACATATGTACATTAAAATCAGAATAAAAACCTAAAGAAAATACAAAATAAAAATACTTGTATATAAAAGACATAGGTAAAATACTTATATACATACCTGTATAATTTATACTTTTATTTTATTAAGTATACAAAACACTTCAGAAAACTAAAATAAAAATATATTTAAGTGTATAAAAATATTTTATAAATTTATAAAATAATAAACAAAAATAAATAAGATGCACAAAATAAAAATAAATATTAAAATATATAAATAAATATACATATATAGGCTTAAAATGGTAACTTGCATTTTTTATACCTCTAAAAAATAAATAAAAATCATAATAAAATAATTTATAAAATAATAAACATATTTCAATTTATATACAAAAATTAATAAAATCATTCTTTATTTTTAATCGAATTTCTAAATATTTTTTCCAATGATTTTTCTGGTTGGTCCACGTAGACCAACCAGATTCAACTGTTGGTTGACCTCGGTCAACTCTCTGACCGAGGTCTGCCAGTGCATCAGACTGGGTTTTTATCCGCTTTGGTGGATTTCTCCAGGTCGCGTCGACCCTCTATTCACGAATCTTCCTTCTTGACTTTTGTTCGCCTTCGATCGAGGATTCACGCCCCTATGAAATATCGGGTTTTGGATCACTGCCCATCCTCGTGCGCTTCGATCTTTGGACCTTGTTCGACACTTCTTCAAAAACCCCCCTTTGACCTTCGATTTGATTTTGATCCCTCTTCCTCCATCCTCAGCACCTGCTCTTGAGCTCGTCGTGCTCCTGCTGACAACATGAACACATTAGGCTCGAGCTCGAGCCATTTGGAGTCGAATCGAGTTGGTCCAATCCCCTCGCCGGAGCACTGCCTGTAGCTCGCTGCAACCCACCCCGGTGAGTCTCCCTCCTTTCTTTTTGTGTTTTCTTGTAGCTTTTGCTTAGGATAACTTAGCTTAACAACAGTTTAGGATTCCATTGCATCTTTCATCGTGAATCATCGGCCAAGTTTACGGCGGGGCTTAGCCCCGCCTTCCCCCTCCGCCTTCATCCGTCACCTATATCCTCCACGATCACCTCCATTTCATTCCTCATCGCTCCGTTGCTCCGCTCCACCCCTCCATCCACCTCGATCTTGCTCAGATCGAGCCACTCGAGCTCCATCTCTGCCGTACGCCGGAGCTCTTCGTCGGACCCCCATTTCACATCCATTCCCCTCTATTTTGCGCCGAACGCTTTGTTTCTTTGTTTCCGCTTCTAACCCTACAGAGAGGAGCCTAAGAGGAGGCTCTATCGAGCCTCGACAGTCCAGGGAAGCAGCCCCCAGGCGACTCCCCTCGTCCGAGCACCTCCGGTCATCTCAGCTCCGGCTGAGAAGCTCATTCGATGCGGACGAGTCCTAGGACCATTTTGCCCTCGGTCCAGGGCTGGTGGAGGCCGTGTGTCGGCCGGAATCAACGATCCAAGCGACCTCCAGGCGGTGTTCTTCGTCATCCTCTCCCTACCGTCGGATCAGCCTTGTTCTTCCAGCCGCTCAGCTACTGTTGGATCGGCCGCTGCCTCAGCCGTCAGATCTTCTGAGGCCGATCTAATCTCAGCCGCACAGCGCGAAGGGTACGAGCCGTCTGATTAGCGCCACGTGTCAAGTCGAGCCGCATCGCCGCCGTTCATTAGTGCCTCTTCCTCAGCTGTTGGATGCGGCACGTGGATAAGTGATTTGTTCCTAGCCGTACGATTATTTCCTGGGTATTTTGCATTTCAAACCCAGAGCTTTTTGTTAATTGCAGATATGTCCCTGTGCATAGATATTATAATATGTTTTGGGTAAATTGCAATCAGACCCTGCCGACTTTTTAAATATTTACATTTATGCCCCTATGAACAACAGAACATGTGTTGTACGCGTGACTTTTTGGTGAAATTGCAATGGTTTCCCTGTAGCTTTTAATATTTGCATTTATACCCCTGCCAGCAATGTATTTTCTCTTTGTTTCCTTTAATTTTTGCATGCATCTATAAATCTTTAAAAAAATCCACGAAAATCAACTTAAGCTCCTGTTACATATCACGGTATATTTTTATTTTGCATAATTATTGCATTTTATTATTTATAAAAATTCAAAAACTCTCATTTTCAACATTGTTTGCATTATTAAATCCATAAAATTTATAAAAATACTCAGAAAATTCCCCAAAAAATATATTTTACTTGTTTTAGAGTCTTTTAATTTCAGACCAAAAATCACAAAAAAAATACAAAAGAAAATTCCTAAAAATTAGAAAACCCCAAAAATCTTCCTGAAAATCTTAAAAATTCTAGAAAAATTCTAAAAATCTAATTTGTGTCTCTGAAATTTCCTTATTCTATTATCTTTAATTGAAAATTAATTTGGAGAATTTTTGTTACTGTTTTCTATTTTATTTCTCCATTTTAGCTTTAAACTTGTATTTTCTCCACTGTTTTCAGTATTTTTGACTTTAAAAATACCAAAAAAATTAAAAAAATCTAGAAAAAGCACAAAAACATTAGAAAAATATAAAACGCCAAAAAGATTTTATTTCTTGATTTTTGAGTATTTATAGCTATTTTTATAAATACTTTTTCCCTTCTTCTCTTATATTGTATATATATTCTATTATTGAAAAAGAAAATATAAAAAAATATAAATATAAAATATAAAAAGAAAATATAAAATCAGTAAATTAAAAAAATAAAAATAAAAAACACAAAATTAAAAATTAAATAAAAAGTTAAAATTCAAAAACCCACAAAAAATTTCCATATTGGCTAAGTAGTTCATTAGGCATAGGCCTTGACTTTTTGTCTACACTCTACACCCTTGTTTCCTGTGTTCGACCCCTACTTGCTTGCCACTGTATATTTTTAGTAGGGTATAATAAATTTTGATCCTTACTCTTGATTATTTAATTAATTGTGTGGGTTAATTGTTGACGACATGAAGGCTTGAGTAGTCACCCCAGCGACAGTGAGTCTGATTTGTCAGACCACTATTTAGCAGCTCTCGCAATCTCATTTTTCACTTCTTCAAGGAAAATGTGATGCGAGCATAAAGAAGGATTGATTCCATAGAGATCTAAAGTTGTCCAACTATTACCTTGCGGTTACGTTCAAGAACCTCCATCAGACGAGATTCCTGGTCTTCGGTCAAATGTTTATTGATGATAACCGGTACATGTTTGGTTCACCCGTAAGGAAGGCATATTTCATATTAGAGGGTAATTGTTTTAGCTCAGGAGGAGTGGGAGCTGCATCGATGGTGACTTTAACTATCATAGCAAGTGGTGGTTCTTTCAGCTGTTCGGTGTCCACCACACTGGGTTCTGCCTCTTTATTCAAAATTTTGCAGAAGTTTTCAATAATATCTTCTTCATTACAGAAATCTTCAACGATCTGCTCTTGGTCTTGAGGGCATATCATAGAAACCTCATCAAGTAATTCAGCAAAAATATCTTCATGTTCTATAAGAGGAAATTCGACAGCATTCTCCATTCCTTCCTCAGGGCAAAGGAATTCATGGATGTCATTATCATCCATAAAGAGGTTGGTGTCTTGAACTTCTATCAAAAAGTCACAGTCTTCATAGTGATTGATCACCCTCACTCATGCTGCAGATGTCCCTCTTTAGGCCTTGCATCGGACATTGTCTCTATCTTGATTTTGCTGTTGGTGGAGCTGAATGTGATCTCTCTGATGCCGTAATTTACTACCGCATTGGTTGTTTGCATGAACAGCCAACCAAGGACGATTGGGGTGATGAGAAAAGGTGTGGAGACGTCCATATCTAACATGACAAAATCGACAGGGATCTCCATTCCCTGAACCGTGACAATCACGCCCTCCAACATGTCTCTAGGATGCTTGACGGATTTGTCCGCGAATTGCAGAATCATCTTTGTAGGTTTGAACGGTCCTAACCCGAATTCAGTAAGCAGTGAAGCTGGAATCAAGTTGACAGAAGACCCGTTGTCGAGCAAAGTGCATTCAAAACTCTTGGTTAAACATCTGACAACAAATGAGTGGTGCTCCCTTATCTGGCTTTTTATCCGGGAGATTGCTGATGGCATTGACTGTGACCATTGTAAGAATATGATTTTTGGACTTGCCACTTTGCTTCTTGCATTGTGAGGATGAGGCATGCGCCTAGTTGTACATGCATCTTTCAATCCTTTTTTCATAGCTGGCATGTACTCAAGAGCTTTCATCAAAGGCATATTCAATATAAATTTTTGGATGATTTCCACAGTAACAGGATTAGACAAAGCATTTTTCAAAATTTTCAATTTTTTTGTTTTTATTGCTTTTAGAAGAGGAATATTTACAGAATCTGCAACAATATCATTTAGAGTTTTGTCCATATCATTGTTTACAGGTAGATGGTAAAAATATGTAAAATCATCTACAAGTTGTGGACCTAAAATTGCAAGCTCCGCGTCGTGTGTTGGCTTTGGATCCGCTGTAGGCGTGGAATGCTTCAAGACTGGTGTTGTGTCACGTTCAGGAGTCTCTAATGCGTGCTAGTATCCACCGAGTCTGCTGTTGTCTTTTTGTATTTTCGAATTTCTTCATTTTTTTGTAATTTTTCTGCTGGTGTTGTTGTTCCAAAAATATCGTTCGACCCTTGCGCCGGCTGGACTGACGATTCCTCATCAGATGCGAGATGCTTCCCTTTCACCATCGCCGATGGTTGGAGTGTCCTACCGCTCCTAAGAGTAATAACATTAGATAGAAAGAAATTTAATTTACCTGAATCAGGTTGGACACTACTGACTACCTGCTTCTTGAGTCGGAAATTATTCGGATTTGCTTTGACCTGAGCTGGAATGGCTATTTTCACAGCCGTCAGATCATTGATCTTCCAGTTCATCTCAACCATATTTTTCATCAATTACTCAAGGAAGGCAAGGGACGGGTTTACCGGCACAATCTCATAAGATTCCCCCTGCTAGGGTTTCTAATGCTGATAAGGCTGGTGAGATTGCGGCTGGTTTCCCTGAGAAAACCGGTGAGGAGGAGGATGGGAGGAGTACTGTGAGTTCTGAGGAGGATATTGAGCAGCCGACTGCTGATGATGGTAGCCCTGATTGTGAAATCTAGACTGCTGAGAACCTTGTTGATAATTCTGCCTCCAGGTGTTTCCTTGATAAGGAGGCTGTTGATGATTAGTCTAGTAGGGTCTTCCACCCTACTGCTACTATTGGTGATAGGGCATGTTGCCCATGTTCTGACCTGAAAAATATCCCTGAGGACGGGTCAGTTGGGCCTCGTTGTTCCACACACCATTGACTTCCTAAATCGGTGGCGGAGATGGAAAGAACTGCTCGGAATAGGCAGGTTGGGGCTCTGGTTGATATACAATCATCTGTGTCTGGGATGGCAGGGGCTACTCTGGCGCCTGAACGTAGTATACGTGCTAGACATGTTGGGGTTGCGGCGGACTTGGCTGAGGTGGATGAATTAATGATGGCTCCTTCTTCTCATCTGAAGTCTTGGTAGTGGCAGACACAACGTTGCAAGCATTGGCATTCAGAGCTCGGACGAGCTGCTTCAGATGATGGGAGCTCAAATCGAGCTTTTCTAAGACATGGGTCCTCTTCTCAATAACCGATAACTTCTCGAGGTCCCGTGACATCTTCTCAATGATATCCACCTTGGACATGTGGCTCCCGATGATGCTAAGGTTGGAGCTCTCATCCTTGTCTTCGGTGTGAGTAGCCTTGTTGTCAGTCTTGCTAATGGTGGCAGGCATCTTCATGTATTCTCGGGACGAGGATTGAGTGGCCTCTGCTTCGGCCATCTCCTAAAAATGTTCCAGACTACATCCTTATCCTTGTTAAAATGCGAGCCACCACAAGCGACATCGATGAGTTTTCAGCTTTCAAGTATCAACCCACCAAAGAAGTGTTGCAGGAGACTAGTCTTGGGAATCTCGTGGTAGGGACACTTTTCCTGCATGTCCTTGAATCTTTCGCATGCTTCATGAATGGTATCGTGGGGCTTGTGATGAAAACTGGAGATGCGGGCACGCATCTGGTTCAGATGACAGAGAGGGTAAAATTTATGGAGAAATGCTGACTTTAACTCCTCCCGTGTTGTGACTACCTTCCCCAAATGATCGACCCAATAAAAGGCCTTGTCTTGGAGGCTGAAGGGAAAGGCAGCCATCTTGATTACCCCTAATGGGATACCGGGGTAGTGAGCGGTGGCACAGATGCAACCGAATTTATTAAGGTGGATATATGGTTCTTCTATAGTGTTCCCATGGAATGTAGGGAGCAGGGATAGAAACTGCATCTTTAACTCGACGTGGGCATGGATTTGTGGAATTTGGATCTACTCTGTGATGCGGCCCGCTCCAGGATTGTATGTCTGCTTTAGAGTTGGCTTCGGCGGTGGCGGTCCTGCATCCCTTCTCTCGAAATTGGGTTTTCCCACTGAAAATTCATCTTCAACACCTCCCTGATTAAATTCATGATCTGGTTCTGGTTCATCCTCTCTTCTATCATCTCTTTCGTTAGCCCTCCTCCTCAGATCATTCAGCATATCTTGGAAGGCAATCTATGCTAGGGCTTGGTTGGTCAGTTGTTATTGGATTGCTTGTATTGATGCGAGAAACTGGCTGTTGACCTCGTTTTGTGTTGTGTACCGCCCTTCCTCTGGATTAGCTTCTTCTTTTGGTTGGGGTTGTTGTCCCTTTCCTCTTCCACTAGTCATGTGAGATTTTGTTTGTATTTTCAGCTCGAGATCATGTTATTGGTCTGCACAAGGAAGAATACCCCGATCACTCTGAATGGCAGCACCGGATGTGGAGAATGTTCAAGTCAACGCAGAACATTGTTAAGGATGGTGATGTATAAGGAGTGAAATCAACGACCATCCAAAACGGGCAAAGTTCAGGACAAGAGTGATCCCGGTTTATCGAAGAAGGCAAGGAATCTGGAGATCGGTTCACGAAGCTTGAACTGGGTTCTCGAGAATTACCCCGAATTATTGGAGAAGATGAGCGCATGGAGTTGATGTGGTTGTCGATGGAGGCTCGACTAAGCCTTCCATGCATCGTCATCTCAGAGATCAAGAGGAAGATCGATGTGGATGAAAGTTATGGAGGTCAACGAGAAATAAAAGGAATGTAAAATAGTAGAAAGGCTCGAATTGAGCAAGGATCAAAGAGGAAGGAGACAAAATGGCGCAAATGTGCAAAAGTTTTGATCTTAACCTAATAAAGCTAATCACTTAAACACAAATCAAATGGGTTCACCAACTCAACCCGTGAAGCCGTGAAGGTTCGACAATTATCTTTGTAAGTTTTAGATTTGATTTTCAGGTAGTTTATATTTGAACGAATGCTTAAAGTGCTATGCCTATAGGAGAGAGTACCGTCGGGAAAGTATCTCGTACTTGTCCTCCTCCTTTATAACATGTAGTATGTTCTTTTTAGGGTCCTTGTAACCCTTCCTGGATCCCTACTCATCTAAATAAATAGAGGGAGGAAGACGATAGTCAAAACCACTACTTCAGACCTTGCTCGCAATGGAATCACCCGTGAGCCTACAAGAACCTACTCGGACGCGAGGCGATGAGACAGACACCCCCGTGAAGGCGTGACCTATGCTTGATACTTCGGACAAGGTCGATGCTCTATCAATACAGAACATCATCGCCGACAAAGCCCTACTCGTCCACGTATGATAGAAAGCACCAATACTTTGGAAATCCAGGCGATACACAAGGCAGCCACAGACTGGATTTTGGGCTCTAATCCTTACGAAGACGCTCTCTCACTAGGAAGGAGACCTTCCAATGCAACCTGAAAACAAATGAGGGCTTTGCTCAATGAGTCCAATTAATCAATTTTATTTAGGTCAAGTATTTTTAGTAGTCCTTTTTTTAATTTTTTGTGTTATCACTTGGTTTGAGTTGATTCAATGTAAGTGCCTGACGTTTTTGTATTTTCTTTGATTCCTATGTGATCCAAAAAACAGAGGGAGATAGTCAGAAAATCAATGTAAGGCAACACTAAGATGGAAATATCATCTTAGTGTCTAAATGATGAACGCTCATTTAGAAGACTTACAATGCTTCCTAGCTCTCTCCATGCGGGTTGCAAAACATGAATTTTATAAACATATGCTAGATGTCGATATGCACACGGAAATCGTCCTAAGCAGGCAATTGCTATACGTGAAGAACCAAGTGCTAAAATACTCAGAATGAAACCTAAGTTCGGGCTTCGATGTCGACCGGTGCCCGCTACAATGGGTCCTGCAAGCGCTGTATACAACCTCTCTCGGCACGCGGCTTCAAAGATGAGTTTTTAGCAATTGATTATTCTAAGTCCAAACACGAAAACTATAGGTGCATGCAAAATATTTAGATGTTCGACCTTAGATTACACGATCAAGCAAGCCTAAAGACTAAGGGCTCATTCCACAAAACAAATAAAAATAAGGCGGAAAACACAAATCGCGAGAAACAAAGGAAAGAAAGTGATGGACAACTCGGAAAACGTGGTGAGCCTCCAAGTGAACAAATACTTGGAAATTGGGCCTGAATGTCCAAGTCCAAAGTAACTGTATTATTACAAATTAATAATCCAAGTAAGTCTCTCTCTCTCTCAAGAAAAATAAAAATCCTAAGCTATTGTCCTCTTTCTCTCTATAGAGCCTCCTACTCTCTCCTATCAGCTAGGTCAGAATAGCCGGCTCCTCGTCCTATCACTCGACTACTTAGCCAAAATGAATTTTTTATGGATTTTTAATTTTTAATTACTTTATTTTATTTTATTGTTTTTGCTTTATATTTTTTGTATTTTATTTTTAATTTTATCTTTTTATATTTTATTTTTAGATTTTTATATTTCTTTTTCTTTTAAACTAAAATATAGATATATGTACATAGTATATATACAATACATGCTAAGATAGATATAAATAATAATAAAAATAGTCAAAATAAAAGAAATATAAATAATAATAAAAAAAGGGAAAATAAAAGAAATAAAATCATTTTGGATTTTAATTAATTTTTTATTATTTTTGTGATTTTTTAGGATTTTTTACTAATTTTATATATTTTTAAAGTAAAAAAACCCTCAATCAAGGTTTAACTAAATATGCCGAATTAAAATGGAGATGAAAAATAGCAAACTGCATTAAAATTTCTCCAAAATAATTTTAATACACAAATAATAATATAAAGAAATTATGAAATAGAAAACACAATTTTTGGAATTTTTAAGAATTTTGTAGATTTTTATAATGGTTTTTGGGGTTTTCCAGTTTTAGGGGTTTTCTTTTATAATTTTTATTGAATTTTAGTCTTGGAATAGTAAAACAACTAAATAAGTAAGAGAACTATTTTTTTTTGATTTTTTTGAAAACTCTTTACATTTTTTATGGGTTTTATAAGCTAGATAGGGAATAAAAGTGCTATTTTTTGATTTTTAATAAATATGATAAATGCTAAAATTGAAATACAAAATTAGGACGTGAATCTAAAACTTGTCAGGCACTTAATCCTAATTTTTTGAATTTTCTAGAGGGGCACAATAGCTATTTAAAATAAATTGAGACAACAAAGAGAAACTACATTACTGGTAGAGGCATTTTTATAAATAAAATTAAGTCCATGGGTCAATTTGTAAATTTCACAAAAATATACTACGTACACGAAAAGTTTCTAGACCTATTACAAAATCCAAGATCCGCGAGGGCTTGCCCGTAAAATTTGCCAAGCTCACATGTAGAGATACGTGAGCCTCGCTGACAATGACTCAAACACAAATACAATAAAATCTAAGTCCTACTTGCAAATGTTCTAAAAGTTTTAAAGTGTTAAAAATAAATTACAGGACTATAATGATAAAAATGGAAGGGGCAAATGCAAAATACCCCTCCAAAGCGGGGGATCGGACAACTGATGGCGCTTCACTTGATACGTGTCGGCTCCTCGATGTGCGATGATGGTTCGCGTTGGACGACCAAGATTAGAACTTCATATCTCAATCCAATGACAGGTGTGTGGCGCATCTAACGGTTTTGACTTGATCTGGAGGTGAGGCATGATCTGGCGGCTGATGCTCCTCGCGAAGAACAACGTAGAACAACAACCCTCCTTTGCTTTGATCCGTAAAATCTCGCAATTCCATTCCACTCCATCACTGCAGAAGGGTTCCTCGCACACCTACCGTGATTCCTCGTTGAATGGTGGTCTCCACGTGGCGCGAGGATGACGGGTGGAGCTCAATGGAGCAGCTCGCTTGGGGAGACTCTCCTGCCACTTGCGGGGGCTCTAAAAGGGGCCCTATCTTCAATAATACATGCATGGATTAATCGCAAAAACTCGGCGAAGCGGTGGGCTGGTTTAGGTAGTGGAACGAGCGGGAGGTGAGGTGGATGGGCTTCCTCGGGTGAGTGGCGGCGGAGGAGGAAGTCGGTCGTGTGTTCTGTGCAAGAACACAGTGAGCGGAGTGCGTCGGGTGGAGAGCATGTGAAGGGGGAGATGATGGAGGTGCTAGTAGAGGCGGAGTGCGGCTACGATGGTTGGAATGAAGTGGCGGAGCTGGGGCTCCGCCGATCAAAGAAGTTAAGAGTATCAACAGATGTGTGCGCTAAACACGAAATACAAACCTACACTGGGCTACTGATATCCTAAGGAACCAAAATGATAGAGGAAAGGGGAGCTTACAACTGACACTCGACCAAAGGTGTGAGTCCAACGAGGTTGGCGACAAACCTAGACCTCTTCAATTCAACACCAAAACTCATGCCAAAAGAGTCGATTGGCCTCCTGCTGTCACCAGGAGCAGAAATCAAGGCTCAATTCCTGGGTTTCAAGGTGGAAGAAGGATCAAAATCCAAATTTTGGATGGAGGTGGGATTTTATGCGGATGGTGGCGAGGGGTCCAAGGGCGAAACGTCCCAGACGCATCAATGATCCACTCACCGAGGAATCACCTGCGCGTGATTCACCGATGATCAAGGTGCAAAAGTGTGGAAGAAATTGAACCCAATCGATGCTCGGATCGACTTGGAAAAAAGTGAGGCGGAGGGTCAAAATGCAGGTTCTGACAAGTCGCAGGCCTGGGGAGAAGAGTTGACCGAGGTCAACTCACTACAAGAAAATTGAGCTATAGTGACGGTTTTTTTAAAACCCGTCACTAAATTAGAGGTTGTTAAATATATAATGATGATATTATTTGTTGTGAAATGAGTTTTCATGCTCAAAATTAGCAACGAACATCATATCTATCGTTATATCATTCGCAACGGTCCACATAGCGACGCTTATCCGTTGCTATTTTTCAAAATATCAACTAATCGTCGCTATTTTTTTAGTTCAAAATTTAGTGACGATTGATTGGAAATTTGAAAAATAGCAACGAATAAGCGTCGCTATGTGGACCGTTGCTAATGATACAATAACATATATGATATTCGTCGCTAATTTTGAGTACAAAAAATCATTTTGCAATGAATAATATCGTCATTATATATTTAACAACGGCTAATTTAGTGATGGATTTTGAAAACAACGTCACTATAGATCATTTTTTTTGTAGTGGTACTCTTGACTCTCTCTTGGTGGTCCACGTGGACCAACTAGAAAAAGGCAAGGTGAAATTATTAAAAAAATCAATAATAAATAAGAGACGATTTTATTAATTTTGGGTTATAAAATAAAAAATATGTATTATGTTATGAAGTATTTTATTATGATTTTTATTTTTTTAGAGGTATATAATTACAAGTTAGTTTTTTAGGGTTAATATATAGGTATATTTATCTATATTTTGGAGTATTTTTATTTTTATTTTGTATTTTTGATTTCATTATTTTAGTTTATTATTTTATAAAATTATAACTTTTTTATTCTTAAAGATTTTATTTTATTTTTATAATGAAATATATGTGCTTAAATAAATATGTATTTTAAATACATAAGTATGAGTATATGTATTTCATCACTATGTTATATATAAATTTTTTAACATTTTATTAATGATTTTATTTTAGTTTTAATATGTACATATATTATAAATAATATTTACAAAATTATACAAATATAAAATTACAAAATAATAAAGAATGAATAAAATGATTATTTTAATCGAGTATACTATACAATAGGGGTCCAAAACCTAACTTTCACAACATAACTCCAAAAATATGAAACCTCCTTCATTAAATAGCTTATTAAAAGTTATATATAACTAAATTGATTTTGATATATTTCGAGTTTTTATTTGAGAGATATGGGTTTGGGAAGTTGGGATTTCGGAATCTTATTCAGAGTATATCTTTTTCACAGTATATTATTTTTGTATAAAGTTAATTTTGTATTTTTTTATATTTATTATCTACAACTTTCATGTCTAAAGTCTCTTTATTTGAGGTATTAAAAGTAGAAAATAAAATAGATCCCAAAAATGAATAAGAAATGGATAAATAAAATGGACTTTTATTGAATACATGGCCCTTATCTCCCTTTACTTTATTCCTTGTCGACATAGTCATCAAGATGCCTAGGTCTCTGGATTTAGAGTCATACAATATCTTTGATATTTTATTCTTTTTTCTTTTCTTTATTCTATAATTTTGGCATTAAAATAGTATTTTACATGAATGTTAATTTGATGAGTTAAGGGCATTTACATGCATTTACTAGGATTTTTAAGGCCAAAATGATAGAACAAAGGTGATGAAATGGAGATTCATCATATATCTGGTGGAACTCCCGTGACCAACAGAGAAAACCTACTTCGACTTGTCTATCTGTGTCGTATACCTTATCTATTGAAGAAGAATTCAAAAGTATACCCATGGAATGCATAGAAAGACTTAATTTTTTGAAACGAGAAAGTATATTGCGTTTTGCCGATCAAGCTATTCCACTCTGAATAAGATGTCCTTTTATAATTAAACTCTTACCGTAGTAAATCTGGATGTAGCCCAAGGCTCTTCAAGGGGAGCTTTAAAATTAGGTTCGCTATTAACAATGAAAGGCTCTCTTTTTTGGGAAATTTTAATCCCTAACTCTGTCTTTTGCCTGTGTGATAGAGTTTTTTAAAATAAGGGAGAATGCACTTATTATCATGCAAGAAATATGGATATATCAGTGTTTGTTTCACCACCATTTTTTTACATATTTTGACATCTCTATTTGTAACAATTAAAAAATAGATGCAAATATAGATATCGCTTTGAAAATCCACAAATATCCGTATCCATATACGAGTATCCATTTTCAATAGATGGTTTTCCACACCACACGAAAAGAACTAATGGGCCACTTGGGCCCATTTCATTTCGACCGTGTTTGAAACTCCCGGGATAGAGAAGAACTTGAATCCAATTTTACTGCTAATGGGCCTTCACGACCCAACAGTCCGAGGAGGTGTTTCAAACGCGTAGCATCATTTAGACGTCTCTCAGGACAGTGAAGAAGAATTCAAAAGTATACCCTTGGAATGCATAGAAAGACTTAATTTTTTGAAATGAGAAAGTATATTGCGTTTTGTCGATCAAGCTATTCCACTCTGAATAAGATGTCCTTTTATAATTAAACTCTTACCCTAGTAAATCTTGATGTAGCCCAAGGCTCTTCAAGGGGAGCTTTAAAGTTAGGTTCGCTATTAAGAGTGAAAGACTCTCTTATTTGGGAAATTTTAATCCCTAACTATGTTTTTTACCTGTGTGAGAGCTTTTTTAAAATAAGGGAGAACGCACTTATTATCATGAAAGAAATATGGATATATTAGTATTTGTTTCACCACCATATTTTTATACATATTTTGACATCTCTATTTGTAACCATTAAAAAATAGATGCAAATATGGATATCGCTTTGGAAGTCTACAAATATCCGTATCCATATACGAGTATCCATTTTCAATAGATGGTTTTCCACACCACACGAAAAAACTAATGGGCCATTTGGGCTCATTTCATTTCAACCGCGTCTGAAACTCCCGGGATAGAGAAGAACTTGATTCCAATTTTACTGCTAATGGGCCTTCACGGCCCAACAGCCCGAGGAGGTGTATCAAACGTGTAGCATCGTTTGGACGTCTCTCAGGACAGTGGTCTCTTCAAGGGGAGCTTTAAAGTTAGGTTCGCTATTAAGAGTGAAAGACTCTCTTATTTGGGAAATTTTAATCCCTAACTCTGTTTTTTTCCTGTGTGAGAGCTTTTTTAAAATAAGGGAGAATGCACTTATTATCATGCAAGAAATATGGATATATCAGTATTTGTTTCACCACCATATTTTTATACATATTTTGACATCTCTATTCGTAACCATTAAAAAATAGATGCAAATATGGATATCGCTTTGGAAATCTACAAATATCTGTATCCATATACGAATATCCATTTTCAATAGATGGTTTTCCACACCACACGAAAAAACTAATGGGCCATTTGGGCTCATTTCATTTCAACCGTCTGAAACTCCCGGGATAGAGAAGAACTTGATTCCAATTTTACTACTAATGGGCCTTCACGGCCCAACAACCCGAGGAGGCGTATCAAACGTGTAGCATCGTTTGGACGTCTCTCAGGACAGTGGTCTCTTCAAGGGGAGCTTTAAAGTTAGGTTTGCTATTGTTTAACCCAGGAATCGGCGGTCTAAATATGTCTCGCACAAGGCGGAGACAAAGTCGTTGTGGCGACCGCACGAATCCTGGATCAAAACAACAATTAACCCACAACAAGTAAATCAAGAAATGAAAAACGGTGCGGAGTTAAAATTTATTATAACTCTACAACAAGATGTATATAGGTGCAAGTATGTGTAGAGGTCGAACACAGGGAGCAGACAGGTAGAACGGGGCAAGTGAATGCACAAGTGTAACTGTGATGTATTTGCTTATTTATGCTATTTTTGTGGGTTTTTCATTTTATATTTATTTTATTTTATTTTATTTTTTAAATTTTAAATTTTTGTATTTTAATTGTCTGATTTTATATTTTCTTTTTATATTTTCTATATTTTTTTTCTTTTTTTCAATATTAGAATATATACTATATAAGAAAAGAGGGGATAGGGTATTTATAAAAATAGTAAAAAATGCTCAAAATTAGGAAATAAAATATTTTTGGTCTTTTTATATTTTTCTACTATTTTTGTGATTTTTTGGGAATTTTTCTAATTTTGTTTGGTATTTTTAAAGTCAAAAATACTTAAAACAATGAATAAAATTGCTGGTCGAAATCAAAATGGGAATGAAAAATAATAAACAGTGACAAAAATTTCCCAAATTAATTTTAAATTAAAGATAACAAAATAAAGAAAAATTCAGGAAAAGAAAACACAATTTTTAGATTTTTTATGAATTTTATATAATTTTATAAAGATTTTTAGAGTTTTATAATTTTTAAGAGTTTTCTTTTATATTTTTTTAGTGATTTTTGGACTGAAGTTAAAACTCACTAAAATAGACAATATATATCTTTTTGGGAATTTTCTAGAGGGTTTTTATATTTTTTATGTATTTTATGATGCAAACAGTGCTGAAAATGAGAGTTTTTGAATTTTTATAAATAATAAAATGCGATAAATATGACAAAGAAAAATATGTCGTGATAATATGATGCAATAGGAGCTTAACTCTATTTTTAGGGGATTTTTCGAATTTTATAGACGCATGAAATACATAGAGACAACAACAAGAAACTACACTACTACAAGGGCATATATGTAATTAGACAGAAATCCAGGAGGCAACTTGCAAATTTTACAAAAGTTTAAAATAGCCAATGAATGATTCAGTACTAATAAAATATTACAAAAGTGGCGAGGGAGGTTTACGTAAAATACCCACGCCCAAGGCGATCCGACGGTTACTGTAGCTCTTCAAGAACAAGGGAGATTGACGGTCCAGAGGAGCGCAATAAGAGCTAGGGAAGAACAACGGGTGGCTGAGCTTCCTCCGACGACTACCACTTCCCCCAGGCGTTCGCGACTCCTCCAAAATGCCCAGAACGATCCTGGACGCCTTCCCTAGCGACTGGCGTCTTCAAAATGGCGGTAGGCCCGTCGGAGCACCATCACGACAATGAAGATGGGGAAGAGCTCCAGGAGGTTCGGCTCTCGTAAAAAACGACCCCAATCGGGGTCCTTCCACTCTTGGGACCTGGAAATGAAAGCGCACAATGAAAGAGGATGGTTCCAGGGCGAGCACATGCAAGTTGAGTGGTGAATGGCGTGAGTAGGGACTCGCCGGAGCGAGCTCCGGTGAGAGGGGTAGCGGAAGATGAATCAAGTGAAAATCAAACCAATGAAAGTATGAACCAAAAGATTACACTACAGCTAATCTACCGTAAAGAAAAATAAAGAAAAACAAACAAAGACGACCTCGGTTGGCTGGGAAGAACCAAGAGATAAACCTCACGGCCAAGGGCCGGAGATGGGGGTGGATACACCTCCGTGCCGCTCCTCTTCTCCTCCTAATGGTGAGGTGAGGTTGCTGTCACCTCCCTCTAACCTCAGCACATGAAAGAAGGGAGGAAGAAGGGGCAAAAGGAGTTCAAGAGGCAATGGAGGCGGATGGGGTATTTTGGAAGAAGTGGCTCTGGCGCGAGGTTCAAGGAGTGATCACGGGCGGATCTTTGACCGAATCCCCAAAGTGATGCATGGGCGTGTAAGAGTAATCTTCGAGGACAAAAAGTCGTGAAGAAATCATCATCAAAGGAGAAACGAGCCGGCCTAGAAAAATCCGTGAAAGCGGACAAAAAACTAGGCCTGTCAGAGCTACAGGAGCTTGGTTAGAAAGTTGATGAGATGGCGAGAAGATCATTGTGTATCTAGTGAATCGACAACGAAACCATCGATATTATACTTGGGCGTGTATGTTGGTTGTATGGGGAGCAAAAGTCAAGAAGGAAGCCCGACGATTTGGTGAAAGAATCGGCCTATAAAAATTCGAGAATATGGGCAAAAATTACTGTTCTGACGCACAACAGAGGGGGGGGGGTCAGACAATGTTATGAACAAGCTCCAAAGATCGAAGAAAATAGGGCGAATCCATGCTCTAATTCTCAATTTACATACTGAGCGTGTATGGCAGATATAAGGGGAGAAAAAGTTAAGAAGGATTCATCGTGAACAGATATACATGATGCGTCCTCTAAAAATAGGCGAAAACGGCCAAAAAAGTGATTCTATCACAGTACATTGGTAATTCATCTATGTATTTTATACAAGAATTTTATTATTATTATTTTTTAATGTTTTATTTATCATTTTATTCCAGTTTTAATATGTACATATTTAATAATATAAAAATATGAAATAATAAAAATAATGAAGAACAAATAAAATGAATATTTTAATCAGTATAGTATACAATAGGGGTCCAAAACTCAACTTTCAAACCGTAACTCTGAAAATATGAAATCACCTTCATTAAATAGCTTATTTTAAACTATATACAATTAAAGGTGAGTTTGCTGCATTTGGAGTTTTTATTTGTGAGATAGGAGTCTGGGAATTTGGGATTCTGGATTTTTATTCAAACCATAACTTTTTATATGTACATTATTTTTTAGTGAAATCAATTTTGTATTTTTCTTTATTTAATTATCTACAACTTTCATGTACAAAGTTTCTTTATTTGAGGTATTAAAAGTGGAACCAAAAATAGGCCCCAAAATGAATAAGGAATGAATAAAATAAAAGGGATTTTTATTGTATTTCGACCCTTATCTCCCCCTACTTTATTCCTTGTCGACCTAGTCATCGAGATGCTTAGATCTCGGGGTTTCGAGTCATAAAATATTTACAATATTTTATTCTTTTTCTTTTCTTTTCTTTATTCTATAATTTTGGCATTAAAAACTATATTTTATGCACATTTTGTACACAAATGCATGGATGATAAAATGCATGATTTGACACTATTTACATGCATTTACTAGGGTTTTAAGGCCAAAATGATAGAATAAAGATGATGAAACGCATATTCATCATCCCCCTATACTTTCCTTTGCTAGTCCCTAGCAAACACTTATGCAATAAGTGCAGAAAAGAAAAACAAAGAAAAGAAAAAGAAGAAATGTAGATTGAATTTAATTATTAAACTTGTCTTCACAAAATCAAAGTTTGGAGCTTAAGTCGGACCTTTGGAATTTTAGTGTGGGCAGAACCTTAATGAGAACCGAATTTGAAATCCAACAGTCCCTGAGAATTCCAAAACTCTGCTCAAGTCTCCTCAATAGCCAGGTCAAAAATATCTCAATTTATAAGCAAACCCTTACGACTATGAATCTGACTCGTACAATGTAAGTGATGGTGGCTCTCCCCAACTAGAATGACAAAGAAACTGACTTCTCTAGTACGACAACCCAATGATTC
The DNA here is from genome assembly GCA_037367405.1 of Ottelia alismoides. NCBI lineage: Eukaryota > Viridiplantae > Streptophyta > Magnoliopsida > Alismatales > Hydrocharitaceae > Ottelia > Ottelia alismoides. Next base: position 509,834 of record JAZKJV010006309.1, on the reverse strand, counting down.
CCCAATCCAATAACTCCATCCTCGAGGAGCGGGGTATTCCCTTCTAAGTTCAAGTAGCAACCAGCTCAAGAAGAGGAGGTGAAGAGAAGAATGGACGGTAGCCAGTGTAGCTACCTATTCTAGGATGCAAGACCAGTGTAGTCAAGTCATCCAACTGCAGGGTCACATATTTGACTTTGGAACTCAAGCTTGCTTATTTTCTATACAACATATTCACATACTTTGCATGCATTTTATTTTTATACAAGCCTGTCTCTTTTTTTTCTTTTTTTTGAAATACTATTCACAGCAGCATTTACATAGGGAGTTTTTCCTCTTGAGCCAGTAGACTATCCCTCTTTTGAAGCTTTATTGCAACCCACATTCTCCTGTCTTTAGACTTCCTCATCACTGGACGGGTTGGGGTGCACTTCCCTCCCTAGAGGAGGACAAATGTCTCCACTTGTGTGCATCTCATACCGGCAAATCCAATCCCCTTACCACTCCAACTGAGTTGAGCCATGTGAAAGGTGCAGGTGTCCAAGTTAGGTCATTATCAACAAGAGTCGTGCGTGTGCTCCGAATTACTCTATTAGGCAGTCAAGAATCCATTAAACCAAGTCCCGTAATCCTCAAGGAATTAAGTCAACTAGACCTGAAGTATCTCAAACCCAGTTCCTATAAGGTTCCTGTTATTAGGTAGATTTTAAGGTCCAATCAAGCTCCAATCTTCGGATTTTACTTAGACTTGTTCAACTATCAAACTCAATCCGAAAAGTGCTCATGTTATGCAATGTAATGCAGAAAATATTTTTGTGAACAAATTTCAAACTTTTTGAACTTTTTATGGATTTTTTTTGAAAAGATGATGATGATGCATATGCAGTTTTTTTGTATTTTTCAAAAATATTTTTCAGATGTTTTTGGATTTTAATTTTGTAAATATTTTTGGGATTTTGAAAATAGAATTTTTTTTGGTGAAAAATAGGTTAAAATATTTACACGGGCATGCTTCTTATATTTATAAGAAGTGGATTTTAAGAATTTACAAGGGTAAGTGATCAATTTTATACATATATATAGTGGATTTTTGGTGAGATGTATGTATTCCTCAAATTTATTTGACACAAGTTTTTCAAACAATTTTCGAAAACTATAGTCCAACATAATTTTTACACACATTTTACAACATGTACACACATTTGAAAATCATTTTGCAAAGGTTTTTCAAACAGTATATATAGATTTTTCAAAATATTTTTGCAACCATTTTTCAAATCATTTGCAAATCATTTTTCGAACATTTTATTTCACACGAAGAAAATAAATTTTCAAACAAAACATTTTTACAAAGGTTGAAAACATGTAACAAAACGTTTTCAAAATAGTTTTCAAAATATTTTTCACAAGGATTTTCAAACTATTTTTCAAACATTTTGCAAAAAACATTTTCACCTGATTTATTAATCAGTAAATACAAAAAGAATTTGAGGAATAATCACATCTTTTTATTAAGGTTTTTAATGAATTTTAAAGAATTATTAGCCATATTATTAAGAAAATACGAAAGTACGAGTTATGGCTAAAGTATATACGTAGTATATACGACCCCCCTATACTTAGCTTGAGCTATGTCCTCATAGATCAGAGAGAAAAGAGAAGACATAACTTGTACTGAGTATAGGAAAATCTAAAGAATAAATAATTAAAGAAATGAATGAATAAATGAGAAGTTGACCGTCCCCCCTATACTTAGTATCAAATAATCCTAAGTATAGCAGACTGTGCACAAAGTAGGGAGGGTCAAGGGTGGGAATGAATAGATTTTAGAATAGAACAACTCGGGGTGCACCCCCCCTATACTTAGGACAAAGCACGTCCTAAGTATAGAAGACTGTCTACAAAGGGCGACACCTTTTGGATAGATATAGAAGATAAAAAAGGAAAAGAAGAAACGAAGAAAAGAAGAAAAGAAAATCAAAAGATGGAAGAGAGATATATCGTGAGAATGTACACACCACTCCCCCTATACTTAGGGTAAAAGAAGCCCTAAGTATAGGCAACAATAGGAGTGATGAAACGGAACGGCAAAAGAACACTCGGCCCATCCACCCCCCTATACTTAGGACAGATTAAGTCCTAAGCTAGGCAAAAGCGAGAATGGGTGGACGAGCAATACGGTAGACAGAACAGAGGTAAACAGAGGAGGATATACAACAGAAGTGGATGTACACGAGATCAGAAGGTAGAAAGCGAACCTTCTTGCAGGACCGCTGAGGAATAGATCTGGTATGGTGTAGGTCGACATCGGGGTCCATAGTGGACGGAAGTCGATCAGGGTCGACAGAGTGAAGATCCTAAGGGGCCCTAGGGTGAAGAGGCACAGATGGATGAGTGTAAGAAGTGTGGTCAGGTCTGGCCTTGGGTGTCTCGCTGATATCGAAGTGAAAAGGGACGAACTCATCATCATCGGAAGTAGTGTACTCGGAGTCTGATGAATCTCCATTTCATCACCTTTATTCTATCATTTTGGCCTCAAAAATACCAGCAAATGCATGTAAATAGAATCAAATTGGACATAATAGCATTCAGCATTCAGCATATTAATTACACATTAAATAAGGATTTTAATGCCAAAATTATAGAATAAAGAGAAGAAAAGAAAAAGGAATAAATATTGCAAATATTTTATGACTCGAACCCCGAGACCAAGGCCAGCATGTAATTGGTCGACAAGGAATAAAGTAGGGGGAGATAAGGGCCAACAGTACAATAAATACCTCATTTATTTATTCATTTATTTATGCATTTTTAACACCTATTTTGTATATAATTATTCATTCATCAAATAAAGAAACCTTGTACATGAAAGTTGTAGATAATAATGTAAATAAAAATACAAAATTAAGTTTGTGTAAAAATACTACTCAGTGTACATCTTACACACAGAATAAAAAGCCAAAATCTCAACTTCACAGACCTATATCTTGCAAATAAAAACTCCAAATCACCCAAACTCACCTTTAATTGTATATAGCTTTCCAAGAACTATTTAATAAAATTGGTTTCATAATTTTTGGAGATCCATATGCAAAAGTTAGGTTTTTGGCCCTCATTGTGCAGCCTGCCTGATTAAAATATTCAATTTATTCATCGACCATTATTTTTATCCAATTATATTTTTAGAATTTTGTGAATAACGTATATAATACATGTATATACTAAAATTAGAATAAAACTAAAAAGGATTAATAAAACAAAATCAGCTTATGCAAGTTAATAGGCAAAAGACCTATGATCAAGTATGTACATAAATAAAAGGTGAAAACATTCTTTAATTATTTTCTTCTTTTATATTTTTATAATAATGTAAATATTACATAATATATTAAAAATACAAATCCAAAATAAAAACCAAGAAAATACATTAAAATAAATAAAGTATACATAATATATAGGTAAAATACCTATAAGTATAACTACATATACATATACCTATTTATTTAAAAATATAAATACACTCACAAAATTAAATAAAAATGTATTTATACTCATAAAAACAAGTTAAAAAATTATAAAATAAATTTATAAAATAATAAAATAAGAATAAACAAAATAAAAATAAATACATAAAAACATACTTATAAATACATTATTAAAATAAACCCGTAATTAAACACTTCAAAAAAATAAACAAAAATCGTAAATAAATACTACATTAATTAATAAACATTTTTTATTTTATAAATAAAGTCTAATTAATTCATTTGCTACGTGTAATAAATGGGTCAAGATCGGCCTGACGTGGGCCAATCAGAGGCCAGGGACTGTTGACCTCTGGTCAACTCCCCCCTGCGCCTCTGACTCCCGTCAGAACCATCAAGTCCCCTGTTTTCCTCCCTTTTTCCCGCTCGACTCGTCCATCGTTGGCCATCGATGTCTTCTGACAAAATGATCTCCGATCATTTTACATCACCGCCACCAACCCAGATCGGCCCTTGAACCTACCGATTTTTCGTGGTGCCCCGGTCAATAAGGGTCCATACCCATGTCTATAAATAAATCCTTCGACCTCCTCTTCCATTTTGGTCTCCCTTCGGTCGTTTTCCACCCTCTTCTCCAGTCTCTCGAGGATCCTCGTGACAGGGGGGTTCTCCTGGAAGCTTCAGACGGTCAGAGGAGTCGAAGGAAGTGCCCACGACCGCCGCTCGCTGGAGGTCCTGCTCCCTGGTCGCCCACCAGGTATAAGAGCTGTTTTATCCCATTTTGTAGCTTAGTTTTAGTTTTTAATCTATAATCTAGCCTTTAAAGTAATTAGTAGGGCCTTAGGAGCTCGATTAGACCCAGATCGAAGTTCGCCGGAGTTCAGCTCCGGCGAACCTCTCTACCCTGATCGACACACGAATCGACCCCCGCTTCATCTCATTTCATTTCCCTATGCGTTCCTCGCTTAATCCACTCATCAGATCAACTAGAGCTGCGTTAGCTCTGCGAATCGAGGTCCACCTCTTCCGCTTCGTCGGACCTCGCCACCCCCAGTCATTCCCTAGCTTTTTAACCTAAACCCCTAGTCGAGGAGGACCCCCTCGAGCCCCTCATTTTTTTGGTGCAGGATAGAAGCTGAACGGAGTCCCCTGGGACTCGATTCAACCCCCTGCGAGGTTCTAGGACCCCCCCTTTCTTCCCCGAGCTCTTTCAACCGATCTAGGGGGTCCTGGACCTTCTGGAGTACCTCGGACGGTGCGCGCCACTTCGCCGGACGTCTGGAACCCATCGTCAGCAACCTGGAGCATTTGGAGGCGGAGAAATCAACGACCGAAGCCAGGGAAGCCAGCTGTTCTTCCCTGTTCTTCGTGACGAGCAGTCACCGTCGGATGAAGGGGACGGCCCCAGATCTACTCAGGGCCGTCCATGTAGCAGATGTCTCGGCCGTGCGATCATACTTCAGATGCAATCTCGGCCGTAGATCGTCGAAGGGGTATCGGGCTTCGAGGGCTCGACACGTGGATAAGTGGCGTGCCCATCGTCGTTGGATCGCGTGCCTTTGGGGGTAAATTTCAGACCTAACCCCCCGCCTTTTGTATTTATATTTTAATGCTATAAGTAAAATTCCCCGTTGTAAGTAAATTGCAAAATTTACAGAAGACCCCCTGTCATTTATGTATTTGCATATTAGTCCCTCCGCGCCTCACGTGCAGTCCCCACGTGAGGCGCGTGAAATTTGCACTTTAACCCCGCCGGGTTCTTTTAATTGTAAAATGGCCCCGAAAATAAAAGTAAATGTTTATTTCTGTTGTAATTTTTGCATGGATGCCCCTGAGAAATATTTTAATTGCAAAAATACCCCTGCCAAGCCATTTATTTTTGTATGCTTTATCCATTTATTTTATGCCTCATATTAACTTGAAAAAATTTTGTAAAAATGGATATAAGCTCCCGTTAGCTTGTTCTCGTATGCCATAATTTTAGTTTTTAATTTTGTTGCGCTTTAGCATTTATTAAAAATAAAAAACATGCATTTTATTTACTGTCTAGCTTAGAAAATACCAAAAAAATATTAAAACACCTCGAAAAGTCCCAAAAAATTAGCTATGGTCTATTTTGTCCTACTTTAGTGTCAATCCAAAAATCGCTAAAAATCTCAAAAGAAAAACCTTAAAAATTCAAAAACACATAAAAATTTCAAAAAAATATAAAAAATCAAAGAAAACTCAGAAAAATGCAAACTCAGTTCCTATTTCTTCTATATTTTATTCTCTTTACTTGAAAATTAGTCTGGAAAAATTTTGTGGCTGTTTGCTATTTTTAATTCCTATTTTTCTTACAGCCAGTCCCTATTTCCCTGTTTTCCCTTATTCTGCTATTTAAAAATACTAAAAATATTTTGAAAAATGCCCAAAAATCACAAAAATAGTAGAAAATCATGAAAACACCAAAAAGACTTTATTTCTGAATTTTTGACCATTTATGTATATTTTTTATGAATATTACATCTCCCCTTTATATATATATATATTACCCTATAAAAAAATAAAAAAATAATAAAAAAAATGCATATCTATATACATATATATATATCTATTAATATATGATATTCTAAAAGTCAAATATATTAAAAAAATTATTATTTATATATATATATATCTAATGTATGTATTATATGATATATACCTACCCTCTAGGGATATATATATTCCTTTATATATTCATAGTCTATAAATTATATATATATTATATAACTATATTATTAAAATAAAAAAATAAAAAAATAAATAATTATAAAATAAAAAAAATAAAAAACCCACAAAAATAGGCTTCACACAAGGATGACTCTGTTGTACATGTACATCATAGGCTATTGCATTTTTGTATTGCTCTCTGTGGTTCGACCTCTACATACTTAGTCACTGTACATCTTATGGTAGAGTACTAAATATTAATTCACACTTTCTAAACTTGTTGCATTTATTCTTTTATTGTGGGTTAATTGCTGATCAACATGGGTATTCTACGAGCGGTCGCCTCAGCGACACTCTATACATATTCTTCATGGTGACCCTTGTGGAAAATCCGGGTTATCAGAGTCGTCCTGTGAGGTGTCATCTAGGTCAAAACCAAAAGGAACGAATTCATCAGTGTCAGTAGTCAACTCCGTTTGTCCTTTATGATCTCAATCGGATCATCTTTTTCATCAAAAGGACCGAATTCTCGAATAAAAGCAATCAAATCAAATTCGGCCTTAGTCTTATCAGTATCTGCATGGACAGGAGCGGACTCATCAGTGAAAGAAGTCAAAACATGTCCGTCCTGTATGATCTCTAATTCTGCCCTCCGCTCAATGGTATCCATCGTGTAAATCCCGCGGATGTCATCAACACATCGTCAATCACAGGAAGCAGAAACACCAAGGTTTATGCTTTCCGAGCCTTCCTCCTTGGAGAGGAATTCTCGAGTCTCATCATCGGTCATAAAGAATGTCTCTCTGATATCCTCATATAGATCATAGTCCTCGGGGTCAGCCAAGACAAGTGAAGTCACATCAGGTGCGGGTCTCTGGTTGGCAGGGGGTGCGGTGATCAACGCTTCGCTCTCGTCAGTAGGATGGAAGCAAATCTCTCCTGATCCGTAATCAATAACGACCCTCACAGATGCGAGGAATGGTCGTCCCAAGATGATTGGAGAGTGCTCCCCTGTGGAGATCTCCATGGGAAAAACGACAAAATTTACATTGTAGCTCGTACCCTGAATCGAAATGACGACGTTTTCAAGGATACCCTTCGGCCTCTTTATTGATCCATCAGCAAAGTGTACGATCACACTGGTTTTCTTGAGAGGCCTTAAGTGAAGGGACTGTACTAGCGAGAAGGGTATGATGCTAATCGAACCACCGCCGTCTAGGAGAGTGTGATCACATGTGTGGTCAGAGATGGTGCAGCTAATGAATGGTGTGGCAGTGTTCCTCTTCCGAGGAATGGGACGGTGTGTGATGGCGTGGGCAGTGGCCATGGTCAAAATATGACGCTCAGATCTGCTCCTCCGCTTTCTCTTCTTGGGAAGAGGAGTAGATAAATCAGTCATGCCTGTTGAAGTGGGGCACGGATAATCTCATGAATGGTGGCCACCACTTCGGGTTCAGTTAACATTTTTTTTGAATTTTTGGACCTCCTCCATACAAGGGAGGAAGTCAGAATCATCATCTACACGAGGCATGCCAAGAGCAGTCTGTACAGCGACATCCTCGGGATCAGAGGTGGGACAGTGTGTGAAAGGATGTGCGATCAAGGGGTCTGGCAAGTGGACGCTCTCCTCACAATCCGAATCGGCCAAAGGTCTCCCGAACTCTTTTTGGATTTTTAAAATTTTCTCATTTTTTTGTATTTTGGGCGATTGCAAGCTCTCATGAAAATCCTCAAATGAGCCCATATCGTCAAATGGCAGAATATCATGGTCGCTCTTATTTGTACTAGTGAGGTTGTCAATCCTCTATCTCATATGATCCATCATCTGGGTCAAGTGCTCAAGGGTGGACTCCGTGAAAGGTGACTCCAACAGCCCGGCCTCAGGTGGATGTGAAGGTGGAGAATACGAAGGTGGAGGTGGGTGTGGGTAGAAATCCAAGGTCTGATACTGTGGCTGAGGTGGATATGCACAAAAGTCAGGAGCAAAGTCCTCCTGGAAAAAAGGAGGTGGACCGACTGGAGTGAACGAATGATCCGCAAAGTTCGGATAAAATACACTCCAGTCGGCCATCTCAAAACAAAAGAAAATGATCGGGAGAGCACGCTGGTCAAGTCAAGAAAAGTGAGAAGAAAGGCACAAGTGCGCAGAAGCGATCTAGGACACACACAAAACAATCACAAGCAAAAATGAAAATGAGACAAACCCTCAATTCACCTACTCAACTCAGTAGAGACCGTAAAATGCGGTCTTTTTATCTTGTCTGTTTTAGAGTTTGGTGAGAAATCAAAAAGTTGCATAAACACTTAGGGACTGAAACGGGATTTGGTCTCTAATCCTTAGCGTGTGCGCGAGCAAGTAAAATGAAGACAATGAGGGGATTACTCGCTCCAATACAAGATTTTTCTTTTTGATCGATTTTAGGGTCGAGTAATTTTAACAGTCCCAACTTTATTTGATTATCACTTTTTTTTTGGATTTTTAATGAAAATGCACGATCCTATCGGGGATTCAATTCCTTTGAGCTCCTAGGTTGGCAAAATCAGAGGGAGAGTCAGAAAAGCAATGCGAGCGTCAAATCAATGATGTATGCTAAAGAGAAATGCTCACCTTGCCTCCATCACTCTACATGCAAGGATGCTCAGCAGAATTGAAACCTATCTATATGAAAATGCAAGACGATGAAATCGCCCTAAGTTTCAGAAATTGCTATTATCGTGAAGAACCACAAGTCGGTCACCGATCCTCAATCCAAGAGTCCGGTCTAGGCTCACCCCTCCTCCTCTCGACACGTCGAGTTCAGGAGCAGTGCTTGGCAGGGTGGGCTCGCGGCGCGATGGATCGAAGATGATGAATCAACTATTTAAATTTGACTAAGTCCAAACGCGGCTATAGGTACATGCAAATATATTATGTGTTTGGCCTTAATCTATCGCAAGCAACTCTTAAAAGCTAAGGGCTCAATCACACAAAAGAAATAAAATCAAAATCGAGAAACAAAATAAATAAAAAATGCGAAGAAAAGGCGAGAAAGCTGCGGTGAGCCCCCAAGTGTACAAACACCTGGAAATTAGGCTCGAATGTCCAAGTGTCCGAGGGTACTTGTATTATTACAAATATAAGTCGCTATCTCACTTAAATTACAAAAATAAATGCAAGAAAATAAATGCTAAGGAGTTGTCTTCAAAATTTCCCTCCAAGTCCGCCTTGATGCGAAGCCAAAGCCGCCTCACGTGGTTGCACGAGCGCTCCTAGAAAGGGGTGCCTCCCTCGATCCGTGTACCTCGCACAAAGCCAAATAAGAGGGTGGTTAGACAATTCAAATGATACATTAAAAATAAATAAAATAAGCAAAAATAAAAGCTGTAAAATAGACAAGCAATCACAAGCACAAAGCAAAAACCGAACTACGCGTTGTTGCTCCCCAGAAACGGCGCCATTTGTTTAACCCAGGAATCGACGGTCTAAATATGTCTCGCACAAGGCGGAGACAAAGTCGTTGTGGCAACCGCACGAATCCTGGATCAAAATAACAATTAACCCACAACAAGTAAATCAAGAAATGAAAAACCGTACAGAGTGAAAATTTATTATAACTCTTACAACAAGATGTGTATAGGCGCAAGTATGTGTAGAGGTCGAACACAGGGAGCAGATAGGTAGAACGAGGCAAGTGAATGCACAAGTATGACTGTGATGTATTTGCCTATTTATGCTATTCTTGTGGGTTTTTAATTTTATATTTTTTTATTTTATTTTGTTTTTTTTTAATTTTATATTTTGTATTTTATTTTCTGATTTTATATTTTCTTTTTATATTTTCTATATTTTTTTTTCTTTTTTTAAATATTGGAATATATATACTATATAAGAAAAGAGGGGATAGGGTATTTATAAAAATAGTGAAAATGCTCAAAAATTAGGAAATAAAATATTTTTGGTATTTTTATATTTTTCTATTATTTTTGTGATTTTTCGGAAATTTTCCTAATTTTGTTTGGTATTTTTAAAGTAAAAAATACTTAAAACAGTGAATAAAATTGCTGGCCGAAATTAAAATGGGAATGAAAAATAGTAAACAGTAACAAAAATTTCCCAAATTAATTTTAAATTAAAGATAACAAAATAAAGAAAATTTAGGAAAAGAAAACACAATTTTTAGATTTTTTATGAATATTATATAATTTTATAAAGGTTTTTAGAGTTTTGTAATTTTTAGGAGTTTTCTTTTGTATTTTTTAGTGATTTTTGGAATGCAGTTAAAACTCACTAAAATAGACAATATGTATCTTTTTGGGAATTTTTTGGAGGGTTTTTATAATTTTTATAGATTTTATGATGCAAACAGTGTTGAAAATAAGAGTTTTTGAATTTTTATAAATAATAAAATGCGATAAATATGCAAAACAAAAACATGCCATGATAATATGATGCAACATGAGCTTAACTCTATTTTTGGGGGATTTTTCGAGTTTTATAGATGCATGAAATAAATAGAGACAACAACAAGAAACAACACTACTGCAAGGGCATATATGTAATTAGACAGGAATCCATGAGGCAACTTGCAAATTTTACAAAAGTTTAAAACATCCAATGAATGATTCAATACTAATAAAATATTACAAAAGTGGCGAGGGAGGTTTACGCAAAATACCCACACCCAAGGCGATCCGATGGTTACTGTAGCTTTTCAAGAACAAGGGAGATCGACGGTCCAGAGGAGCGCAGCAAGAGTCGGGGAAGAACAACGGGTGGCTGAGCTTCCTCCGGCGACTATCACTTCCCCCAGGCATTCGTGACTCCTCCAAAATGCCCAGAAGGATCCTGGATGCCTTCCCTAGCGACTGGCGTCTTTAAAATGGCGGTTGGCCCGCCGGAGCACCACCACGACAATGAAGATGGGGAAGAGCTCCAGGAGGTTCGGCTCTCGTAAAAAACGACCCCAATCGGGGTCCTTCCGCACCTGGGACCTGGAAATGAAAGCGCACAATGAAAGAGGATGGTTCCAGGGCGAGCACAGGCAAGTTGAGTGGTGAATGGCGTGAGTAGGGACTCGCCGGAGCGATCTCCGACGGGGGGGGGAGCGAAAGATGAATCAAGCGAAAATCAAGCCAATGAAAGTATGAACTAAAAGATTACACTACAGCTAATCTACCACAAAGAAAAATAAAGAAAAACAAACAAAGACGACCTCGATTGGCTGGGAAGAACCAAGAGATAAACCTCACGGCCAAGGGCCTGAGATGGGGGTGGATACGCCTCCGCGCCGCTCCTCCGCTCCTCCTAACGGCGAAGTGAGGTTGCTGTCACCTCCCTCTAACCTCAGCACATGAAAGAAGGGAGGAAGAAGGGGCAAAAGGAGTTCAAGAGGCAATGGAGGCGGATGGGGTATTTTTGAAGAAGTGGCTCTGACGCGAGGTTCAAGGAGTGATCACGGGCGGATCTTTGATCGAATCCCCGAAGTGACGCATGGGCGTGTAAGAGTCATCTTCGAGGACAAAAAGTCGTGAAGAAATCATCATCAAAGGAGAAATGAGTCGGCCTAGAAAAATCCGTGAAAGCGGACAAAAAACTAGGCCTGTCAGAGCTACAGGAGCTTGGTTAGAAAGTTGATGAGATGGCGAGAAGATCATTGTGTATGTAGTGAATCGACAACGCAACCATCGATATTATACTTGGGCGTGTATGTTGGTCGTATGGGGAGCAAAAGTCAAGAAGGAATCCTAGCGATTTGGTGAAAGAATCGGCCTATAAAAATTCGTGAATATGGGCAAAAACTACTGTTCTGACGCACAGCAGAGGGGGGGGGGGTCAGACAACGTGATGAACAAGCTCCAAAGATCGAAGAAAATAGGGTGAATCCATGCTTTAATTCTCAATCTATATACTGGGCGTGTATGGTGGATATAAGGGGAGAAAACGTCAAGAAGGATTCATCGTGAAAAGATGCACTATGCGTCCTCTAAAAATCGGCGAAAACGGCCAAAAAAATGATTCTAACATAGTACATTGGTAATTCATCTATGTATTTTATACAAGAATTTTATTATTATTATTATTATTATTTTAATATTTTATTTATCATTTTATTCCAGTTTTAATATGTACATATATAATAATATAAAAATATGAAATAATAAAAATAATGAAGAACAAATAAAATGAATATTTTAATCAGTATAGTATACAATAGGGGTCCAAAACTCAACTTTCAAACCGTAACTCCGAAAAATATGAAAACTACCTTCATTAAATAGCTTATTTTAAACTATATACAATTAAATGAGTTTGTTGCATTTGGAGTTTTTACTTGTGAGATACGGGTCTGGGAAGTTGGGATTATGGATTTTTATTCAGACCATAACTTTTTATCTGTACATTATTTTTTAGTGAAATCAATTTTGTATTTTTCTTTATTTAATTATCTACAACTTTCATGTACAAAGTTTCTTTATTTGAGGTATAAAAAGTGGAACCAAAAATAGGCCCCAAAATGAATAAGGAATGAATAAAATAAAAGGGATTTTTATTGTATTTCGGCCCTTATCTCCCCCTACTTTATTCCTTGTCGACCTAGTCATCGAGATGCCTTGGTCTCGGGGTTTCGGGTCATAAAATATTTACAATATTTTATTCTTTTTTCTTTTCTTTTCTTTATTCTATAATTTTGGCATTAAAAACTGTATTTTATGCATATTTTGTACACAAATGCATGGTGATAAAATGCATGATTTGACACTATTTACATGCATTTACTAGGGGTTTTAAGGCCAAAATGATATAATAAAGATGATGAAATGTAGATTCATCAGCTATTAAGAGTGAAAAGACTCTCTTATTTGGGAAATTTTAATCCCTAACTCTGTTTTTTGCCTATGTGAGAGCTTTTTAAAATAAGGGAGAATGCACTTATTATCATGCAAGAAATATGGATATATCAGTATTTGTTTCACCACCATATTTTTTTATACATATTTTGACATCTCTATTCGTAACCACTAAAAAATAGATGCAAATATGGATATCGTTTGGAAATCTACAAATATCCGTATCCATATACGAGTATCCATTTCAATAGATGGTTTTCCACACCACACGAAAAAACTAATGGGCCATTTGGGCTCATTTCGTTTCAGCTGCGTCTGAAACTCTCGGGATAGAGAAGAACTTGATTCCAATTTTACTGCTAATGGGCCTTCATGGCCCAACAGCCCGAGGAGGTGTATCAAACACGTAGCATCGTTTGGACAACTCTCAGGACAGTGGTCTCTTCAAGGGGAGCTTTAAAGTTAGGTTCGCTATTAAGAGTGAAAGACTCTCTTATTTGGGAAATTTTAATTCCCAACTCTATTTTTTGCCTGTGTGTGAGCTTTTTTAAAATAAGGGAGAATGCACTTATTATCATGCAAGAAATATGGAAAGATCAATATTTGTTTCACCACCATATTTTTTTATACATATTTTGGCATCTCTATTCGTAACCATTAGAAAATGGATGCAAATACGGATATCGCTTTGGAAATCTACAAATATCCGTATCCATATACGAGTATCTCATGAATACTCATTCATCACTCTTTATTCTTATATTTTAGCTACAAAAACCTTTGCAAATGCATGTATATATTTGTAAATATGAATAATTACCAAAAGCATGCATGGTGTAAAAAGTAATAATTAGCATGTTTTTGTGCAACAATAAAAGAATAAAGATTAAAAAGAAAAAGAGGAAATATTTAGAATAAATATTGAGCAACCTAACCCCAAGGGAGGGCTCAACATGGGCCTGACCGCATAAAGCCAAAGTAGAGGGAGATAAGGGCTCATGTGTGTAAATATACCTATAAATGTAATAAAAATATTTTCCTCTAAAAAAATAGAATAAAATGGTTTGTATATATTGTATATATTTGTAATTATAAAAATCAAAACAAAAATAAAAAAAATAAAAAGAAACAAAAACACTCCACTTGTGTATATTCATCATGTACATACAACCACTCCTATATTTATTTCACCCTATAAATAAATAAATTAAAAATTCCAAAAATTTTGTAAATATTCTGTCTTTTATGATGTAAATAAATAAAATAAAAACAACAAAAATAAAAACAAAATAAAAAGAACAAAATTAAAAACCAAAAATAATATTGTAAATATATCATGTACATAGATGTATGTATCTATTTATTTCACCCTTGTATATAAATAATAAAAATAAAATAAAAATACCTTTTTATTCCTTATTTTATGCTATAAATAAATAAAATAGAAAATGGGAATAAAAATGCATAAAAATAACTAATTAAAAATCAAAAATAAAAAATTAATATTGCATATATACCTATATATAGCCCTATTATGTAAATACCTTATTTTCATTTTGAAAAATTAATTAAAAATCACCAAAAAAATAGAAAAATTAAAACAAAAATATTTCATGTTTTACGTTTTTATTAAATCGGCCATTTACTATTTTTAATTGATTTTTCAAATCATTTCCAGATGGCTGCTTCCCATTGGTCCACGGGGATGTTGACCGCCCGGTCAACTCCCCCCTGTGGACCACCTCCCACGGGTTTTAGACGCCCGACCCGATTTCTCCTAATTTTTGCGTCCAAACCCGATCATCATTCCACCAAAACCAGGGTACTAATCACTCTCCTATAATCCGGGAACCTCGCCCGATCTTCAGCTTAGGGATCCGTGCTCCACAGAGCCGGACTCATCCCTATCTTCCCGGACCTTCCACCGCATAAAAGCCAAGCTCCGCCTCCTATTTTCCCATTTTTGGCTCCCCACCTTTCAGTCCCGTGACCTCCACTGCCTTCCCTGAGGTGACATCTCTCCGTTGGCAGTGTCGAAGAGAGGTGTAGGTGATCGGACCTCAGATCCGACGAGCTAGCGCTGCTGTGCTCCGCCTGAAGCAGGAGCTCGAGCCTCAGGCCACGACGTCCCGCGAGGTAACGACCCAGAGCAAGACCAGCTCACGCCCAGTCGATTCCTCACCCAGGTAGCTTTAGTTCTTTCCCCTGTTCTTTGATTTCGCATTTGCCCCAAATCTCGCCGTCGCCGTTCACCTTCGATTCCGGCCACACCCACCTTCGTATCGATCATCGGACCGCACCATCACACTCGCCTTCTTCTCGCGCACGTTCTACGCCCCCCCATTCAACCCAGCTCGCACAAGAGCTGGGGTTTCGAGCTCCGCCGTCTACCCCTCGCCGGAGCTCGACCGCCCCGATTCACCGATCACCGTCGCCCCCTCTCACAGGGTCGAGGCACTTTGCCCTCGACCCACGAGTCTGCTGGTGTGTTTTGCAGGGTCATCCGAGCCCATCTGAGGGCTTGGACCATCTGGTCCAGCAGCTTGGTCTCCGTCGACCTTGCTCGAGCTCCTCGGAGCTCCGTCAAGCCATCGGAGGCCACTAGTCGACGCGGGAGCCCACAGAACTCCTTCTCCGATCATCAGCGTCCCGCGAGGAGGCCGGGAGCGCACGCAGCAGGCCGGCGAAGCTCGCCGGCCAACTGTTCTTCCATCATCCTCAACAGACGTCTGATCGACCTCGACGCTCCAGAACAGATCACGTCCGTCCATTCGCGGAGCAGCAGATATCGTCAGATCCTTGGAGGTTTGATCGCCACCGTTGATCCAGCGAGGTTTAGCCACGACACGTAGCAGCCGTTTGATTAGCTACGTGGCTACACCTCCCACGTCCGATCCGAGCCAGGCCACTTCGCAGACCCACGTTGCAGCACTGTCGTCTGATCTTCCACGTGGGAGCGTCCCAGCCGCTCGATCTTGTCGAGGGTTCCCTTCGCTGTGCGTTGCGCCATTCCACCCGTCAGATCTGCTATGTGGCGCACATCCAGCCCTCGAGATTTAATAAGGGGTAAATAGCTCTTAGGCCCCTCTATTTTCTGCTTTTACTATTTAGTACTGTAAATACGTAGTTTAGTTCGTTTATTTTTGCAAATATTGCACTGAGGACCCTCTTGTTTATTTGATTTGCATTTATACCCCTGCCAGTTGTGGACATGTGCGTCGACACGTGAATATTTGGTGTATTTGCAATATTGCCCTTACATTTTTGGCTTGTTATGATTTGTATATTTATAAATAGGAATGACAGGTAAGTCCCCCCAAGCCTGAGACACGTGTATCGTGCGTGGCCCGGGGGACATTTTGCACTTTTGGCCCCGGATTTTCTTGCCTTGTTCTCAGGGGGCCCAGGGTTTCGCTCTAATTGCAGTTAGGTCCCTATGCACTGTGGCTTGATCTTTATTTTAATAAAATAGCAAACTCACTCCAAATTCAATGAAAATTGGACACATGGCTCCTGCCATGTTGTAAAATTTTCTAGAATTTTTGGAGACATTTTTGCTTTTATTTGCTATTTTTAAAATTCAAAAACAACCTTTTTCTTTATTGTCTGACTTGAAAAATCCCAAAAAATATTAAAATTAATCTAAAAATTAATTAACTACTGTGTATTTCGTCTTGTTTGATTTTCTGACCAATTTTGGTCGTTTTTCATTATATAAAACTCATAAAAATTGAAAAACACTAAAAACACTATAAAAAATTATAATAAATAATTTAATAATCCAAAAAACAATAAATCCAGTGCCCAAATTTTCCTTAAACTTTCTAGTTTATAGGAAAATTACCTCCAGGAGTGTTAAGGCCCTTTTTGCATTTTAATTGGCATTTTACTCATGACTGGACAATACCTTCATTTTCCTGCCTTGTTTGGTTTTTAGAAAATTAAATAAAAATCATAAAAATACCAAAAATTAACCAAAAATAGTAAAAATCATAAAACACACAAAAACATTTTTATTTGAATTTTTGATTGATTTTTGATGCATTAAATAATTATTTGAGTAGGCTTGTCTCCTTATTTTCTTTATTTTCTTAATTAATCAAAAATCCAAAAAAATTTATAAAAATTTAAAATCCACCAAAAATACAGTTCTTTTATTTTATTCTTTTTGAGACTACTTCGTAGGCCGCAAGGCCATCACGTGCTCCCTGAGTCCGACCCTGGTCGCTATACCAGGCTAATCTAATAGACAGGACCGCTATCGCTTTTATTTGATTTTGATTTGATTTTGGTGGTATGCTTTACTTTTTGTCGATCGACCGATTGATTTCCGAGATCGGGTCGCAACGACCCTTGAGCTATTTCCTTTCACCCGTGTCTTGGTCATTATTTCGGTTCATCAGAATGGTGTCGTTGCCGTGGAGCACGGCTTAGTAGTTTTTCTTTTTATTTTTCATTTTCTCTTTGTTTTCTTTTCCGCGGCTCTTCCTGAGTCCGCGGCTTTTTGCGGCTTTTTCTTTTTCTCTTATTTTTTGTTTTATTTTATTTTCTTTTATTTTTGTTTGATGTTGCCTGTTTATTTTATTTTGCATTTCTGCACATATACCCCTGTTTATATTTCTTGCTATTATTTGATTCTCATTCTTGGTTTGACACTTATCATCTTTCTTGCGAGGGCCCGAGGACCGAGGCAGCAGCTGATAAACACGAAGTTCAATGTGGTCAAAATTGGTGTCTCACACAAGGCGGAGACGACCGTCGCTGTGGCGACTCACAAGTGAATTTCGTATTTAATCAACAATTAACCCACACTAAAGATCAATAAATTAGAAATAATGTGGAGTTAAAATTTATTTTTAACTTTGCACAGATGATGTAAAGTGACAAGTATGCAGAGAGTTCGAACACAGGGAGCAAGCAGGGTAGTTCAAAAAATTGTGCACAAGTGAATGTGTGTGTGCAGTGTCTACACTAAGCAAGCAATCAACGAGAATTTTTGTGGGTTTTTAATTTTTTTTAATTTTTATTTAATTTTTAATTTTGTATTTTGATTTTTAATTTTCTGATTTTTATAATTTTATATTTATATTTTTTTCTTTTTCAATATTGGAATTTAAGAACAATGGAATAAAAGACAAGCTAAAGTATTTATGAAAATGTGCAAAAATAATAAAAAATTCAGAAATAAAATGTTTTTGATATTTTTAGGATTTTTTACTGTTTTTGTGATTTTTGGGGATTTTTCAAAGTGTTTTTGGTATTTTTAATTACTGAAATAAGAGAAAATAGTGGAAAATGTGCTGGCTGTGAGTAAAATGAGAATTAAAATTAGCAAACATCAATCAAAATTGTTCACACTATTTTTCTAGTAAAAAGAATAAAATAGAGAACAAACAGAAACTGCGTGTGTGATTTTTGGATTTTTCTTTGATTTTATAGATTTTTTTTGAAGTTTTAGAGTGTTTTTGAATTTTTAGTGTTTTTCTTTTGAGATTTTTAGTGATTTTTGGACTGACACTAAAATATGATAAAATAGACACTAGGTAATGTTTTTGGAATTTTTCGCAATGTTTTAATATTTTTTTGGCATTTTCTAAGCTAGACAGTGCACAAAAAGCAAGTTTTTGATTTTTAATAAATATAAAAATAAAATAAAATCAAAAAATAAATTGATAGCGTCAAAGTACAAGTTAACAGGAGCTAAACCCTAATTTTGTGGAATTTTTGGAGTTAAGATGATAGTTTAAATAATTAGAACAAGCATCCAAACAATAAATAGGCCTGGCAGTGGGTATTTATGCAATTTCTCAAACATCCAGGGGCAGACATGCAATTTTTCCACAAATATTTGAACTGAATATTCAATTTATAGCTCCAAAATTCAATTACAAAACCCTCCTGGGTGTCCTAGCAATTTTCCCACCAGGGCGCGTGACTTGCACGCGCCTAACGAGGACTAAACTGTAATTTCTCAAAAACCTGGGGGTTCACTTGCAATATTTCCAAAATATAACACGTGATGTTAAAGTTTTGGTACTAAACCAAAATACAACAAAGACTGAGGGTACCCTTGCAAAATGCCCACACCTCACGTGAACTGGTCACGTGAGGTGACGTGGCAGGGGACCTATATGCAAATACAAGAAACTGAGGGGTCTTTGTGCAAATATTACAGAAACTTTACACTACAGAAGAAAGTTTTAAAACTAAAATATAAATACAAAAGGCGCGAGGGGTGTAGATGCAAAATACCCTCGGCGCGTGATCCGACGGCGATGAAGAAGCCACTTAAACACGTGGCGCAATCTGGACGGCTGATGACGCTTCGTGGATCTGCGGCTGAGATCAGGTCTCCAAAGAAGATCAACGGTCGAGGCGCTTGGAGATCTGACAGTTGCTGCTTGATCTGGAGGGGGCGCCCTGATCGGACGGTGGCGAAGGCAGCTGGAAGAACAAGGCGGAGCTCCGGCTGGGCGGAGTTCCTCAAGCTTCTCCGGCCAGCTCCGGTGGCTATTGAGCTTCAAAAGCGGGCTGCGGCCTCCTCAGGTCCTCCTCTATCGTCTGGAGTCGTCAAAAAGCCACGACGGTGGCCGTGGTGCTCGCTGGTGGCTGGCGGAGCTGGGAGGCTTCGTTGGCTCCGGCGAGCTTCAAAACTCGCTTCCATATGCTCTCAAGGGCTCGTTGACCTGCAAAACAAGTCAAGGGGTCCAGGGCAAACTGCCTGGACCCTTGGATGGACGTGGAGGAGCGTGGATCGACGTGGAGATGGTCGGCCGGAGATGCGCTCCGGCAAGGTGAAATGATTGTGCTACTCAGGTGATGAAACTTAGATTTTTTTTGTTGGTTTTCAATCCTTAGACTAACAGGAACCAAAAGATGCAAAGTAATGCAAGGGAGAGGGTCCTCGATGGCCGGAGCCAGAGGAAGACGATACCTCGACCGGCGTACTTGCGGGAGGTGGTGGAAGCGCCTCCGACCTCGGCTGCCTTGGCTGATGGCTTCGCGGTGGAGCTGTCACCTCCAGGAAGCTCTGGAGCTCGGAGTAGGCGTGAGGGGTGGACCGAAGGTGTTCAAAATTCAATCGCAAGGTCGGGGGTGTCTCTTATTTGGTTTGACCCTGAGTTGCAGGGGTCCAAAGACCAAGAAAAATCTTGCGCCACAGTGATGCTTAGCCCGATGTAATCACATGGCGAGCAAGATGGATGGTAGGTGGAGAGATTTGCAGAAGAAAGTTTCGCGAAAAGATGAAAGTTTATGCCTCGAAAAATCCGCAAATGCGGGGAGAAAATGAGGTGGCAGAGCTACAGGGAGGGTAGGGCGTCCAGTTGACCGAAGTCAACTGTTGACACCTCCTGGTTGGTCCACGTGGACCAACAAGAAAAACCTTAAAAATTATTTTGAAAAATCAATTAAAAATAGAATAATACCGAATTAATTAATGGTTATAAAACAAAAAATATTTGTTATTTTATGTAGTATTTTATTATGATTTTTAATTAATTTTATGAAGTATATTTTTATATGTTTGCTTTTTACCCTATATAGGTATAATACCTATGTATTTAAGTATTTAATTTTTATTTTGTGTATTTTAATTTTATTATTTTTATTTATTATTTTCTAAAATTCTAAGATACTTTTATGTACACAGATATATTTTTATTTAATTTTTCTGATATAATTTGTATAATTAATAAAATAGAAGAGTGTTTTGTATAGGTATAGGTATAGGCAGTATACCTATGTATTCTTTGTACAAGTATTTTTATTTTGATTTTTTTACATTTTTATTCTGATTTTAATACACATAATTATTATAAATAATATTTACATAATTATAAAAATATAAAAAATATAAAAATAATAAATAAATAATAAATTGAATATTTTAATCAGTATAGCTATACAACGGGGGTCCAAAACTCAACTTTCAAACCGTAGCTCCGCCAAATGCGAAACCACAACCATTGGATAGATTATTTTATTCTATATACAATTAAAGGTGAGTATGCTGCATTTGGAGTTGCCAGTTGTGAGATACGGGTATGGGAAGTTGGAATTCTGGATTTTTATTTAGACCATAACTTTTTATCTGTACAGTATTTTTCTATGAAATCAATTTTGTATTTTTCTTTATTTTATTATCTACAACTTTCATGTACAAAGTTTCTTTATTTGATGTATAAAAAGTGGAACAAAAAATAGGTCCCAAAATGAATAAAGGATGAATAAAATAAAAGGGTATTTTTACTGTATTTTTGACCTTATCTCCCCCTACTTTATTCCTGGTCGACCTATTCATCAAGATGCCTAGGTCTCGGGGCTTTGGGTCATAAAATATTTACAATATTTTATTCTTTTTCTTTTCTTTATTTATTCTATAATTTTGGCTTTAATTGCAGTATTTTATACACTATTTGAATGCACATGCATGAATGCTAAGATGATAATATTAATGCTATTTACAGGCATTTGCTAGGGTTTTTGGTGCCAAAATGATAGAATAAAGATGATGAAATGTGGATTCATCAGCAGCTTTCGAGAAGCCGGCACAACCGCGAGACTCGGAGGCGGCTCCCTTCTGTACGGAGCCGCATGAGAGCGTGAGAGAGAGGTTGAGTAGGCGAGGATTAGCTTAGTCTTTTATTTCTGTCATTAGATTATTTGTAATAATACAGGGACAGACTGTGGATTTGGACTTGTTTAGCGGGCCTGTTTCGTCGAGCACCGGTGTGCTCGGGGGACCCTTAGGATTTTTCGCGGCTTTTTGCGGTTTTGTTTTTAGCTACCTTTTACGGTTTTACGCGGTTTTTCTCGAGCCCCTAGATTTAGGATTTTTCTGCTTGACTGTACCGTAATTAGTAGGATCCACACACTTAGTTGATTGCCTGTTCCTATAGAGTGTTAATTGGATCTACTAATAAATCATTAATAAAAATAACTGACTCACTCCCTTCGTAGCCTACGTACCGTAGCCTGCCCTGCCAAGCGCTGCTCCTGAACCCGATGTGTCGGGAGGAGGAGGGGTAGACCGAGACTGGACCCTTTGGCTTGAAGGACCTGTGACCAGTTAGACGGTTCTGTCGAGTAGAAATTGCCTGTTTAGGACTCGGTTTTTCCGCTGCACCATATAGGTAGTTTCTTTCAGTCTTTCAATTCTGCGCGGATCACTTTGCATGTAGAGTGCAGGAGACAGGTACGCATTTCTATCTTTACATGCATCATTGATTTCTTCGCGCATCAGCTTTTTCGTCTTCTCCCCCTGTTTTTGACTTAATAATCAGGAGAATCGAAAAATTCGTTAGGCCTTTTGTTTTTATTGAAAAATATTAAAAAGAAAAACAATAAAATTGGGACTGTTTAAGCTATTGACCCTAAAAGACACATGATCTAAAAATCTGTCTTGGGGAGAGCAACCCCCTCATTGTTTGGTTTGCTTGTGCGAGAGAGTGACCCGTACACTAGGTAGAGCCCTCCGGTGCTATTCCCGTCTGATTACCGACTCTTTCGTGCAGGACAGTCGGTTGGGGTAGTATCGAGTATCCCAGCAGGTCACGTAATCGCTTTGATATTCTGTTTGTTCACCATAATAAAACAGACAAGATAATTTGACCGAGCCTTTACGGTCTTCAGCTCGCGTTGCGTTGGTGAACAGAGGGGTTTGTTTTCTGATCATAGTTTCTCCAGATCCCATCCGCCTTACTCGCTACATCACGATGATGGGTAGACGATCTCTCAGACAGCCTCTGGCTGCACCGCTTTCGAGCACGTCTACCCGTTCATCTAGGTTGGCCCGCGAGAGCCGAGACCAGCTCTCCGAGCCTGAGTATGATTCCGCCCTGTTCCCCCTCGACCCTCTTTCTTTCGGTTCCGAGAGACCAGTGATAGAGGAGAGATTATCAGAATTATCGGCACCTGAGTTCAGATCATTTGATTTTGCAGACACCATGGCCGACAGTTCAGAGGGTCGCTCCCGAGGTCCACAGCCTGAGCACTTTGTGTTGGACCAGGGCGCGATCAACTCCACCCTGATTGCCTCCCTTGAGACAGTTCAGCAGCAGTTGAGGGATCAGGGAGCGTTCATGCTAGATATGAGGAGGGAGATGGAACAGATGAGAGCAGAGAGAGAGCAGAGGAGAGACGGGCTGAGGATCCCGGATGATGCAGCCGCAGCAGCCGCCGCCACAGCGGCAGCCGCTGCGGCAGGAGCAGGAGAGCCACCGAGATCAATGCGGGAGTTGCACAACCCCGGATCGACATTGATGCATCATTGGGTCGTTCTACCAGCGATCGTGGGGGACTTCAAGTTCCCCCCGAACACCTTGCAGCTCCTCCCCCGTTTCCACGGGCTCGCCACTGAGGAGCCCCATCTCCTCCTCCAGGAGTTCCTCATCATTTGCAGCACTGTCCACGATCGTCAGGTGGATCAGGACACGATTAGGATGATTGCCTTCCCCTTTTCCTTGGCAGATAGAGCAGCCACCTGGCTGAAATAGTTGGGGATGTTTGTCTACACTTGGGAGCAACTCCGCACCGAGTACTTACACAAGTACTATCCACTCAGGCAGACCAATGCAGCGAGAGCCCTTATCAGCAACTTCTCCATGCTCCCCAACAAGTAGTTCCATGAGGCATGGGAGAGGTTCCGAGAGCTAACTAATCGATGCCCGCACCACGGCATTTCCAAGCCCAACCTTGTGCAGAGCTTTTTCAGCGGGCTGACACCAGAGCTCCAGGGCTTGGTGAACGCTTCTTGTGGCGGGTCATACTTAGCCAAGGATCACGACCAGGTCTGGGCCATCTACGAGGAGATGGCCGAGAACTACATGGTGATGTCCCAGACCCGGTTGTATACTAAGGGCAGACCCCAGCAGCCAGGACCCGTGCAGTACCAGAGGATAGCACGGGTCGACGCCGGTCCTTCCAGTTCGTCCGTAGTAGCAGCAGCACAGGCAGAGTCTTCAGCTGCGGACATGGGCATTATCAGCAAGAAGTTGGATCGGATGGAGCTGATAGAGAAGAAGCAGTGCCAGTGCATCACTCAGATGGAGCAGATGGCACAGACTTTGAGCGACATGAAGACCCAGCTCATGTGTCTCCAGGAGGCACAGACGGCTTCACAGCCCCGTCTTTAGTCGCGAGGCGATCCAGGCAGCAGCAGCAGCTCGTCCCAGCGCTCCAGCTCACACCAGCAACCTAGACAGGTTCACCTTGTACATGCGGAGCCTACCAGCAGCCGTAGTCCACTTACCAGTCACCACCGTCTCCTGACTTGCAGATGGTGGTACACCAGCCTGATCAGCCTCTGGCAGTACTCCCGCCCGCCCAGTACGATGCAGAGCCGTTGATGGATGTCAACGGGATTTGATATGACCGTCCTCAGCCTGGAATCTGACGAGACCATCCCGGATTCAGGTGGGGGAACGGAGGTACCCAGCCCCAGCAGCAGCCATCTGGTCAGGGAGGCCAGTACAACCAGCAGAGAGATCACCAGCCGCAGCAGCAACCCCCAGTGTACACACCACCACAGCAGCAGCAGTCATCCTATGGTCCTCGTCCCTATCAGCAGGGACAGTCTTGGAGGCATGAGCAGCCTCACCAGCAGCAGCATCCACCACACCCATACCCCTCTCAGCAGCAGCAGCACCAGTTCCAGCAACCTCATTACCAGAGAGGCTACTCGTCGGGCTCTCATGGCCCACCTTATGAGAGCCCCACCTTGGATGATATAGCCCGCCTCCTCACGGACCAGCATGCTACATTCAGACGGGAGATGGACGAGTTCCGCCAGGAGATGCGGGACATAGTGAGAGGGAAGACCGCCATCCCTGCCCAGATCGAGCCGAACCCCAACAGCTTGAAGCGGAAATCTGAGCAGGTAGCCTACACTGAGTATGCCACTCCTAGTGATCCATTTGATGATATGTCTGCAGACCTTTTTGATGCTGATTTTGTCACACTTAGGAGCGGTAGGACACCAGCAGGCGACGCCTCGTCTGAGCAACGTCATGAGGATACACCTAGAGCGCCAGATGAGGAGGAGGAGAGCGGTACTAAGGCCGCTCGAGATGATGACGGTGGTACTGATGCCACCAAGGATGCTGACTCCACAGGCAGTGCTGAGGCCGCCATTTCACCAGTTCGAGGAGGTGGTACTGATGCCACCCGAGACGCCGAGCCAGAGCGCGGTACTGAGGCCGCGAGACGTCCAGTTGATCCAGCCGATGGTGGTACTGAGGCCACCAGAGTTCATGTAGAGAGATCTGTTGTTTTTCCTTCCCCTGATGTATCTCGGAACCATGTTGTGAATAAAGGAAAAGGTTTGTTTTTTTCTGGTCCCACTGTGGTGCGTGATGTATGTGCGGATCCGGCCGTCGAGCCGTCTAGACCTTTTCCTAGTCCTTCATCTGAGAAGGACCCAGTGATCCCCTTCCCTAGCGCCCTTCAGATGGGGAAGGGGAAGAAAAAAGAAAATCCAAAAAAGAAAGATCAGGAAGAGTTCAGCCAGCAGATGATAGATCGTTTCTATATCCAGCTGACTCTTCAGGAGGCTTTGCAGCACATCCCCCTTCTTCAGCGTTCGTTGAGAGACAGGACTACAGTCAGGAGGAAGAGGAGGAACCACCACTCAGAGATCCATGTGTTGAGGAAAGCCACGTACTTCGCGATTCAGAACCGTCTGTCAGCCAAGAGGCCAGATTCAGGAGCCCCTTATGTCAGGTGTCACATTAGAGAGCAGAGGTTTGACCGGACTCTATTAGATAGCAGATCGTCTATCAACCTCCTTCTAGCATCCCTTCTCGACCGCTTCGAGTTGGGCACTCTTAGACAGAGTAGGACAGTCCTTCAGTTTGCTGATCGATCTGTCAAGAGGCCGAAGGGGTTGTTGCGAGACGTTGTCGTCACTATTCAGGGCCTGCAATTCCTCGTGGACTTCATAGTGTTGGACATGGAGATCCCTGATTCAGTGACCGATACCCCCATCATTCTCGGTCGTCTGTTCTTGGCCACATCCAAGGCGGTGACTGACCATGATAGCGGGAAGGTATACTTTCGTGTCGAGGGCGAGAGTGTACAAACGGTCGAGGACAGAAGAGCCATAGACAGATCATGCTCAGAGACCACTTCAGATACAGAGCAGCTGACAGATGCCGGGCTAGACATCCACCAGGACTGTGACTTTGTGATCACAGACGATGAGGTAGTATGGGCAGACCCAGCAGCACAGGCCATCCTCTCATTTTCAGACACCGTTGATGCCGAGATGACAACAGAGGAGAGCTTGGAGAGCACATTCCTGGTTCAGGATACTTCAGTGGCAGCAGAGCCGGTTCTTGACCGCGACACGGATTTTTGTGATGATGGTGGTACTGATGCCACCTTGTTTGATGCAGATCCCTCGGATTCAGAGACTGATTGGGCAGATTGCGAGGATTATATGCCAGACCTGAGTTCCACTGAGCCTACAGCTAAGGAGGAGGTAGATGCCGAGCAGATCAGAGACAGTTCAGTTGAGCAGCCTTCTTCAGATCCAGTTTGCGAGAGTACGTTCTCATTCTCCCAGGCAGATTTGGCAGCATACACGCGGCTTCTTTCGAAGCCAGATTTGCCAGCACCTAGCTGTCCAGAGCTGAAGCCGCTCCCTACTTCACTGAAGTATCGATTCCTTGCGGGTGAGCCTGAGATGTACCCAGTCATCATCTCCGCCGATCTGACTGGAGAACAAGAATCCCGTTTGATGGGGGTTCTTGAAAATAACCGCAAGGCAGTCGGATGGAGCGTAGCAGATCTCCAGGGGATTAGTCCGGCCCTGTGCTCCCACCATATCTATTTCGAGGATGGGGCAAAGCCGTCGCGTGAGTTCCAGCGGCGGCTGAACCCCAATTTGAGAGAGGTTGTCATGAAGGAAATCTCGAAATGGTGGAGCGCCGATTTTATCTATCCCATCTCCGACTCCAAGTGGGCCAGCCCCTTGCATGTGGTGCCCAAGAAGACGGGCATCACGACTGTGATCAGTGAGTCGGGAGAGGAGATTGCTACATGAGTACCCACTTCTTGGCGGGTCTGCGTTGACTACAGGAGACTCAACCAGGCCACCAAGAAGGATCATTTCCCCCTGCCTTTTATTGACCAGATCATTGAGAGACTGGCAGGGAAGAGCCATTATTATTTTCTGGATGGGTACTCGGGCTACAACCAGGTGGCCATCGCTCTTGAGGACCAGGAGAAGACCACCTTTACCTGTCCCTTCGGCACATACGCCTTCCGACGCATGCCATTTGGGCTATGCAATGCCCCTGCGACTTTTCAGAGATGCATGCTGTCGATCTTTTCGGACATGGTAGGGGAGTGTTTGGAGGTCTTCATGGATGATTTCTCGGTTTACGGTGACGGATTCGACTCCTGTCTTGACTTCCTAGACCGAGTACTCCAGCGATGTATAGCGGTGCACTTGGTGCTATCTTGGGAGAAGAGTCACTTCATGGTGACTCAAGGGACGGTGCTTGGCCATATCATCTCCAACACGGGCATGGAGGTTGATCCGGCCAAGGTAGATGTCATTAGAAAACTCGCACCGCCGTCCAATCTGAGGTAGCTACGGTCATTCCTGGGGCACGTCAGTTTCTACCGACGATTCATTCATGATTTCAGCAGGATTGCCCGGCCGTTGACTGACCTACTGACGAAAGACACCGAGTTCCTTGTCGATGACAAGTGTCTTTCGTCCTTTGAGACTCTCAAGCAGTGTGTTATTGAGGCTCCTGTTCTCCAGCTGCCTGATTGGTCTCTCCCATTCGAGATCATGACGGATGCCTCCGATTTTACCGTGGGGGCCATGCTGGGACAGAGGAGGGATGGAGTCCCCTTTGCTATCCACTACGCTAGCCGCACATTGGATTCCGCACAGTGGAATTATAGTGTCACAGAGAAGGAGATGCTAGCCGTAGTGTTCACCCTAGTTAAGTTCAGATCTTACATCATTGGATCTAGAGTGACCCTGTATATTGATCACACCGCCATCCGATACCTCATGGCAAAGAAGGATGCCAAGGCTAGACTGACTAGATGGATCCTTCTACTCCAGGAGTTCGACATTGAGATCAAGGATAAGCCTGGAGTCAAGAATGTGGTGGCGGATCATCTCTCCCGTTTAGAGCAGCCTGAGGAGTCTGAGCATATTGATCCCATTTGTGAGACCTTCCCAGATGAGGCGATCCTTGCTATCGCCTCACTCCCGTGGTATGCCGATATTGTGAACTTTCTCGTTGCTGGGAAAGTCCCACAAGATTATACCAGGCAGAGGCTTGAGACCTTCCTTGCGAAGGCCAAGTCCTACCACTGGGAGGATCCCATCCTTTACCACGAAGGAGGGGATAGCGTCTGGTGTAGGTGCATTCCTCAGGAGAAGCACCATAGCGTCCTCACATACTGCCACAAGCTTGAGGCAGGAGGACATCATTCTGGGAGGAGAACGACATAGAATGTGCTCCAATCCTGCTTGTGGTGGCCTACCCTCTTCAAGGACTATGATGAGTTCGTGAAGAGGTGTACTGACTTTCAGAGGATGGGCACTTGTGGACAGCGTGATATGATGCCGATGCAGCCCATTCACTTCTGTGAGGTTTTTGATGCATGGTGCATCGATTTCATGGGTCCATTCCCTAAGAGTCAGGGATTTGAGTACATTCTGTTGGCTGTTGACTATGTTAGTCGTTGGGTTGAGGCTATCCCCGCCCGAGCCGCTGATGCGAGGACAGTTTGCAGATTTTTGAGGAAGCACATCATCACGCGATTCGGGGTACCTCGAGTATTGATTTTAGATGGGGGGTCTCATTTCATCAACGACCAGGTGAAGGCCATTGCTAGCAAGTTCAGTATAGACCATCGTGTTGCTACATCTTACCATCCACAGACGAATGGTCTAGCCGAGGTGTCGAACAGGGAGATCAAGACTATATTGCAGAAAGTCGTCCGCCCTGACCGAAAGGATTGGTCACAGCTTTTGGACTCGGTCTTATGGGCATATAGGACGTCTTTCAAGACACCATTGGGCACATCTCCCTTTCGCCTCGTATATGGCAAGCCGTGCCATTTGCCTGTTGAGCTGAGATACAGGTCACTTTGGGCAGTCACTGAGATACTTATGGATCCAGATGGTGTAGGAGACCAGAGGAGGGCAGAGTTAGCAGCCATGGAGGAGTTGAGAGATACCGCCTTCTCAAACAACCTATATTATAAGGAGAGAGTGAAGGAGTGGCATGATTTTCACATCAACCACAAGCATTTTGAGCCTGGACAGAGAGTATGACTGTTTGATGCGAGGCTTCGTTTATTTCCAGGGAAGCTACAGAGCAAGTGGAAGGGACCCTACTTGGTGAGAAAGGTACACGACAACAGTAGCATTGATATATCCGAGTTGTCTTATGAGAGTACCTTTCGAGTGAACGGCCATCGGCTCAAGCCATTTCTAGATCATGAGCCGCGGGTCGTAGATGTCGTCCCTATTCATTTTGCGTGAGATGTGGTCTTTGACTCTCATGTAATGCATCTCACGCCTGATTTTCACTGATCTTCCGACCTGTATAGATCCAGATGTCCATATCATCACATTCTTTAGTCTCACATCCCGTTTGTCATCTTTGATTATGCTATACTTAGGGTGTACTTTACCCTAAGTATAGGGGGGATGTGGGACCTTCGGGTACTTCTTTTGTTTCTTTCTACCCCTGATTTTGCTGCCTATACTTAGGGATATTTTACCCTAAGTATAGGGGGGAGTAGACCCTGTACATTCTCCACTCGGTTTTCCCTTAGTGTACAGCCTGCTATACTTAGGATTACTTGACCCTAAGTATAGGGGGAAAACCCGAGATCTTTTTGGCTTTCTATTCATTCATTCGTCTTTGTATATAGCCTTCCTTTTCACTACCCTATACCTAGCACGAGTTATGTCTTCTTCATCGCTCTTGACTCTGAGGACATCGTTCAAGCTAAGTATAGGGGGGGTGTATATATTCATATATACTTTAGCCATAACTCATACTTTGTGTGTGTGTAAATAAATAAAATGGCTAAAAAACCCTAAAAATCACAAAAATTAAAATTTTTCATGTACATAAACATTCTTTTATTTGCACATACATAATTAGTGTACAAATTATTTTTGTAAAAATGTTTTCAAAAATCTTTGGTGTAAAGTTTGTGTAAATATTTTCTTATCAAAATTATGTATATAGTACAAAATTTTTCCAAAATGTTTTGAAAATCAAAAGTTTGCAAAAATCTTGTGTAAATGTGTGTAAATACTTTTGCAAAACTTGCACTTCATGCATCATCCATTCATGATTTCAAAACATTTTTTAAAAATTTTGCATGGTTGTAAAATTTGTGTAAATAGCATCTTTTGTACATATGTATATAGTTTTTCTGGATTATAGTTGACATTTAAACTAGCCTGGAATAAAATTGAGAAATGGAGCTTGATTAAGATCTTAATCCACCTAATTTATAAGAGGAACCTTATAGGGCTTAGGTTTAAGGCTTTTCAGGTCCATGGTGACTTAATTCTTGAAGTCCACTAGGCTATGATCACATGTCATCTCAATGAGCCTAAGTAGAGCACTTAACAACAACACATGACTCATATGGACAATGGCTTTACTTGGACACCGGCACTTTGCACCGAGCTCTCTACGGATGAGGTGGTGAGGAGGCAGTCTTCCTTGACTTGGGGTAGCATATGAGGGTAGTACTTCTAGGCGGAACCTCTCTTCTTCTTTTAGTGAAGGAAGTACATCTCAACTTGGTCTGGTTGCCATGAGGTCTAACAACGGGAGTTGCAGGTTGCAATAAAGCTTCAAAAGAGGGATAGTCTACTGGCTCAAGAGGAAAAACTCCTTGTATATATGCTGCACATGTATATATTTAATAGATGCACTTGAAAAAAATGCAAAAAGAAAATAACTCCAAAAAAGTGGTGGGCCTGATAGAAAATGATAATCCCACCGGAGTATGTATATAGAGTGCAATAAGCAGAGCTTGAGATCCATGTCCCACCTTATGTAGCTTGCAGCAGGGAGACTTGGCTACACTGGTCAAGCTCCCAAGGGTACATGACTACACTGGCCATGACCCATTCTCTTCTTCCCCCTCTTCTTGAGCCGGTTGAACTTGAACTTAGAAGGGAATACCCCGCTCCTCGAGGAAAGAGTGGCCAGATTGAGGTCATAGAGTTACCTTGTTGGGGAGGGTTGTCAAGTTGCCATTTCTGAGGTGGAGAGCTTATACCTCACATTCACATGACAAGGAAAGATTCATGGTCTTCAGGGTTTGTGTTTGGTGACTTGTTCTGACCTGGATTATTGAGGAGTCTTGATTATAGATTAGTGGAACTTAGAGGCTGTTGAGTTTTAAGCTTAAGTCCAAATAAGGTTCCGACACATTAATAATCCAAAGATCTGATCGAGCTCCATACCTCAATTTAATGAAGGCAAGTTTAATAATCAACCTTGATCCATGTACATTCTTCTCTTTTTCTTTTCTTTCTTCTTTTTCACTTCTTTTTCAAATAAGTGTTTGCTAAGGGACTAGCAAAGTTAAGTATAGGGGGGTGATGAATACTCATTCATCACTCTTTATTCTTATATTTTAGCTACAAAAACCTTTGCAAATGCATGTATATATTTGTAAATATAAATAATTACCAAAAGCATGCATGGTGTAAAAATTAATAATTAGCATGTTTTTGTGCAAAAATAAAAGAATAAAGATTAAAAAAGAGAGGAAATATTTAGAATAAATATTGAGTAACCTAACCCAAGGGAGGGCTCAGCATGGGCCTGACCGCATAAAAGCTAAAGTAGAGGGAGATAGGGGCTCATGTGTGTAAATATACCTATAAATATAATAAAAATATTTTCCTCTAAAAAATAGAATAAAATGGTTTGTATATATTGTATATATTTGTAATTATAAAAATCAAAACAAAAATAGAAAAAAATTTAAAAGAAAACAAAAACACTCCACTTGTGTATATTCATCATGTACATACAACCACTCCTATATTTATTTCACCCTATAAATAAATAAATTAAAATTCCAAAAATTTTGTAAATATTCTGTCTTTTATGGTGTAAATAAATAAAATAAAAACAACAAAAACAAAATAAAAAGAATAAAATTTAAAACCAAAAATAATATTGTAAATATATCGTGTACATAGATGTATGTATCTATTTATTTCACCCTTGTATATAAATAACAAAATAAAATAAAAATACCTTTTTATTCCTTATTTTATGCTATAAATAAATAAAATATAAAATGGGAATAAAATGCATAAAAATAACTAATTAAAAATCAAAAATAAAAAATTAATATTGCATATATACCTATATATAGCCCTATTATGTAAATATCTTATTTTCATTTTGAAAAATTAATTAAAAATCACCAAAAAATAGAAAAAATTAAAACAAAAATATTTCATGTTTTAAGTTTTTATTAAATCGGCCAATTACTATTTTTAATTGATTTTTCAAATCATTTCCAGATGGCTGCTTCCCATTGGTCCACGGGGATGTTGACCGCCCGGTCAACTCCCCCTGTGGACCACCTCCCACGGGTTTTAGACGCCCGACCCGATTTCTCCTAATTTTTGCGTCCAAACCCGATCATCATTCCGCCAAAACCAGGGTAATAATCACTCTCCTATAATCCGGGAACCTCGCCCGATCTTCAGCTTAGGGATCCGTGCTCCACAGAGCCGGACCCATCCCTTTCTTCCCGGACCTTCCACCGCATAAAAGCCAAGCTCCGCCTCCCATTTTCCCATCTTTGGCTCCCCACCTTTCAGTCCTGTGACCTCCACTGCCTTCCCTGAGGTGACAGCTCTCCGTTGGCGATGTCGAAGAGAGGTGTAGGTGACCGGGCCTCAGATCCGGCGAGCTAGCGCCGCCGTGCTCCGCCTGAAGCAGGAGCTCGAGCCTCGGGCCACAACGTCCTGCGAGGCAACGACCCAGAGCAAGACCAGCTCACCCCAGTCGATTCCTCCACCCAGGTAGCTTTAGTTCTTTCCCTTGTTCTTTGATTTCACATTTGCCCCAAATCTCGTCGTCACCGTTCACCTCCGATTCCGGCCACACCCACCTTCGTATCGGTCATCGGACCGCACCATCACACTCGCCTTCTTCTCGCGCACGTTCTACGCCCCCCATTCAACCCAGCTCGTACAGGAGCTGGGGTTTCGAGCTCCACCGTCTACCCCTTGCCGGAGCTCAACCGCCCCGATTCACCGATCACCGTCACCCCCTCTCACAGGGTCGAGGCACTTTGCCCTCGACCCGCGAGTCTGCTGGTGTGTTTTGCAGGGTCATCCGAGCCCATCTGAGGGCTTGGACCATCCGGTCCAGCATCTTGGTCTCCGCCGACCTCGCTCGAGCTCCTCGAAGCTCCGTCGAGCCATCGGAGGCCACTAGTCGACGCGGGAGCCCACAGAGCTTCTTCTCCGATCATCAGCGTCCCGCGAGGAGGCCGGGAGCGCACGCAGCAGGCCGGCGAAGCTCGCCGGCCAACTGTTCTTCCATCATCCTCCCCAGACGTCCGATCGACCTCGACGCTCCAGAACAGATCACGTCCGTCCATTTGCAGAGCAACAGATATCGTCAGATCCTTGGAGGTTTGATCGCCACCGTTGATCCAGCGAGGTTTAGCCACGACGCGTTGTAGCCGTTTGATTAGCTACGTGGCTACACCTCCCACGTCCGATCCGAGCCAGGCCACTTCGCAGACCCACGTTGCAACACCGCCGTCTGATCTTCCACGTGGGAGCGTACCAGCCGCTCGATCTCGTCGAGGGTTCCCTTCGTTGTGCGTTGCGCCATTCCACCCGTCAGATCTGCAACGTGGCGCACATCCGGCCCTCGAGATTTAATAAGGGGTAAATAGCTCTTAGGACCCTCTAGTTTCTGCTTTTACTATTTAGTACTGTAAATACGTAGTTTAGTTCGTTTATTTTTGCAAATATTGCACTGAGGACCCTCTTGTTTATTTGATTTGCATTTATACCCCTGCCAGTTGTGGACACGTGCGTCAACACGTGAATATTTGGTGTATTTGTAATATTGCCCTTGCGTTTTTGGCTTGTTATGATTTGTATTTTTATAAATAGGAATGATAAGTAAGTCCCCCCAGGTCTGAGTCACGTGTATCGTGCGTGGCCCAAGGGACATTTTGCACTTTTGGCCCCGGATTTTCTTGCCTTGTTCTCTAGGGGGCCCAGGGTTTCGCTCTAATTGCAGTTAGGTCTCTGTGCACTGTGGCTTGATCTTTATTTTTAATAAATAAACAAACTCACTCCAAATTCAATGAAAATTGGACATATGGCTCCTGCCATGTTGTAAAATTTTCTAGAATTTTTGGAGATATTTTTGCTTTTATTTGCTATTTTTAAAAATTCAAAAACAACCTTTTTCTTTACTGTCTGACTTGAAAAATCCCCAAAAATATTAAACTCATCTAAAATTACAAAAAAATTAACTACTATGTATTTTGTCCTGTTTGATTTTCTGACCAAATTTGTCGTTTTTCATTATATAAAACTCATAAAAATTGAAAAACACTAAAAACACTATAAAAATTATAATAAATAATTTAAAAATCTAAAAATAACAAATCTAGTGCCCAAATTTTCCTTAAACTTTCTAGTTTATAGGAAAATTACCTCCAGGAGTGTTAAGGCCCTTTTTGCATTTTAAAGTGGCCTTTAACTCCTGACTGGACAGTACCTTCATTTCCCTGCCTTGTTTGATTTTTAGAAAATTAAATAAAAATCAGAAAAATACCAAAAATTAATCAAAAACAATAAAAATCATAAAACACACAAAAACATTTTTATTTGAATTTTTGATTGATTTTTGATGCATTAAATAATTGTTTGAGTAGGCTTGTTTCCTTGTTTTCTTTATTTTCTTAATTAATCAAAAATCTAAAAAAATTATAAAAATTTAAAATCCACCAAAAATACAGTTCTTTTATTTTATTCTTTTTGAGACTACTTCGTAGGCCGCAAGGCCATCACGTGCTCCCTGAGTCCGACCCTGGTTGCTATACCAGGCTAATCTAATAGCCAGGACCGCTATCGCTTTTATATGATTTTGTTTTGATTTTGGTGGTCTGCTTTACTTTTTCTCGATCGGCCGATTGATTTCCGAGATCTGGGTCGCAACGACCCTTGAGCTATTTCCTTTCACCCGTGTCTTGGTCATTATTTCGGTTCATCAGTATCCATTTTCAATAGATGGTTTTCCACACCACACGAAAAAACTAATGGGCCATTTGGGCTCATTTCGTTTCAACCGCGTCTGAAACTCCCGGGATAGAGAAGAACTTGATTCCAATTTTACTGCTAATAGGCCTTCATGGCCTAACAGCCCGAGGAGGTGTATCAAACGCGTAGCATCGTTTGGACGTCTCTCAGGACAGTGGTCTCTTCAAGGGGAGCTTTAAAGTTAGGTTCGCTATTAAGAGTGAAAGACTCTCTTATTTGGGAAATTTTAATCCCTAACTCTGTTTTTTGCCTGTGTGAGAGCTTTTTTAAAATAAGGGAGAATGCACTTATTATCATGCAAGAAATATGGATATATCAGTATTTGTTTCACCACCATATTTTTTTATACATATTTTGGCATCTCTATTCGTAACCATTAAAAAATAGATGCAAATATGGATATCGCTTTGGAAATCTACAAATATCCGTATCCATATAGGAGTATCCATTTTCAATAGATGGTTTTCCACACCACACGAGAAAACTAATGGGCCATTTGGCCTCATTTCATTTCAACCTCGTCTGAAACTCCTGGGATAGAGAAGAACTTGATTCCAATTTTACTGCTAATGGGCCTTCACGGCCCAACAGCTCGAGGAGGTGTACCAAACGGGTAGCATCGTTTGGACGTCTCTCAGGACAGTGGTCTCTTCAAGGGGAGCTTTAAAGTTAGGTTCGCTATTAAGAGTGAAAGACTCTCTTATTTGGGAAATTTTAATCCCTAACTCTATTTTTTGCCTGTGTGAGAGCTTTTTTAAAATAAGGGAGAATGCACTTATTATCATGCAAGAAATATGGATATATCAATATTTATTTCACCACCATATTTTTTATACATATTTTGGCATCTCTATTCGTAACCATTAAAAAATAGATGCAAATATGGATATCGCTTTGGAAATCTACAAATATCCGTATCCATATACGAGTATCCATTTTCAATAGATGGTTTTCCACACCACACGAAAAAACTAATGGGCCATTTGGGCTCATTTCGTTTCAACCGCGTTTGAAACTCCTGGGATAGAGAAGAATTTGATTCCAATTTTACTGCTAATAGGCCTTCATGGCCCAACAGCCCGAGGAGGTGTATCAAACGCGTAGCATCGTTTGGACGTCTCTCAGGACAATGGTATGTGACAAGACCTCCACTGTTAGATTGTAATAATTTTAATTACTAGAAGATTCATACGTAGATTTATTTAGAAAGCATGTGATAGAAAGTATGAGATGTTATACATTATAAGTATCAAAAAGCTCCTTAGGTCTCTTATTAACAAGTGGAATATGACAATCATGATCATTAAAGAGATAAATGATCTCGCGATGCTTCCCTTGGATTATCTTATAGGAAAGTTTCAGCTTTATGATTTAACATCGACATAAAAGGATTGCAGAGCTTACGGAAGCGTGTATATAAGACAAAAAATAAGATCCTACCTCTTATTATTACATTTCCAAACTAAGGCCCTACTTTGGATGCACGGTATAGTTTGAGTTTTTTTTGTAAGCTACTATATTTATTTTTTAACGCATTTGAAATGACTCTAAAATGCATTATATAACTCTATAGTATATTTAGATATTTGTTTATACATACATTGATAAACATGTCTAAGATACACACATACACACATACTTTTAGTAATACGGATATCATATCCATATCTGCGAGGAAAATATGTAACCATATCGATATTTGTTTCCTCAAAAAAATTGAAAATGATATTCGTAAAGTAAAAACTCATATTCATATCCATATCTCCCAAAATAAAAAAAATACATATCCATATCCTTTTGAAAATGGATATGATGGTGGTCGGATACGGATATATCTGTCAAATTATTTAGTTTTGATAGCTTCCTACCCTCCAACGCCTAAGGTTTGCTCATTCCGGATGTCGGCACGGACTAAATGGTTCGGTGGTTGAACAATGTGCCTACCGCTCAAAGGATAATAATTTATAATCTCACTAATCGTTCTTTATCCAGGACGTGATGTTATCAACTGCGCTCGATTGTTCGTGTATAACCACACATTCAAGCTGCGGAAGGTTCGCTTCTTCTCTTCAGGTAGACGCCCATTGGCACACATTTGAACAAATCCATGTATTTGTTATGTATCAACGAACAAGTCCTCGGAACGTGCTGTTGTTTTTTCTTATGAACGACTTGAAGTGAACATCTAACAACTACTTCGCTCTAGCTTACCGATCATACGTATTGATTGCTCGCATCACGAGTCGATCTAGTCTTGCTTTCATCCAACTCCCTTGCTTGACGGATTATATCGTTTTCAACTGTTTTGGCGAACACATTTCAATGCGCGAAATCGGCGGACATGCCCATGACCACCAGGAAAGGTTGTTATGGGCGTCAATTTTGCGCGAAAAGGCCAATACATTTCATCTGACATAAATTGGTTGAGATGACGTGGCACATTATTTGCTTCTCAGCATAGTATGTATATCAATGTAAAGTACCCTCACTCTCTATTGATGGCATATGATTGCGATGCACAACTATTTGTGGGAGACGGATCATCTACTGCAGGGTATGCTGCAGCAGACGCTGCAGTAGAGGCGTGGGCCGCTCGATCTTTATCGAGCGGTACCCACAAATTCACACGATAGGACCTACAAAAAAGTACGAATTCGTGAGAATCGCTCGATCAAGATCGAGCGGCCCACGCCTCTGCAACAGACCCTGCAGCAAAAGATCCTCTCTTACACTAATGGTCAACGGTTGCAGAGAAGCTCAACAACCAAAGGAATCCCATAAAAATAAGAAAGGGATGTAAATTAATCACATGCATTGTATGTATACTTCCTAACATCACTTTCCTAATGCCTTTTTATATCACAAAAATAGTGATTCACTCTACATAAATAATAACTTATGTAAGCTCTTGAACTATAAAACGAAGGTTTTTATGACGAATATTGTCCTTTTCTGAATGATTTTTAATGCTAAAAATTAGCGATAAATGCATATCTGTTGCTATATCATTAACAATGCTCTACACAACAATGCTTATCTATGGCTATTTTTTTCTCAAAAGTTGTTTTGAACATCATTAAATTTAACCTAAGAAACTATCGACGATTAGCTCGAATTTTGAAAACTAATGGTATCACAAGGGACATGACTTTTGACGCTAATTTCTAGTGTAGAAAATCATTTAGCAATGTATAATATTCATCTATCTATATATATATATATGTATATATATATATAACAATGCACGATTTAGTGATGGATTAAAGATAATCATCACTATAGATCCAATAGATCTAAAAATATTGAAGCGTCCATAAAGGAGCTTTTATAGTAAATAAGGGGACTTGGTACCATACCGGAGATCACCATTTTAATTATGTGTGAGTTAATAGGAAGAAACATAGTTTCATATTTGGTGGGGCTCATATATGAGTCCCTTCTAAGATCTTTTAGCAAAAAGTCGAGGAGGGTTGGGGACTCACATGCGCACAATCTTTATATTTAACTCAATCTCGATATCAAGAGAGCCGATTTAGATTTCGGATCTTAAAGAATCTATCCATATCTCATTACTAAAGGAAGTCAACTAAGACTTCGAAAGCTTTTGTACTATTCGCTTTGGATGTTTTTGAATAAAGACAATCCAGATGATTAATTTAGTCGAAATCATTCGAATACATATTTCCACTATTCTTTAGAGGTCCAATTTGCATCCATTAAAGTTGTAATTGTTGATTTTAAGAGACAAGTAGCCATCACTATGACATGAAGAGAGATGCTTTTTCTGTTGTTCTCACCTATCGAATAACTCTCCGTCTCTCTTGATTACTGATTTTATAAGGTGCTCTTAAGGATGATCAACATCAGAGTGCCAAAACATAAAAAATACTTCTTATTTTATATAGTATTTTATTATATTTTTTTATTGTTTCTACAAGCTAATTTATTAGGTGTTAATATTTACATGTGTATACATAGGTATAAATTCCTGTATTTTGGGTCTTTTATTTTTATTTTGTATTTTCTATTTTATTATTATATTTACATATTTTATATATTTATACTTTATTTAAATATACATTTATATATTTTGTTGTATTTTTCTTATTTTATTTATTTACCTAAATAAATATGCATATGTATTATATATGAATAATTTACATATATATTTTATTACATTATTTATTTTAATGTATTTTCATAATTATATTTTATATTTATTATTGAAATATGTTTTGAATAATACTACAAGTATATAAAAATACAAAGAAGCTAAAATTATAAAGATAAATATTTGGAATATTATATTCATGTATATAGTATAATAGGGACCCAAATGCTACATTTTACATCTTTATTCTATTTTTAATGAAACTGCCTTCATTAAATAGATAATTTAATTTATGAATAACATAAGTGAATTTGATCAATTTTGAGTCTGTATGGAGGAGATACATGTTTGAGAAGTTTTCTTTACTGTTTTTTGTTCTGTGTGTCCCGGGTGCACTACGTATTATTTTAGAGTGGAATAAATTATGTATTTTCTTTGTATTTCTATTTACAAGTTTGGTGTAGGGGGTTTTATTATTTGAAGTATAAAATAAGGAAATGAAATATGTACCAAAAGGAATTTATTGGTAAATAGAATTAGGGGTTATGAGTGTACTGTGTACAATTTATCTGTCTTATCTCCTCCTACTTTATTTCTTATCGACCAAATCATCACGATGACTGGGTCTCGAGATCTAGGGCCACTAAGTGTCTTTGATATTTCATTCATTTTCTTTCCTTTCCTTTATTATTTTATTTTGGTATCAAGTACCAGTTTTTATACAATACTTAATAGCCATTTATTGAGTGTTATTTTGGACAAATTAGTGCTATATACATGCATTTAGTTGGAGATTTAAGATCAAAATGAAAGAATAAATGTAGTGAAATGGAGATTCATCACCTTGGAATCCATAGAAAGATTTATTTTTTTGAAACGAGAAAGTATATTGAGTTTTGTCGATAAAGCTATTCCACTCTGAATAAGATGTCTTTTTATAAATGAGCTCTTACCAGAAGTAAGAAAGAAATATTGATGTAGCTCAAGGCTCTTCAATGGACTTTTCTCAGGACAGTGATGTCTCATAATATTTCGCTTCCGTGGGAGATTTATTAACGTTTAGAACGTCATGGTATTTGTCGATGTGGGCCTTTAGTTGGAGTTCCATTCTCTCCTATTTAATATTTATTTATTAGCTAAAACTTTTTGTTCAGTGATCTAAAAATTACTCTCAATTTGGTACCAAAGTCCTGCTCTTGATCATTAAAGAAGTAAATGATCTTGCGATGCTTCTCTCGGATTATCTTATTGGAAAGTTTCTTACCTGTAAAGTCAAGAAGGAAAAAGAAACAAATTCCAACGTAGAAGCCAATAAATGCTTATCCAAGAAATTTAGCACTCCAAGTGATCGTAATTTGACTCCGAGAATGAAGAAATAATATTTATCACTCGTCAAT
Organism: Ottelia alismoides; assembly: GCA_037367405.1. Classification (NCBI taxonomy): domain Eukaryota; kingdom Viridiplantae; phylum Streptophyta; class Magnoliopsida; order Alismatales; family Hydrocharitaceae; genus Ottelia; species Ottelia alismoides. The sequence continues at coordinate 469,013 of JAZKJV010006309.1, read as the reverse complement.
TCAAGAAATATTTACAATGGATACAAGAATGAGAAGAAGAAACAAACATGAAATAATTGTGTTTTCTTACCATAAACCAGAAATAATACCCTCTTCTCAGGATTATAAAATAATAAAAATATGCATTCTAACAAAGTGATCACCCATCAAAGAACCAATGAGATAATCTCTCACAAGATCATTTCTAATGTCAGTAATAATGAAGAAGAAGATGCTCATATTCATATTGGAAGCACAACCAGCTTTAACTTTCATTAAAGTAATGATGAAGATAAAATACAACAATCCATGACATGTGGAAATAAAAACGAGGTAAGATTTTTGTCCACGTGGCCCTCGAGGTCAGTTACATCATAATTGGGATGCAAACAAACCGATACAGATATAGGTGTTATCATGTCCTTGTCTTTTTTAAAATTTGGATAGAGATACGGAAACAACTAGAAAAAGTAGCATTTCTGGGTCATGTCATATCCAAGCGGTGGAAGCGGTAGTGAACTGGAACCAACCGAAAAATCTTTCTGAGATTCGATGCTTTCTCGGTTTGGTTAGATACTATCGACGATTCACGTCTATCTAATAAGCCTTCTCGAAGATTTCACTACCAGTTCACTATCAGCTGACAAAAAAGGATGTGAGGTTTGAATGGTCAGCAGAGTTTTAAGGAACTAAAATGAGCAGCAGAAGGGGATCGACTTCCTTATGGTTCTATGACCCGGACATCCGTTGGCTTCGCTTCTAAGTAGAGATTCGAGGTCGCTTTGGTGATATTGACAATCACAAAGCATATCTTAAATATGGATATGGAAACATATATTTATAATTTGGATACACGTATCTTACAAACGGATACGGATTATCCTACGCATATTAAATTTTTGGGTAAATTACAATTTGGATACCCATCTATGGGTCGTATCTCAGAATGGGTCCCGATCTTTAAATTGTAACGATTCGGGTTCCAAGACCATTTAGGAAATGGAAACTTTGGGGATCATGACGAATATGCCCTTGTTGAGAAGAGAATGGGGGTTGAGTTTCAACTTTTAAACAAGGGCATACTCATCATTAGCCCCCAAAAAGTTCCTTACATTAATGGCCCTGGGACCCGAATCGTTACAATTTAAAGATCGGGACCCATTCTGGGATCAGACTCATAGATGGGGACCCAAATTGTAATTTACCGTAATTTTTTTCTAAGACTTAAATTCAATGTCAAAATTATATTAACCACAAATACAATAATTAAAAATAAAATAAAGTAATATGTTAAACTACACTTCTATAACAAATACTTAAATAACATGAGATATATACTTAGAGTGAATTACAAAGAAAAAAGCTTCAATTATGCCCCACTTCTAAGTTAGGGGTCTCATTTTTAAATAATACAAAAAGAGCATTAAAATTTCAACTTTATGATTTAACATCGACATAAAAGGGTTGCGGAGCTTAAGGAAGCATGCATATAAGATAGAAAAATAAGATCCAACCTCTTATTATTATGTTTCCAAAATAAGGCCCTACTTTGAATGCGAGGTGTAATTCTATTTTTTTTGTAAGTTACTCTATTTATTTTTTCTCGCATTTGAAATGACTCTAAAACACATTATATTACATGTAACTCTATAATATAATTAGATATTTGTTTATATATACATTGATAAACATGTCTAAGATACACACATACACATGTACTTTTAGTAATACGGATATCAGCATCCGCATCTGCCTGGAAATTTGTAACTATATCTGTATCTGTATCTTCAGAAAAATTGAAAATGATATATGTATCCATAAAAAAATAAAAATTGATATCCGTATCTCTTAAAATAAAAAAATACATATCCATATCCTCTTGAAAACAGATAAGATTGCGGTCGGATATGTATATACGGATATAGATATATCTGTATCTGGTTGCATTCCCAATCACAACCCATTTATTCTTCATGTTTACTCAACAATCTCTATAAATTTGCTCCATTTTACACTATGTACCATTGTCGTCAAGGTCCGATGTCAAACTATTATGTCTGATTATAAGGACAAAAAAATAAGACAAATTTAAAGAAAAAAGCTCGAAAAAAAATAGGCTTCATTCTTTTCCGTCGCTTCTCCTTCATTTGAATTAGCTTTGAGGGTCAAATTCGAAAGCAGAGAGGGTTTTGCAAGACTAGGACGAGAATTCAAACTCGGAAGGTTTGAAAAATAAATCAAACATAGCTACCGAACCCAATAGAGTTTCTCTCTTAAAAATAATGCATTGCATGAGCCAATAATAATTCTCTATCTTATATAATAAAGACCCTATAATATCGCTGTCTTATACAATAAATAAAAAAAAAAGTAAATAAAGGATTCGAATCCTTTATTTACGTTAATGTTATTTTCATCGAAACTAATCGATGTGGGTCTTTACCAAACTGCAAATTTAGTTCCTACGTTGATGCAAGGAAAGGTTGGTAATTACTGGACTCAGATTATGTCCTTAATTAAGGAGAGAGACGTTACAGTTCTGCCGACTAATTAAGGGAGAACAACTAGACAGTTGTGTTCATTGGTATCACCTTCAACTAATCAAGGACATCCAACTGCATCTTCATTGCCGTGTCCACAATGCTTATTCCATAATCGGCCGGTAGTTGACCATATTGATGTTTGATAGCTTCCTACCTTCCAACGCCTAAGGTTTGCTCATTCCGGATGCCGGCACGGACCTCGATTACGTGATCCGGTGGTTAAACAATGTGCCTACCGCTCAAAGGATAATAATTTTCAATCTCACTAATCGTTCTTTATCCAGGACGTGATGTTATCAATTGCTCGATTGTTCATGTATACAACCGCAAATTCAGTATGCGGAAGGTTCACTTCTTCTCTTTAGATAGATGCCCCTTGGCACGCATTTGAACAAATCCATGTATTTGTTACGTACCATCGAAGAAAAAATGTCGCCTTGCTGTTGTTTTCGCTTATGAACAACTTGAAGTGAACGTCTAACAGCTACTTCGCTCTAGCTTACCGATCATACGAATTGATTGCTTGCATCACGAGTAGATCTAGTCTTGCTTTCATCCAACTCCTTTGCTCGATGGATTATATTGTCTTCAACTGTTTTGACGAATATGTTTCAATGCGTAAAGTCGGCGGACATGCCCATGACCACCAGGAAAGGTTGTTATGGGCGTCAATTTTGCACGAAAAGGCCAATACATTTCTTCTGACACAAATTGGTTGAGATGACGTGGCACATTATCAACGTAAAATACCCTCACTCTCTATTGATGGTATATGATTGCGATGCACAACTCTTTGTGACGGGCGAGGGTTGCAGAGAAGCTCAACAACCAAAGGAATCCCATAAAGATAAGGAAAGTGATATAAATTAATCACATGCATTGGATGTACACTTCCTCTAACACATCACTTTCCTAATGCTTTTTTATATAAAAAAATAGTGATGTATTGTATGTAAATACGACCTTATGTATCCTCTTGAACTATAAAACGAAGGTTTTTATGACGAATATTGTTCTTTGCTGATTGATTTTTAATACTAGAAATTAGCGATAAAGGCATATCCATTGCTATATCATTAACAACGTTCTATGCAATAACACTTATCTGTTGCTATTTTTTTTCAAATGTTGTGTTGAACATCGTTAAATTTAACTTAAGAAACTATCGACTATTAGTTCAAATTTTATTTTTTTTTCAAATGTTGTGTTGAACATCGTTAAATTTAACTTAAGAAACTATCGACTATTAGTTCAAATTTTGAAAACTAATGGTATCACAAGGGACATGGATTTCGACACTAATTTCTAGTGTAGAAATCATTTAACAACGGATAATATTCGTCACCATATATTTAACAATGGACGATTTAGTGATGGATTTAACGTAATCGTCATTATAGACCAAGGTTTTAAAAGTTGAACCGAAATGACCGGTTGAACCGGTTAAATCAAGATCTGGAGGAAAAACGGTCCAACCACCCGATTTTTATTCGAAAAATAAAAATAGTCAAAATCCGGTTGGACCGTTTAAACCTGATTGAACCAACTGAACATACCATTGGTTCAACTATCCATTTTTGACAAAAAATAATATCTGAGATATTAACAAAATACAAACTTTTTCAGAAATATTCATAATCTAATTGCATTCTAACCCACAGTATAGTATCCCTTCACATGTGTCATGACTCATTATTGTTTGTCTCTTCCTGCCATATGAGCATTGCATCTCTCTTCTCACATTGTGTATGAGGTTATCCACTTATAACAGTAACAAATAAAGAAGACATTGTCATATTCGTAATATGAGGTTATAAATTAACAACACTTATCATTAATTACAGTTTACGTAATTTTAAAATTATTAATTTTTTACGTCACATATATGTTTTATATAAATTTTATGAAATATGAATATTATAGCCTTTCGAGTTTTTTCTAAGAACATTTATACTCCTGACTTTTAAGCAATTTCGCTTGTGCTCATATATTTTCTTAAAAAATTCACAATGTCATCCTTATGCTGGTATAAAATGGTAGCACAAGTGTACTAATAAAAGGTCACTACTATTGATTTTGTAGAAAAAAATAGGGGCACATGCAATTGTATTTAAAATATGGGTCAAAGTGTTATTGGAAAAAATTGGAAGGACATGAGTAAACAAATCCTCGAAAGATAGGATGTAATATTTTTCATATTTATTTGTATGATATACTGGTTCAACTCGGTTTGACTCGGGTGAACTGTACGAATCAAATCAACGATACAATAGTTTGATCTTTTTCGGTTTTGTTGCACTGTTGGCGTCATCACCGGTTCGACTGGTCGATCCCATTGGTCCGATCATAAAATCCAAATAATCGATACATGTCTGATTTGATGTCCAGCTCGAGGGGGTCTAGTGCAAAATCACCACCACCCCACGTGCACAGATCAAGTGAGGTGACGTGGACTGGACCTAAATGGAAATAAATAAAATATGGGGGCCTAGATGCAAATATTACAAAAGTATTTAAACTACAGACGAAAGTTTATGGACTAAATAGAAATACAAAAATGCTCCGGGTAAAAGTCACAAAATACCCTAAGCAAGGCGATCCAACGACGGTGAAGAATCCACTTGACACGTGGCGCGATCGGAACGGCCGATGACGGTTCGAATCGGGCGACCACGATCAGATCTCCATGGCTTGATCAACGGTTGGGCTTCTGGGAGATATGACGGTCGACGTGCGCCTGGAGCTCGGGCTTCGATCTGACGGCGCGGAGGGGCGGAGCAAGAACAGGGGAGGAGTGCCGGCGAGGCGAACTTCCCCAAGCTCAGGCTCCGACCTCCGACGTTCTTTGGGCTTCAAAAATGGCCTGGAGGCACCTGGCGTCTTCCTCTAGGTGCTGGGGGGTCCAAAATGCTCCGGTGACGGTCGGAGTTCACTGGAGACGACGGCGGAGCTGGGGAGCTCTTTGGGTCTCCGACGAGGGTCAACCCATGCTCTCGTTATGCTTCAAGGACCTACAGAAAAGCGTGAGAGGGTCCAGGGCAAAGTGCCTGGACCCCGCGGTGGTGGAGTAGCGGCGAGGAGCGGCGAAACGATGGGTGGCCGGAGGTGCACTCCGGCGAGGGTACGATTTGGGGGATTTAATGGATGAAACACGAAATTACTTGGGGGTTTTACTCTAATGTTACGGCGAACAAAATGCAAGGAAAATAAATGGGAAACATGGATCTCAAAGGTATGAACCTGAGGTGGAAGTGTACCTCGACGCCGGCGAAAGGCGGAGGTGGTGGAGCCGCCTCGGGTGTCACTCGACCGACCTGAAGCTCTGGAGAGGAAGTTGTCACCTTCCTCGAGCTCGCGGGCATGAGAGAGGGAGCTAAACCTATGGAAGAGGGGTTCAAACCTAGCTCCAAAGTCGGGGTGGAATATAAGGGGTTGACGGTCGGATTGAAAGAATGAGGCACTGCGGGTGGATCAGCGATTCGAAGTCCAAGGAATCACCTAGGCGTGATTCCTCATTGTTTAAGGATGAAAAGTCAAGAAAGGACTTACGCGGAATAATCTAAGTCCTGGCCTCGAAAAAATCGCAAAGACTGGGGGTCAAACGAGGTTCTGACAGGCGCACAGAAGGAAGGTCAGACTGTTGACCTTCGGTCAACGGTCCAGACCACCTGGTTGGTCCACGTGGACCAACCAGGAAAAACCACATGGAAAAACCTTTGTAAAATCAATTAAAAATAGAAAACAAATTAATTAAATTTTGATTATTAAATAAAAAATGTTTATTATTTTATAAGGTATTTTAATATGATTTTTAATTATTTTTATGATGAATAAATTTACAAGTTACCATTTATAACCTTTATAGGTACATATATCTATATATTTTAATAATATATTTTTATTTTTATGTATTTAATTTTATTTCTTTTGTTTATTATTTTATAAATTTATAGAATACTTTTATACACTTAAATATATTTTTATTTAATTCATTTTTCTGATGTATTTTGTATACTTAATAAAATAAAAGTAAGAATTATATAGGTATGTATACAAGTATTAAACCTATGTATATTATATACAAGTATTTTATTTTGTATTTTCTTGAGACTTCTATTCTGATTTTAATGTACATATTTATTATAAGTAATATTTACAAAATTATAACAATATAAAAGAATAAAAATAAAGAATAAATAATAAAATGAATATTTTAATAGGTACAAGTATACAATAGGGGTCCAAAAACTCAACTTTCAAACCGTAGCTCTGCCAAATGCGAAAGCACCGGCATTAAATAGCTTATTTTAAATTATATACAATTAAAGGTGATTTTGACGCATTTTGAGTTTTTATTTGGGAGATACAGGTCTGGGAATTTGGGATTCTAGAATTTTATTCAGACCATAACTTTTTATCCGTTCATTATTTTTATGTGAAATCAATTTTATATTTTTATTTATTTAACTATCTACAACTTTCATGTACAAAGTTTCTTTGTTTCAGGTATAAAAAGTGGAACCAAAAATAGGTCCCAAAAAGTATAAAGAATGAATAAAATGAATAGGTATTTTTTATTGTATTTTGGCCCTTATCTCCCCCTACTTTATTCCTTGTCGACCTATTCATCTAGATGCCTAGGTCTCGAGGTTTCGGGTCATAAAATATTTACAATATTTTATTCATTTTCTTTTCTTTTCTTTATTCTATATTTTGGCATTAAAAATTGTATTCTATACAATATTTACACAGTGATGCATGAATGCTAAAAGCCTAAATTAAGCCTATTTACACACATTTACTAGGATTTTTAAGGCCAAAATGATAGAATAAAGATGATGAAACGTAGATTCATCAGACACCCTCCAAAGTCCTCAGATTCACAGAATAGACCCCCGCCCCAAATTTCAAGTCTCCCCTCCCCTTTCATTGATTAGCAGAGGAAACCTCCCCACATGAGTTCTCTCACGTGAGTGGGAACAAATTGCACTGACGCCCCACACTTCTTATATTACACACATCTATCCCCATCATGGGGCAAATTACAAACGGGCACCTTCGAATCCTTGAAATTAAAAAGAAGCCCCTTCGAAGTTTCAAATTGAGAACTTTTTATTTATTTATATTACATCTATGCTCATTGACTTGTTTTCTTCATATTTTGAGCATTTAATGTCTGATTTTTTTTTATGAATTTGGTATCATTTTGAAGCTTATTTCTTCTTTATAATTATAAAACATTGAATCATTGTTTTGAGATATTAGTGAACATCAATTAATTGATGAGGCTATTCAGTCATTCTTTGAGCCATTCATTCTCTGTCATTGATCTTTATTGCTCAGTAAATTAAGAAATAATTGGAGGTATCTTTTTGGAAATTAAATTGAGATTATTTATCATATACTTTCTGAAAATAATTAATTCATGGGGATAAGGGATTATATCGGAAAGAGGTTAATTGACTGCTTGCTTGTTTCTCAATGTATTCATTCATCTTTCTTTAAAATTCCAGAAAATGTGCATTATTTATTTTTTTTCATTATTTATTTTCTCTTACATTGCATTTCATTATTTTCTGCAAAAAAATTACAAATATTCATGCATCATATTTACTTTAATTAATTTTATTATTTACAAATAAATTCATAAAATATGCAAGACCAAAAACCCTATAAAAATTCATTATTAAAAACCTAAGACCTTAAGTTGTTTGAAATTAATTCTAGACCTCGTATTACCTCCTTGAGTCCGACCTTGTGACTTTCTCGAGTAAAATAAAAAATCGATTATTTTTCAGTGTGATTTTTTGATAAATCGATTTCTGCCTGACTACAACATACTTCTCACTAATTAAGAAGGGTAGATAGCGGTTTGCCATAGTGCAACAGTGGAGAAGAAGAGAAGGCGACGACGGTGATGGTGGTAGTGATAAGTGGGAGAAAGGAGAAGGTGGTGGCAGTGGTAACATGTGGGAAGGAAAGAGAATGCAATGATGGTGGTGGAAGGTTGTGGTGGTTGGTGGGGCAGACTTACCATCAGAATGAACTAATAAGATGACGTGTCGATGAAAACATGTCATAAAACTGAAATAATAACATGGAAGGCTATGGAGACTTGTCGTGACTTCAAAAATACACGACAGATTCCTAAACTTATCTAAGTTAATCCGAAGATTTAGCGTCGTATTTTAAAAGCAGTGTCGTAGCCCCATTTTGTTGCGGTGAGGTAATACCTAAAGAATCATAACGAAAACATCTTCAAAAGTTCATTGCAAAAAAAAACTGTAGCTAAAACTTTCGATCGCCATAGCTAAATAACTTTTAAAGTAATGTGTCGTTGTTATGCATTATTACAAATAGAGATTTTTACGTAACGAATCTTATAAATTTTGTCAATTACCCACTCGCTCCTTTGTTCTTCGTAATTTCCCTATAACTTCTACAAATTTATTAGCTCTTACATCACAACCCATGTGGACGTGGTTAACTCGAATCTATTTGATTGTCAAAGTTCACAGTTTCGATTAAAAATATGCCATATTTGCAATTTTAGTTTATTAATTCAAATCCTTCCACTTCCTCTTACTCCCTCCAAACAACACAAGGACTCTTTCTGGGTTGGCTATCGAGCCTAACGAGCCGAGCCAGGCTGGGCTCGGGCTCAGGCTCGATAAGCCCAACTGGGCTCGGGCTCGATCGAGCCCAGCCGAGCTGGTTCGGGCTCGAACTTGGTGGGCTCGAGCCCTTATCGAGCCAGCTTGGACTCGATAAGTCTTGAGCCGAGCCCTTTATCGAGCCCGAGCCTCTTATCGAGCATGGTTTGGGCTCGAGCCTATTCATGCTCGTTAAGGAAATAGATGTTTTTTTAGTGAAAAAGTGTTTTTCCTGAGCTCAAACCCGAAACCTCCTTTTTAAAGATCGTCCACCTTATCAGTAGGTCACAATCCGAGTTGTATATAAAAGTTAAATTGTAATATATATTGTAATATTCTGCTTGTTAATAAAAAAGAAAAAAATACTAAATATCTAACTATAACCTAGATTAACATAGATAAAAGGTAGAAAATCCAAGTCTACGATATAGCCCACCCAACATTGTTGTTACATAAACAACATAAACACATAATCCACCATTAACAATGTTGCAAAATTAATACAAATAAAAATAAAAATCATTGTAGTTTCACAAATAGAATATCTATATATATTCCTTATCGAGCATGTTATTGAATTATCGAGCTGAGCAGGGCTTGGTTCGGGCTCGGCTCGATAAGCTATCGAGCTCAAAAATCTGACTGGAGCCCGGCTCAATAGTTTAATGAGATAAGCTCATGAACCCTTATCGAATCGAGCCCGAACCTGCCTCATCGAGCCGTGACTCAATAGCCAGCCCTACTCTTCCACCTCATCCCGCCTCCGCCTCTCTCGTTCTGCACGGTTGCGACTGTTTCCACTGTCTCTCTCTATCCAGAGCCATCCCTTCGCCGCCTCCCTCGAGCCGCACCACTGCGGCACAACCCGAAGCCTCCGCCGGATGTCGATCATGGTGCAGTCTTTCTGAAGGTGACATATCTTCCCGCGACTGAAAGCAACTAATCGCATCTCAACAATTAAGAGAGAGATGGATCCTGTCGCCGCTACCTACAGGGATCTTGATCTATGAATGGACCAATCTATCCAACCAACTTCCGGCAAAATGAATCTCCTTACGTTAGAATAAACATGCTTGGAACTTCGAATTAACAGAAGACCAGGCAACTGATGCCGAATTCTGGATGAACTCATCACTCCTAATTTTTTTAAGATAATAAAGAGCTCCCTGCATACAGAAGTTCTGCGTACCTTTGTTGAAAAGAAATCATAAGACTCACCTATTTGTTGAAATAAGGAATCTGAAAGAGGAAGCAAATTGCCGCTAACTCTTCAGAGCCGCCCCACCATCGCCTTCATCTAACATCGCCGCCATAGCCTTGCTCGCCAACCCACACCGCCTCTGCCTCCCGAAATTTTTCCCACATCAGCCCACCGCTGCATCCCCTCCACGCATCCGAGCGCCGCCTTTGCTGCTGCATCCTTCCTCGGTGACTTCCCCGTCGCAGCCTTCTCGCCACGGTCCCTTTTGCCTCCGCCACCTCAGGGTTGCCCCGACAAAGCGAGAGAGGAGAGAAAAATGCACACTCCCATTTTGCATGGTTCGATTCGATAAATCCTATTACTTAACATTAACTCAAACAAATTGATCAAGAAAAGTTAAATAATCGATAGGTTGTGGTGTTAAAACGGAGCAAGTTTATATTGGAATAATTACGAAGAACACCGGGATGAGTGGATAATTTGCAAAGTTTATAAGCATAGTACATAAAAATGCCACTTATGTACTAAAGTTGATCTCTTCAAGCTTTTTCTCTATGACCGACACGCGGTTTCCTCTCAAGCCTCTTCCACACTCTCCCCTCCGAGTGCGCTCTTTCTCCTTCTCGAATCCTCGCTCTATCTCCGGTATGTATCTCCCGATCAAGATGAATGTGAATATATTCATATCCGATCCACTACCATATTCATTTTATACATATTTTCATATTTATATTCGTATTCATTTTAAAATGGATGCGGATATGGATGTCACTTTGACATTCACTAATATTCGTATTCGTATATTTATTTTTGTACATATGCATAATAATTGATTTATTTATACCTGTGCGTAACAACATTTTATGATAGCATTCACCATTATTGATATACTTGTTATGAAATTATTATATGCGGTATATCTATTTTATGTGTAAGCAATTCTAAACATGTATATTTTAGTTAATCTATAAAAAATTTCTATTATTATTCGTGTTCGATTCGTATTCGTTTTACATTCGTATTTATTTTTAAGGATATGATAATACAATTTTCACTCTGGTAATTTTCACATCCGTATTTGTATTCGTATTTAAAATAGATAAAGATATAATTTGTATCCGTTTCCTACCGTTTCCATCTCTAATATATAGATTTTAACCGGTAGTTGGGACTTGGGCGGCAATATGGAAGATGCAAACTTATGACCTGTCTGTCTTCGGGTGACAGACTTTTTTTTTACAAGTGATAGGTAGTTTGGAACTCTTGTAGTAATCGTTGCAAATTTGAGTTCTTATTTGTATATATTTTTATGCCTCCGTAAGTGATGACAATATTCAACATTAATAATACCATCGTCAACAATGACGTCAACATAAACTTCAAGGTATGTCTTCCCATGCATAGCATACACTTGTCTTGTTTGTATTTTTTAGGGAGCACGCAACTTTATACCTATCCATACATGTTCTGCCTGTTCTCGCTGCAACAAAATTAATACATAATGATTTTTTTAATCCGTCACTATGTCATCATGCTATTGATATACAATAACGTTATTATTTTTGGGAAATAGAAAATTTTCTATGAACGTCATATTAGTTGTTTTATCATTAGTGACTACGTAGATAGCAATACTTATTTGTTGGTTTTTTTTCTAAAAAATTTAGCTAATCATCACTAATGTTTTTAGATAAAAATATAGTGATGATTAGTTAAAATTTTGAAAACAACAACGGGTAAAATTTGTTATGTGGATTGTTGCTGATTATGTAGCTAGCAATGAATATGACATTTGTTGTCAAGTTCAAGCATAAAAAATATTTCCACGACCAATAAAATCACCAGTTAACCATTCATCACCAATTTCAACAATGGATGATATAATGAAAAATAAATTAAAAAAACATTATTATAACCTCATTTTATTGCGGTATCTTTTTCGACAATCGCTCGAATCTGGACCTGAAATGTTACACTTGTGACGAAACATATGTAATAATCCTATATACTATTGGGATGAGTTAAGATGTGGGAGTTTGTAAATTGACTGGTTTGTAATTTCATTGTGATAAAATATGAGAGGGGTAGGATATATAATTGGATAAGAGCCTATCCATGTTCATAAACAAAGGTTGGATGTGCAATATCCATGTTTCCAAAAAGAGCATCAACCCTTTGGTCTAAGAAGTCGAATGTGAATTGGAGTGACTCCATGTCCAAAGGTGGTGGTTGCAAGAGGAGGAGATCGCGTCACGAATGGAGTCACACCCAGCCAACACCGATCGTCAGAGCAGGGAGTCATTTTTCGAAGGAGCCACATCCCAAAAAGGAGGCACATGCAACTATTTTCTTCGCATGTGGAGGGCTCAGATAGAGTTCTCGGAGGTGTGAGTCATCCAAGACCAAGCCACAATCACGACGCTCCGCAAAGTTGTCAACGATCTGAGACCCAAGCCACCCTCCTCCTTCGGTAGGCAAACAATACGGCAACTCACATCGTGATGTCCGTAGCATCAAAGAAAGTCCGCACACATCATGTACACCCGCCAAGCGGGATGAGAGTCCCCGCGGCCCAGTAGAGGAGCATCCCCGCAATGACCAGAAAGTAAACTAAGGAGACGCGGTATTCATTATCAAAACTTGTGTAGAGCAAAAAAAAAGATCACGAGTAGGGATGCAAACGGACGGATATGGATGCATATATAGGTATTACCGTATCCTTATCCGTTTTTGAATATGAATACGGATGCGGATACAGATATTGATGGATATTAAAACTATCTTACCATATCCTTAAAAAACGGATACGGATGTAAAACGGATACTGATCGCGCACGAGTAATGTTAGAAATACTCTATAGAATCGACTTAAATATATACGAATTTGATGGAAAACACATGATATAAATTTACTGAATGTGTCTATATCATAAAAATTATACAAATATGATAAAAGAATGTATAGAATTATGTTATATATGGTTACAAGTAAATCTATGACTATATTTACATACAAAAACGGATATACGGATACGGATACGAATTTTTGCGGATATCAAAATGATATCTATATCCTTATCCATTTTAAAACGGATTCGGATACGGATATCAAAATCTGTATAAAACAGAAACAATGACGGAACGGATACGGATATATCTGTAACCGTTTGTATCCCTGATTCACGAGGCTTCTGAAATGGCAATCTTTACGACGACAGGTTCGTAGTTTTCCGTGTTAATATCAGTATTTTTTAATCATCTTTTTTATAGTTATTGACGACGATGGTATTATATTATATTTTATGTTGCATCTTCCAAGAAAGATCCATAGGCTTCTCCGCAGCCACTCCTTCACGTCTACGTTCAACTATGTAGTCAAAGCAAGGCACCCACAATATTTATTGATTTTATTTTTTTATTTAAAGAATCCGACAATGTTATGCACTTCAATTGGCTATCTGTGAGGCACGTGATTTAATTTATGCTATTTTGTGGAGTGGAATAATCTTCTGCGCGTAGAAGCTAAGATTGTTCTCAACATACGATTTGGTTTGTGGTTTGTGTTTGAGTTTGTATAATTTAACATCAAGCATGGCTGTTGGTTTTTCTTACAATATATGCAAAAATATTAGTCTTTCTCGAAAAAATTAGATGGAATAAGGTTAGAAAAGATTGGGCAAAGTTTGCCTTGAAAAGCAATGTATATGGATTGGATGAAATTTATAATTAGCTCAATTATGTATTTATTGAATTAATTAAGCTTTCTCACTCGAATATGTAAGATCGCATTAGGATTTTTTCCCGAATTTGTTAAATTATGAATCGGATCGTATCATTGTGAAATACAAATCTAATTTAACCTATTAATGTGTGTGTGCATGCACATGATTTTCACTTATATGTTATACAATATATTTACATGCGATATTAAAAATTAGCGTAGAATAAATTGAGAAAAGAATAAAATGTGAAAATCGACAATGATTTTGCAAATTTCGTTCACAACCTCCTTAGTCAAGTGTCAATTCTGTTATTTTTTAACATGCAACATCACATACATGATAAAAAGATAGAGACCTTCTGCTAGCTCTAAGAATTTAACAATGCAATGCCCGATCCAGCTCCATCCTCACTCCTCGTGTCGATAATGTGGGCTCGAAACCCACTTCCCTAACACCACATTCATTAGCGACGTCTACTATTCAGTGATAGTGCATACATTTTCATTTCACGTCTCATTTGCAGCGAGAAACTCAAATCATACTACACTCATGTTCTACACTCAATGTTCTACACTCAGGTATTGTTGCCTTATAGGTCAAATCCTTTCCCAGTTGTTGTATGCTACACTCATATTCGCATTCTTTTTAAAAGCATTTAGCTAAGTAATAATTTTCTCTGTTCCTTTTTAAAAGCATTTATACTTGCTAAAGTTTGATTAATAACCACATTAAATAGTAAATATTGACTTGTGATATTTATCTGGATTATGAAATCATAATCCAAATATCAACTGCTACAAATATGAGAGTAGATTATTAGTTTGGAATATATAAATATAAAAAATACAATCCAATATATATTACAATGGATCATATTAAATTGGATTGGACTTGAATATTTTCTAGACTAGAATGATTTTTAAAAAAAAGTTTTACAAAGTAAACATGCCATGACTAATGATATAGGACAAGACTATTTAATCTAAGCTATGTTATGGAGAACTTGTTTCCAATAAAAAACAAGGTAGATAACCACTTACAAAAAAGACAAGTGTTGACGATTCTTTAGGAGAAAAAATGTATATTTATCTTCTCAAGAAAATTATCTTTAATCAATAGGGAAGAATAGGGATGCCTCTAGACGGCTAACTTAGCTTCTCCTGCCCTATTTTTCTTATTTTTAATTTTTTTTGGAAAAAAATGAATCTGTGAAAATTCATCACTATATCTATATATTATATCATTCAAGTTTCGTGAGAAACAGAAACTCCTGCAGCCTCCATCTAGACAATCATTTTTTAACGGTCGCAGAATTGTTGAAATCAGCTCCGTTTGGATGGAGGCCGTAGGATTATCTGTTTCGTACGGAATTTGAATGCCACAATATAGGGATATAATGATGAAAATCCACGGAAATATTTTTCAAAAAAAAATTGAAAAAATAGAGCGATAGGAGCCAAGTTAGCTCTCCCGAAAAGATTTTACCCTTTTTTAAAAAGGAAACTTCTCTCCTTTATGCTAGAGACATCTTGAAGGGTAGTAGTTTCTGTATTAGGATCAGGTTACTTCTTTAATAATAGAGTTTGCCATAATGCCACCACTCTACTTGGTCAATTAGTTGTATTTCTTCAATCATGTCTAAAAGAGTCCAAATAGTAGTTTGTTATATATTGTCTTTCTATTCTCAATCTATCCTTCATTTCCATATATGACCCTTCCAAGTTTAGATATGAGATGGGATTCACTAGTAATCCCTCCTTCCATCTAAGTGAATAAAGGTAAGGGTTTTTTTACGCTTGTGCCCATCTTATTGTTAGACTAGCTTACACCCTTACTTTTTGCAATTACACTTAACGACCTTATATTCTTACAAATTCCAATGATGTTTTTTTGAAATCCGTTGCTAAAAAATACGGCGTTTCATATTGACAAAATACTATCTGTTGCGATTTTTTTACTAGAAGTTAGCGGTAATGTCATATTCGTTGTTGTATCACATGTGACGATATATGCAGCTATGGTGATGCTATTTTCTGATATGAAAAGTCATTTCACAACGAATAATATTCATCGATATGCAATAATAACAGACTCGAAAAAAAGGATCACTATAGATTGAGTTGGTTGTATTGACGGTGGTACACGCGCAATAACAAAAGAACAGTGCTGTGAATTTTGTAAGCTGACGAATATGTTATCATCTCAAAAGGAAAAACAATTAGATATAGATATGGACTTTTTTTCTTTCTATTTTACTATATATACATACATGGTTATATACTCGTACTCATCCACAATTTCATATTACATGATGACTCTTCTACAATAAATATTTATAACCATTACATGGCATAATCTCGTATTATCTTCAGTTCAATTTTATCTGCTAATATTAACGGGATCCACTAAAGTTGACAAGTATATATTTTTAAATCCATCGGATTTGCTTTCCAGGATCATGATGTTTAGACCCCAACCTAACCCCAAACTTCTTCTTTGATGTCAATTTTCCAAACCTAGATCTCCTTCTCAGACTTGCTCTAGGATGTACATTTCGCTTACTCTCAACGAATGAACTCCTCTCACCCTCCTTTGGATATCTGATTCCCCAACTAAGATTGGATGCGCCTTCTTCTTCCCATTTAAAAAGTAGTCACTTAAATATATTCCGCAAGTACTGGTCCTGACCCTAAAAGAAGCCAGGTTCAAAATCACTCTTTTTTGGAAGAGAATAAGCGCATGCATACTAAGGAAGCTTACAACCCTTTTTTAATAGTCTCGCCATCCTTACTGCCTTCTTGGTCATCTAGACCGTCCCTTGTTTACACTACCTGCTTGCATCTTTCCTATTATGAGTCCTTCTCCTCTTCGATGGGTGTAATGTCGTTGTGATCATGATATCATTCTCGCCCTCACGGCTCTCACTGTACATGCACTTTCATATTCTAATCTTCTCCTCCTCTTCTTTCTTCAGCGTCAAGTGGGAATGACATGTACGATACTTCTCCACCCCACATTATATAGGTGTCATCTCTGTCCTTGTTATCATTGTCCATCGCCCTCAAGGAGTGTGGTGACAACATCCTCGATCTGGACAAATTAAACTCCTACTACGACCCTTTCTTTAAGCAATCTCCCCGAGAATTCCTCCTCCAGCATTCCCTCTTCCTTGTCAAGGGTGACATTGATGATGTGCAACTTCTCACCAAGATCTTCGACATTTTGCCCTTCATGCAACATCATCCACCTTGTAGCTTAAGCTAGTGGCGGTTTACACCATCAATATCGTTCATCCATTCCATTACTCCAATATTGTTAGCTTCATCAACCTCCTCGAGATTGCCACCAAGAAGACCGACCTGCATCAACGGTTGTATGGGATTCATTATTCCCTCTTTAAGGTCTAAACACTATTGGGAATCATTGCATCACTCGCCCTTTAAGCCTCTACGTTGCGACCAAGATGGATGGGAAGGAGACAACCCACACTCATAACCACATCTATGGACTCTCTCCCTCTCTCGCGAGCCTTCAATTCTTCACGATGTACGGGCCCTTCGAGCATGGTGAGGTTACTATCGCAAAAGTGGTCGACAAGCTTGGTTTCATCGACAATGACTACTAAGCAACGATAGGCACCCTTGATCATCTTCTCACGGAGAAGAGATCCATTGCGACCCTTGACGAGGTTGAGGCGGGGGTTGACCTGTAGTCATTGCAACGAGAAGGTCATCAACAATAGGGGGTAGTCATCCATGAAGTGAGGGAGGTGGTGGAGGCGACGAGGGTCGTCTTGTGGCAATGTTGGATGTCATCGGGGAAGTGGGAGATAATAAAACAATATCCATAATTAGATATGTGTCTGTTTAGATTAACTCAAGGTATGGTTATGTCACGGAGGAAAGTAATTATAAGGATGCACATTTAAGATGGAGTAACTATACCTAAGATAAGGTGTCAATACAAATTATAAAATAGATCATCAACTAAATATGAAATTATAGAGGTTGTGAATGTAAATATCCCATAAATACACACATATAGCTAAAATTCTAATAACATGGGATAATTACCACCACGTGTAGTTTTGAACATGAGATGTCCAAGATATCTATTTTACACGCGTATTTTTGGATTATAATGCTACAAAAATCATGTCTGAATATTTGCATGAAATAGGTATTTGCATCTACATTAGTATTTTAAAAAAGGAAGAATATAATATATATTTGTATATATTTTCATCCCTAAATTTCCTAATGGCTGCTTATAATGGAGGTGATTAGCCAAACTTATCCTTTTGGAGCGGGCGAAATGACCAAGAAAGCATAGGACAAATGAGGCGCGGGACGAGGACAAAACGGGTAATCCGGTGGGTGTGAATCTTCGGGAAGAGGTGGTGGACTCGCTAGGTGGGTTTTTTTGGCTCCTGCCCCTATATATAGCAGCTGGCAGTGGGGCTCTCCTCGGCCAGCCAAGCCAAGCCAGGCCTCCTCCTCCTCTCTCCTCCTCCTGTACTTTCTCTCTCTACATCTCTCCTCCTTTCTCTAGCCCTTCCCCCTCACCTCTCATCCCCCCTCTTTCTCTCTCCTCCGCATCGTCGCCGAGAGAGCAAACCCTAGAATCTGGGAGGAGAGCATCATCACCCCTCAGCCACCCCTCCACGCCGAGGTAGCCGTGCGAGACCCCTCAAGGATTGATCGTTCCCGTCGCTCCTCGCCCCCCATTGCTCCAGAAAGGAGGTAACTTTGTTGCATCCATAAGGAAAAACCCGATCTTTCTGAATTGCCGTTCCGATCTCTGTGCATTTAGCCTTTTTTTGCGATTTTTTATTTTGTCGAAAGGAACGTTGAAGATTCCGGAAGTGTGGTGGGTGGCTTGAATTTGCCCGTTTTTTTTATTTTTTAATGCACACAGTCGGCAGAGTTTTGATTTTTTTTAGAGAAAAAAAATGGCGCTTTCGTTTGCTGTAACCCAAACGTTATGTGGATTCCTTTTTCTTTTTTATTTGCGAAGATTCGCAGTTGGTTGGTTGGTTAGCTCATCTGCTTGAGGCAAAATTTTGACCCAATTGACAGCACATCACTTTCAATTTATATAATTTGAGGTCACCATGCATCATCTTTTTTTTTTAAATTGATAACATTGGCAGCATTGATTTTTTTAGGTGTTAAGCTTGCGTAATCTGGAGGGTATTTGATGCTTGTGCAGTGTAGATGATTACCCATATTCCAATTTTTTTGAATGTGAAGTAGGAATTAATTGCAAAACAGGGTCCATTTCTGGTGTTCTTGCAGGTTGTAGTTGGGAGTTTTAAATCTTGCAGTCATGGTTGCCGCTGGAGCAGTCGCTGCTTTGTTCCCTGTCCCTCCAGGGAGCTCCTCCTCTTCATCGGCGAATCCTTTGAAGGGGTCTGCGAGCTTCGCGGGAAGCCCAGATGGATTGGATGTGAGGGGAATCGGTGCGAAACCGGTGTCCCGTTCAGCTGCCATGCAAGTGAAGACTAATGCTCAGGTTGCTCCCAAGGTCAATGGGACCAAGGTGCTGAAATCCGATTCCGCTAGGACGGATGATGATGTCATTCCTTCCTATGTGCCGAGGACTTTCTACAACCAGCTTCCAGACTGGAGCGTATTGCTTGCTGCGATCACGACCATATTCTTGGCTGCGGAGAAGCAATTGACTCTGATTGATTGGAAACCGAAACGTCCGGACATGCTGGCAGATGCTTTTGGGCTTGGGAAGATTATTGAAAATGGATTGGTCTTCCGGCAGAATTTTTCTATCAGGTCTTATGAGATAGGTGCTGATCGAACTGCTTCTATAGAGACGTTAATGAATCATTTGCAGGTATATTATCCATGGAACGATGATTTCTAGGGGCTATTTGAAGTTCAAAGAAAAAGTTCTTGCCGAAGCTCACATACATCATCATGATCAATTGCAGGAAACCGCCCTGAATCATGTGAAAACTGCAGGCCTCCTTGGTGATGGATTTGGCTCTACACCAGAGATGTCTAAACGGAATTTGATATGGGTTGTGACAAAGATGCAAGTGATGGTGGAACACTATCCTTCATGGTAATTTTCTAATCACAACACTGTCAATACTTTAATCTGATTTTTGATATATATGCCAGTCTTTGCTTGATGTAATCTTTGTCATCCTTCACCATCTTCTTAAGTAGATTTTATACAAGGGAGAATTATATTTTCTTTGACGCTGTGGTCTTTTATCATCCTTGATTGTTCCCTATGTCGTGATATGATATATGTCTATGGTTATACCTTCCATGCTGTGAATCATCTTTTTTGTGTCTTATGAAGTTAACCACCTGGAGTTTTTTTTAGGAACAGTCTCTTTATCTCTACTTGGGTTTTGGATGGACTTCAGCTGCCTTAGTTTCGAATTTTGTTAGGTTATGTGAATTATATCTCACAAAAATTTTGTTCGTTTGTTTTTGTGTGTGTGTGTAGATCAGATGGGTAATAAAATTTTAGAGAGGCTATTCTCTTCTATACTCCATATTCAAGATTAACTTAAATCGATATCATCTTGATTCCAAAGATAGTGGCTATTAATTTAATCTAATGGATGATAAAACAAAGTACATAGTTTTATATTATTCTCCACTATGTCTATTATATATGATGTGATATGATCAGCTTTTAAGCATTATAACATCATTTGATTCTTTAGCAAGGAGCAATGGGTCTAACATGTATTTTTCCTTAATTTGACTATCAAAGTAAAAAGACATTGTCTTATACGGCTTAGTTTTAGAATCTTAGTGTTAAATTTTTCTAGATGCATTATTGATTGTCAAGGTTAGGTTTAAGCCACACACATTTCTACTGCAGTCCAACTTGGTTAGCACCATAGAAATTTTGAAAGTTCCTTTGACAACAGGGGCCAATGGGCGGTATGGTCTAAGCCACAAAGAAACAAAACTTGGCAATCAAGAGTGGCTCTTCTTGAACGTGTTTGCTCTACGGCACATGCCCTTTTGAAGTTCAACTCTTTTGTTATCGGACTGGAAGTTGTTAGGCTGTCATAGGCCAATTTTAAGTTGGCCAAATCTTTGCCATGCTACACAACCAATACTTGACTGGCACATAACATATTATTCTCTTATCAACTTTGATCAGCAACTGTATTAAACTAATCTAACAGCAACACAACAACCAATCCTTTCTCCAGTTCAAGTTTGGTGGGCTACATGTATTTTTGCTTCCAAACTGATTTAGTTCAGGTCATACCAATGCTTCAATCCAGTAAAGCCATATACTTCTTAGTGAAAGCTAACAGAAACGAAAAATAACTTGCAGAACATTTGATTTTATACCTGAGTACAGATGTTTGAATCATGTTCTGTTGATTGGGTTATGTTTGAATTCATATTTTCGCATTTATTGATATATAGGGGTGATATTGTTGAAGTGGATACCTGGGTTTGTAATTCTGGCAAAAATGGCATGCGTCGTGACTGGCATATCCGTGATTCTTTGACAGGGAAAACTATCACAAGAGCCACCAGGTTAGCACGTGATTCGCCTTTTTAACAGAACGAAAAATCTGCAAACGCTTTTAAATATTTTCAATGGTTTTGTAATTTGTACTGATTGTGCTGCCATTATTTGTGTCACCTTCCGGCTTCCAGTATCTGGGTTATGATGAACAAAAATACGAGGAAGCTTTCCAAAATACCAGATGAAGTCAGAGCAGAGATCGAGCCCTATTTTATCGATCGTTTTGCTATTGTCGATGACGATGGCAGAAAACTGGCAAAACTTGATGACGAATCTGCGGACTTTATTCGTAAAGGATTAACTGTAAGTCTAGGAGCTTTAACATGTTTCCTAATATTGCTTCACATTCTATTTTCTCGTTATGTATTTCCTGTACTTACATGTCCCTTTGGAGTGCAGCCTCGGTGGGGCGATCTGGATGTGAATCAACATGTGAACAATGTCAAGTACATTGGTTGGATTCTTGAGGTAATTTGTGCATGTTTTATCTTTGTTTCTGGAACAGAAATGCATTTTAAAATGCAATATTATGCTTTCATATCTGTGTGCTATCTGATTTATCAATTTCAAATGCATACGGTATTCATTGTATGAAACTTAGGATCTATAGTTGTTTAGGAGAGAGCTCAATTGTTTGGTATTTGTTTTGGTTCTGCAGAGTCTCCCAGTCTCGCTTCTGGAAAACCACGAGCTAGCCAGCATGACTCTCAAGTACAGGAGGGAATGTGGGAGGGACAATGTCCTGCATTCCCTCGCCTCCGTCTCCGGTGAGCCTGCTGACGATGCTGGCATTGAGTGCCAGCACCTTCTTAAACTTGAAACTGGAGCTGAAATTGTTAGGGGTCGTACTGAGTGGAGGCTGAAGCCTGCTCACAGTCCAATCTATCTGGGCCAAGCTCCAATGAAGAGCATCTGAAGAAGATGATCAATGGCATTCCCTGAACGGAAAGGATGAAAGATTCACACGAAGCCATAGAAAGAAAGAAGTGGAGAATCTGAAAAAAAAAGAGTACTTAAGAGGAGGTTTTGTTGCATGACGATGAGTATATATTTGTATATTTGTTTCTTTTTCTGTTTATTGTTCTAAGTGAAGCTTGCTTTATCTCTTGGTATGAGTTCTTGGGTAGCCTTTTCCAATTTATCTCGTACGGGATGCGAGGGATGATTGTTGTACAAATCCGAGGATTGATAGCTTATGATGCAACTGAAATGGAGAGAATTGGCTTTCAGCTTTGCCTTACACTTATTGAATGATTTCATGGCAAACACGAGCCACTTCGAAGCTGTGAAGATTGCCTCTTAATGACCGTCCTGCTACAGAGAAGGACACAGAAGTTCAAGCTTTGTATTGTTATGGATATGTTGCTGGCTATCAAAGAGTGGCCTACTATTGATTCTGATGAAGTATGATAAATGGTGCAGTGAAGGTTCCGACCACTATATGTCGATGATAGATGGAAGCTTGTTGCTAAAGCCGAGTAATCCTATAGGGTATAGTGTCTGATAGGCTTGTTAAGGGGCTTTCATCATGTAAATTCTAGTTATTAGAAATCTATCTCTGGAGTTTTTATATACTATCCATTTTATATGCTGTTCTGTGTATTTATTTTACAGGAACTGCACCCCTGGTTTCTGGCAGAAAACATTATCAGGATAAGCGAAAAGCTTGGAAGCATCCTTAATCTGGGATTGCAATGGATCATGGAGCTCGCCAAGCATGCTTGTTTGAAGTAGGATCCAGGAGTACCTTTCTGTACTTCATCGTCGGTTTTCAGCTGTATTCATCATTTAATCTGTGAGGTTGTTACGTGCAGAAATGTTTACAATCCGCCTTCCTTCTTCCCCCCCTATTGTCTCCTTCGGTCGTACCCTTTCAGTTCCTACTCCTCCATACCTCCTTCGATCCTACTCTCTCAGTTCCTACTCCCCTTACCTCTTCCAACTACATTCTCTCGTTTCCGTCCTTTCTCTTCGAAAGTCCTATAACTTGTGCAAGATTCTCGATCTTGGTAATGTTGCGGTTTTTATTTCAAAGATAACATCTAATTCCCTTCCGCAGGTATGTTCTTGTTGTTTAAAATTGCAGTGATCTCCAATATGTTGTCTTCTTTGTGTACTTCTACGAGAATCGGTTTAACATGGAGGACTTCCTAGTGTAATGTCCAGGGCTTGGTTCATTATCGAGGATAATTGATCCTGACAATCTGTTGGGATCAAGCTCAAGTAAACTATGTGATAACCATCGAAATGCTTATATCCAAGTTGTCAAGTCGTAATCTTCGTCACTTGTAATCTTCTCTCATACATGTGAGCTTTTGATGTGGGAATATGTTTGCGGTGTTACATCTAGAACCATGTAGTTGATCCCAACTACACTCTACATTGTAAACTTCATCTCTTCCCATCTATTGACTAACACAAATGAAGATAAAAAGGGTTCTTCAGAGTAGGGGAGGGGATTTTTAAACCCGTCAAAAAAATCATTTTCATAACTTCACTAAAATTGTAATAACATAGGCATAGTTGTAAACATTCGCGAAAAAGTATGTAAAATATCTTTTACCTGTTTTAGTGTAAGCATATATTGGCATGATAATGAATAAAATTATTAGTTTCTTGATTTAAAATTATATAATATTTTTATTTTATAAGTTTTTTATTTAAAAACATTTAATCTATTTCTGAATATATTTTGATTTTTTATATATTTGATCAACTAGTCAAATTGACTAGCTGAGTCTGTGTCAGGTTGGCCCTTCATCACGTTGCACCTTGCCAAGTTAGCTGCCAACTTGGTTGGTTGACCCAATCAAACATTTCTCCTCAATTTCGTCTTCTTGTCCTCGCACCTCCCTTCTTTTCTCCCATTTTGTCCATCACTTGCTAAAATTTATTGAAGCTTGTTCATCAGACGTTAGCCCAACGTCTGGTTAACCTCGCTCGTAGCTGATTTCACGTTTATGTTCATTGAACTTGGACGAATTCTCCCATTTTATAAATACCCATCCAGTCCATGCCACCTATTGAGGCAACCATCGATCGAAGGCGATGCTTCGAACTCGCGTCCATCTTGGATTCTTTTTTTCTTATTTACTTTTTAATCCCCGTTCGTTGTGTAACATGGTGAAGCCACGCAGAGTGTTGTACAATTTATAATTTCTATCATGTATCGTTTTATATTTTCACGAGTTAGTTTTATGTTTAGTCAAATGACATATATGTCCATATATTATTGTTTATTAAACAAGTACTTACTAATTCGATAATAAATAAAATGCATATTATAAAGATAAAATAAAAATATTTTTCAATATGCAATAATTTATTTTATTAAGTATTAAATTGATTTTAAAACATTTTTATTTTTAATAAATAAAAAATCATATTAAAAATTAATTACAATTTTAAAAATTCATAAAAATTCAAATATCAAACAAAAATTCCAAAAAAAACAAGTTAGAAAGATTTTAGTAAATTTACACAATACATAAAAAATTATATAAAAATATCAAATAAAAGTCCAAAATTCAAATATATTTTAAAACTTATAAAAATCATATAAAATCATAAAAAAAACCATGTAACTCATTTCATTTTAAATGTTTTGTCATTCTCTATAAAATAAAAATAAAAATCAAAATCAAAATATTCTTCTTTGTTAAGTATTTTAAATTCATTAAAAATGGTTTTGCTAATATATAATTAACTATTTTACCATTAAATTTAATGTTAATTAATTAAAAATCTAAAATGTAGTCTAAATCATTAAAAGGTGAGAAAAATATATAAATCATAAGAACATTTTCATTAAAAATATTTGAGCATTTTCACCTATGTTCAAAATACAAAAGAGACTATCTACTATTACTTGTGTATATAGAGATGCTATAATAAAATCCTTTTCACTTATTAAAATCAATAAACAAATATAAGTAAGAAATAAAAGAAAAATTAAAAATTAAAAAATATAAAATATAAAATTTAAAATTAAAATATTTAAAATATAAACACATAAAAATTATAAAATCCTACACTTATATTAGTATAATTAAAACAACATAAAAGCATAAAAAAGTAAAATCATCGAAAAACTTAATAAAAACCTAACAAAATCAATAAAAAAATCTGAACACTATAGCAAATAAATAAATCTACGCTACTATCTTTATTTAAAACAATTTTCCTCCCTAAGTTTAATCAACACTCCTTGTACATATTACCACTATACACATTAGTAATTGGTGTATAAATAAACAAACTTAAAAAAATATGGTTGCTTATCTCGATTGCCACAACGATACCTCCTACTTCTAGAGAGGATATGTTGTGGCATCTTTGAGCCAGCTCCTATAGGACATGGTCACTAATTGATTATCAATGTCCTCTATAAATATAAGGACTGAAAGCAACATTTTCATCCCCACGACACCTCATGTACCAACATTTGAGAAGCCTTAACGACGAGGATTCCACATTGTCAATTAAGAACATTTTCATATGGTTTAGATACGACCTTAACAAGATTGATGTATTGAGAATTACGATTTGAGTTCCCTTGGTATTGTTTCTTGGTGTGTTTTTTTACTTATTTTGTATCTTTATTTACATTTTTAAAGAGTGACTGCAAGTGGAATGAACATGTTTGGAGTTTGTATGCGGTCTATAGAATGAAGACGACTTCTTATTTATTGTGGTATATAATATATATGTATATATATGTACAAGCGAGCTTCCTTTCTAATATTTTCTATTATTTTTCTCTACTTTTATTCTTTGAAATTTTATGAGTTATTGTAATGCAAGCATTATTTGTACAATAGTGGCATTTTATGTGGATTTGTGTGTGTGTGCTTATGTGTTCGATAATGAATTTGGGCAAAATTTGAATACAAAGTAGATAAATCACATATTCATCACTGGATTGAAAACCTTCACTTCTCACTCTATTTTCCTTTTACTACACTCATTCTCTTATGATGTGCATTTTGGACTTGTAATATGTAAGGCTTTTGCACTGTTATTTTTTTCTATAATTCGTTCCAAAGTATAGTTCATACTCTTGGTGCAAAAACACACTCCTATATTGATTTCATTCAAATGTTTGTTGTATCATAATAAGGGATAAATAATGATTACAATGAATCTCAATTCCTCTATACAAGATATATATCATTTCTAGGTATCCTCTAGGAATTGGGATTCCATTTCAAAGTGCAAATGTGAGGGATATAGTTTTCTTCGACATTTGTTAATTCTTAGATAATTGTTATAACTTGTACACGTAGGTGCAAATGATCAGAGGATATCCTTATTCATTTTAAAATATGGATAACAGATGAATATTATTTATCTATGTGTAATTTAAAATAAATAAATATACATAAATTAAAATAGGTATAAAATTGATATTTTGATATATCAGATATTGATGTATATCTTTTTGTATGTGAAAGTTAGTACAAGGAATGTTCAAATGAAATAAAGTAATATATTTATTTCATAACAATTTTGTAGAATTATTACAAACAAACATATAATTATTTTCAAATATACAAATGCTGATATAAATTTATGGACATCAATGTAATATTTATATCTCTATCTTTTTTTTAAATGAGTGCAGATACACGCACACAAATAGATGTTGTAGTGTATCAGACACAAATATATCTATATGTGTTTATGTATTAAAGATGGTGTAATTTTTATCTAGATGAAATAAATACACTAAATTTATTTATTTATATCAGTTGTATCAAATATGATTACCAATAAATATATCACCATTGCTAAAATAGATGCATGGATACAAAATCAGATTTTGATGGATACGTTATCAATATCCGTATCCATTTAAAATGAATGTGAATGTAAATGTCAATATATATCTATGGTTGTATGTATATATACATATGTATATGTGTGTATGTATATAGATATATGATAGCAGATCGGATACAAATGTATCCATATTTAAAGACCATATAAGGAAGCGAATCATATACAGATGTATCCACATGCTTTGAGATATCGAATTGAAATGCATATACTACATATATTTATTTTATCTCATTAAATTAAACATGCTTAAAAAATAATTGTATTAAATTATTTACTTGTATATATGTAGATGGATAGAAAAAATGTCAAAGAATAATCAGTGTTATATGATTTATTCCTAAAAAATAATAATGAATGTAATAAAAGTTGCAAATTTAAGGAATCAAGTAAGGATAATATTTGTTGTTATATATTTAACTATGGAAGATATTACGACATATATTAAATTATTCGTCTGTTATAGTGACAACTTGTTATTTTACTATGCTAACACATTGAGTTGACACGCTAAGCAAGGATCGGTTCGAGCTCAACTGGACAAGATTATCGAACGGATGAGTTAGTTAAAACCTATCGAGATCGACTTTCCTAACAATCCTAATGCTCACGATGGCGAGGATAATCGAGAACCTTCTTCCCACTTCTTTTTTTCTTTCTTAAAAAAAAATTTGAAGTAATAAAGGAAGTGGACCTAAACAATGCAACATGAGGATCCTTCGCGTGTTCGGAGTTGGATATGATGAGTTACTCTAATCCAATAATTTAAACATTTGAAACCTAAAATATAACGTATGCATTTTAAAAAAGAGGGGAACATGACTATTCTTTTAAGAAGACAAATCACATGTTGTATCTTTTTAAACAAAGAGGAGGAGCACTTAGCCCTAAAGTCTAAACTTGTTGTCAATGAGGGTTCGGACAATGCCACCAAAGTCGAGTTGATTCCACCTCCCCTTTTGCCCACCAACTTTAATTTGCCTTTGCTTTCAAATCACACGTATACTCATTTGCACTCCTCTCCTCTTCATCTTCTTTTTTAATTATTTGAAATTTTCCCAACTAAATCTTACTAAATCCATTTTTTTCTACGGAATTCAATCCAAATATATGTTTGTGGCCGAAAAAGAGATCGAGGAGAAGAATATAATGTTGATTATGCCAAATATAGCAACATATGTAGACAATGTTTTTTTAAATGTTAAAAAGGTACTTATACTTATCAATATTCATGTATATATATATATGAATTTTTTAAAAGGCAGAGCATAATAACTTCACTATGGGGACAATAACGTAACACTCGAATATGAACTACCTTAATCCGAAATCGAATCTGACCCGACTTGGGTCTGCGTGACCCGATAAAAATCTGATTAATATCGAGTAAGCTCGAATAGATCCATAGATCAGACTCCGTTCGAAAATCTATTAACTAAAAACCGATCACGTTGTACGTCGTGTCACCGGAAAAGTCAGTGATGTGATCCGAACGACAGAAATGAATGAAGACCAATACTAATTCTATTTCGACAAACTAAAACCAACGGAATTGGTCATTTGTTTATTGGCATCAAAATCATATTTTCTGATTTCTTAACCCATTTTATGTTATAAAAATATGAATATTATACTCATTTTGATCGTCACTCCGAGACGGTTGAAACAAGTTCTTATACGTTCGAATGGGATCGGAAAGTCACTCCCATCCGTCTCAGGGACGTAGTTGGAGTTTTGCCAAGCTATCTCCTGGACTGTTGTACTACCATTTTCTATAACGTCCCAGGATATGGGTTACCCATTTACACAATATTCACATTATTTGATTCACGATTGATCACATTGAGTTACTGAAAAGTAAGAAAAGTTTTTTCATGATTTGAATGACTTTTACAATAATATCATAAATCACATCAAGACATGTGTCATCAAAGAAATATTTTCCTGTGGTGTCCCGGGATCTGGATTAACCGTTTATATAACGTTTACTTTATTTATCTCACGATTGATCACATTGAGTTACTAAAAATGAGGGAAAAAATTTTCACGAGTTTGAATGACATTCATAATGATATAATAAGCCACATCAAGAGATGTGTCACCAAAAAAATATTGCATAAAATTTCCATATCATATAACATGTATCAAAAGAGAATTCATCATTTTATGCATGTATCCCAAAAAAATGACAAAAGAAAAAATAATCACAATATTCCAAATGAGGGTGTATACTCATGGATAGACAGAGAAGTGTGAAATATGAACCTAATCAATTAGTCGGCACAATTAGCATAAAAATACAAACGTCCACAACAACGTTCCAGACTCCAGAAACTCATAATACACCACAAATAAACCCGAAAAATTCTTTTCATGCTTTTTAGTAACTTAATGTGATCAATCATGAATTAAATAACGCAAATGTTGTGTAAACATATAACCCAATTCCTGAGACGCTACAAACGATATGCCAACGCCTATTCTCTCTTACACTCATTTTTGTACTAGTATCATTCTTCCTCAGAGATGGCTCTTGAATGTTCTGTATCGTGAAAAAAAATGAGAAAAGAAAATAAAAAATGATCTTGCATCGAAGTCAAATCTTAACAAATATATATTTTTTTAAATTTTGAAACAAGTATAATGGTGATGTGGGACTGGGCAAAGAGAAAAAGCACAATCTTGGGGAAGTAGATGTCCAACTTTGATTCTAGATGTCCTAATTAATCCAACCATTGTGATAGATTGTGGAAAAAGCAAAAGTATCATTTTGGGAGAATAATAGTTGGCTTCTTTAATTTAGGGGCAGTTGTACAGTTTGGTGGTGGTGGTAGAGACCCATGAGATGAGGAGAAGGGAACAATGACACATGATGCTTAATTGGTCATAATGTCTTCTCCTAAAGGAGACCAAATAGTACCCCACCTTTTGCACCAACTCTTTCTCCTTCTATTTTATCATTAAAATATTATATGTTAGCTCTCCCATGTCCTTTGCACCATTTCATCCTTCTTTATCTTTTTGTGGGATTTCTCACACAAACATCCTCTTAATTGTTTGGTCTTTAAGGAACTTTCATGCTTGTATAAACTTTTCTATGTAAAACTGAAAGAGAGTGTTTTTATCGTGTGACTAGCATGTGTTTGAGTTTGAAGTTCGTTTGCCTCAATAATGGATATGGAAGGTCCACAATCAAGAGAAGTAGACAGGTATATGCGTCGACCTCGACAGGTAGGGCTATTACTAAAGAAGGCAGAGGAGATTGTCCTCGGATGGTTGCTTTCCCTTTATTGGGTGGACCCTAAGGAGCTGTGGGTAATTGCCTCGAAGACCATGACCTTGATAAGGTACACAGATACAGAGAAGAATCGTAGTGATGAATAATGAGTATATATGAGATTGGAAGATTTTGACGAAGATGTCGAGAAAGGATCAAGACGAGGATTTACAGTAGCATATGACGACCGATGATTTTACGTCCACTCTTTGGCTTTCTCCTCGTATATTACGAGAATGTACTCATGATCTGGGTTTGCGACACAAAGGAGAGAGCTAGAAAACAAGGTTGAGGAGGACGGATCTCTTCCCTTGAGAGGTTTATAGGGTAAGATGTCGAGATGAAAGCTGCATCTTTTTTGAGTTTGAGTAAATAATATCATGATCTACTTTAGTTCTTTCATGGAGTAAAGCAATGTGAGAAAAATGGTTAGGCAAAGGAGACACGTGGGGCCCACCAAAGCGACCAAATCCCCGACAATGCCACATCTAATGTCCGCCCCCAAACCCAACATCCAATCGTAACCGTCGGATTCACCTGCCACGTGGCACCCGCCCGCATCCCTCTTCCCTCCCTCCCTTTCCAATCCAAGCCTCGTCGTCATCTCCCCCACCCCTATAAGGCACCGTCTTCCTCCCAATTCTCCCCCAAATCCCCCAAACCCTAACCCTAATGGCGGAGCAGGAGGAAAGCGCCTCGGTGCAGTCTGGCCTCGACTTCGAAGAGACGGAGCTGAAGCTCGCGCTCCCCGGCGAGCGGAAGCGTGGCTTCTCGGAGAGCCTCGGGCTGAGGCTCGGGAGGGACGATGATGATCTGAGCGGGAGCGACCGGGACGACCGATCTGCGGACTCGTCGGAATCGAAGGTTTCCGGTGGATCCAGAGCGCCCGTGGCTAAGTAAGTCGTGTGGCGTTTTTCCTGGTGGTTATTGGAGGTGTATACTGCGATCTTCGGTTTCCGGGATATGAGTATTGGATGGTTTTCGTTGATTTGCTTGTTTTGTGAGGGAAAGTAGTTTTCGTGATTGAAAGATGTGTTTTTGTTGGTAGAGGAAGTGGTTTTTGCAGGGTCTTGACTGGAATTTCTGCAAAGGGGGCGGCTTTTAGTTGGATCGTCTTTTGGGTACGGATTGTTTTGGGAATTTACTGTTTGATTCATTCTCGAATCTGGAAGTAGGGGTCTTTATGGAAAAATCTAGCTTGATTTCGTTCTTGTGCAAAATTTTGGACTTTGTTATAAAGCCTTAAGAATGGAATTGGAGAAAGTTTTTGCCTGTTTGGATAGGTTATATATCCTACGAGGGATCCATATTGTTTATATGATCTTTGTTTCCGAGGTTCGTGAATATGAAGAGTTTGCATGGACAACTGCCAGACTAATTAAGTTGGTCTGATATGATTATTTTGGTCCTGCTTAAATGGGAATGCTTTGTTTGTAGGGTTCAACTTGTTGGGTGGC
Source organism: Ottelia alismoides (assembly GCA_037367405.1). NCBI lineage: Eukaryota > Viridiplantae > Streptophyta > Magnoliopsida > Alismatales > Hydrocharitaceae > Ottelia > Ottelia alismoides. Next base: position 436,813 of record JAZKJV010006309.1, on the reverse strand, counting down.
CACCTTTGGGACCTTTCAGGAAGAATGCGCTCAAGAGCTATAGGTATGTCAAAGTTGCAGTGGATGGTGCACCCTATTTGAGGAAGGTGAACCTTGAGACGTACAACAGTTATGATGAGCTTCTGGGAGCACTGGAGGAGATGTTCTTATGCTTCACGATTCGTAAGTGTGTTTCCTTTTCTTTTCACTGGTATTTGAATTTGTATGGAAGTTAAATTCTTCCGAGCCTTGAGTGGATTGCTTTCTTATTTTGTGATTGATGATTACTCTTTGTTGGCATGTTAAAGGGAAATTTCAGGATGAACTGAAACTAGTAGACTTGGTGAGTGGAATTGAATATGTTCCGACTTATGAAGACAAGGAGGGTGATTGGATGCTTGTTGGAGATGTTCCTTGGAAGTAAGATTTTGATACGCATTCATTAGTTCATGCTGTCTTTTCTTTTACTTTTTTCGGATTTAGGGGCTTCTGATCCTCTCTAGTTGTGTATTAGAAAGGAGTGAATATAGACAATAAGTGCAAAAAATCAGTTTTAGTTTCTAAGACCTCATGTTATATGGCCTATGAGAATCATGCACTTTTTAGAGTTCTTAGAACCTGTATAGACTGAAAAGAGGAGAAATCTGATAGGGGCCTATAGTTGCTTGTAATTTTTTATTGTAGCAAAAGAGTCTTAGTGGAGGTGATTCTAAGGTTGCTAAAACTGAATTACATCGTATCTTGTATGCTAGCTTATATGAATCGAATCTAATTTTCTTTTCTTCTTGCAGAATGTTTGTGGAGACATGTAAGCGTCTCCGGCTAATGAAGGGCTCTGAGGTTGTGAATCAAGGTGGGATGGCTTTTTTATTTTATTCTAGTATTGATAGGTGTTCTTGCTACCCAAATATGTGATTTCGTTTTGCTTATTGAAATGGTGCCAATCATGAAAAATAATTATCATTTTCCAGCTGTTGATTCTATTTTCTTTTAAAGCAAGGGAAGTTTGGTACGAAATTATTGACCAACGTTGATTCATAATGTCTTGTTTTGTTCGAATTTCGAACGTGGGGGTATGGGGCTTGTGACCGTGACCGACCTCTCCCTACACGTTGTATTCCTTGCTCCTTTGACGTAACTATACCCTATCATCCAACAAGGTTTGGCAGCTTTTGCCTTATTGTATGACCCCTGAGTCTTCAACCTCAATTATCTGGAGGAGAGGGGTTTCCAGGTCCCATATATACAACTGTCAGGTAAAGCACGATAAGATTGTCCTGCTTAAATATTATAATGATGCTAAAGATTGCCAGTGTACATATATCTTCAGGGAGATTTGCAGTGTTCTATTGCTGGCATGAGGATGATTGTGCCAAATCCCTGAGCTGCACGAGTTCTCTTGCTTCATTCATTAACCCCGGAATTCATACACACATCGTGTGTGAGTGGTCAAAATTAGACCGTGCAGAGTGCAGATACATTGAAGATTGGTCCTTTGCCTCTTACACCGAAAATTCTTTGCTTAACTCATTATGCTCCTGCAAATAAAACAACGAACTTACAGCGATATTAATTTGTATTCCTCTGTGGTGGTTTTTTGGTCTTGAAGTTTTGGCATGTCTACAACCTTTTGTTTTTGAATGACCATTCCAAGTACTACTTTAAGAAGTGAAAAAGTAACTGATTCCTTGTATTTGTTTGGTTAAACTTGCAGCTCTGGAGTTAGCGCCGCAACGTGCAGATGTGAGATAAAACCTGCAGCATTTGATGCCGTTTCAGTTTGTGCAAAGCCATGTATAGGGGATTGTTTTTCTTTGTTCTTCACCGGAGGTGTCCATTTTTGTTTGTGCCTTTTCATGGGACTTTGAGATCAGAAAAATAAGATATATTGTTATGGCTGCCAAAGAGGCCTCTTTGTTTGCGTGTTCTTATTAACTGATGTTTTGGAGATTTAACCTCATTCCAATGTCCGTGCCTTTATGTCGATCCAAAAATGTAGTTACATTTATGGCTATTTTGGTCCCATATATACATATTGGGGGTTTTATTACCAGTACTATATTCCTATAATATTTATAATAAACCGTCTGTCTTTCCTTGATCCACAACTCTATTGTCCTCTCCCTTGCCCTCGTGTGAGCTAACGAAGCTTGATCAAATTAGCTCATTTAAGCTGTTGGAGGTGAAACCAACAATAGTGGTGAGGGATTAAAATAGACCTTTCATACCCTCCTTCCCTCTTCCCCTCCTCCACCATCCTCTCTCAGACGTTCCAACCTTCGTCCCACTACCTCGCACCGCTCGACCTCCAGCTCCCCTCCCCTGTGCTGCCTAGGATCTGCACCTCCCATTATTCCGTGCCTCTCAGACCTCCGAACCCCCTTCAAGTGCGAGTCAGATGTGAAAACAAAAGCTCACGAAGAAAAATAAATGAATTCATCAACATAAAACGCACAATGTAAGAAAAATACCAGATGGTCATCACAAAAACATACTATTATGTTCTTTCAATATCACAAACTGAAACATCACAAGATCAACTTCCGAAGCAACATCAAGTCCCTACAGATGCTGCTAAAAGGAATCCATACCTTGACCCTTGCATTATCGACGAGCATTATGAGTGGCACGGTTCTGCGCCCTCTTGAACTGGCAGCTGTTCACCAGGACGTATGACCTCCTCAGAGCATCCTCAAGCTGTTCTAGATGCTTTCTTGTTTCAAGGTACTTCTTCAATTCTGAGATCCTGAGCTGCTCGAGGAGGTTTCCAATTAACTTCAGATGCTGTGCGAATTTCCTGCAATTCTTCTTGTGCATCCCCGCTGTGTTCGCCGCCGTCACGATCACACCGATGAGCATCCCGGCATCCAGCCCTGTGAGATGTGCCACAGTGGCAACTTGTCCCAACTGATCCCAACTAGATGCCATCTTTAATCCAAGTCCAAACCCAAAAAGAATCTGAATCATAATCCCCGGAATCTCAGCAGCCGAACTCCAGAACACCACCAAGTTCACAACTTCAACGGGCTAATCAAGTTGGTATCTGCCGTTTTGCATCTTTCAGCAGCCGAGATGCCATCTTTCGACAGATCCGACGAACCCTTCTTGTTTCTTCGGGGGATTTGGGCAAAAGGTCAGATCTTTGAGCATCCCAGCAAAACCAGAGATGATCCACAAAGAGGCTTGCCTTCTCCTCTACCTCAAAAAAAATGGATAAATTCAACCGTCTCCAAATAAGCCAATTACTATAGATTTATTGGATTGATTATTATACCTATATTTCAATAAAAGAATAAAAAGTAATGGGTATATTATGTCATTATTTGGTATCCTAAATATATCGTTTATTATTAAAATGGGTGAGTTGAGGAATAAATGAGACGGTTGAATCAAAATGATTCTCATTTTTAAAGTTCGATTTATGTGGGAGGACAATATAAAAGAGATGGGGTCTGATCTTGAAGTTGGTTTATTGGTGCTAAAGGAGGTGACACCTGGTGCCTGAAGTTGGTTCATTGGCACTCTAGCTCGTTTGGTAACCGGGTTACCTGGGGTTAGACCTGGCCAACGGGCTGGGGGCCCGCCCGCCCAGCCCGCTCATGGGCCGGGCTTGGGCTTCGAAATTTAACTACGGGCCGGCCCGGCCCGGCCCGCAAAAAATAAAAAATATATAAATATATGTCAAATTATACATATATTAATATGATATGCTTTAAGTTTTTCATTTATGACACTAGTTTTAAATAAAAATTCAATGAATTACATGTCAAGTAACATGTAAAGTACGTATATTAGTTATATGAAGTATAGATGTTATTAATAAAATCATTTATACGTATGAAATACCATTAAAAAAATCAATGAAAAATGGCCAAAATGGGCCATGGGGGCCCATGGGCGGGCTTTGGACAGAAGTTTTTTAACCTCGGCCCGTTCGGCCCGGCCCATGGGCCGGCCCGGCCCGCAATTTGGCCAGGTCTACTCGGGGTAACCCGGTTTACCCCCCTCTTTTTATGGAATGAAATTCTATTATAAATCATAGTGACATCACATCACATTCTTTACTCCAACCCTCTCCAACCCTCATAACCATCTCAAACAACTACTATTCCAATCAGGTTACCCCAACCCTCCCCAACCCAGCAACCAAACGAGCCAGAGTGCAATTCGAGGAGTGAGGGTATACGGACGACAACAATCGTAGGATCATTACGGGGCCCTCAGAGATGGAGGTAGCGTGGCCCGAGTCTGGGGGCGAGTGAGAACTAGACCTGAATAAGAGCACACTGCAACTGCTAACGGTTAGGGGATGATGAGGAAGTAAAAGGGTAATTACATATAAATTTGACTCAACATGATCATATTTTTTGACGGAATCTATTGTATTTAAAGGTCAAATAGATGGGAGTTAATTAAATGATCCATGATATTAGAGTTAGTATATTTACTGGGATCATAGGATAGATACGAATTATATATCAGATATTAAATATTAATCGCCCCGATTCAAATGCTATTGGAAGCGTCGAAATTAATAAATAGCAATTGATAAAAAGAGATACTTTTTGCTGAAACGAATAATTTCGCCGTTGCTATTTGGACAAAGGAAAGAGGGAGGGAGACTCAAGGTTTTAAAAATGGAACCGAGCATTAAATCGGACACATATCGGCTGTTAGTTTTTATGGTCAGACCAGTGGAACTCACCGATTGAACTGGTGATGACGTCGACAGTTTAAAAAATTCAGAAAAGTTTGAACCGTTATATTATTGGTTTGGTTCGTACGGTTCAACATGTTGAACCGAGTTAGACCAGTATACCCTGCCAATAAATACGAAAAATGCTATATCATATCTTTCGAGGATTTGTTTACTCTTGTCCTTACAAGTTTTTTCAATAATACTTATACCATTATTTTTAATACAATTGCATGTGTCCCCTATATTTTTACAAAGTCAATAGTAGTGACCTTTTATTTGTATACTTACGCTCTTATTTTATACCAACATAAGGATGATATTGTGAGTTATTTTAAAAAAATATAGGAGCATAAGTGAAACTGCTTAAAAGTTAGGGGTATACATGTTATTAAAAAAACTCGAAAGAACGTAACAATCATGTTTCGTAAAATTTATATAAATACATATATGTGATGTAAAAAATTAATAATTTTAAAACTATTTAAACACTAATTAACAACAAGTGTCGTGAATTACTGATTCTCATAGTATGATTATGACAATACCTTCTTCTTTTTTATTGTTATAAGTGGATAACCCCATACATAATGTGGGAAGAGAGATGTAATGTCCATATGACAGGAAGGGACAAGCGATAATGAGTTATTGACACAAGTGAAGGAGAACAGATAAATGGTTACTATACTATGTGTTAGAATGAGAGTAGATCATGAATATTTCTGAAAAGTTTGTATTTTATTAATTTATCGTAAATTTTTTGTCAAAAAAATACATGGTTGAACCGATGGTTTGGTTCAATTGGTCCAACCCAGTTTTGATCGATTTTGTATGCTTTTTACTTTTTTGAATAAAAATCGGGTAGTTGGACCATTTTCCTCCGATTCTTAGTTTCATCAGTTCAACCGACCGGTTCTGTTCGATTTTTAAAACCTTGGAGACAGACCTCTGAAAGAGAGATGCGAATAAGGGGGAGAAAGACATGCATGGAGAGGAGAAGGTTTTAAAAATCACACCAAATTGGACCAAGAATCGAAAAAAAATCGTCCAACCGTTCGATTTTTTCATAAAATAATATTCATTCAAAATCGATCAAATCTCGTTTGGATCGCTTAAATCCGATTGAAGCAATTGAACAAAAGTACCAGTTCAATCACCCATTTTATGATAAAAAATAATTTCTAATAATTTGATAAAATGTAAGCTTTTAGAAACTATTCATAATACAGTTTCATTTTACCCTATAGTATAGTACTTCTTTATCTCTTCTCCTTTTGCATGTGCCAATGACATTATTGCCCGTCCTTCCTGATATACAAGCATTGCATCTCTCCTTCTACATTGTGCATGAGGACATCTACTTCCAACAATAACAGACGTAGAAGACGTTGTCATAGTCATGCTAAAAGAATTAAAAAAATTAACAATACTTGTCATTAATTAGAGTTTAAATAATTTTAAAATTGATAAATTTATACATTACATATATGTATTTATATGAAGTTTACAATATATTTATTATGTCTTTTTGAGTTTTTCTAATAATATTTATATCCCATAACTTTTTACCAATCTCACTTGTGCTCCAATATTCTTAAAAAAATAAAATATTATCATTAAGTTGATATAACATAGGAGCACAAGTGTATTAATAAAAAGTTAGTACTATGCATTTTGTAAAAATATGAAGGCTCCCATGTAATTGTAAAAAATAGAGTATAAGTATTATTGGAAAAACTTAATATGACATGAGTGTACAAACTCTCTAAAAATGTGATATAACATTTTTCATATTTATTTGTATGGTATACTGGTCAAATTCGGTTCGAACCGATTGAACCATACAAATCGAACGAACAATACAATTGTTCGATCTTTTCTGATTTTTTGAACTGTATGTCCTATTAATCTGACCATAAAAATAAAAAATCGAAACCTATCAAGATTGATGTCCGGTTCGATTTCCAAAACCTTAGAGAGAAATGTTCCTTAAAATAGAAATTCGTTATCGCACGAAGAGTGAAGAGGGAGAGAAACCGAAGAGGGGGTTTACCAAAAAGGGGGAGAGAGACAAAAATTACCCGAAATAGGGACCACTTTAAAATAATTCCCACAATGAGCATATATCGGCAAACGGTTGCCGCTTCGTGTTTCATGCGCGGCAAACGATTTGTCGTACCACATGTACGGACAGAAGGGGGTCGGAAGTCTAGATTTTGAGCGCATGATGCAACTTTTGGACGCTCCATGTGGCACTGCAATCCGTTTACCACGTGTGGAATACAAAGCGGCAAACGATTTGCTGATTTATATCCATTGTAGGAATTATTTTTAGGGAATATTTTTTCGAAGTCCCCACCCTATTGGGATCAACTCAACCGAAGAGAGAGAAGGAGATCGACAATGGTATGTAAATAGATTACTAAATAATATCAGCATGTGCGACATATTAGAACACACAGATAAAAGATAGCAAAGTACAAACAAAACTGCAAGTTCTCCTTTTCCGTAACAAGTTTTTTACTCTTTCCAGTTGAGTACTGGATTTCGGAAGGGACATTAATACAAGACATACAAATCTCAAACTCGACTGTCAATTCAGAGGAAAAACAGACACAATTGACTATTATGCACAGCTGATTGCTCTTTCTGTATGCTGCTCAATGTTCATACTATAGTTTCCTTCGTATATCGTAATCACGACATAATAATCGTCCGCCGACTCCCTAATACCGGTCAACGGAACGGAATGAATACCGTAAAAAACGATTCTACTTCACTGCCATTTCAAGCAGCCTCCCAGATCTTGTAATCCCTCCCCTCAGAGCACAACCTCCACCTGCGATTCCCGTCGTTGGGTTCGTAATGTCCCGGACCGATCTTAACGATCGCCTTCTCGTCGATCTCGGCGGCGTACACATCACGTTCGGCTCTCCTTATCCTGACCTGCTCAACAGTGCAACTAAGCTGATCAGCAACTGGATTCCAGTTCAGTGAAGTTACTACTGATACGTTTCAGCGCTTACCAAGCTACGGCAGTTGATGTCCAGCCGGCGTCGGATGGATATCAGACTGGCAATCTCTTGCTGGAAGTGGGAGAAGACGTGATCGTAGAACACCGTCGGCGTTCCTGGATGCGTCAAGATGTATGCATACCCTTGCATCTCCTTGCCTCCAGGGAACCTCCAATGTCCCTGCAAGAGAACAGTATTCGCCATATGATCCTATACACCACGAAACGCCCGATCGAAGATTCGAAGTCGAACCTGTGTTGAACCAGTGTCGTGATTCTCGACGAACGTGACCGCACGAGAAGGCCACCATCCTATGACTCCCGGCGGCTTTCCCTTCTCGTCCGATAATCGCCAGTACTCGCAGTTGTCCATGACCTGCAGGACAATCAGCCAGTTCTTAATCCAGTTCTCCTTCCAATCAAATCATATCCTAAAGAATTAAAATCACCATTCATATATAACCCATCAGTGATTTGTGATTTGAAGACACTTACAGCATGGAGTATACCCTTCGTTGTGATGTCGAACGCGCCCGACGTACCGTTCGTGGTGTTTATCCAATCTATTATTCGCTGCCGGTGAGCGTCTTGGTTGTGATCTATCTTCCCGTAGGTATAGCTGAGGGAGTCCCAGAACTCGCCGACCGCGAAGTAAGGCTTGCTGGCTTCCATGTAGTCTTTGATGTATCCTCCCCAGAATCCGCGAACAAAGTCGAGTCTCCATCCGTCATATCCGATCTCGTTCCTGGAAATCACCCCAAGAACAATAAGAACAATTCTCAACAAAATCGATCCGCGTCGCGATTACCGACCTTCTCCTTCCAAAAATTACCTCAACCAGCATAGCCATTTTTTCAGATCATTTCTCACAAACTCCTGCGAATGATCGATGTTCGGTGCGGCATGAAACTGCTCTCCGCTGCTCTTGTTGCCCCTTCCCTGCACGAAACAAAGCATAATTCATCACATAGTCGAGTCGTATATGAATGCGATGCGGGTTCTTTTGTTCCAGATTATATCAGAAAGAACATACACACACCTGGAAATGCGGATCATCAGAAACAACAGCCCGGTCATCCCAATTCAACTGGCCACCAAATATATTCCAGATCCCGTTCCCGTTCTGGTAATGCGCGCAGCGATGATTCAACACGACGTCGCCGACGACTTTGATGTCGAACTCATGGAGCCTGTTTATGAGGTTCTTGAGATCGTCCACGCTTCCGTAACTGGACAAGGATCGGTACAAAGAATATACATATCAAAGTCCTATGTACAAAGTCGCGGAAACACAATCAGTTGTCCCCAACTTACCTGGAATTTAAGTTGTAGAGATCCTTCGGCATGTACCCCTGTGGAGAGATCGATTCGGTGGGTGGCGGAAGCCACACCGCGGTGACGCCGAGGTCATACAGATCGCTCGCTTTACCGCGGAGGTCGGCGTACCACCTTCCTGATCTGTGGGACTCCCAGTTGAACCCCTGGCAGAGTATCTCATATCCCGTACCAGCTCCTGAAGTGATCCGAATCGAAGGCTGAGCCAATTCGGATTCCGATACGAGATCTTCGACAAAGCTCGGAGTGGAGCTCCTGAAGATGCTGTAGGCTTCCGCAGCCAACTTCTCGATCTCCTGCAGAATGCTCTCCTGCGCTTCTTTGCTGGTGGTGATCATTTTCTTCTCTGCGGATATATCGGTTACCAGGTTCCTTATTTCATTGATGATCTCATCCGTGGAAGCCGGTTCTTCTGTTTCCTTGGGATGAATTGCAGTTGATTCAGAAGTTTCGAGGATGCTGGGGAAGGGCGTGCCATTCTCGACGGCCAGAGGGACGAAGAAATCATTTCCCATGTCGCTCAACCAGGCGTTGTCGTCGATCTTGAGAACGAAGAGCACGCCTTGGACGCCGTTGCCCAGCGGGAACACGCCCCAGCTCCCGACGCTGCCGGATTTTTGCTGGAGATTCAAATATACTATGAACACACTATAGCTTTCAAGTTAACTAACTTAACTAACTTTTAAACCGATGAGATTTTGAAATTGTAAGTAACACACCAATCAACAAATAGGACTCGATGATCCACAGTTGGCAATAAGCAATGACAAAACGGATCATGGATTACTTGGAATCACGGAAAACTATTTATTCTAATGATTAATTTGTTCGTCGAAATCGCACCTGTAACGTAGTCTGCAACGCTTTGTTGCGGAAAACTCTTGATTGAGGAGGGAATGGAGCTGCCGGCACTGCCCATCTCTTGGTTTCATCTTTGCAAACACCCCAGTGCAGGGTAACCTTGCCCGGTACATCCGTGTCGAAATGAAGAAATCTTTTCTGCTTCCGCGCGCTTCTCGTGATGGATATTGTCGCAGAATTCTTCACCGTCTCCTCCTTGACGATGGCGTATTCCTCGTAGAATCCTTCAAGACACTTGTTCTTGCAAACTCCTGCAGTATCTGTTTCATTTTTCCCATGACATCCGTCCGATTCGATGAGGAAGTTGGGAATTTCAGCAGACGCTCCTGAAGCACAGTATCATAGAATCAAAATCAGGAAGATCGAATCGAACGCGGCAATATATCGATCGATTGAATGAAGTAAAAACCTTGCCATATGTTGACGTGCTTCTGTCCGGATTTGCTCGAGCAATCTTTTCGAGAGAAATTAGACAGAGGAACTGTGAAGTCTCGCCCTTGATTATGATACCATTTTCCAGATTGCTCTTCCTGCGTTGATAGAAGTAAGTATACCATTGTGGCAATTCACACTGTTGAATGTTGAAAAAAAGAAGATTGATGATCACAACCTTGAGGACGAAATGGATTGCTGCGACCGGACTGTTGAGATCTAAGTCGATCCTCACTTCATTGAGTGTGTTTCCTACTAAATCCGGTGATGACTTCTTCATCGGTGTCTCCATTGCATAATCCTACGAACAAATAAAAAAATCAAAGCACGTACGCCATAATAGACCGTCGAGAAGTTAAAAAGAACAGCTCTTATATCTATACCTTAATCGGAGCAGAACCTGCAGGTGCAATATTATCAGGAGGTATATCCCATTCACTGTCGAAGTCACACAAGATCTATCATTCAAAATCTCGCGAAAAAAAACGCCAAAATTGGAGTTTATATACATCTCTATATACGTGATCGAATGACATAAAAGATTCAAGCAACGTGTATAACTAGTTCGAAATACGGGTGTATACCTGTCTACGTCGTCGTAATACGTAACACCCCAATGCAATACCCAATTCCCCTGAAGATTGCAGCCTATGATTAGCTTCCTCTTCCCTCCGTCATCCTCACTCCCAGGATCCAGCCTCACCGAGACCTTCCCCTCCACCTGAATTTTTCAAAAATCTTAATGTGCTATATTATAAATAAATATACACATATTCCAGTAAACATAGTACTAGGATACCATTAGAAATAACTAAGAACCCTTGAAATTACACACATGGCCTTTCAGTACATATCTAAGTCGGATGATTATTTTTAAACCATTTTAACGTTTCTCTACGATTCCTTCAACATGAAGATAGGAATCAAAATTGCTCCTACGACCTTAAACATAGATTATATAAGATCTACCTTCGTAAAACTGTGGAACAAAGTGAAACTTTAAAAGGAGTCCTCGAAAAAGAAGAAAAACTAAAGTTGTGACCAACCACCTAACCTTGTGTACTCTGTTCAAGGTGAAGGTCTCCTCGAACAGGACCTCGCTGGATTCGGCACTCCCCCCGCGTACCGATTCAACCACCTTCGACTGCAGATCGGCCAGGCTTGCCCGCACAACGCAGCGGAGGCTCTGCGGATCGAAGCTGCATCGAAGACCTCTTGCGAAGCTCCGCGACCGCAACCCGAAGCATCGGCAGCTCGACAACGAAACCTTCTCCTTCTGCAGAGGTGGGAGATGCCTCCGATCTCCATCATCCCATCTGAAGGACCGATGGAGATGAGGACTCACTTGCGCAGCCAACATTACTATAAAATAGACGAAAATGGGAGGAAGCAATGAAAGTATGTGTCTTGGGGGAGGGAGGGGAGATTGAAATATATAGAGGAGGGAACGTGGGTTATTTGCTTCAAACCCCCTCGAGATTGTGGTTTTGAGACCTCGTTGTTTGGATATTTACAGATAGGTCCCCGGATGAAGAAGTAAGCGCTCAAGGTAGGAGGGGCCTTCTTACGATCAGTGGAACTACAGGGACCCACTGGTTATTATTGAAGTTTGAGGGGGTAATGAATAAAGTAGGCGATGAAGTGGGCGGCCTTCTGGATTGGAGGGATGAGGCGGTGCGGTCAGAGGGCGGCGTCCAAAGGCCGCGGTTCTATTTTTATCCTGTGGGATGACATCCGGGCCCACTTTTTTGGACCCCGGAGTGAGTACCCACTCATATTTCGTCATATTAGTGGTAATATTATCGATATTAATAATAATTAATCATGCATCAGATCTGATTAACGTAATCCACCCAGCAATAAACCACAGTCCAGATGGCTGTCCTCGATCATGGGATGCGACGATACTGCTCCTGCTCTTTTGGTCCATCATCACACCCATTCCATCTCAGTCGCACCCTCGTGGGAGCTCTGTTTTCTTCTGATGGTCTTCTTCGAAAGCTAATGACCTTCTCTTTCTTAGTTTCATTAGAATAGTCCTGCACGTTCTGGGAACTTTCCCAGATGATGATATGATAACGATGGTGACGAATATATGATGAGGCGATATACACTGCTGCTTGGCTGATGAGCAGCAAAATATAATGCAGGGAGGAGATAAGGTGATGGATAGGGGACCGGGGAACGATGGAGATGAGGAAAGAAAGGGGCGTCGGTGCAGCAAATGAGATGAGTACAGCTGCAGGTGATGCGTGGGATCATGGGTTATCTTTGTTGGGGGGCGGTGCCACGATTCACGAGGGCGAGATCCCACGTGGGAGCCCTCAGTTCATGCAGCTGGCCATACCATTGGTGGGCGCTTGTTGTGCCGTCTCGGGTTCGGGTCGGGTCGGATCCATCGTCTTGGACATCAGACTGTTGGTGGTGCTGATCTTACGTGGATGTTATGTCTCATGTCTTAATTCACTTAAATGGATTAGAGAACTCAACGTCCTAAATGGTTCCACTGCAGAGTATAAAAAATCGGATCGGATCTCTCGGTTGGACCGAGAATCAGTCTTGACTCGGTCGGTTCAGCCAGTTTTATATAATTAATTTAAAAGAAGGAAAATAAAAAATTGGGTCCGACCACGGGTTGACTCGGGTGGTCGGGCCAAATTGACCTAATTTTGATTGTTTGGTAAATTTTCAAAAATAAAAGTTTAAATAATGAAATAATATGGTTTTTATCACTTGCGCCCTTCTTAACTTCTGCTATATCAGTTACGTCCCTCTCCTTTTTAGAATATAAGTCGTGCCACTACTTTTTTAGAGTAATTTTTTATAAGCGACTATAAATAAATTATCACAATATGACATTCATATATAATGCTAGAAAATGTGGCTAACATTTGGAGAGTTTTACTCGAAATAGACAATTATGTTATTATATTTATAGGTTGACATTTTAAATGATTATTCCATTGTTATATAAATACATACTTACATGTATGTATCTGATTTTATCGGTTCAAAAAACCGATTTTGACCGGTTAGACCAGTAAATTAAGCCCGATCCGATTTTTCTGAATTGATAACTCATGCTGACATCCGACCAGTTTCGAACGATGGTCCGACCCGATAACTGGTTCAATGTCCAATCCGATTTTTAAAACCTTGATCCATTGCATTGAGTTGAATTTTGAATAAAAGATATTGATATTAGGTGAGCTAAATCCCGCAAGTGTCACATAAAAATATCAAAATAATATTAATAAAAGGAGGTGGAAGAAGCTATTTTAGCTCCCACGTGAAGGCGTCTCAATTATACCCATACATAGATACACACATAGATATATACCCTTCCCAATAGGCATAGGAATCAATTATAACTAAAAAGGCAAATTTAAATAATACCTTTTTAAGAAAGACTTGCATAAGAATGAAATTTCTTTTAACTAAAAGCATCAACTATAACAAAATAAGATCGATATCTATTTCGATAATAATTCAAGTCGTGCATTAATATTTCAACGAGTTGTTGCTTACAAAAAGAAACGTGTAACAAAGTTGTCAAGTATGGGCATGTATATGTAAAGTCACCATCGATTTATGTGAAAAATAATATAACAACCTGTAAAAAATTATCAATTAGGACAATTTCCATGTACAAATAAACTTGTACTTATGAAAACAATATAATGACTTGCAAAATGTACTAAAAATGTTGTATAATTGCAAAAAACGCATTTACAATATATTAAACGATATAAAAGAACGATGATTAGATAAACTCGTATCTACGAAAACAACCATATAATAACTTGTTAAAAATGTGAGTGTGTTTGCATATTTTCATTTATGGATAGATTTTTATTATGGATTATTGATTGTTGAATGAAATAAGTTGTGGGTGAGGTGTTATAACTTTCCCTGCTATATTCACAGTGTTCTCGTTGCGATATGTTTCATCATTTATTTCCAATAAGAATTGTATATTAACAATGATAAAGAAAGATATTAACGGATAATCTTCATTCTATAACTATTGGCAACAAATATTACTATAATTTACAAGAACAAATGATTATTTTTACAGTGAACAATATTCATTATAAACTAGTGTGTGACCCGTGCTTTGCACGGGTAAACATATCTAACTGCACGTTAATTTATTTATCATAATAATCTTCGAAAGCATCTCAACTTTCTGAAGTGTGTTAAATAGTCCACAACCAACAATTTGAGCAAGAATCCATATAGCCGACCGTCTTTATAGTGGGTAAAGACTTTGTTCTTTTAAATATTTTTTGAAGCATCTCAACTTTCTCTTCAAAAACTAAATACAAAGAGAGATTAAGTAGAGGGAAAAAGAAAAGAATTTCATTATTTCAAGAGCAACAATTTCTGCTATGAAATTTATAATATGTTGTCAGCAACATCTCCTATCTTCATATATAAATAATATCATTACTCATTATCCTTGTTCACAGATTTCCCCTGCGTATTACACAAATAATAGCACCTCTATTCCAGTTCAAGATTCTAGTTGTAGAGTAATAGATCAGATTGTGGGGTGTGGATGATATCTTACACTTCCCATCATTCTTGGTTGGAGGTCCGCATTTACCTTCTAAACATGGTATCGAAATTACTTCGAGAAGAGTAGCAACAAATGCTTCTTTTTATGTTGCAAGATGCTTGTCTCCTGTATCCCACTCACCCTCGCCAGCTTTATGAACATATCAATACGATGAATTTCATCCACCATCAAATTCAACCACCGAGAGTTTGCTAGTTTCATAATTGCACATGTGAGTAAGAATCCAATGCTTAAAGAAGGGTAATAACAAAAAAGTCACCATTTATACATCTAATTCTAATAAGGTCCTTATATTTAAAATGCAAGACGGTCAGCATCTTCAACATATATAACACTTCTCCCATAAATCTTAAGAAGTAGGTTCATGAAAAGGAATTTAAGAAGCAAAATAGATCATATTCATGTTATACGTAAATTATGAAGAGATGTAAAGTTGTAGTTTTTTTTTGTTATAATACAATCTGGAAGAAGGCTTAAAAAATGCCAATATGGGATTCCCAAGAATCAAGAACCTTTGAGAATGATGAGTTGTTGGCTACCCTCTCCACAGTGACTTCATCTAAGTTTGAAAATTGATAGTATGGGCTTCATGCAAGCGGACAAGGATGTTGACATCATCTTGGATCGCAACGAATTAAGGAAAACATGATCCTCTTCCTTGCATTTAGAAAAAAAATTGGTTACTTGTCGACTTCTTTATTTTTTTTCTGTCGTAGCATCTGTGTCTTCCACTTGGACACATTTATATCTCGATTTTTTTCTGTCGTAGCATCTGTGTCTTCCACTTGGACACATTTATATCTCGATCATTAGAGAGCATCACCCAACTCCAATCCTCACATGTCTTAGGGAACAGATGACATACAGTCCAACTTAGAGCTCGGATTGTATCTGCGGTAATGAGGTACACTTAATTTGCGGCATCTCCACCAACACCAGCTCCCTCCCTCGGTAATGAGGTAGACATGTCTTTGATGTTGTTGAACCCCTCACGAATCTTCTTGTGCATAATCAAATATGCATTGGAAGCTCTGAAATTACTTATGTGTCTTGCATACTATAGAGCAGTATTTTTCATCGCCAACCGTCACCATTTTTTACTGCGGGCCTTCTTGATAAGATTTCTGCACAAATTTAGACATTTTGATAAAGATTTCTGCACATATGTGGTATTACTCGTTGTTTTTGTTATACCCGTAAATTATCATGGGCTTAATCTTTGTTTGGTTGACCCTGAAATTCAAAGATGCTGTCTTCTCCTCGTGATATGAAGCTTGTGGTCTCCAGATTACTTAATTTATTAGGGCTCAACATTGCAGTATACTTCTTCCGATTTAGTTTTTTTTGTGGAAATTCAACTTCTCCTGAAGTCTTCGACTTCGTTATTGGAGGATAACTGCACCTCAAGAGAATACTTGCGCCCAAATATCCTAACAATCTTCCACCATCTTGGAACTGGTTCAAGAGGAGTTTGGCCAAAGCTCCAAAATTCGATGTCGAATCCTTCTGAGTCGTCCGATGGCGATCGTGTTGGAGAGTGAGCACATCACATCTGCTGTATTGATCCAATCCAATGGCTCATGGTCGTCCGGCTGAGCATCTAGCCGGAACACAGCGACAGAGCTTGCCATCTTAACTGCGATGTCCAAACAAACAATAGACGGCCAATTTGATGTTTGTTCAGCATGTCCCATTTCATTAGATAGCCAAATTCGACACCTTCAAAATCTGATTAAATAGCAGGAAGAACTCGTCATCATCGTCTTAAATTAAACACTTTCTGCTTCCAAAAACCATAGACGAAAACCTTTGTGCTTCCTTGCCTCCCCGTCTCCCTTTCCAAATTGGACTACGAACAACACAACACCACCCGATGGAAAACGACCCAATATTTGGAACAATGACCTCAAACAACTGACGCCGTTGTTCTCAAATTGAACTCTCATCAACTTGGGGGCTTTGCCTTACAAAATCTCTACTTACAAAGAAGCATCGCCTCTTTAATTATCCATATGTACACACATATCAACAGAGCCACTCAGGCCTCCGCCATGAAAGGATTCCGGGGAGCTGCTGGTGCGACGGAGTCCATTGCGGACTTCCCGCTTTCCTCCTCCTCCACGTGCCAGAGGAAATGCGCGTACGATCCGTGCACGTAGCTGCGACCACACAACAACCCAACTCCCTGTCAAATCACAATCCAAAACCACATAATCGAACTAAAAGGAGCGGTTCTTAAGCGAATTTTCACCAGTCCTCCGGCGAAGCTTCAATTGCTCTCTGGTAGTAGCCCTCCGCACGCTCTCCATCGTTATGCGCCTCCCACATCAGGTTCCCATAGAGAGACCACACCTCGCCATCGATCGGATTTGCAAGAATCGCGCGTCCCAAGCAATCCTCGGCACCATCAAGATCTCCTTCCACCTGATTGAAATCAAAATCACATCAGAAACTCGCAGTTGATATCAGGAGATTACGAATCAAATTAAAAGCCGATCATCAGCTTCACCTCTTGCAAAAATTTGCCATAATTCATCAAAAGCAGCGGGTTCTCCGGATCCGAGCGAAGCATGTCCTTATAATACGCCCCCATCTCGCTCCTCAGATCGCCTCCCCACCGCTCCCGCTCCTCCTCCTCCCACCACCGACCTTCCTCCCGCGGCCCCCGCCACCTCCGCTAAACTCCTCCTGCAATACATCTGCCCCCATCGCAACAGACACCGCCGCACTGTCCGCTATCCCAAGGCTCAAAATCAGTGGGAGATGCAGTTGTCCGCGTCGAACCCAGAAGAGATGTGGAGGCGGAGTTAGCGGTGTTAAAACCCTAGATGGGAGATGGCAGTGGGGAAAGGGCAGAAGCGTAAGGAGCGGAAACATTGCCGGATCAACATGGGCAAAATTGGAATGAATGGTGAAGGATAAGGGCAAAATCGGAATGATGACATGTCACAAGACGCAGGGGCAAAAGTGGAATTTTTGGCGCAAAAATTAATGTTGTCACGTGACTTGACGGGCTTTAATATATGTATAGATAGATAGATTTAGTATCAGAATAGACCAATTTTGTGGTTGTGGTGGTTTACAATTAAGAATCCTCTGCTGTTAAATTTAGTATCAGAATAGATCAATTACAATCAGAATAGATCAATTTTGGAGGATCCTCTACTGTAGAGGATATTGCAGCAGAGGTGCTGTAAAGCCCAATAATTTTTTTTGATTTAGATTTTAAAATCCAACCTTATAGATTGAATCTTAGGTTAATGCTCCACATATCCTCCAAATTTCGCTTAAATCTGACATTATTTGCTATTTTATCTTAATAGTTCAAGATTTGGATCTTTTTTAAATGGAGTTCAAGTTGCTTAGATCTTGACCGATTGTTTGACCATTAAGATAAAATAGCAAATAATGTCGGATTTAATCGAAATTTGGAGGATATATAGAGCATTAACCTAAAATTCAATCTATAAGTTTGGATTTTAGAATCTAAATCATAAAAAAATTATAAGGGTTTACAACACCTCTACTGCAATACCCTCTATAGCAGATGATCCTCTCCCTACAATTAAGTACACTCATCAACTGCCTATTGATTCACATTTATTATATTTGGGTATATGTGCAATATCTACTTATGATCCATTGAAGCTAATTGTTTTTTTACATCCGAAGGATTCAATTTCAAAGAGGTCCTTATTTTTTTGAGTAAATAAAACAAAAGTGCCGGAACTATATACTCGATTTCAATGTAATGTATGACCTCTAAAAGGTAATTGTGATCACCGATCTTTAATATTTGTCTCAATGATTTTGAGCTGATGTGATTTACAATTAGAAAGGCAAAACAATTAACTAAATTTCAATAGTGAAGGCCCGCATTAAGACAAATCTTAAAGTTCATGTACCACATTGTAACCTTTTAAACTTCATGCATGTCATTGAAATGGGTGTAAAGTTTAGGATCATTATTGTAATTACTCTATTTTTTTCCGGAAAATTAAAGAAATTGAGGACCGTCAACCACAAACTACGGCTCCTCAGCAACGGACATTTGTCCGTTGGGACCAACCGCCAATCTTAACGGTTTTTCAAAAACCATTGCCCACCACTCTTTTCTAACAACTCAAAGGTCCTTTAGATGGAGACGAACCAATCAACACACACACTCTCTCTCTGTGTGTATGTATAAATAAAACCAAGAAAAGAGGTGTTGATGATCCCACCTTTCAAAGAAGAAAGGGCTTTGTCAAGTTGGGGGTGGTGGTGATCTCCTACCACCGCCTGACTGCAATAGCCTCACAACAAGTGGGGGATTTTCAAATTAACATCAACATATACTTTATATCATATACGCAAAATATATTTTAAGGTACTAGGTTTTAAAAATGAAAGCTATTCCATCATCAATCTGCTTCTTCCTCCTTCTCGCGGTGGCCACCGCCAACATCGCCGACTTCGACGACACGTGGCAGAAGAGGGCGGAGGAGGCGCGGCAAGCCGCCCTCGCCGCTTACCACCCCGACTCTGACTCCGTCACCGACCACATCAACGAGCACGTCAACGAGTAAGCTTCTTCTTATTTTCGAAATATCATCTAAGCTAATGCATTTTAATGTGTGGTTAATTCCGGGTTTATTTTCGAACCAGGGCAATAGATGGCACCAACAGCACCCGTAGGAACCTGGCACGCTACACCGGCCCATGCGTCGCCACCAACCCCATCGATCGTTGCTGGCGGTGCGACCCCAAGTGGTACCGCCACCGCAAGCGCCTCGTCAAGTGCGTGCTCGGATTCGGTCGCAAGACAATCGGTGGGAAGATGGGGCGCTACTACATCGTCACGGACTCCTCCGATAACGATCTCGTCAACCCCCGTCCAGGCACCCTGCGCCACGCCGTCACGCGTGATGAGCCCCTCTGGATCATCTTCGCCCGCGACATGATCATCAAGCTAAGCGAGGAGCTTATCGTGAACAGCTATAAGACCATCGACGGCCGCGGCGCTAACGTACACATAGCGTACGGTGCCCAGATCACCATCCAATTCGTCCAGCACGTCATCATCCATGGCATCCACATCCACCATATCTACCCCGGCAGCGGAGGGATGGTCAGGGACAGCGAGGAGCACTATGGCAAGCGATTAGTGAGCGATGGTGATGGCATATCGATATTCGGAGCCACCAACGTGTGGATCGACCACGTCTCGATGTACAGATGCTCAGACGGCCTCATAGACATCATTCAAGGATCGACGGCCATCACCCTCTCCAACAACCACTTCACACGTCACGATCACGTAAGTTGTCTTATTAAAAATGTTCGAATTCAGACACACTGTTCTACCACCGGACTGTCGAAACATATCCGCTAAAAAGTTACATTAAAATCGATACCTTTCGATGCAGACGCTTCTGTTCGGGGCGACAGACAGCTTTCCTGATGACAAGATCATGCAGATCACTGTGGCATTCAACCACTTCGGAAAGGGTTTGATACAGAGGATGCCGAGGTTAGTCAGAAGAACATCTTCCAGTTCATCAATCCTGCATTCGAAAACAGAAAGATGGGGAGAACACGATTGTTTAAACATGTCGGAACCTGATTCGATTGCAGGTGCCGATTCGGGTTCTTCCACGTGCTGAACAACGACTACACGCACTGGAATATGTACGCCATCGGAGGGTCGCAAAACCCGACCATCATAAGCCAGGGCAACAGATACATTGCCCACCCCAACGTCCAGAGCCAACATAACACCTCTGAGGTACAATCAACTCCATTTACTTAATCACAGCAGTAATCATATACAACATCTTCTCCATCCAATGCAGGTTACCAAGAGGGAGAATGCACCCGAATCCGAGTGGAAGCACTGGATATGGAGGTCCGAGGGGGACGTGTTCAAGAACGGTGCCTTCTTCGTGACTTCGGGCACCCAGACAGGGTCCCTCGGCTACACCAAGGACCAGGTGATCAAGGCCAAGCCCGGGAGCTATGTTGGCCGCCTCACCCGCTTCGCCGGCGCCCTCACGTGCAGAAAAAACGTCGCATGCTAGCGCATGATTTGTATTTTGTGCATATATGTGATCCCCCTGATGTTAAAAGGAGACCTGATGGAAAATGAAATATAGGTGGAACCTGTGAAAGGCTTATAGAGTATGTACATTTACCGACCACTGTTTTGAAAAATCGAACGTCGGCGTATTCTAGGTTCAACCAAGGTAAAGTAGGTTCAGCATGTATTGATGTTGAGATAGCTTAAATATTTCGAAAAACTGAAATCAAACTGAACAAAATATGCTTTTCGCGGCTGCAATGAGGTTCGACCAGTTTAAAACGATGCGGGTGATACCTGAAGGCTAAAGCATGGTTATCTGATGTTCACTCTCGGTGGATTTGTGATGATCCAACAACTTAAATATATGACAATAAGATCAGTGTTCATAAGATACTGAAATTTCTGAAAGATCGTTAGAATGTGTAATCGTTCAGATTAAACACAGCAAAGAAAAACAAACAGATGTTTCGTATCTAAGATGCAGTTCAGCGACTGGCTCGAATCATGGATTCTAGCGGATTGATCTCTGGGTTATCAGTTGCTAAACGATCAACTGTATACATTTCATCGTTTCCACAAACTGATTTGCCTGCAATCAATCACGCGATTCTGAACAGTCACCAGATTGTGCTACAAGTATCCTCTGTGGTGTTGAGGCAAATTCGAAGCAAGCTGCAGTGTTGAGAAAGCGAACCGTGTGAAGAACACACTAAAGAAACAATCGCCACCACGTAGATTTTTACGTGGAAACCCTTTATAATGCAGAAGGATAAACCTACAGGGAGAGAAAGGAGGGATGTTTTATTTTGAAGGAAGTTAGTTTCACAATGGAGTCGCAAGGAATATATATAGCCTATAGGAGACACACCTACTTCATCCGGATTTCACTAGATACCCAAATAATCGGGCAATCAATCCTATCAAGTCCCGAGATTCATTAAACAAAATTCTTAGTCGGAGAGGGTTCACGACATAATCGGGTTGTACATGTACTTCAAGGCAATTAACAGATCTCACCTTAATTTGAACCCCTTCCAAATTTACCAAAATCTCATCCACCATCTTCACGTCTTCTCACAGCATGAGTAATTGAACCTACAAGCAGTAAACTAGGCTGGAGTCAGAGGCTTTGCTATCATGTCGGCATGATTTTCAATTGTAAGGCTTCGCCAATATCTAGATTTGAGCAATCACATCTTAGATGGAATAATATCTGATATCAATGAACTTTGTTCTTTCATGGTGCATCTGATCTGATCATTCGCCATATGTATAGCACTATAAATATCACAATGCACAACTGTTTCTTGGTCAAGATTGATCTTGTTGCAAAGAAACAGATAAGAAAGCACGATAACAACCGCAATACTAGATTTATAAGTTCAACGGTGTTGAGAATTACCATGTTAAGGAAATTACCATACTAGGAATTTCCATGTATGTGTATTACCAAATGTATAAGTTACCATATGTGTGGAGGGTAGTACCGTAATTTGCTATGTAAACCCTAGCCCTAATCCCTATTATAAAAAGGGGATTAGGGATCCTAATGAGATCAAGGAATTCATCCCATTTCTCAACATGGTATCAGAGCCATGGCCTTCCTCTTCTCTCCCCGCCGCCCTCTGCTTCTCCCCAGCCATCGCCTGACGCCCTCATCCCTGAGCCTGCACCAACCCGCGCCCCCGAGCCATCGCCTGCCCCATCGACTCCCATCGCCATCTCAACATGGTATCAGAGCCATGGCCTTCCTCTTCTCTCCCCGCCGCCCTCTGCTTCTCCCCAGCCATCGCCTGACGCCCTCGTCCCTGAGCCTGCACCAACCCGCGCCCCCGAGCCATCGCCTGCCCCATCGACTCCCATCGCCATCACCTAATCGCCCCCTGCCCTCGTCCCGCACGAACCCATCAACCTGCCCATCGACCCCCGACCCCGTTCTTCTCTCGCCCTGACCCATCGTTCCCCGTCGACCCCCGCCTGCACTCGCCCTGCCCCATCGCCATCGCCGTTGCCCCCAATATCGACCGTTGTCGCCGTCGCCAGCCTGCACTCGACCCCCATTGCCAACCTGCACTCGACCCCCGTCGCCATCACCCTATCAACAATCGCCCCCCTGTCCTCAATCGCCCCATCGCCCCCCATCGCCCTAACCCCCATCGCCCCTGCCCCCATCGCCCTAACCCCTGCCGCCATCGCCCTAACCCCAGCCCCGCTCCCCAGTCCCTCTGCGCCACTCGCCCTCATCGCCTGTCCAGACCCAGTCCCTCTGCGCCACTCGCCCTGTCCCAGACCCAGCCCCCAGCCCTCTGCGCTCCTACAACCCTGCGCTCCTACAACCCTGTCCCAGACCCAGCTCGCCTGTCCCCAGCTCCTACAACTACGCCCTTGCCCTATTGCGCCCTCACCTGTGCGCCACCCCCCCCTTGGGCTCATGCACCCAGATTACCGACTTCAACCTCTCTCTGGTCAGACTGCGTGATCCAACAACGTGGTCGATGCGGCATTCAACTCGTCTACTCGTCTACGCCAACATATGGTTGACGCGTCCTCGTCTTCAGCACGTTCTCTTCCTGTTTTCTGCGCAGTGCTATTAGCCATCAACCTCGCCGCAACTTTTTTTAACACCGATTATCTTCTCCGAGCCATGAACTACAACATTAGGCCGCTGTTTTTCGATTGATATCAAGCTGCACGCGTATCGATCCACAGCTCACAAATTAGGAGATCGCTCGCCCTCCCTCCTCGTATAAGTCTCAACAACGCCCGTATGGCGTCCAGTGATGCTGCATCCGAAATTGATGGAGGGAACCAAACTAAGCTACCCTCATTCGGATCAATTCCGAAATTAGACGCTACAAATTATTCAATGTGGTCTCGCGTTTTCCTAATGATTGTGCGCGGTTACGATAAGGAGCACATCTTATTAGAAGCCGAACCAACAAATAAGGTTGGTGAATATGCTTCATGGGTCAAAGACAATGGCATGGTGAGTTCATGGATAATGGTCAGTGTTATCAATAGAATAGCACAGGAGCTAGTTTACTACGATAGTGCGCACGATATGTGGAAGTCATTGCTCACCACATATGGACAAGATAAAAATTCTACCAAAATGTATCAATCCTTTTATGAATTGATGCATATGCGACAGAACGGGCGATCGTTATAGGAATATTTTTCCGCTCTCAAGTCCCTGGTTGCGAGTTACGATTCTTGTGCTCCTCTATGTCCTTGTCCCACACAGCGGCAACACCGACATAATATGGCCACTATGATCTTCTTAGGTGGGTTGGATACAACCTATGCAGCTCCTCGAGATCAGATGATTACTGCAGCTGCTCTTCCAACGATGGAGGAAGCATACATCACGTTGTGTAGAATACCTCCACCCTCAACTCCTTCTGCCGAGATTATGAGCCAAACAACGGCTCTCGCAGCTTCCGGGCGTGGATTAAGAGGAAACTTTAGGGGTCACGGTCGAGGTCGTCAAACTCTAAGCAGGGGCCGATCAACTATACAATGCTCTTTTTGTCACAAATTAGGGCACACCGAAGCAGTATGCTACAGCAAGCATGGTCGTCTAAGACCTTCCGCCAGAGCAGCAACAACAAATATTGATGAAGACTCAATCAATATTCCCCTAAAAGATTTTGAAGATCTAATGCAACGGTTGTCTCAGAAAAACCCCAATGAGTCCACTGGAGAAGTCGCTGCCATCGCTCAAACAGGTACTGTCCTTGCCTCAGCTAGCCATAATAATCGCTCTGATTGGCTTATTGATACGGGTGCCTCCACGCACTTATGTGGAGACTCACGTCTCATCCGGCAACTTCGCCCACCTCAGCCAGGCAAAATCGTTCAAGTAGCATATGGAAGATCGTCACCGGTAAAAGGCATCGGGAATGTGTACCTCACCCCTACAATTGAGCTACATAATGTCTTATTAGTTCCTGATTTTCCGCTAAGTCTGCTCTCGGTCAGTCAATTATGCAAGGAGCTTAACTGCAAAGCTATATTTAATGCGGATGTTTGTATTTTTCAGGACATACTGACTGGGAGGACGATTGGTACGGGCCATGAAGAAGGAGGGGTCTACCACCTTGACTACCCGTCTAGCATGTCTGCCTATTCTGGAATTACTGTAAGCCAGTCATCCACTACGCTTTGGCATCAGCGATTGGGTCATCCCTCAGTCCACAAGCTTCGTCGTCTTCTTCCACAACTGTCTCCTTCCATTAATCTCAACTGTGAAGCCTGCCAGATTGGAAAACACCACCGTCTCAACTTTCCTTCCTCCGGTAACCAACATTCCACTGAAATCTTTGATCTCATCCATATAGATATCTGGGGCCCTAGTCGGTATCCTGACCGCTTAGGGCACCGTTATTATCTTGTTCTGATTGATGATTATTCTCGAGTCGCATGGACGTTTCTCTTGAAAAACAAATCAGATACTTATAATGTTCTCACCCGATACATCATTGAAATAAACAATCAATTTGGACGCACAATTAAAACCATCAGAACTGATAATGGTCAAGAATTCCTGTCAAATGACGTACGGAACTTCCTCTCTGATCAAGGGATTATTCACCAAACGACATGTCCTCACACGTCCCAACAAAACGGTGTGGCCGAACGAAAACATCGGCACATTCTCGATACTGCTCGCACATTACTCATTGGCTATCATGTCCCATCCTTGTATTGGGGTGATGCAGTACTCACGGCCACATTTCTTATTAATAGAATTCCATCTACAACCCTACATGAACGAATCCCTATTGAAATTCTCTTTCCTAACAAACCTATCTACCCTGTGCAACCACGAGTGTTTGATTGTACTACTTTTGTTCATCTAACCACACCTGACAGGGATAAGCTTGCTGCCCGGGCTATCAAATGTGTCTTCTTAGGGTATTCTACAAAACAGAAAGGGTACAGGTGTTTCGATCCACGAACTCGTAAACACTATGTAAGCGCCGATGTTACCTTCTTTGAGTCAATTCCTTACTTCTCTATGTCTCCCACTCATGTCACCCCACCAAATATTTCAGCCTCTCCATTACCTGTGCCAACTCCACAAGGGCCTATGCCTTCTTCCTCTGCGCCCGCACCACCTCCCCAGGTATGTTCTCCCCCTCAAGATATGGTGTCTAACGACAATACAGGAACTCACTCGGAGCATCTTTCAATAGCTCAACGACGCACAACATGACAATGTCCATCTGTGTATCGCATAAGGCACCCCATCTCTGCTGTCCTGACTTTTTCAAAGCTTGCTCCTACTTACAAGGACTCTGCACAAGCCGTCTCGAACACGGTCATACCTAAAAACCACATTGAGGCCCTGGCGAATCCGCAGTGGTGTCAGGCAATGAAGGAAGAGATGACTGCTCTAGAGTCCAGAGGAACATGGACACTTGTGGATCAACCAACAGATTGTCGAATAGTCGGCTCGAAATGGGTGTTCACAATAAAATACAACCCAGATGGCTCAATAGCACGATACAAGGCTCGCCTAGTTGCTAAAGGGTTTACACAAACATATGGCGTCGACTTCTTTGACACTTTTTCTCCCGTCGCTCGCCTATCGACAGTCCGGATTCTCCTCGCTGTTGCAGTCGAATGTGACTGGCCATTGCATCAACTAGACGTCAAAAATGCCTTTCTCTACGGCGATCTTCATGAAATCGTCTATATGGAACAACCTCCTGGTTTTGCTAAACAAGGGGAGTGTCAGAAGGTATGTCTCTTGCACAAGGCGATATACGGTCTAAAACAAAGTCCTCGGGCTTGGTTTCAAAAATTATCTGAAGTACTACAAGCGATTGGGCTCATGAGGTCGTCATCCGACCACTCCTTATTCACAAAGAAAAGTTCGAAGGGTACGGTAGCAATGTTAGTGTATGTTGATGACATCATCCTTACTGGGGATGATTATGAAGAAATTGCCAAAATCAAAAAGCACCTTGCAGAACAATTTGTGATTAAGGATATGGGACTGTTGCGATACTTCTTGGGGATTGAGATAGCCAGATCAAAGCATGGGTTGGTTATGTGCCAAAGAAAATATGCCACTGATCTGCTGATGGAAACAGGAATGCTTGGTTGTAAACCCGCACATATCCCTATGGATCCTAAAGGACGAATATACGAGGAGGGAGCTACAGAAGATGTTGGTAAATACAGACGTCTAGTGGGAAAACTGCTTTACCTCACTATTACACGTCCAGATATTGCTCTGGCAGTAGGAAAACTAAGTCAGTTTATGGATTCACCTACTCCAGTTCACTTTGATGCATGCGTGATGGTCCTTCGGTACATCAAACAGTCTCTTGGGAAAGGATTATTATTCCGCAAAGAGAACAACCTCAACCTTGTAGCGTATTCAGATGCAGACTACGGAGGATGCTTGCGAGATAGAAAATCTACTACAGGTCTCTGCACGTATCTAGGAAGAAACCTAATCACATGGAAAAGCAAAAAGCAAGCAGTAGTGTCACGATCAAGTGCTGAAAGTGAATATAGAGCCATGGCACAAGCAGCTGCTGAGCTCATGTGGATCAAGTCAGTATTAACTGATCTTCATGTCATATCTACGGACATCATGGAACTTAGATGTGACAATCAGGCAGCAATGTACATCGCAAACAATCCCATGTTCCATGAACAAACAAAACATGTGGAAATTGATTGTCATTACACTAGAGATCTCATACAAAAAGGACTACTACACACGGAAGGTGTGTCATCTACAGAACAGGCTGCTGATATATTTACAAAACCACTCACACGGGTCCAGTTCGAGAATTGTTGTAACAAGCTGAGCATGTACGATCTATATGCTCCAGCTTGAAGGGGAGTGTTGAGAATTACCATGTTAAGGAAATTACCATACTAGGAATTTCCATGTATGTGTATTACCAAATGTATAAGTTACCATATGTGTGGAGGGTAGTACTGTAATTTGCTATGTAAACCCTAGCCCTAATCCCTATTATAAAAAGGGGATTAGGGATCCTAATGAGATCAAGGAATTCATCCCATTTCTCAACAAACGGTACTGTAATTGGGATACATCCTTGGCAGTGGCAGTAGATTTCTCTCGACATGGTTGAAGAATTAGAGTACAGAGGATGATTCGAAACTCTAGCCCTAGCTGGACCTATATAGTACCCTTCATATAAATGGATCCTCCTAATACTAATGCAAATATGATCCAAATCTTAACATAATAGAATCGAGATCACAAAACGAATAGATCCAAATCCTAATACAAATACGATCAAAAAATTGAAGGCATTATCAACAATCTCCACTTTAAATTGAATCTTCAAATAGTAATGCAACAACTGCTAGACTCCATTTCCGTCTCTCCCCCACCCACCCCTCCCCCAACCGGGATACTACCAATAATTGACATCGAGCAAGTCCTAGTAATTTCCGAACTTGATCCCAAGAACTATTTTGGTGAATATATCAATTGCATCGCCCATCTCTCTTCTTCTCTGAGGTCGTAGCTCACTCTTTTTTGAGCTGCAAATAGGGTCTATTCCCTACAAAGGCAGGTGGAGGATCTGTATCAATCAACCATTCTGCTTTCGCAAGGTTATTTGCAGGAGCAACAAAGATACAAGTACACATAACAACCGCAGTATCTGGAAGATCACTCTGGTGTGAGTGCATAAGTCTCTCCGGGGCATAGCCTATGCAAGCGTTGCATTAAATCTTCAAAGTCCCTTTTAAGGACTTCCATGGGGAGGCCATCGCCCTTAGCAGTTACGGCCTGAGCAATAGCAACAAAATAGGCTTGTTTGTTGTAGCATGTGGCCTATGTGTACTCATACTTGTGATAGTAAGCGCACTGGATTGTGCCTCAACCTCGTCGTTGTACCGAAGCAACCCCATGCACGGATCATAAATGATCCAAGGCCTCCTTTCCCAGATGGGGCAACAAGTGCAATAACATGTCCCTGAACATCAGTAGTGTCAATGGTAGGGACAGTTAGGCGACTGAAGGCACTATAGGACTCCTCAATAGTGGAGGATAACAACAATGATCATCTAGTTGCGGGCTCCAGCTTAACCCGAATCGAGTCTGGCCAAAAAGACTAATATAACTATGTGTTGGCAGTGTTGCTTCTGTGCAAGGCAGGTGCATCTTGGAATGCGAGCATTATATCGTTCAAACAAGGATTTTAAAAGAGAAGTACTCAAATAGGGAATGCCATGCTTGCTTCATATTCATCATGTCTAAATACGTTTGGTACATCCTGCTAGAATTCTTCTCCTGACCATATGTGCTTTAATACAAGTCCACATGTCGTAAGTGATAGTGTAGTATACCAGCTTGTCTGCTATCCAAACAATGATGATGATCCATCAACTGACCATCCCGTCATCTTTCAGCCCTATGACATATTTTCCAATCTTGTCAGTAGACTCCGACTCCAATAGATATGCTACTTGTCGTATCATTACGATCAAAAAGAACATATGGAACAACTTGCAATAGTCGATCTCATCCAACTTGGGAATCGAGCTAAACAAGGGTACACGAACAATCCCTCCCTCATATCCCCGAGATGTCACCTCTGATTCTAACATCTCTGACTAGAGTGTCAGCCTTGCTGCACAAAAATATGAAGATCCAAAAACTTCTTAGACTATACCAAAACCCGTTAGGGTTGCAGAATAGAAGAGAGGCAGGATGGTGGCGATGGGATAACTATTTGATGGTGAAGTAATAATAGAAGTGCAACTCTGACGCACTAATGTACGAAAGCTGGTGCTGGTGGCGCCCAAGAGCGGAATCAGGGGTAGCTTGCGATGTATGGTGGCAGTCTGAAGGCAACCTGAAAGGGGGGTCACCGGAGGAGGCAGTCTAAACAGGGGTGTTGGAGGCAGCCTGAAATAGGGAGTTTTGCGGAAGGTGATGGAACATCTTGAAAAATGTGTATGGAGTGAAAGGGGGCTTTCAGGGGAGAGGGGGCTTCTCAACGAAAGGGCAGCACATGCGTTGAGGCTAAAGATGGGGTGGGTGTCGGCAGGGGGAGTGAAGGACCGCTTTAATACCGGGTTGAAATCAGAATGGATTGCTTGAATAGAAAAAGAACACTGGGGCTCCTTATATAAGTAGAGTCTTAGGGTTAGGATTAGAAAAAAGTCGATCTTATGTAATGAGTCAATCGAAATACCCCTAGGGTTAGGATTTACAATTAAGCACTCAACAAAAACCATGCGCGCAACAAATAGAGTTCTCAAAGGCTTTAATGTAGACATCCCAAATCTACCAAGGGCCTTCTCAATGTAATTCTTTTGAGATAAGAAGAGTTTTTAATATACACGATCCATGATGATATCCATCCCTAAAATGATTTTTGTTGCACTAATGTCTTTCATTTTAACCATTGAAGTAAGGAGCTCTTAAAATCATCAATGATACTTTTCTTCTTAGCAGCAATTAGCATGTCATCGACTTAAAGCAACAAATAGATGAAGGATCCATCCTCCGCCTGTTGTGGTAAACACAACAGTTATATGATCTCTTGAACTCTAAACCAATCATAAACAGACAAATTTTTGTACAACTATTTGGGAGATTGATTGAATGCATACAATGACTTAATTCAATCTGCATACATGTTCTTCCTTGCCTTGATTGGTTGGTTCATCAGAATGTTTTCTTCGAGTTCACCATGCATAAAAGTTGGTGTCACGTTTAACTGCTCTAACTCTAAGTTTTTGATGTGCTACAAGAGCCACTAGCACCCTCAAGGATATGCAATAGCATCCTTATAAGAAGGATTCTAAGACTCTTATCTCCTCAGCAATTTGTAGTACAAATGCAACCATGTCCTCAAAGTCCTATCTTTGAGGAGGATGTGTCTCGAGCTCGATTAACAACAATATTATGAGTCCTATCCTATGCTTGCTCAACTTTAAGATGTTCAAAATCAGCCTAATCAGATGTAGTATGAGTAACTGCTTGACCATTATTAGGTGATAATTCGAACTCTACTTGTTCATGGATATCATCTTCACCTATCAATGCATCAACACAATTGACTCTCAAGTATAGAATTCTCATCATAGGTATATGAGAAAATATGAAATTAAAAAGGATTTTATCAGTTGTGCCCCTCTGAGATATCGCAATTTCAGTTATACCCTTCCCTTTTTTGGAATATCAGTTATGCCCCTACCTTCTTGCAAAATTCACAGTTGTGCCCTTCTGTTAAGGTAAAGTAGGGGCATAACTGATATTACAAAAGGGCAGAACTGTGAATTTTGCAAGAAGGTAGGGACATAACTGATATTCCAAAAAGAGAGGGGTATAACTGAAATTGCAATATCTCAGAGGGGCACAACTGATAAAAACCCAATAAAAAATATGTGGAATAAAAAAGAAAGCTTTGATTTTACTTGAAAGCTGCTCTTAAGGAAGTGGGATATACCACAATCGAAAGCCACCAAGGGCTGTATTTTTATTAGAATTCCCAATGAGAACAACGAGTGTGGGGCTCTATATACATAGCTCCACCAGTAAAAGCAAATCTCACCACTCATCCATGTGGGACTAAACATCCCAAATAATTAGCCCAGTGGACAATTCTTTCAACACTCTCCTTAAGTTGGAGCAGGGTAAGATTGGAAAATAAAATACTCAATGTACACAAGTTGATACACAATCTAAAGCCTTTGACATACTCTATACGACCCATAAGCACAAGGTACGAAAGATCGACGCTGGTTCTTCCCTATTGGCACCTCCAACTACTCACAATGGGGAAGAAAAAGGCCTCCAAATATTCTCGAGAAAAAATATCATGGCTACATAAATCACCATATAAAAACACCCGTAGGAGCCAAACTAAAGAAGGGGGAGTCTGGCAATCATACTGAAATAGGGCATGGATCCGAAAGCTGAATCGCCAACAAACGCGTTAACCGTGGGGACATCATCAGAATGTACATCTCCCCAAAAAAGGGAATATGAAAGGACATAGATCCTCACCCTCTAAATGCATTGTTTGATCCTTCGAGTTTAGACCAAACAATGGATCCTCCTACCCCAACACAACAATGACCTTGGCAGTTGGAGGAATTGAGATCTAGAGCAAGAAAGCAGCATAGCGCACATTATGCTTGAAGCTGACAGAGCTGCCACTCTCTACCATGAGGTCCAACAGCTCCTTTAGGGCATAAGACATTACTCACCATTGACACCACCTAGGCTCCAACACCTAAGAAAAACGCAAGCCGCCTTGACCTTGCAGTGCGCTTGTTGCATCTCAGCACAATCACGAAAGAGAGAGAGTCGCTACTTGATTTCTAGATACAAACCATCGAGGGGGAAAATCACCAACCTAAACATCTCGAGCACATCCATATCAAATCACCACCGAAATCATCATTGATTCGGTCACGGACCATCGATAAGGTCGGCTCCATTGCTCTCTTAAGGCCTTCCCAATCAGAACTTCGTCCACAATGCCCTATGATGAGGACATACCCTTATATTGGAGTTTTCTTCCAGCATTACCCTTTTCTCGTGTTTCTTCCATCTCCAAAGCCCATTCACGGTGCCTTGTAGTGGCCTGGTGTAACACCCATACCCCCAAACATAGTACCACATCTAAAAGTCACGAAGTGTAGGTGTGGTATATAAGTGGTGGGGATTACTACTTGATAACTTGGCTTAAGCATTTTGGGTGGTTGCCAACGGGTCCATTTGGACCCAAACCTAACAAGTTGTCAAGGCTAGTTTTCCTCGATAACGGACCGGGGACCTAAGCTCGGGACGTTACAAATGGTATCAGAGCCATGTTCCCTCTGATAGTGGAAAGGGCTACCCGAGAGGTGAAGCCGCCCCTACAAAGAGGTTGGAGGAAAAGGCTACCTGGAGAGTGCAGCCGCTACTGTCACTGGGAATAAGTGATGGGCCATGTCGCAACAAGGACGTTGCGAATATAAGTGGGGGAGGTTGTAACACGCATATCCCCAAACATAGTACCACATTTAAAACTCACGAAGTGTAGGTGTGGTTTATAAGTGGTGGGGATTACTACTTGATAACTTGGCTTAAGCATTTTGGGTGGTTGCCAACGGGTCCATTTGAGCCCAAACCCAACAAGTTGTCCGGGCCAATTTTCCTCGATAACGGACCGGGGACCTAAGCTCGGGATGTTACACCTGGTGCACTGAAATCAAAGTAAAGGAGAGGACCTGAGAAATCGTTCACAAAGTAGCCCTCCTTGCTACACCTGAAGCACCACATTCACCATTCCCTAACCAAGTCTGGGAAACTTCAATGAGTTGTTGCCAGTGGCCCGGAGAGCAGCGGAGATCTTCCTCATACGGAGAAGAAATGTTACCTCCTCTGACCCGGGCTCACTTTTTCTCCTCTCAATATAGTGAAAACGATTGTCGCTGCCCAATGTGTGAGGATATTGAGAGGAGAAAATACACAGGATATAAAGAACCCTAACCATAGAGAGTTTATATAGTACTCCCATTACAAACATATCCCATAGAAAAACGGATCCAAATACTCAAAGAAAAATCCGTTTCGGAACGAGGTGCTGCCCCACTCAACAACCCCCCCCTAGAGGGGCACACCTGCTACTCCCTCCCTCCCAATCTCCCTAACCGGGCAACAAGACCCTCATACTCACCATGGTTAGGGTTCTTTATAACAGGGCAACATCTGTACAGATCGAGGGTGCGAAGACGGTTCTTCAACTGCATTCAATAAATATATGGTTAGGATTCTAGCCAGATTGATAGATTCTCGTCGCAAGAATTCGTTGTCTCTATCCATTCCTCTCATGCTCTCTTTTTCCCCTCTCATGCTCGCACATCATTATCTTTGCAATGCAGTGTTCCATTGCTCTCTCTATCTAATTCAATTAACTAATCCTTAAAACGGAAGGATGTTCAACTAAATAGAACTAATATTGAGTATGTGGAATGTAAGTTCAATAACAATAAAGTTAGAGATGTGATAGAGGTAATAATTGGGACACTTTATATTCCAAATAGTGATTTTTCAAAAGGATGGAGATGTTACTCATAGAGTTAATGCAAGGTGGATGAAAGAATGCAAGGTGGATGAAAGGGAGAGGACCTTCAGGTGTTCCTTATGATAAGAAGATATTTTTGAAGCTCAAAAGAAAATATTAAAATTATAGTTATACCTGCAACGTTTTATGGTAATGTGTGTTTGGGCAATTAACTATAAACATGTGCAAAAAAAAATGAAGATATTTCAGTAGATGAGTGGCCACCTAAAGAAGGATCAAATTCACAATAAGAGTATCGGAAAAGAGGTTGGTCTAGTACCAACTAAAAATAAAATGAGAACAGCTTGACTAAAGTACTTTGAACATCTACAAAGAAGACCTGCTGACACTCCAGTTTGAAAGTGAGAGAGCTTAGAAGACAAGACTTATAAGATGGGTCGGAGAAGACGAAGAAGTGTCGAAAGGAAGTTACTTAAAATTAAATACTTTTGTTAGATTTAATCTTTTTCGATTTGTTCGGAAACAAAGAATCCATGTAGACATCCCCATTTAAAGTGGGAAAGGGCTCAGTAGTTGTCTTTGTTGTTGTTTATCCTTAAAGTGCAGACTGGTAATGTTGACTGAAGCAGCGACTCCACAAAGTGCAACAGAGCTAGGTGGGTGTTACAGTTGTTCTAACTAAAACCTACGAGATGAATAAATGGAAACCACTATTTCAACAGGGGACTTTACTGGTTAAACTAAATCACCAATTAAAATCCGCAAAGGATTGTTTCCCGTGGATATTGGAAGACCTGAGCTGGGAGTGAGGTTACTAGGAGGCGCGGTGAGTAGAGACAAGGACTTTGTTGAAGACTTGGCTATGATGAGGGCCACAAAAGCTGTCGACTTGATGCATTTACTTCCTCAATTGGAGGATCCGCAAAGTGAGCTTCTTTTATTACGATCTTGTATGGGCACTGCCAAGCTCATGTTTGGCCTAAGGACATGTCAACCTGCAAACATGGAACGAGCTGCTACATATTTTGACAAAGGGCTTCGCGAAGCTATTGAGGATATTGCGTTTTGTGGAGGCCCTTTCTTTGGCGACCTTCAATGGCGGGTGGCATCACTACCCATCAGACTTGGTGGTTTCGGTCTTCATTCAGCTCTTGAGGCTTCCTCGTATGCTTTCGTGGCCTCTAGAGATCAATCATGGGTGCTCCAAGATCACATTTTACGAGATAGTGGAATACACGGTATGGATTCTGACTTTCTATACGCTGTAGAGAGCCTACGGAGCACACTTCCATCTCTCGATCTTACATGCTTTGCTAACAAGGATACCGTCCCCCCTAAAGCCCAGAATGCTTTGGCGAGTTATCTTTTTAGCAAAATTGTTGAAGAAATGGAAATTAAGTTTGATATGATTGTTAGGCAAAAAGCAATTTTTCGCTGTTTACAGGCTGACCATGCTCAAGACTTCCTCCTTGCTACTCCTATTGAGGGCCTTGGGATGCATATGTCACCTATTGAGTATCGCACCATCCTCAAGTATCGTCTTATGATTCCTCTTTTTCCAGCCGATGAGCCTTGCCCAATATGCCACAAATCCTGCTTGGACGCTTTTGGGGAGCATGCTGTTCATTGTCGTGAACTCCCAGGTTTTAAATATAGACATGATTTTGTCAGGGATGTCCTTTATGATGTACTCAGACATGCTGGAGTTGCTTCAAAGAAGGAAGCACCTGTGAATTTTTTGACGGATCCTCAAGAAGGGAGATCGACACTTAGACCAGCAGATGTTTTAATATTTGGATGGTCTAGAGGGAAGCATGCTTGTGTTGATCTGACTGAGGTTTCTCCATTGGTGAGTCCGGTAAGAAGTGATTTATTGCGGGACACGCTGCGCAAAAAGCGGCCTCAGCTAAAATTGCTAAGCATGAGAAGGCATGTATTGAAAATCAGCATGTATTCATTCCTTTTGGTTTTGACACCTTCGGATTTTTGGCTACTGAAGCAGTACAACTTCTCCAAAGGGTCCAAAGAATTATGCACAGCAATGTCATGGTTCCCAGATCTATTGATGTTGTATTTCGAAGAATTGGATTTGCCATTCAAAAGGGATTGGCGGCGCAGCTTGTTGCCCGTCTCCCATCAATCGCTCTGTAATAGTTTTTGTAGCTAGGAATTAAAAATTTAATTTTAATTTTTTCCTCCCCTTCCTTTCTATATTCCTGTAAACCGAATAAGACAATAATCCACCATAGCTCCAAAAATCAGACATGTTTTTTACAGTAAAAACTAGAAACAAATCATTTATTAAAAAAAATTCTGTCCCAATTGACGGATACTAAACTTCACTCAAACAGATTGGCATCCACATCCAAAACTGATAGTGAACTAAATAAGCTCGTTCTTCTTTGCTCAATTATAACTCACACTTCCAAAATAAAGAAATGAAATCGACAAAGAAGCAAAAGACAAACAATGATCATTCACCACAGTAAAAATAACCAAAAAACAGCTCACCTCATCTATTAGCAGCTAAAATTCCAGCATCCCCATTTGCTCCCATGGGCTCATATCTGCTCTTCCAGAAGAACCCCTTCTGCACCCCGATCCCCGGTGACGGCCTCGCCGGCTCCGACTTGCACCGCATCAACACAAACGGCCCGCTCAAACTCACCGCCGACTCCGCATTCATCGGCGGCCGTTCGTTCCTCTCACAATGTCGAACACTGCCACCCTTCAACTCCTCATCCACTCTGTCCTCACCCTGGTTCCCGTCGCCACCTTTCCGATTCACGCGCTGCCAATGGCGCGGACACCACCGGACGAAGTCCTTCGTGCAGACCCACGTCTCCCTCGAGACCTCCGTCGATAGCTTTGGCTCATACATCATCAGCAGAAGGCAATCGGGCAACTCATTCCTCCTCTCCCCTTCCCTCGCCACCTGATCCGTAATGCTGAGCTTCTCTGCTTGCAGCAGCTTCAAGAGCTGCGGCGGTCGCACCGTGTCCCTCTCGGTGGAGAAGCTCGACCTCCGACCTTCACGGTAAGACGATGACAGCCTCGAATGGAATGTGTCCTTCTCCGAGGAGAAGCTGTGCCTCCTGGATCCGTCCGCATCGCGGGAACCCCTGGGATTGCTCTGTTCCTTCTCCGTCGATACACTGCTGTGCCTCCTCGCTACCATCTCCTCCCCTATTGCGGCAATCCGGCTCATTCCTTTAGCTCCTTCAGCCTCCCCTGCCACCGCCGATTGCAACACCGGTGCCAGTAGACACTCCTCTTTCGCGATCTCCCGTGTGTTCAACCCAACATCTTCCTCTCCACAGTTCAAATCCGGATCTTTCCCTCCGATTCCTGTGCCATCTTCGCAACCACCAACCGCATGGACTCCGCTCAAATCACCGGTCTCCGCCGCATTGTCGGCATCGGCAGCCGAGTCCATGAAGCACGCAGCGAGCGCAGACATCTTCATCGGATCTGACCTGCACCTCATTAGCAACAGCGCATTGTTGGCACCGCCGCAGCTCTCCATCTCCTCGTCATCCTCATCAAAACTCTCGTCGTCCCCCTCTCCTCGCCTCCCGAGGACCAGCCTCCCCTTCTCGAGCTTATCGGCGACCATCTCCAGCTCCCTTAGCCCACAGCTCTTCCCCTTCTCAGCCACCGCCGCCGCCAGCACCCCCGCGTCCTTCTCCACCTCCCTCCTCTCCTCCCCGCAGACCTCGCAAGAGCAGGAGCAGCAGCAGCAGGTGGACCTCCAGCTCCTCCCACCGCACCTCCAGAAGGAGCAGAAAGCGGAGGCCAAGAACTTGAGGAGCTCGCAGGCGCAGCCGAAGGGGAGGTGGACCCAACTCTGGTCCCTCCTCAGGGATCTCGACCTGAAGGCGACAGCGCCACCCACCTCCTCGCTCCTCCTCCTCCTCCTCCCGGAGGTCTTGGCCCTCACCTGGCCGATGCAGGAGACCTTGGGAGAGGAGGGCTCCAGCGGGTCGATGTCGGGGGCCTTGGGTCGTGGAGGTTTGTGGTGGCGGAGAGGTGGAGGTTGCCTGCGTGGTTCCATGGTGGTGGGTGTGGCAGTGGCACGCCCATGCGGGGGTGGAGTCCAGGCGGGGTTTAGTGGGAATGTTGGAGGTTGGTGGGGGAGAGGCATAGTCGTGGCGTTGGCAGTGCTCCCATGTGTTCAAATTGGATGGACCACTTTGGATCTTTGCTTCTCGGATGGAGCAGTTGTTGGATTTGGACATAGGTTGATAGTACCAGTGACAATACATAGGTTGCACATGCAGATGTGGCAACTTCCCCCTAGAAAAATGCATGCAAGGAGCTTTTTTTCCTCTTTTATTTAAGGCTTTAAGGTTTTAAAAAAGCTCCTATATCAGCATTTTGCTCGAAACTTCGGTCCTATGTTGAAACTGAAATTTTGGTGAAATTTCGATGATATTTCACGAAATCTGAAACCATAATTTTAAGTTCATCAAATTTTGACATTTTATGTTGACCATTGAGATTAAATATCAAACTACAATGGATTTAAGCGAAATTTGATGGACATGTATAACATTAATCCTAGATTCGATCTATAAGATTGATTTTTTTGAAATTAATTTTATGGAAAAAAAGAAATCACAACAGACTCCGATGTACAATGGACTACATCAGGGAATCAATGCGAAGTAGATCAATTCAATTTGATTTCATGTCGCTAATGGATCACAATTTTGACTCAACGAGCTTATCAAGTATGAGCTTAAGTTACGACTTCAGCTCGATAGTCATTGCGAGTCGAGTTGGAGTTGAGCATTATTTAACTCGATATCTCGGGTCGACAATATACAAAAAAATCTAACTGCGTAAAAATTGCGATTCAAATCTCCTAACTTACGATTTTTTTATTGATCGCATCAATTAAATAATCAAATAAATAAGTTATTTTCTGCAAATAATTCAATTGCTTTTTAACCATCTTTGGATCCACACCAATCTCTGGAGCAACTGTAGGCAAGGAATATATACTCTAAAAATCGAGGAGATCTCGACGTTGGCTCAATCGTATGGCTGGAGAAGCGAAGGAAGCTCGAAGCTCTCGAGCTTGGTGGTGGTACCTGTCAATGGAGATGCGTGTCAGATCGAGGCCAGCCATTGGATGCAACGTCGATCCTACGGTCGAGGAACTCCGACGAATCAGAAAAACTGTGAATCGTGATACCGAGGTCGAGCAAAAATCTTAAATTCAACACAATGTCGTAGCTTTTCAATGACCATGCATTTGTCACTGTCAGGACTGTCAGAAGAATCTTTCTAGTTATCCTATACACACAAAAATGGAGCGTTTGACTGTTAGATTGTCTGTCGAAATTTGTCTATACAGCAACTTTTTTTTTTGATTGGTAAGAGGTATCGTGTGTATTTCATTGACAATCTGTTGAAATGTACAGGGTTAGGGGCCACAATTGGCCTAACAGGGAAGGAAACCAAAAATGCAGTGAGGGGACAAAAACACTGCAGTTACAAACTCCAATAGTAAGACACAATGCAGTGGGAAAACAAAATCACTGCAGTTACAACTCCAAGAATAAAGAGGGGAGGCTAGAGGCCTCTAATGAGTACCCCTGTTCATCCGAGAAAGCGATATGTTGACGTTAGCAACAATAGCAGCAGCGATTGTGGATGAAGTCGAAGAATGGCTCGAGGTCCATCTAAGGTTTCTTTCCCTCCAGATTTCCCACGCAGCAGCAGAGAGGACAACACTCCAGAGACGCTTTTGGCTGCCGGGTTGAGCAGTACAAATCCAATCAATGATGAGCGATGCCGATAAAGGAGGGGGCTGCGGGAGGCCCAGATCTAATAACACCAAACTCCAGATGTCCTGAACAAAGCAGCAGCTAAAGAAGAGGTGGTCTCGGCTTTCTAAAGAAGAGCCGCACAGGTAACAAAGGCCCAAGGAAGCAAGGCCAAAACGCTGAAGTCTGTCGAGAGTAGGGAGCCTGTTGGTGACCGCGCGATAGAGGGTACAGGCATGTTTAGGAACAGAATCCTTGCACCACACCACCGAGGCCCAGGGAACCACCGGCCCCCGGTGCCTCACAACATCAATCGCCTGAGAGAATGAGAAGCCCTTAGGGGCGTGGGACCATGAGGGAAGGCCATTGGAGAAGGAAACGAAGTTTTGGTAAGAGGCCCTGCCTCGAAGAATGGACTTCCAAATAATAGAGTCGCCAGCCTTGGGCGAGGCCTCCCAAAAGGAGCAGCCATGCAGGTATCTTTCCCTAAGAAAAGCAGCCCATAGAGAGTGCTTGGAGGTAAGAATGGCCCACCCCCAAGACACCACCATTGCATCATGAATCATAGCCAGGGAACGAAGCCCCAGACCTCCTTCCTCCTTAGGGAGGCAAACCGTTTGCCAATTAGTGTAGTGTGTGCCGAATCCCCAAAGGAAATTGGCGCAAAGTTTGTCCACCCTTTTCACAGCACCACAAGGGATCAAGCAGCCCCCAGCCCAGTATAAAAGAATGCCCGCAATGACAGAATTTAAGAGGAGCAGCCTGCCGGCCAGAGAAAGGGTGGAGGCCTTCCATCCACTGAGAGCAGCACGTACCCGATCTTCCAAGGCTTGGGCGTGGGAGCCTCTTCCAAAGGAGGAGACAAGCGGAAGCCCAAGGTAAGTAGAGGGGAGCGAGCTGCGCAAGATTCCCAGACGCAGGGTGACAGCAAAGTCAGGCGGGGCTCCCATTGGCCTTAGGAGCTTGCATTTTCGAGGATTCAGGCGAAGGCCAGAGAAGGTGCCAAACTCATCAAGAACACGCTTGACCTCCAACAGAGAGGAGGAGGATGCATTCGAGAAGAACATGAGATCATCAGCAAAGATTAAGTGCGAAGGAGCGACTCTCCGGCCCCGTCCCAACGGCTTAAGGCGACCAAGGGCGACAGCATTGTCCGCAAGGGTTGTAAGCGATTCCATCCCAATCACAAAGAGCAAAGGACTTAGGGGGTCCCCCTGCCTGAGGCCTCTGGTGCCCTTAAAGAAACCGACGGAGGAGCCATTAAGGAGGATTGAGTAGGAGACCGAAGTGATGCAGTTGGCAATCCATGAAATCCAAACCGGGTCAAAGCCCATTTTGTGAAGAGACGACAGGATGAAGGAGTGCTCGATTGAGTCAAAAGCCTTAGAGAGGTCGACCTTGAGACACGCACGCTTGAAGCAAGTTTTACGGTCAAAGGAGGCAACCAGCTCTTGCGCCAGCCTAGAGGAATCTCCAATGATGCGTCCCTTAACAAAAGCTGATTGGTTATTGGAGATCAGATGAGGGAGGACCTCGGCCAATCTGGAGGCCAAGATCTTAGCAAAGAGCTTATAGATGACATTGCAGCAAGCTATGGGCCTGAAGTCTCCCGCCGAAGAAGCGGAGTCACTCTTGGGCACAAGAGTGAGGAAAGTGTGGTTGGCCTCTCTGACCATTCTTCCACCCTTGAAAAGGAATTGCATAGCATCAATGATGTCATTCTTGACGAGAGGCCAGTGCCTCTTAAAGAAGCCAGCATTAAACCCATCCGGCCCCGGAGCTTTTGTGGACTTGATGCCCCGGAGGGCATGCAGGATCTCATCCTCATCGAGCGGCCGAATGAGACAGCGCCTGGCATCTGGGGAGAGGGTCCAGCGTGGGGCAGGGGGCTCAGGGTCGATAGGACGAGGGAGCTCAGGGGATAGAAGGTTCTCGAAGAAATTGGAAGCCTCGGCAGCAACATCGTCACATTTCTCAACAAGACGGCCATTCTGGTCGATGAGGGTTGGGATAAAGTTCTTAGCATAGCGGG
Source organism: Ottelia alismoides (assembly GCA_037367405.1). Lineage (NCBI taxonomy): Eukaryota > Viridiplantae > Streptophyta > Magnoliopsida > Alismatales > Hydrocharitaceae > Ottelia > Ottelia alismoides. The sequence goes on along the minus strand of JAZKJV010006309.1, from coordinate 395,020 downwards.
CCTTGGTGGAGAGGTGGAAAAACTTTGTGTTTTTGTCCCCCAAAAGCAGCCAGTCCACCCTGCTTTTTTGGCGCCATGCCGACTCCAGATCGGCGTCGAGGATCGCAATGGATGCCTTAGCATCCGCTTCCAGCTGGGCTAAGTGGGTGTCCAAGGGATCCACACTGAGAGCCACGTTGATACTCGAGAGGGCAGCCTCCGCAGACCTGATCTCGGAGAAGACATTCGCCTCACGGCGAGACCACGCCCTGAGGGCCTTCTTAACAGTTTTTAACTTCTGAATGATCCGGTAGAGAGGGTTTCCAGCGACACGAACAGACCAAGCATCCGAGACCAAATCAAGGTAACCAGGCCTGGAAGCCCAATAATCGAAACAGCGGAAAGGAGGACGCGAGGGCAGCGGCACAACGAGGCGGATAGATAGAATCTGATGATCAGTGAAGGAGGCTGGGGCGTAAGAGAGCTTTGAGTGAGGGAATAAGGAGGACCAGACATCATTAGCCAAGGCTCTGTCAAGCCTAGAAGCAATTCTGGCAGGGCCAATTGATGAATTCGTCCATGACCAGCGATTACCGGAGGAGGGGAGCTCCATTAAGTTGCAGGAATCAATACAAGCATTAAAATCCGCCATGGCCCCACGAGAAGGTGGCAAGCCACCCCTTTTCTCATGGAGGAATCTGACCACGTTAAAGTCACCGAGAAGCAACCAAGGGGTATGGTCAGGGACTTGTGTACGCGAAAGGGCCTCCCACAGATCACGTCGCGCAAGCAAGCTATTGTCCCCATATACCACTGTGGTGATCAGGTTGAGGCCACCATTATTGCAACAGTTCAAAGTGATCGCCTGAGGAGAGATCATCATTGGTGAACAGGACCAAACTGAAGCCTTCCAGAGGATGAAAATCCGGCCAAGCTCAGTTTGGTTATGGACAAAGTTCCAGCCAGGAGGGATTAGAGAAGCAAATTTGTGCCGATTTGCAGGCCGAATTTTGGTCTCAAGGAGGCCAATGAAGTCAGCCGCAAAATTCCCTTTTCCGGACATAAGAGTCTTAAGAACCTTTCTTTGTTTTTCGGGCTTGTTCAGGCCCCTAACGTTGACCACAGCGAAAGACATCAAGAAGGCAAAGGTTGGCCTACACGGCCAGACTGTCTGGAGGGGGCACCCGAGTGCTTCTTCTTTCTACGAGAGGCCACGGTCCATGAGGGATTGGGCTCCACCAGGAGGTGGGGGAGTTCATGAACAGAGGCGTTGTCTTTTGTGGTCCGGGGCTCCTCGCCGCCAGGCCCAGCACATGTCGGCTCCTCAACGCCCGGCAAATTAAGATCCAGGGCCACCTCTTGACGGGAAGGAGGCTTCCTAGCCAGAGCAGGGGGGCGATGCATGAGTGCCCGAGAACCAAAAGGGAAGGCGACGAAAGGCTTTGAAAGATTCTTCTTTGTGGCACGGGCCAGAGAGGGCCCACCCGATGGAGCATGCAGCTTAGCCAAGGCGTTATCGGCAAGGGCAACAGAGGAACTCACCGAGAGTGCTGGGTCCGTCGGGTCCGAAGGACCGGCACCAGAAACCGAAGGCTGCCTAAGGGCATCAGCAGGCAGTTCCGGGCAGGCAAGGATGCTGCGCAAACCCTCCGAGCGCCCCAGGGAGGGGGAGCAGCTGTGACCCCTAGGAGGAAGGGTGTTGAGTGGAGGGGACAGAAATGGTAGGGCGTCAGGTGGCTGAGCATCATTCGAATGGGAGTGAGAAGGGAAAGGGGAGGTAGAGGGAGGGGGAGAGGGGATACGCTCCACCATGAACAGGGGGGGCGCGACCGGGTCCAAAGAGGGTGGAGGGCCAGTAGTGGCAGGAGGGGGTTGAGAGGGCAGAGAAGGGCCAAAGGGGCACCTGGCAGTGCTATGGTCGAAGTTGACACAACGGGTGCATTGGGGAGGGCTCCATTCAAGCTCCACTTGGATCATTTGTCGGTGGCCATTGAAGAACACCAAAGGGACCTCCTTTGGGATTGGCATTCCCGCCCGGATAGAGATGCAGCAACGGGCAAAACCATCCCTCTGGCCGGATGCCGTGGCCGCGTCCATGAAGAGCGGAGTGCCAAGGAGGCTTGCAATCTTGTTAAGGATGGCAACAGAGGAGTGACATAAGCTGAGACCATGGAACTTTACCCATAGTGGAATTTCCGAGAGGAGCTCCCTCTCGAAGCAGGAGGTCGCATCCCACTTGCGGATAACAACGAAGCGACCCTGAAAAAGCCAGGGTCCCCCATCAAGAATGCGTTGACAAGCCTCGGCAGAGGCCAACTTGAGGTAGAAGTAGCCGTTCGGCCGAGGGAAGAGTTTGAAGCCCCCAACAGGGTTCCAGACCTTCTCAATGAACGAGAGGAGGAGTTTCCGAAACGGCTGCTTTCCGAGGACGTAAAAGACGAGAGTATGAGCCCATGATTTGTCGAGAGCGGCGATATCTTCTTCCGTGGCAAAGGCAACAGGGAGGCCATTCATGGTGACAGGGGGGACAAAGCCCATTCGCCTTGAGGCCGGAGGGGGAGGGGGGGCGGAGGCCCCGCAAACTTCCCGCCATGGACGTGAACACCTTGTGGGCGGGGGAGGTGGGGGGTGTGTATGCTTGGAAGGGGGGGGGCTAGGGATGGAAAGGCTAGGAACGAGAGGCAATGGAGAGGCGGGGGGAGGGGGGGTGCGGGAGGCGGAGGAGGTGAAGGGGAGGGAGGCAGGTTGGGGGGAGGGAGGTTGGAGGCGGCGCTAGGGTTTTGGCTTGGGCCGGGAGGGGGGTCGGGAGGGAGGGGTTCCATCTGCAGCTGAGAAATGTGTTGCATTATGTCTAGACAGCAACTAAACCACCGAGGCAAAGACATCTGAGCAGAGTGGGGGCGGAACTAGTATACATTATGGAAGATATCGTAGAGTTATTAAATGGTCAAGTGATAGCGTGGTAAGGCTATTATTTTGGAGACCAGGCTAGTATACATTATGGAGATCTTATCTCCATCCATTTTACTTTCTTTTATATGGTTTATCCAACACTTCCAAAGTATTAAAATAATTTGATATAAAATTGTATTCTTAGTCATGGGCGGAACTAGTATACATTATAACCCCCCATGATTATTATACGTCACTTATACAATTAGGGTAGAGCATTGGGCCGAGCCAACCCGGACCCGACCTTGACCCGACCCGCAAAAGCCCGGACCCGGCCCAGACCCGATAAGTATATAGGTCGGGCCCGGGTCTTAATTCTTTCCATTTTTCAAGGATGGGCAGGGCCCAGCCCGAACCCGTGAAGCCCGATAAAACCCGGCTTGACCCGTCAAAAACGATAATTGGGAATTTTACGTGGGATTCCATTTGCTAGAAACGGATTCATGATTTGAAACCCACGCAACTTGCAAGTGGAATCCATGATTTGTTGGGACATGATTTATGCCTTATAGTAAACCCACGATTTGCTGGGGTTTATTTACTGGAAAATATTGCCTTATTCCCCTCTCGTCATTCCATTTCAGATTTAGCTATCTCATTCTTATGAAGATAATGCAATTAATTCCACATCGCTCGAACATGCAATAATAAAGCATATTCCCCACACCATTTCTGCACCTCACACTAATAATTGATAAGCCATTGTGGGCAATCCTGACATCTATGTTCTCTATATAACGTCCCAGACTTAGGTCCCCCGGTACGTTATCGAGGAAAACTGACCCTGACAACTTGTTGGGTTCGAGCCCAATTGGACCCGATGACAACCACCCAAAATGCTTAAGCCCAAGTTGTCAAGTAGTAATCCCCACCACTTATAAACACACCCACACTTCGTGAGTTTTCCACGTGGTACTATGCTTGAGTTGGGGTGTTACAACCTCCTCCACTTATATTCGCAACGTCCTCGTTGCGACATGGCACATCACTTATTCCCAGTGATAGTGACGGTTGCACGCTCCGGGTAGCCTTTTCCTCCAACCTCTTTGTAGGGGTGGCTCCACCTCTCGGGTAGTCCTTTCCACTATCATAGGGAATTTGGCTCTGATACCATTTGTAACATCTCAGGCTTAGGTCCCCGGTCCGTTATCGAGGAAAACTGACCCTGACAACTTGTTGGGTTCGAGCTCAATTGGACCCGATGACAACCACCCAAAATGCTTAAGCCCAAATTGTCAAGTAGTAATCCCCACCACTTATAAACCACACCCACACTTTGTGAGTTTTCCATGTGGTACTATGCTTGAGTTAAGATGTTACACTCTACTCATAACACTATCTCATCTCTTGGATACTCAAATATTGCCAACCCACCTCATATAATTCCCATCATATAATTCCACTAACATTTCCATGAACTTGAGAAATAGTTGGACTACATATTCCTAACAAAGTACGGACATACTCTAACCATCCATTTGGAGTGCATACGGTCACACCAATTTAGAGTGCATACTCCTAACCGAGAACATGTATTATATGCAAATGGGGGCGGGTTGGACCCAGCCCGAACCCAGCCTCAACCTGATGGGCTTTGGGCTGGGCCCGGGCCCTCGATTCAAGCAAAATATCAGGCCTCGACCCGGCCCATGACCCGGGAAAATTTATTGGGCCCAGGCTGGGTTTTTCAGGGTTGGGCCGGGTCGAGCCCAATGCTCTACCCTATATGCAATATATTAAGTTTTTAATATGATCCCTTCTTAATTGTATTATAATTAATGTTGTTAGATAAAGATTGTAGAATCATTAAATGGTCAAGTGGTAGGCTGGTAGGGCTATTATTTTTGAGACCAGAGTTCGAATTTTATCTCCATCAATTTTACTTTCTTTTATATGGCTTATCCAATCACTCCCAAAGTATTAAAATAATTTGATATAAAATTGTATTCGAGTTTATTTATCTCCCATTATTTTCATTATTCTTTATAAATAAAATAAAATTTATTGTTTCCTTTTAACCATGAACTTTTTTGTTTCAAAATTTCACTTGAGTATATTTATCCAATTTTAAAAATATCCACGGAAAATACCAATTTGAAATTCTAACATTAATAATAGATTTAAATTCTATGTTTATCAAGATTGAAAGAGGTTCATTTTAAAAATATTAATTCTATTTAAAAATATCGTTCAAATATACATAGATTTTTCTATTTTTGAGCATACATAATAGTTGTATACTCGGCCCCTCCTTGATGAAATTCCTAGTTCCGCCCCTGGAGCAGAGGTCTATTGTAAATCGGGAGGACGTTTGAGCTGCTCGATCAAGATCGAGCGGTTTGCACTGTAAGGGTATACAAAAATCCGAATTTCGTGCGTGTGTACCGTTCGATCTTGGTCGAGTGGTTCTGACATCCTCCTGATTTACAGCAGTCCTCTGTTGTACAACAGAGGATCTGGTCGCATCACTACACTAGTACTCCTATTAAGTAGCACTTTATCGAAGACGATGTAAATTTTTATGAAGGATTTGATTAACAGATCAGATCTAGGAATGATCATTGGTGTCGTGCCCTTGCGGGCCATGACGTGTCCAAGTTCATTTACCGTAGCATGCTTTCGACTGGGTTGATCTCCAGAAAATCTTTCGGAGTTCGATCTGAGCTCGAACTCAACTCGAAACTAATGGACCTTACTTACACATCTGGTAACAACACTCGATGATCTACCGAGTTCCTCGTTAAACATTAGCACCACTAGCACGTATTCCTTCATTCATTGTTGGAAAGGATCAAGCTTCGATATTCTCCTAAAATATATTAATAAGTATTTTTTTGGAAATTACTATAAAGAACACTTTTTTTCTGTAAAACTCAGGAATATATTAAATTAGGATATATTACAAAAAAACTGTTGGGAGATAGGCAACAAGCTGCGTTGTCAATCCCTTTTGATTTGTTATAAGAAATGCTTCACTAACTAGAGATTTATAAGAAAGTATCAATCAAGAACTTTGAAACGGACGAAGAATACATTACCCACAAGATTTTTCCAAGAGAACAATAAAATCTAAATATTACTCAACTATATTTCATATCATTTTTTAAATGTTGTATATTCTATCGGGCTAGAATCGGGCCGGATTGGAGCCAACCTGGCCTACATCTGACCCAAAAATATATGGGCTTCTATCTTGGCTCACGCTTTCAGCTTTAAGCTTGGGCTGGGCCGGATTAAGAAGCCCGGATTTCAGGCTAGACTAGGCTAGTCCGACCTAATACTCATCCCTACACCATGAGTACCATCGTATGGCACCTCAATCAATCATCGGTCGATCAACATTCGACATATTTAAAATTAATCTAATCTCATCAACTGTCATCTACTTGGAAAAAAAACAAGGTGTTGGGTCCTTAACTATTACCAGCTATGTAATTTCGTACGATATCAATTTAATTAATTAAAATGTTGTGAACCATCTCTTTCTGGTGGGGACGTAAGCTTTGTTGTAGGGCTCTCTACTTTTGCCACAACTAGGATGTAACCCGCACTTCGTGGCGGCGGAAAGTAATTTGATTTTTAATGTAAATTTAAATACAAATTTGTAATATTTTATTAAATAAAAATGATCAACATGAAAAAAGTGTAAGGAAAATAATCAGGATAATTGAACTTAGGTCAATTTTTTAATGTAATTTCTATCTAAAAAAAATGTGGATATACCTATGATAAAGATCATGCAAGAGCAGCATGCAGTATATAAAAAGATGGATCCTATAGATATTAATCCCATTGTATATTTGATCGACAATGTAATTCTTTTATTATGAATTAAATGAACTATGTATTTTTCAAAATATATATTCTAATTATAATCTTTCAAATTATATAGCATGTATTCACATATGTGCACCCAAAGGTGCAAAATATAAATAGAAAACAAATATTCAGACACATATATGTTGTTCTTAAATCATAACCTCAAATAAAAAATGTAAAATCAATAGGTTTAAAATAAAAAATATAAAAATAATAGGTGAAATTTGCAAATGCTATGAAAAGGAACCATCCCGATCCGTGAGATGTTGATATGTGTTGAATTATACTTATTAAAAAAACGTAAATTTCTATCATTTAATTGGAATTTATTTAATAATAAATTTCAAAAAACCCACATGTAGAAATGAAAATGTAATTTTTGATGGTTATTGACAAATAGAAATGTTGTGTAGGAATAAAACATAATATTAGGTTCATCGCCATTCTGACAAATTATAATTGGATCATAAAGATGTTTAAATATGTAAAATAACGGATCGGATCGAACCATTATCAAAACTATATATGCCCATACGTACATTGCATTTACATGTGTTTTTTTTAAAAGTGTGTGGTTTAATGTATTCGTATGTGATACAGATTAGTTTAAAAAAAGTGAAAGAGAAAAATACTAAAATTGATAACTCTTTTTCTTCACTATATATATTTCGTCCACGTTCACTTTACTCATATTTTTATTGTTATTTTAAAAAATAACAACTCATTAGGGATGTAAAGAAAGATGAATTTAGGATAAACATATAAAAAACACATCTATTTTAACAAATTTTCCTTTCTCCACATATCTCGATGATCAAACTATGATATAAAGATGTAAACTTGAGAATAAGTTATTTATTTTGGAATATGTAAATATCATAAATCTAATACAATCTAAAATGTATTGAGATAAATGGAGATCGATGCAAATGTTTAATAGATTGGGTTGAAAGATAATATCCGTCAAATTGGATAGTACATATTAAAGCAAAATTTGATCCATTCAAATTATTGTGAACTCATGTTTATTAGAATTTGCGTAAACATCGCATGTTATTACTGTCCATTGTTCGAACATTAGCTAAATTTTTAAATAATTATTCTCCCTAAATGGTGAAACGTGGATGCCATCGAGAGATCCTCTCGCGAGGTCATGATCCCCACTTCTTCAACTTATAAGCTTTAATTATAATGTTTTGTACATATACATGCAAATGCATACATGTATACATGCATATAATAATAATACTTTGAATTGATTTTTTTACTAAAATATTGTAACATATATACTTAAAATATCAAAAAACACATGTGAATTATTATCGTTTCAATGTATTTTAAAAATATTAATAAAAAAATATAGTAATTTACATTATTGATGATGGGTGGGAAGTGTAGTTTTTGACAATTTACGTTTTATATTTTCAAAATAGTAATTCTACACAAAAAAATCTAAAATACAATTTTCAAATTCTATAATTGATATTAATAATATATGTTTTTGTTATTACTTAATTAATATTAGTATGATTCTAAATTTAGAAATATATAGGAAATAGTGGAAAGAGACGTTAATTAGGGAAAGAGGACGAGAAAAGGAAAGAGAGAGGAACAGCTTTGGAAAAAGAGGGCGTTGGAGGAGAGATATGTTAGGAGAGAGAAATAGTTAGAGGAGAGGCATGTTGGGAGAGGAGAGAGAAATAGTTAGAGGATTGGCATGTTTGGAGAGAGAAGAGAGGTGGGGAAACACGTTCCAATGCAGAGAACGAAAAGAGGAGGATAAGAGAGATGAGGAGATGATATAGCGTGGGAGAGGGGACACAGCAGAGTCCGAGAAGAGAAGAACCACACATAACCACATGTCAGAAAGTCCGGGAAAAACCCAGCTTTAAAGAATGTTATAGATAATTTCGAGTTATGGAACATATGCGCTTAAATCTACCACATATAATTGGATATATCATTTGGTATGGGGTCCCCATAATATTTTTAATTATATCTTTATTTTTGGCTGGGGAGAAAATATGATTGGTATCTTCCCTCAGGTAGTGTTTGGCTACCGGGTTACCCTCCCTTTAAGGGAGTTTACCCCCCTTAACCCACATCCCCCTCTCTCCATGTGGGCCCCACTTTATTCCTTTTTTAAAAAATTAAATAAATCAATTTAACATCATCAATCCTATCAAAAAATAATATATTATACCATCATATCATATAAAAATTATAAAATACTCCACTTTTCCAAACTTCAATACAATCACATCACAATAACTACTCACTTTTTCAAGGGATTTTATCACTTGTGCCCCTTCGAGATATCGCAATATCAGTTATGCCTCTATCTTTTTGGTAATATCAGTTGTGCCCCTTACTTCTTGCCCCGTCATCACTTGTGCCCTTCCGTCAGATTGACCGTCAATGAGTTGACTTAACCATGGTTTTTGCAAACCTTGGTGCAGTAAAGAGGGGTATTATTGTCCACACATCTTCTTCATCTTCTTCCTCCTCCATTTGTTCTTCCTCTCTTCATAATTTCTCTCTCTTAGTTGCACCTTCATGCATCCATCGAATCTTTAATTTTTTTTTGCATTTTCATGGATATATCACTCATTACGGATCAAATGGTGAATTTTATTGAATTTTTCGGTGACTTTTCATGAATCAATTAATCAAAAATTTATCTAAATGCTGAAAGCCCTGGGGCTGACCTGGGGCGGCGGGCTATGGGCGATCTGGGGCACAGGGCGACGAGGCTAGGGGTGACCTGGGGTGGGGGGAGGCCGACAGGGGGGGCGACCTGGGGCGGCGGGGCTAGGGGGCGCAGGGAGGAGGCCGGCAGGGGGCGACGGGGCTAGGGGGGCGCAGGGGTCGCGGGTTTGGTCGGGGGTGAGGATCTGGGGTGGGGGGTCTGTCTGCGGGGGGGAGGGGGGGGGGTTGTGTTGCAGGTCTGACCTCAAGCACGGATCGACCGCGGGGGTGGGGGGAGGTAGGGGTGGAAGGCGCGGGGCAGGGGCGGCGCGGGGAGAGGTAGGCGCGGGGCAGGGGAGGCGCGGGGCAGGGGCGGCGCGGGGGAGGGCAGGCGCGGGGGAGGGGCAGGCGCGGTGCGGGGCTGGGGCGGAGATGCGGGGAGCTCGGGGCGGAGCTGGGAGGAGGTGAGTGCTGGGGAGGAGTTTCGGGTGGAGAGGGAGGAGGAGGAGGTTGGAGGAGGAGGAAGAGGATGGGGGAAGAGGAGGAAGAAGAAGAGGATGAGGAAGAGGGTATAAAATGACCATATAATCCTTTTCTTAATCTTAATACCGCTTATGTCCTCAAAGTTAACGTCCGTTTGCACTGTAGATGGACGGTCACTAACCCGAGGGACACAAGTGATAAAATAGCAAGAAGTGAGGGGCACAACTGATATTACCAAAAAGATAGGGGCATAACTGATATTGCGATTACTCGGAGGGGCACAAGTGATAAAATCCCCTTTTTCAAACTTCAATACAATCATATCACCTCAAACCCACTTCTAACCCACCCCCAGTTTAACCCTCTATCCAAACACCAAAATCCAAAAACAGGTTATCCTCTACCAGTTTAACCCGTCTTAACCCGCCAACCAAACACACCCTCAGAATATGCCTCAACTAGTGATGATAATTGTCAGATACTGATACAAATATAGGTATAATCATATCCTTATCTATTTTAAAACACGAATAGGAATACGTATACGAATATTGACGAATGTGAAAAACATGTTACCATATCCTTAAAAACGAATACGAATGTAAAACGAATATGAATAATAACGAAACTTTTTAATTGATTAGCTAAAATATACATGTTTATGATGGTTTACACATAAAATAGATATACCAGATACAGTAATTTATAACAATTATATCAATAATGGTGAATGGAATCATAAAATGTTGTTACACACAGTTATAAAGAAATCTATTACTATACTTATGTACAAAACGAATACACGAATACGAATGCGAATATTAGCGAATGTCAAAGTGGTATCCATATCCGTATCCATTTTAAAACGAATACAAATACGAATGTCAAAATATGTATAAAACGAATACGATCACAGATCGGATACGAATATATTCACATTCGTTTTCATCCCTAGTGTGAACGCAGAATCTCGATTTGACGAAATAGGATGAATTGAGACGGTATTTTGTGAACACATAATTCTGTTGAATACCTCAATCATTGAGAAATGGACAAAAGCATGAAATAACTTGTTTTTTCTTCATGAATTTATGATATTTAGAGGATCCCTTAGTAGGATTGGAAACCAGATGAAGTTCTGACCATTGGATAATGTGGTGAGGACCTTCAACCTTAGATCATAGATATCGTAGCATTTCGTGATGATACCGGATCCCAATGAATCTGATCATGAATTTCATCGAGATCTTTGCGACCGCGATTAATTGAAATTTTTATTTGGGAAAAGGTGTAAGGTATGGATGGTTAATCAATCAAAATTTATGGAAGTATTGATCAAGCATGGTTTCAATGAGGAGATTGTTATGAACTCACTTGTTAGTTGGATGAGTCATCTTAAACTAATAACAACAAGATTTTTACCACCTTGGATCAAATTAATTAAATTAGATTAAAAGACAACTATTATGAAAATGAGATAGATGGAGTTAACATTATGGATAAATGGATATATAGCAGTGCTTATTTTAAAATCGTCGCTAAATCGTCTTACGTTCGTTGTTGCATCATCATCAATGCTTTTTTTGTTGTTATTTTTCAAAATTCGAGTTAATAATCTCTAATTTTTTAATTCAAAATTTAGCGACACTTAGCTCAAATTTTGAAAAATAGAAATAGATAAGCATTGTATAGAGTGTTGCTAATGATGTAGCGACGGTCATGACTTTCACTGTCAATTTCTAATATAAAAAAAATCATTCAGTAACATATAATATTCATTACTATATATTTAACAATGGACGATTTGACGATGGATTTAAAATAAACGTCAAATGAATCTAATTTGTCGTAGTGTAAAATTTGAAATATTTACTTGTGGAATCATGATTTGATTCAAGGGGTAAAGGATGTAACCTTCAATTTTGATGAGATTCGACCATCACTTTAGGATAAAAAAAAGGAACCTCTAGCCATTTGGTTTCTTGTAATTTTATCATTTCGATTTCGATTTTACGTGCATTGACGATCAAGTCGATAAATTTTGATGTTAATTGCAATATTTAGCCAATGATTTCGTCTTTACTAACATTTTGGGCATGTTTAGTATTGGAATAAGGATTGAAATAAGCCTTTATTTCCCTCTTCCATTATTTCTTCTTATCGCTCCCTTATTCCCATCTTCTATTATTACACCTCCTTTTCTCGGTTTTACGAAGAGAGGACTTATTATGCCTTATTCCTTCATGGGTTTGTAAAAAAACATCACACGGTGTTTTCACGGTGCTATATGCGCCACTTTGCGGGGATTTTGTGCTGCAAGGTTTCCAGAAGGTGAACCCGGTGGGGCCAGTGTAAGATATTTGCATGGTCGTCGGATCCGGTGGGTAGGATGATATGAGGGCATGGAGTGGGGGGGATGCACAATTTTACTCACCATTTAAAATTAGCACATCTCGGTATGCTACACACGCGAGAGAGAGGGTAAAGAGTAGGAAAATGTATGCCGTTGAAGTTGGAATTAATTTGGGTGCATGCCTACCATATTTTCTTTTGGTATGTGCCCACAAATTAGCTAGGTAATTTCAACATATTTGGAGATTGCAATGATATATTTAAAGATGAACATTGGGTTGAACCTAGCCGGTTCAACCCAGCCCACGAGCCTGACACACGAACTCGACCCAAACCTAGCCCAGTAGGCTCGGGCCAAAAATACCATGTGGAGAGCCTAGAGGAATACCGTGTGAGAAGGTGTAGGAAACTGAACGCTTATTTCGCGAGAAGGATCGACTTGTTGTGCACCTGACCAACGAATCAACATTGGTACATGACATTGGTGATACACCACATGTCGCGATGAGTAAGGCATACTCCACCTTGTATGGTCGCCATTCTTATATGTATGAACCTATGGAGTCTTAAATTTTAATAAAAGGGAGGACTTTTTCAATAAAATGTGTGAAATGTGCTTCTATAGGGGAATGATTATTGGTGTCAAAACAGATAATAATGCATCGGATTTACTCCGATTATTTGCCAACCAACATATAACTTATAAACATTATTGTAAGTTATTGTCCTGATTTTATTATCCTAGACATGGATACACCCGTACCTCTGCTCCATACTCCTATCATTCTTGATCGGACGATCCTTGAATTGTTAAGGCAGTGGTAGGCTGTGACACTGGAGAGGTCACATTTTGCTCTAGCAGTGATAAACCTCTAATAAAGATGGTCCCTGAACTCAAACCAGCTGAAGGGTTATCTGTGTCGAGAGTGTTTGAACTGTAAGGAAGAGAAGTCTGTAATTTTATAGCTGAGATCAGAGACACGGACTTGTTCTTGGATAATAATGAGACACATGCATTTCTCTCCCCTGAGGAAAGCCTGGAGAGCACAATCGAATTGACCGTTGTATTTGAAAATGAGATTTTTGTTGATGGATACACCGAGATATTTGACCAATCATCCTTGTAGCATGATGAATTTATTGCAGATTTGTGTGATGTATTGAACTTAGACTCAGACTGCACAGTGGTTGACAACCGACAAATGAAAGAGCCGACACCTGTCACAAATGCTGAGGTCACCACAAAGTCGACTCCTTCTCCCCCAGAGCTTAAGCCTCTTTCCTCCAATATGAAATATGCCTTCCTTGCTGGAGAAGGAGATATGCATCCGATCATTATCAATTCTTATCTGACCGAAGAACAAGAATTCCGTCTGCTTGAGGTTCTTGAAAGAAATCGCAAGGCAATATGATGGAATATCACGGCTCTCCATGGGATAAATCATTCACTATGTTCGCATCACATATATTTAGAAGAAAACAACAAACCCTCCTGAGAATTTCAGCGTAGATTGAATCCCAACCTCCGGGAGGTGAAGAAATTATCAAGTGGTATGATGCAGGATTTATCTGTCTCATCTTCGACTCCAAATGAATGAGTCTCTTACATGGAGTGTCCAAGAAATCAGGGATCACCATTGTTATCAATGACAAAGGAGAGGAGGTTCCGACCCGAGTGGTGACCTCATGATGCTTCGTTGTGGATTACAGACATTTGAATCTTGCAACCAAGAAGGACAATTTCCATGATCCTTCATCGACCAGATAGTCGAAAGATTAGTGGTGGAGGAATATTTTTTCTTCTTGGATGGTTACTCTAGGTATAATCAAGTTGCCATCATTCCAAAAGATCAAAGACTACTACCTTCACCTATCCATTCGAGACATACACCTTCAGAAGGATGCTCTTTGGATTGCGCAATACATATGCTATATTCTAAAGATGCATGTTGGTGGTATTTGCTTATATAGTAGGTTGTTTTCTCAAAGTTCCTATGGACAACTTCTCGATCTATAGTGATAGTTTTGACCAGTGTTTGGGATATTTAGACCGGGTGCTGAAAAGATGTTGCGAGGTGAACCTTGTGATCTCATGGGAGAAGAGTCACTTCATGGTGACTGAGAGAATTGTACTGGATCACGTCATCTCCAAGCGTGGCATGGAGGTTGATCCAATCAAGGTAGACATTATTTTGAAACTTGAGCCACCTGCAAATTTGAAGCATGCTTAGTCATTCTTAGGGAATGTCGGTTTCTACAAAAGATTCATTAAAGACTTCAACAAAATTACCCCAACCGCTGACTGAGTTTCTTGGTAAGTGATGAGCTGCGAAATTGACCAAGACCCGAGTGAAGGTATAAAATCACTCAAGGGTCGTTGCAACCCGGATCTCGGAGGCTCAGCTCAACAAGAAAAATCAGGAACCACCAAAATAAGAGAATAAATCGATAAAAGCAACAGCGGTCCTCGCTATTTATTTAACTCGGTATAACGACCAGGGTTGGACACAAGGAGCACGAATTGGTCGAGACGGCCTACGAAGTAGTCTAAAATAAAATAAAATAAGAAGAAATGTTTTTGGTGGATTTTTAAATATTTAAATTTTTTTGTATTTTTGATAAGAAAGAAAATATAAAAAAAGGAAAAACAACAAACAACTATTTATCAAACACCACAAATAATGCTAGAAAAATCAAAGAAAATTATTTTTGTGTTTTTTATATTTTAGGTGTTTTGGTGATTTTCTGAGAATTTTATGATTTTTAGTTGATTTTATAAAAATCAAGAAGGACGAAAATAGTGAAGTAATGTGCAATCAAATTTGAAAGCTAATTAAAAATAATTAATTAGCCTATAAAAATCTAAGGGAAATTTTTATGAAAAGTAAAAATAAAAACTAAACTAAAAAGACAGAAATTGCAATTTTTTGGTTTTTATATAATTTTTAATAATTTCTATAAGGTTTTTAGGGTTTGTTTAATTTTTATGGTTTTTATAAATCCAAATGGGCTAAAAATCGAACTGAAGTCAGAAGACAACAAAGTAAACAAGCCCTAATTTTTTTAGAATTTTTAGAGAAGTTTTTATATTTTTAGTTGATTTTCTCTTTCAAACAATGGCAGAGATGATGTATTTTTAGTTTTTTAAAAATAATAAAAAGCAACAAAAATATCCCAAAAATGTAGTGAAATTTTTACACAGTGGCAGGAGCCACGTATCCAAATTTCACTGGATTTGGATTTAATTTGATATTTTATTCAATCACTACAAAGGCTACAGCACACAAGGACCTATACGCAATAAAAACTAAGTTTCAGGGCTAAATAGACAACACGTATGAAAACTATAAGGGCATAAGCGCAAAAATCACATCAAATTCGCACATGTCCGAATACAGCACTCACAGGGGTATAAATGTAATTTTTAAAACTTAAATTTCAATCCAGAACAACCACAAACTCCAGCCCAGATAATGCAAATAGCCCAAGATATCACGTGCCTAGCACGTGGTTCACATTCATAGGGACCAAAGTGTAATTCTAATTAATTACCATACAAACTGTAACAACTTAGAACTACAGGATCAGAGTTGCAAAAAGTCCAAAAAGCACGTGTGTCACACAAACATGGACTAAATAGCAAATATTCTAAACAAGAGGTCCAAATATGCAAATAACCCAAGAGTGCAAACTTATTTAATAGACTAAACAAAAACTAAATAAAACTACAGGGGTATGGACGCAAGTTACCTAGCCGAGGTGCATGAGAGGCGCGTGCGCGCCAGGTGTTGAGAGGTGGATGGCTGCGGGTGAACGGTCCTGATGACGCCCTCTGGAGGATCCAACAGTGCCGACGCAAGGGCAAACGTGGGGGAAACATGGTCATCAGATCGTGGATCTAACATCCTGATAGTGGCAGACCACGTGCGGCTGTGATGAAGACTGGCGCAGAGGGGAGATCCGACGGCTGTGAGAGGATCAGGAAGAACTCCTCCTGGGCGAGCTTCTCCGGCGATCCGGAGACGATCTAGACGGCCGATGGAAGATCGGAGAGGTGGGTTCTCCTCGCTATGGTGTTCTGCATCGGGTGATGGTCTTCGATGAAGGCCCCAACGGTCGGATCCTCCGACGAGGGAGGAACGACCTAGAGCAGCTCCGGCGAAGGGTGGAAGCGCGGCCGAGGGGGGTCTCTTGCACTTATTGACCTGCAAAAAGAAGCTCTTGCTCGGAGGGATGCTCCAGCATATGTTATTGGCTAAAAGAGGAAGAGAAGCGGCATGGATGGGCTACGGGGGGGGGGGGGGGGGGGTTCCGGCGGAGGTGGTAGATGGAACCCTACTCTACGAGACCCAGATGGCCCAGCTCGAGGTGATCAGGTCGCGGAGGGAAGGTGGCGATGAGTCAGGGAATCGATCTATACAGCTAGGATGGACTAGCGGAGCTCCGGCCACTAGGGCGGAGCTGGTGGAGCTGGGATGCGAAAATCGAAGATGAGCTATGCTAAAGAGGCTAAAGGATCTACCTGATGATCGAAGTCGACTGGGGAGGAGACGCTGGTTCTCCAGTGATCTTCGCCTCGATGGAGCGTCGCCTCCAGAGGCTCGAGCTTTGCCGGCGACGGAGCACGACGACGAGGGTCGCCGGACCTGGGCTGCACACCTCCAATTCCTCACTCAGACACTCGAGCTCACTCGTTGTCACTCAAGGAACATGGTGGAGGTCCTGGGAGTCGAAGACGAGAGCTAAAGGTACAGCTAATGGAGGAAGAAGATGATGCTATATACGTGTGGGGATCCGGCAAAGATGGAGTCGGGCAGGGCATTTTGGTGCACGGATCCCTAGGAGAATCCTCAGGCGTGAATCTCGGATGTAAGATCTGCAAATGGAGCCCGAGGTTTAGGTGAAGGATGGTCGGATCAGTCCAGAATAATTGGGCAAAGTCGGGTCAGGACGCAGATCCGCCTACCTGGTGGTCCTGGGGGAGAGTTGACCGGGGGTCAACAATCCCCCGTGGACCAATGAGAACTCAGGGATTTGAAAATTCAAAATAAATTAGAAAATGACCTTATTTGAAAATATTTACAAAATGAAATTTGTTTATTTATTTTCAAGAATTTTTTAGTGATTTTTATTTATTTTTTTAAAAAATAAATTACGTATTTACATTGTATTATTATTATATACAGGTATGTATACCTATGTATTGTTGGATTTTATTTTTAATTATTTTATTAATGTATATTTATTCCAAATTTATATTTTATTTATTTACATCATAAAATATGGAATATAAAAAGATTTTTATTGGATTTTTATTAATTATTTACAAGGGGGAAATAAATAGGTATTTTATTTTATATACAAGGTATATATACACTGATGATAGAGAATTTTATTTATTTTTATTTTTCTTTTATTTTCCCCATTTTTATTTTATTTTTTTTACAAATATGTACAAAATATGGGAAGCATAAATATATTTTTATTTTTAGAAAATAAAATTTGTACATAAAGAGGGGTATTTACACCATGTTGAGTCACCCTATCTCTCTCTACTTGTTTTATTTTGCGGCCAGGCCCTTGTGGAGCCCTCCCTTGGGTCCAGGTCACTCAATATTTATTCTAAATATTTCCCTCTTTTTCTCTATTTCTTTATACTTTTATTTTTGCACAAAAACATGCTAATTATTATTATTTACACAATGCATGCTAATTGCTAAATTATTTTATTTACACAAATACACATGGTGTTTTGCATAGATTTTTAGCTAAAATAAAAGAATAAAGAATGATGAATGAGGATTCATCAGTAAGGAGGTCGATTTTGTGGTCGATGACCGGGTTCTCCAATCCTTCAATCTCTTAAAGGATTTGATCACACATGCTCATGTCATTGCTCCAAACGTCATTCACCTTCTCGATAAGTGGTAGAGGTGGGGAACAAGACTCGAGGTACTAACGCTGGAACTCTGGTGGCTGGCAAACAACCATATGCGCTTGTGGTGGTAGCTGCGGCTATTCGGGGACCAGCACATAACAAACATGCTGGACCGGAGGTTGGCAAGGGCTCGGTTGAGGCAGTTGTTACACTGTTTGCTCCTTCTTAGCTGGAGTCTCAGGTGCGACTGTCGCTGCATTGCATGCACTGAAGGTGTTCACTAGCAGCTCCAGTTACTTAGTGATGATGTCAAGCTTGTCCAAGTCCTTCATTCTTTGCTCGATCCCTACGAGTTTCTCTAGTTCCTGAGAGCTCTTCTCAATGATGTCCACTTTGGACATGTGACTTATGATGATGCTGAGGTCGGATTTATCACACATGTGCACTTCATGAGTATCCGCCATGTTAACATTCTTATGGAGGATCTTTGTCTGTGGATGTAGCTGGAAGGAACAAGATGAGGAAAACCTGACCTTTCCTTCAGCAATCTCCTCAAATATCTGTCGTATTGCATCCACGTCCTTATTGAAGTGAGAATCTCCGCAGGACGCATCAATCAGATGTTAACTATTTTCTGTTATGCCCCCGAAGAAATGCTGGACAAAGCCGATTTTCAGTATGTTGTGGTGGGGGTATTTTTCTATCAAATCACGGAAACACTCTCAGGTCTCGTGAATGGACTCGTGGGATCCATGATGCTAGCTATCTTGGACTGCATGAGATTGAGACGACCAAGAGGATAATACTTGTGCAAGAAAGCAGACTTCAGATCCTCCCTAGTCGTAATACTTTTTCTAAGTGGTTGATCCAGTAAAGAGCTTTGCACTGCAGGCTGAAGGGGTAAGCGGTCATCTTGACTACACCCAACAGGATGTTGGGGTAGTAGGTGGTACTGCAATTTGGATGCATCGGTTATATATATTTAACATCGGCTGATTTAGTGATGGATTATGAAAAAATGTCACTATTATCCAATTATTTCGTAGTGATACTTGTGGTTGGAAATTTATGATGTATTTCTTATATGCATTTGAGGCATGGTCTCTCTACGTGAGTTCATGCACACATACAAACATATGTCTATACACACATATATGCACATGCACACATGCACACACTTATACATGAAACACATATTTACTACTGCAACAAAATATAGCCATGACATATTGATTCATATATCTTTCAATGTGAAATGTTTACCGACAATTATTATGCATTGTAAAATTATTTTTGACTCTTTATATTAACACAAAATGTTGTCCTTACTGTTATATCATAGACAACAAATCATACGATGATGGTTATCCATGGATTTTTTTTCAAGAAATTTTCTTTAAATCATTGCTTGATTGACAATAATCGATAAAAAGTCTAATGAAAAAGGCCAATAACAATCATCATAATATATACCTTTACCAATAAAGATTACATAAAATTTGAACAATAAAAAATAATTTTATGACGAGCTATATTCCTTGTTATAAATTTAAAATTATCCATTGTTATAAATCAATTTTATCGTCGTGCACACACACATTAAAAATGCACGTTATTTCCTTTCATTTATATTCTAGTGTTTCTCTTTCGAAAGTTAACTTGATGCAACTAGATTGGTTTGCTCGTTGTGACTAGTCTGATATATTTTCCAACATCACTGTCGATGATGATGGACGCAACAATTTTGTTGTCGTGTCCAACCTTTTACTTAAAAAGGTGTTTATAATTAGTATATTTTGAAATCCGTCGCTATATTATCTATTGTTAAATATAACAACGATTCCAGATACATCATTGATCATTAATTTCAAGTATAAAAAAGGTTCACAACGACGGTTTTCAATATCATATATTTACAACTGAAGAGGTATCGACCTAGTCCAAAATATGTGCCATTGTAAACTCATTATATCATGTGGTTAATTTCTAAGATTTAATCTTATTTTAATGTAATTCATGCTAACATAGTTTGATTGATTCGTTTATGTTGCTTGAATCCACATTAACTCTAAATCACATCTAAAACAAATCTTAAAGTGGGTATCGAGAACCTTATCTTTTGAAATTCACATGGTAGATTGAACATCGATCTTTAAGACAGGGATTTTTTGTATAGCTTAATAAACGCCATAAAATATAGGTCGTTGTCTGCAAAAATGGTTTTAAAGTCAAATTTTAATGTTATATTGGTAATTTCCTCGTAGTTGTTCGGTGGAATTGTGACACAATTATTGGTGGTAGGTCTCAAAGATCTCTATCTATTTTGTTTCTTCTAGTACTCCGTTCCAACACTAATATCACACAAAAAAACCAAGTCTAAGATGATAAGGTTGATTCCTTGGATGAAGTGTAACGTCTCGAGCTTAGGTCCTCGATCCGTTATCGAGGAAAATTTGCCCTGACAACTTGTTGGGTTCGAGTCCAAATAGATCCGTTAACAACCACCCAAAATTCTTAAGTCAAAGTTGTCAAGTAGTAATCAAGGTTGCAAAAAGCGGTATGCGGTATTTTATCTGGAATCAGTGATCAAATCCGTATGGGTCAACATGAAGCTTCTAGCCCTATTATCTGTTTTCTCCCACTGTTCGCGGGACCTAATTTCCTCCATAGTTGGATTTCGGATAAGGTTGGGCCGGGTTTATCTATGATGGAGTGTATGCTATCGTGCAACAAGCCATATAGATCTTCGTACTCCACAACTCATAATTAGTACCGTTAAGGTACTCAATTTTCCCACCTCAGTAGCAATAGTCTTGCTTGTCATATTGGATCTAATAAAATAAACATGGGAGATATTTGAGATTGTGATTTTTAACAAAAAAAATGATATTTTTAATGATAAAATAAGCTTCTAATCCACACAGAAACAAACAAGTTAAAAAAATTTTAATTGTCACAAAAACACAACTTAGTTTAGAATTTTGATTAATATATTGGATAACTGTGTTTATATCATGAAGAGTGGGAGCAAATTTGCAATCATGTCATTGTATGTGGATGACATTCTGCTTGCATGTAATAACATACAAATGCTCAATGAAATCAAACAAAAATTAAGCAATGAATTTGAGATGAAAGACATGGGCGAAGCATCCTATGTTCTTGGAATACAAATAACAAGAGACATGAACTTAAGGACATTGAGTCTTAGTCAGGAAAGGTATTTGCATACTATATTAAGAAGATTCGGAATGCAAAATAGCACTCCAGCTCCCACACCACTTGTGATGGGTAAGAGACTCAACAAGAGTCAATGTCCCGGAAAGGGGCAAAAACCTTTAGATATACCATATGCACAAGCGATGTGAAGTCTAACGTATGCAATGATGTGTACTCGACATGTTTAGCTTATCCAGTAAGCTTAATCAGTATATATTAAAGCAATCCCGATCCAACACATTGGGAAGCTGTAAAGAGGATTCTTCGATATCTGAAAGGGACCGTACATCTGAAACTTGTGTATCAAGCAGAATCGCTTGAAGTGGTAGGATACTCCGAGGCCGATTTCGGAGGGGATGTGGATGATAGAAAATCCACATCGGGTTATCTGTTCATGTTTGGTGGTGCAGCTATTTCTTGGGGTAGTAAGAAATAAGGATGTGTATCTCGACATACACAGGAGGCTGAGTACATTGCATGTAGCATGGACACCACTCATGTTGTGTGGATCATGCATTTTCTAGAGAATCTAAGCCTCAAATTGGTCAAAGGACCAATTGAAATGTATTGTGACAATCAAGATGTGATAAGCTTGATCAATAGTGAGGTTAATAGTCTTAAAAGAAAATACATTGAGATCCAATATCACTATATACAAGATATAGCGGGGAAGTAAGAAATCACGGTAACATACATACCTACCAGTGACATGTTGGCTGATTCCATAACCAATGGAATAGCAGCAGGAACATACATCAAACACATTGGTTTAATGGGACTCAAGAATGCTTGAGTCAATCAAAAGAAATCTCCATATGTACACTATACAAATAGTGAGAGTATAGAATATTTGATCGCTTCGGTCAAGTGAGAGATGTTAGAATATAAAGTAACCTCACGCTCAAGCCTCCGCCGGTAGTTGTGCGAGGCGACAGTTGCGCGAGGGTTGAGTCTCACGCGAGACTCGCGCGAATCGGACATGGGAGGAGTGGGGCGGACTATGCGAGGGACACAACACGCCCTATAAATACATCTCCATCTGGAGGGGGAAGAGGATACAGAACAAACGATTACCTCGCATAGGGAGCCCTCTCCCAAAATCATATCTCATTCTTTCTCTGGAAGTCGCTCTTCGACGGCGTCATCTTCGATCTTCAGTTTGGGGGTATGTGTGTTGCATGAAGTTAGACATAAAGTCAAAACGACAAGGGTAGAACGACATAAATCGAAGATTTTATTTAGCGTCATTGTTAAGTGGACCTAGGATGACATGTGAACATGTCGACTTGGTCGATGTAGTACGATTTACCACCCCACCCTGATAGTATGAATTCCTTACCTATTTATAGGTTCATCAGGGCCAACTTTCTTCGATAGGTAACAACTTCTTTTTGTTGGCATATTATATTTGTACCGAGGTCATGTTGAGATGAGACGAGAGATGTAATACAATGAGTTTGACAACTAGTGAGACCATTGTATCTGCCCTAGAGTAGACACGCGAGTTTCATGAGAAGAGTGTTTACTACCAACTAGGGCAGTTGATATATTCTTAGGTTTAGTATTCACTTATAATATGTTCATGAAATTTTCGACTAAGATTTGATTAAAATGAACTGCATCTAAACAAGTTTGCTCCGATTCAGTTCATTAAAGGAACATCGTATATAATTGTATATTCATGCATGTTTTCATGCATGGATAGAGATTGTAGAAGTTTATTTGTTACAATTATATTAGATTTTAAATATAGGACATGTAATTCCCAACATGTTTAATCATGGCATATAAACCAAACTACCTTAACTAATCTTAGTCAATGCCATATAAACTAAACTACATAAACTAAACTAATCTTAATCATAGTAAAAAGGGTATAAAATTTGCACCGTTGAATCTATGTTCTCAAAACGCACCTTTAACAAATTGAACCTAACTTTGGTGTGATTGATTCACATTTGAAAATTATCTTATCTAACCTTACAAATAAAGAAAGTAGGAGGGACAATTCAAATTCAAAATAAGGTTCTTTTACACATGTACCCCTTTGAGATTTTGCTATTACAGTTATGCCGATGCCTTTTCGACAATATTATTTGTTCCTCTATCTTCTTACACCGTTAACGCTCGTGCCATATCTTCTTGCACTGTTAACACTGTGCCCTTTGGGATTTGGCATCCTCTGCCCTAGCCATTAGGGGTGAGCGTTCGATTGGTTTGGGTGGGTTCAAGTTAAATAATTGGGATTGGGTTCTGTTTGGATTAAGAAAGTGGCTACTGTAATACCCCCAACTCTCGTGGTACGGTAATACCGTGCGATAGTGGTATCGCACGATCGTGTGGTTCGGGTGGCCACACTATGAAGTTCTGGAGGACTTCACCTTAACTTACGGACGGCTGAGGATGTGGTTTACCGCAGGACCGCAGGTTCCCCTAGGCACAACACAAGTGTTCGGCGGCACTTGATGGAGCTTGAGCTGCAACATCCTACATAGGAGCGTGTGGCCCACTGATGACGTGGCGTGATGACACGGCGTGCTGAGGAGGCAGACGACATGGCATGTTGACGGAGCGGGCGACGTGACGTCAGTTGCAGGAGACGAAGAGATTGCATGGAAGATGAAGAGCCAAGCGTATGAAGAGTCATCTCGGAAGACGAAGGGTCTCCGTAGAAGGCCAAGAGTCCTTTCATTCATTGTATATGTAATAATGATGTTCCTTCGTATACCCCCGGCTTGTCTATATCAGGAGGGGTAGAGCTCATTTGTAGATATCAAACTCACAGTGAGTCTCTTGCAATACCAAAAAGGGTTTTGTGCCGCTACTCTTGTGTCCTTATGCTAGTGTTTGTGTTCGAGTGATCTAGCGGTGTGATTGATCGGTGTGCTGGTGTACATCCTACATGCAAAGGGAAGGTTTGTTAGTTTGTGGGAAGCTAACGTTGCACAGGTTAGTCTCAAAAATTAGAGTTTGAGATTTACCCCTGTGACAACTGGTATCAGAGCGAGAAATGGCGCCCAACATCGAAGATCGCCTTATTTCCTTATAGGGAATCGTGATGGAGATCCAGTCTCAACTGGGTACTCATGCCCAACGCTTGGCTCGTCTGGAGGACGATGCAGGCGTGGATGTGTCGGACGTCGTTGGCGAGAGCCAGCGCTCGATCGACGTAATGAAGGCACTTGGGGATAAGCTAGAGGAGCTCGAGTCCCTGATGCAAGATCTGCATGGGGAACTCTCCATCGTCGAGAAAGCGATCGCGAACGGGGGCGGATCCAGCGAGTTTTGAAGGCCAAAGGTCACACAGCCCAAGTCCTTTTCAGGTACACGGAGTGCCAAAGACTTGGAAATTTTCTTGTGGGACATGGAGGTATACTTCAAAGTTGTTAAGACTCCTGAGGCGGAGAAGGTATCCTTGGCGGTGATGTACCTGTCCAACCATGCAAAGCTATGGTGGAGGAGCCGTGCATCCGAATGACGACCAGACATCTCGTCTTAGGATAAGTTGGTGAAGGAACTGAAGGAGAAATTCCTACCACCAACACTGCTTGGGTAACAAAGGAGGCGCTCCGAAGGCTGAAGCAAACGGGAATCGTACGAGAGTACGTGAAGCAGTTCTCATCGTTGTTGTTGGATATCAAAGGTATGTCTGAAGAAGACAAACTTTTCAATTTTATGGTGGGTCTTTAAAACTGAGCTCAGGCGGAGCTCAGGAGGCAAGGGGTAAAGGACCTCCAGACGGCCATCGCTGCCGCGGATGCGTTGGTCGACTACAAAGTTCAACCCACTGCAGAAAAGAAGGAAATCGAGAAGACCAAGAGCAAACCTAAGGAGAAAAGTAAGGGAAAGTTCAAGAAGTTCGGCAAGGCCAAAACTTTAAGGGAGGGTGCGGAATCCTCCAAGAAGGTCGAGCAACCCAAGGGGAAGGGTTACTTCATTTGTGACGGGCCACATCGGGCGCGGGAGTTCCCGAAGCGAGAGAAGTTGAACTCCATGATCATAGAGGGGAACTCAGATTAAGAGGCACGCATGACGAACCTCAAGTTGCTGCACTGACGAGTCCGAGAATGCAGCGTTTAAAAAGTTATTTTTATCGTTCGTGCTTAA
Source organism: Ottelia alismoides (assembly GCA_037367405.1). Lineage (NCBI taxonomy): Eukaryota > Viridiplantae > Streptophyta > Magnoliopsida > Alismatales > Hydrocharitaceae > Ottelia > Ottelia alismoides. The sequence goes on along the minus strand of JAZKJV010006309.1, from coordinate 369,543 downwards.
AATGATTAATCGTGCATTGTAGGCGGCAATCGGAAACGGTCAAGAAAATAACCACAGAAATTTAATCAATTTTAATCAAGTGTGGTTTGATGTTTATTTTACTTGGGCAAGTCCCAAGGTCGATCACAAGGAGGCAAAGGAACAACCTAGATAGATGTCTATCAAAGTTCGTGTTTGGTTTTCGAGGCGGTCTTTTTTTAGAATTTTTAATGCAATAGAGGGTGCAATATGCAAATCCGGCCTACTTTATGGACTAAAATGTGAATTACGTTCAAATGATGTCCGAAAAATACGAAACTTGGCCGAGATGTAAAATATGATGAAATAAGTGCACTGTAATTTTTTTGGAATTTTTCGATGCAATATGAATTTTTTATGGATTTTTAAATGCAAACAGAATGATTTTTAATATTTAATTATAATAAATATTAAACCTACTTATTTTCAAGAAGTAAAATTATCTAAGATCTATCACTATGTGATGAATCTCAGAAAAATCCTAAACCTCAAAAATGTGGGGTTTAATACCTATTAAAAATTAAATACCGAAAGATGCAAGATGATTTTTATAGAGCAAACTATGCATGCAAATTCAATTCTTTTTGGGCATGATGTTAAGAACAATTAACTCTACAATATGTGATTTTTCAGGGATTTTTAGAGCAATGATTAATCAACTATGAATTTCCAAGCAAGAAATGGGCAAAATATGCAATTTTCCACAAAACAATTATTTATTAATTAATCATTTATCACAAAAATGCCCACAATATGTCAAAGCGTAGAGAATCGATTGATAAACAAAATGCTATTTTTAGATAAATAAAATAAGCAATAGAGAGGTTTAAAACTGAGGGTAAAGTCAGGGGTACAGATGCAAATGTAAATAGAATAAAAGTGCAGGAAGGGATTTATTTTAAATTACCGAGAAACAGTGGGTGTTTTCTGCAAAATAGTCAAGGGGCACGTGCTGCAAACGTGCCCTTGGCTTGAGTGGACTGTTGCGCAAATATAGAGAAGAGTCGAGGGGTTTGTTTAAATTGCCCAAGATCTCGTGCAATTCACGTGATTTGGGGCTGAGTGCAACGGTGTTCCCCCTCGCACGCGCTGAACATGTGTGGAGGGGCCTCGGGCTTCACGCCCGGCAGCTGATGGTGGCGTCGGGGCGAGGCTCCGGTGGCGGGAGCGGCGGAGCGGGGGCTGTCGTGACGTCGGCCTCCCTCTGGCCGACACACGGCCTAGAGGGCGGCAATGCGGTGGCACGAAGGCGGAGTTAGATCGGTGGTGCGGTGGCTGGCGTGGCCGACACACGGCCGGCGGACGTCGGGGTAGCGGTTGTCGACGGGGTGAAGCTCGATGAAGTAGACGGCGGCGAGGCGTGGATGGTGGAGCGTTGGAGGCGATGAAGATGGTCGGAGGTGTTGCATGGCGAAGATGAACGTCGGAGGAGGAGGAGCAGAGCTCCAGGCGGTGGTGTAGTCGATGTGAGCGGCGATGGCATTGGTCGGGAGAGACGCAGATAGAGAGGGAGATAGAGAAAGAGAGAGATAGAGAGAAAGAGGGAGAGAGGGGATACCTGAGGAAGGGGGCTCGACGACGTTGGGCGGCCGGAGCGAGCAGCTTGCTTGGGGCGGAGCTGTGACGAGGAGTTGGAGTCCTCGGATCACACTGGCGACGAGGCTTGCTCACTTGTTGTCACTACAGGAGACGAAGGACTTCGATGAAGATCGGCGGATGGGCTATGGAGGTGTGGCGGCGTGATATTTATAGGGCTAGGGTCTCGCCAGCGATGGAAGGAGATCGAGGGCGATTTGGGTGATATCGTTGAGGGGATGATCGCTGGACGGCGCGAGATTTGGGGGATCGGCCGATGGAGTCGCGGGAAAGGGGATTAGAATCGGTGATGAGATCGGATGATGGAAGAGGATTGGCGCCGGCGAGATACGCGGGGGCGGCGCGGCGGAGATCTCAGAGGAGATCGGCGGAGGCGGGTCAAAAGGGGAAAGGTGTGTTGAGGGAGACGACGCACAGGCGCTGTCCGATCTCGCGTGATCGGATGGCGCCTGTTGCGCCACGTGTCAAGTCAGGGGAAGACGCAGGCGGGCGCACGTGCAGAGCACGTGCGTTGCTTTAATTATTTTTTTAATTTTTAATTAATTTTTTTTATGAAACGAATTTAAAAAGGCTGAAAATGGCTGACACGGGCGGCACCAGGTGCTGCCACGTGTCAGCACCAGAAAATTCGAAAAATAAATATCTTGTAAAATCGAAAATAAATAGCAAATGGCCTCGGATCGAAAAAGTTTATTCACGAAAATTATTCGTCTCGATGAGATCTACAACTTTCATGAAGACATCAAAACCAAAATCGATCATTTGCATAAAGTGGTATTTTTAGGGCGTCCCATGTACATAGGACACCTTGATTTTGGGGTTTTGTAATTTTTTGGTCATTTTTAAACAAGATAAAAATCCAGAAAAATATGGAAAAATTAAAGATAAATAAAAGACACCTAAATCTAATTTTTTTTGGATTTTTATTAATAAAGAAAATATATACATAAAATATAGGTCAGAAAAGCCGCGGAAATATACAATGTACAAAAGAGGCCCAAAACCCAACTTTCACATACGAGCTCCGATTCACTTGAACTTGGTCTTGTTTTGAAGGTAATTGAATGTACATTAGTTCAAAAGTGAGTAGGATTAAATCGAACACTGGATGGGGAAGATATGTGGCTTTTAGTCTGAAAATCCTGAAATTAGGGTTTGGATTTTTGGTCCACTTATTTGGGTTAGTTATTTTTTTATATTTTTTCTTTATTCTTGTTAATGATATGTACACAGTGGAAGTGGTTTTGAGTCATTCGGAGTTAGCATGAATGAGTTAAAAATTAGGGAAGTTAGGCTATTTACAGGTTATTTTGGCTTGGATTTTTTGCTTCTTATTTTGTGCAGATTTTTGTGCTAAAATGCAATTCTTATGAAATCATGCATGAATGCTAATTATGCAAAATAGATGCAAGAATGTTGTTGATTTTGAGGGTTTTGAGCTTAATAAATGAGACTTAGAGTGATGAATACGAGATTCATCATCCCCCTATACTTAAACCATGCTCGTCCCTGAGCATCAAAAAGAAATGCCATGAGGTGAAATGTGATTGGGTTCCATACCAAGATCATGAGATGAAGGTGAAAGTGAACCTAAACTCAACCTTTGGATTATTTGTGTGTCGGAACTTCTGTGAGATTTAGAATTTTAAAATCAACAGCCCTCAAGTTCTACACATCATTGCTACAGTTTCGGCTCAGAAGTCATCTTAGATCAATCCTCTTCCCAAAGTATACCCTATGAACATTGAACAACCGACTCATGTGTGTGAAAGGTTTTAGCTCTTCCCACCCAGAATGCCGGACTACCGCACAAACCTCCTCTCTTAGTAACTCGTCCTCGGGAGTCAGGTATTTCCTTCTAAGGTCTGTCGCGATGTGTTCACAATCGAAGTGGGGAGAGAAGATAGAAGAATGAGAAAAGAACTGGAGGGTGGCCAGTGTAGTCACCTCTCCTTGTGAAGATGGCCAGTGTAGCCGAATCTCCACCAAGATCTGCAGGTTTCTTGAAGCTTGGACCTTTTTGGTTTGATTTTATTTGGTAGTTGCTTCTTTGTATTTGGATTTTTTGGTGGTTCTGCTTGGATCTTGTTTTGCCCCTACGGATATAGCATCTTTTTGTTCCGTACATTTTTTGGGGTCTTAGAAAAATTGTGCCCAGCCGTCCATCCCTTTTCCGAAGCTTTATTTCAACCCGTACTCCGGTCTTTAGATTTCCATGCTACCAGAAAAGAAACTCACACAGTCTTCCAACATCCCGTCTGAGTTGAGCTAAGTGTATAGTGCGAGAGTACAAATTAATTCCTTATTCCAGAGTTGTACCCAGAATGAAGAGACCAGGTTAGACACTAAGAGTCAAACTCTGTACATTGTCATGTGGAACTCAAAGAATTAAGTCAAAGACCTGAAGACACTAAAATCATATTTCTCGGTGAAGTTCCTCTGAAAATTAGGTGGATTAAGGTCAAGTACAGACCACTCTCGGTTTCGGCTCATAACTCGATTCAAAACCCAAAGACTTTTCACATATGCAAATGCGATACTTGGATGAAGTGCAGGTGTGTGAAATGCAGACACAATTTTTTTATGCAAAGGATTTTTGTGTGTTTTTGTTTTTTTAATGCAAAAAAAAAGAATAAGAAGCCATTTTTTTTAAAAAAAATTTGGATACAGTCAGTGTTAGTGGTAAAAAGTTTTTTTTATTCTTTTTTTTAGAGAATACCCACCCCGTAAATACATATAGACTTAGGCGCAAGTACGAGATATGGATAAAATATATACAAAGTATATACAAACCCCCCTATACTTAGCGAGTGCTGTGTCCTCAGAGCACAAGAAGCGTAAAGAAGACATAGCTCGGGCTAAGCTTAAGAGAGTGAAAAAAGGAAAAAGAACAAGATTTACAGAATCGCCCCTCTATACTTAGACTGTGAATAGTCTAAGTATAGAAGAAGAGCGGAAAAGAAAAGAGAAAAAATGAAGCGATCGGGGTATGTGAATGAGGAGAGTATATATAGGTGGGTGTCGGTTCCCCCTATACTTAGGCTTTGGTCAGCCTAAGTATAAAAGAAGGGTGGAGGCGAGTCGATCTGGAGATGGAGTGTGATGTTATATATAGATGGCATCGGTCCCCCCTATACTTAGGCCTTGGCCTAAGTAGAGGAAGAAGCTGTACAACGAGACCGATGTGGTCGGGAGGGAGGGTGGGATTGATATGATAAATCTTCAATGTCCTCGCTCTGCGTGAAGTAGATGACCTCAACTTGCACTGTATGCTCTTTGGATGATTCTATGTATGTCTTCAGTAATTGTCCATTCACTGAGAAAGGTTGTGCATTATCTTTGAGTTCGGCAATATCCACACTTCCATTGATATGCACATCGATGACAACATAAGGACCCGTCCATTTCGATTTCAGTTTCCCATGAAAAATCTTTATCCGAGCATTAAACAACCATACTTTTTGCCCAGGGACAAAGGTTTTATCTCGAATGTGTCTATCATGCCATTTCTTGACCTTGTCCTTATAAATCACACTGTTGTCATATGCTCGGTTTCGGATTTCAATTAGCTCATTCATATTTAAGTCTCGACATAATTTCCCAAGGTGACAACTCCAATTCAACTTTTTGATCGCCCATTCCGATTTGTGAATCAATTCTGCAGGTAGATGGCATGGCTTGCCATAGATCATCCTAAAAGGTGAAGTACCGAGTGGAGTCTTATAGGTTGTCCTATAGGCCCACAGAACCTGGTCCAATAGTTTTGACCAGTCCTTCCTATCTGGACGAACCAATTTTTGAAGAATACCCTTCACCTCTCTATTAGAAACCTCTGCCATGCCATTAGATTGTGGATGATATGGGTTGGCTATTCTATGCTCAAATTTATACTCTTTAGCCAAAGATCTCATCTCCTTATTCACAAAGTGGCTACCTCCATCAGAAATCAAAACTTTTGGTATTCCGAACCTTGCAATGATATTATCCTTGATAAACTTACAGACGGTTTTGCTATCTGCGGTTCGGGTTGGAATAGCCTCTACCCATCTAGACAAATAATCAACCGCTAACAAGATGTACTCAAATCCATTGCTATTGGGAAAGGGACCCATAAAATCAATCCCCCATGCATCGAAAACATCACAGAAAATCATTGGTTGCATGGGCATTTCATCTCTATATCCAACCGTCCCTCCCATCCTTTGACAAATCGGGCAAGACCGTACAAATTCATTAGCATCACGAAATAAGGTCTGTCAGTAAAATCCACATTGGAGTACCTTGTGTGCGGTTCTTTTTCCCGAATGGTGCCCTCCGACCTCGAGAGTATGACAATGTGTGAGGACACTCTGGTATTCTTCCTGGGGAATACATCTTCTCCAGACACAATCCGCTCCTTCATAAAAAAGGAAAGGATCGTCCCAATGGTATTTTCTTGAATTCGACTTCAGTTTATCAATCATTCTCTTGGTCCAACCAAAGAGAACCTTCTTGGAGACAAGATAGTTCACGATGTTGGAATACCATAGGGTTGAATCAATAATGCAAACAGATTCGTCTGGAAAAGTCTCCTTAATAGGTCCAGTATCAGGATAATCATTTTTCTCAATTCGGGAAAGGTGATCAGCAACAACATTCTTTATTCCAGGTTTATCTTTGATCTCTAAATTAAATTCCTAGATTAACAAGATCCACCTCAAAAGTCGTGCCTTGGCATCTTTCTTGTCCATGAGGTATCTAATTGCCGTATGATCCGTGAAAATTGTCACCTTGGAGTCCAATATATATGATCTGAACTTTTCAAGGGCCCAAACAACCGCGAGCATTTCCTTTTCAGTCACTGTATAATTTTTCTGTGCAGGATCCAATACTTTGCTCGCTTAGTGAATCGCAGAAGGGATTCCATCCCGTCTTTGTCCAAGCACAGCTCCGACCGCAAAATCCGATGCATCAGTCATGATCTCAAAGGGAAGAGACCAGTCAGGAGCTTGTAATATCGGCGATTCACATATTTTCTTTTTCAGGAGCTCGAAGGCCTCAAGACACTTGTGATTTACAATAAACTCGGTGTCTTTTCCTAAGAGCTCAGTCAGTGGGCGGGCGATCTTTGAAAAATCAGGGATAAACCTTCGATAAAATCCAACATGCCCTAGAAAAGACCGCACTGACTTGACCATTGGTTGGTGGCTCAAGTTTCTTGATCACATCCACCTTGGCAGGGTCGACCTCCATACCCTTTTTGGAGATGACATGCCCCAACACGATACCCTCAGTCACCATAAAGTGACTCTTCTCCAGGAGAGTACCAAATTAACTTCTCTGCAAATCTTGAGGACTCGGTCCAAGTGCGCTAAACATATATCAAATGAATCACCATGGACCGAGAAGTCATCCATGAAGACTTCCAGGAAATCACCCACCATTTCGGCAAATACGGCAATCATGCACCGCTGAAATGTGCCTGGGGCATTACAAAGCCCAAATGGCATGCGCTTAAAAGCGTAGGTACCGAAGGGACATGTAAATGTGGTTTTTTTCCTGATCCTCGGGAGCAATAGCTACCTGATTATAGCCAGAGTACCCTCAAGAAAACAGAAGAATGCTTTCCCTGCAAGCCTCTCCAAGATTTGATCATAAATGTGCAGTGGAAAGTAATCTTCTTGGTCGCAGCATTCAGGCCCTGTAATCGACACAGACACACTACGACATGGGTACTCGGGTCGCGATCTCAACCCCCTCCTCGTTGGTGACCATCTGGAGTCCCGACTTCTTCGGGACGACATGAAGGGGGGCCACCCACTTGGAGTCAGAAATGGGGTATTGAAACATGCTTTGCACCATTTCTCTATCTCTTTCTTAACTACTTCCCGAAGATTGGGGTTTAATCTTCTCTGAAATTCACGGGAAGGCCTTGCGTTATCCTCAACATAAATTTGGTGCGAGCAGAGAGCAGGGTTGATTCTGACGAGATCCGGCACAGTCCAACCGATGGCTTTTCGATTTCGCTCAAGGACTTCTAGTAGTCTGGATTCTTGGTCTAAGGTTAATGATGAGCTAATGATCACATGGAATTTGTCTTTGGGTCCATTGAGAAATGCATAAATTCAGACATCAGTGTGGGGAGAGGTTTCAGCTCAGGTAGATCTATATCATCAATCAAATCTGGCTGAATATCTTTTAAGTCTGGCACTGTGCTTGCTGGTGATGGATCATTCTGTGATATGTTAGCCACTAATCCTGAAGGAATGTGAGTCGGATCGCAAAAGTAGTGTGGTAATTCGGCCAAAGCCGCGTCCGACTCGTCATCTATTTTTCTTGATTTCCCGAAGAAGATGGGATTGACAAATCCGAAAGGATTTCTGTGTCATCAAGATTATAAACATCCGTGTGTTTGGATTTGTATGACACTATCTCGCATACTGACTGGTGCACTGATTCTTCTTCTGCTGGGTGTTAGCAATCTGGAGGTCCGGCAGTTGGTCCCACGGTCCAGTAGTGCTGATGAGATTACACTCGGATGTTTCGGCATCTTCAGTGGTGGATTCAGAATCTGGTCTTTGCCATTTTGTTTGTTTCATTTCTAGATCAACTTCTCCATCTAGGGAGCGGAATTTCATCATTCCGGTGCCGTAATCAAATACAGCCCTTGGCGGTTCTTAAGAAGGGTCTTCCAAGAATGATTTGTGATTCCTTCCAGTGGTTCGGAGTCTCCATATCAAGGACAGTGAAGTCCACTTTGTATTCCGTACCCTCGACCATAATGATAACATTTTTCACTTCTCCCTTAGGCCTTTTAGTGGATTTGTCAGCGAATTGGAGTAAAGATAATGATTTCTGGAGAGGACCTAACTCCAATCTGTAATATAAGGCTAAGGGAAGAAGATTGATGGAAGAACCATTGTCGAGAAGTGTGCGTGCGGACGCAATACCGCCAATGCGGCTTTCCACGTTAGGACATGAGTCTCCACTAACTGATTTGTTTATTTGTACGAGTCCTGGTGGGAGTACATTTCATTTTCAAGTATTTTTGAAATGCTGGATTACTGGCCACATACTGATCCAAGGGTACTTTGACTGTGATATTCTGTTGGCAGAATTTTTCCATCACTGGGTCATTTTGAATGGTTTTCTTTTGTTTTCTTTTCTTTAGAGCATGAGGGAAAGGAATGGAAGTATTTGAGACAGGAGAAAGAGAGCAGAATCATAAATAAGAGCATCTTTTATTAGATTTGGAGTTCTTATTACAATCATAATAATTATGTTGCGGAAATGGTGACAAAGGTAATTTTGCAGCAACTAGAGGTTCAAGGTCTATGATGCTTTTCCTTATCTCGTGCTGAAATCTTCGGCCGTCCTTCTTCTTCATCCTCAGAAGCATCCTCCGGTTGATCTTCCGAGTCTTGATGGTCAGCATCCCTTGCCCGGTCAGGTATGACCACGGTCCTTCCGCTCCTGAGTGACATGGCATTGATATTGTCAAACGAAAGGATCTCGTGTTCACGTGTGAAAAATCTGAATAGTATACCTGATTATTGTATTGAGATGACTGAGATTTGTTCAAGCTATGGGGTTAGCTTGAACTTGGGCGGGAATGGTTGTGGCTGGGGCTGTCTGTTCTTCCTTCCAACGGGATAGACGATTAACATCTACCTGTAGATCGTACAGTTCATTCCGGAAGCTGTGAATTTCCTCCAGCATTTGTTTTTGGATATCTACCGGGTTTTCTGGAGGCTTGGATGATTGAGATCCTTGGTTTGGAGCTTGATACTGCTGACGATGTTGTTGAGGTTGGTTCTGACGGTTGTATGGCTGTTGCTGCTTCGAGTGCTGAGTTTGTTGTGGAGCTGTGGAAAATGCGGCATTATAGAAGGTGGTTGGACGTTGATATTGCTGACGGTCCCCCGTATTACCCTGTCGGGTATTATCCTGTGTGTACCATATGCCGTTTATCTCGAATGTCAGAGGCGGGGCTTCTACGACTGTCTCGACTGGTGGAGGTGACTGATGGGAAGGTTGGGCATAGGATTGGTCCTGAGCCCACGGTTGCGGTTGTCCAGAGCCTGGCTGCTCCTGGACATGATGCACATGATAAATTGGGACCGTAGGTGCAGTAGGCATCCCGATTTTGGACACCTTCTCAGTGAGTTCCTCCATTTGCTTTGGAAACTGAGCGAGCCGGTTGTCGATGTCGTTCGCCCTTTTATTAATGTGATCCACAACTGTTAATTTGTCTGTGATGATGTTCATGTTGGGCAGCAAGTCCTCTGCTATTTCTGCGACAGTTTGTTTCCCTCCTTTGGCTTGATAGTTGTTCAGTGAATCAGTGTAAGATCTACTAGCAATTTGTGAACGGCTAGTCTCCGCCATTTGCTCCAGTATTTTCCAGACTGTATCAGCTCCTCGGGATGTGTAGTTTCCTCCACAGGCAGCGCTGACTAGACCCTGAGTCCCGTGGTTAAGGCCAGAATAGAGGTTTTTGGACCAGGATGTTATTGTCTAGGTTATGGCAGGGACATTTTTGCAGCAGATCTTTAAATCTATCCCATGCATCACAAAGTGTTCATTAGGCATCTGAGAGAAGCTAGTGATGCGAGTCCTCATTTGATTGGTTCGACTTAGAGGGTAAAATTTCTTCAAGAATAGGTTCTTAAACCTATCATAAGTGGTCACCGTCACTCCCAAATTTTTCACCCAGTAATCTGCTTTACCTTTCAAGGCGAAAGGTAATGCAATGAGACGAATGTAGTCCTGGCTGACTTGTGGGTGCCTCTGATTAGAACATACTAGCTTCAAATCACGCAAAAATTCGTATGGTTCTTCATCTGTATTACCATGAAATTGTGGTAATTGACTCAGGAAGTGTGGCTTCAGTTCATGGTGAACCTCAGGCTGAGGTGGCTGCAAGTAATTGCTGACTCTATATTGCCCGGGATTGTATGCGGCTTCCATTGGTGGATCTTCCTCTGCATTCAACCGTTCTAGTTGTTCCCTTATCAAATTTTGTTGTTGCTCAGATGCGGCTAGTCTTGCTAGAACTATCTGCATTGGGTCTTCATTGAGTTCCTCTTCCTGATTGCTCTTCTTTGGAGGCATCTTTCGTGAGTACTTCTTTTCACCTTCAGATTGTGAGAAATTGGAGTCAATATTTTGAAAAGGATTATAAGAGGAAGTTTCCAGGGGAAGGAGTCCCTGAATCCAAGGTGGTTCTGAGTAAGAGTGGCTCAGAACGTTTGAGACTGGTAAGTTTGTGGTGGTCAGAAAGGGGTTCGCTGAGTCCGAACAGAAATTGCCACAATCTTCCATTCTCGAATCCAAAAGATTATCAAGAGGTGTACGATTCATGATCTAGGCACAAGTGTGCGGTATTCGATGATCAACTAAGTTTTACGCACAAATCAAACACAATTCAAGGGTTTGTTTCACCAACTCACTCAGTGAAGCCGTGAGAGTTCGGTCAATTATCTTGTCAATTTTAATTGGTGAGAATTCAAATCTTGCAAGCCGTTTAAACGAGCTGTTAGGTGCCTGTATTTCCCGACCGACTGTCCCGAATTCTTACGACTAGTTGCACCTACTTTCAGCCAGTATGGGAGTAAGTAAGGACCGTAGAACGGCTACCCTTTACTTTGAGGACGGAGCCTTACACAGTGTCCTCTAAACACCCACTCTGCTAAGGAAATCCGGACCGTTTACCGGCTACCCGTAGATCCTCACTGAGAAGTAGCTAATCGCTTTTGGTAGAATCAGTAGTCAGTATGAAAATCCTGGCTTTGGCTCTATCCTAGTTGCGTCTCTCTCCTCGCTGCAAGATAAAATCAAACAATGTCGGGGTTGTTTTCCCGCAAGAAGTTCTTGATTTTATGGGGTTCTTAAGATCGGCTATATTTAGCGTCCAATTTTAATTAGGTGATCACTGAAGAATTAGATGAGCAATAACACGTCTACCGTCCAGTCCCATTTCCCTTAGAATTATGCGATAAAACAAGAGGGATAAAGTCGGGAAAAGCCGATGCACGTGGAAAACTATGATGAATGCTCAGTTAGAAGACTTACAGTGAATCCTCGCAATCTTCATGTGGGATGCTAGACAGAAATTTAAATTTATTCTATATGGAATGCAAGCCGATGAAAACCGCACCTAAGCAGAAAGTTCTATTAGCGGGAAAGAATTGAGTTAAATTTGGCTAAGTTGAACGATCTATGTGCGTCTCAATTAATAGTGCAGTGTGGCTTAATCCTACGAGCACAATCAAAAATCAATTGCTCTGAGAGCCGTATGTGCATGTCTATCCTATTCGCCACTCAAGTCGGGCCCCACCCTCTCCGAAGAGTGAAACAGGCCACGACACACCACAGAATAAAGTTTGAGGTCTTGTTACACACGCGAGCGTCCAAACGGATACCGCTATAAATGGAGAAATTATTACAGGAATTAAAATTTGCAGAAATAAAATCCTAGACTCTACGCTCTCTCACGACTCGACTCGATCTTAATTTAATTGCGAATTTTAGGATGTCGATGAAGATGCCTCGGTTTCTTGAAAAACCGCTCCACGTACCGGGTACCCGCAAGAAAAATAAGAGAGAAAATGTAAGAGAGTGACTCAAAAATGATAATTAAAAAAAATAAATGCTGAAAATAAATTGAAAAAAAATGGAATTTACAATGAGAAATTCGAGGGTCAGACTACCTGAATGTGAAAAACGGAACAAAAATTTTCAAGACAAAAATCTAGGCTGTTTTCCTCCCCGGTAACGGCGCCATCTGACGAGTTCGAAAAAGCCGCTTTAAAAAGTTGTTTTTATCGTTCGTGCTTAAAATGATTAATCGTGCGTTGTAGGCGGCAATCGGAAACGGTCAAGAAAATAACACAGTTTTCGAGGCGGTCTTTTTTTAGAATTTTAATGCAATAGAGGGTGCAATATGCAAATCCGGCCTACTTTATGGACTAAAATGTGAATTACATTCAAATGATGTCCGAAAAATACAAAACTTGGCCGAGATGTAAAATATGAAGAAATAAGTGCACTGTAATTTTTTTGGAATTTTTCGATGCAATATGAATTTTTTATGGATTTTTAAATGCAAACAGAATGATTTTTAATATTTAATTATAATAAATATTAAACCTATTTATTTTCAAGAAATAAAATTATTTAAGATCTATCACTATGTGATGAATCTCAGAAAAATCCTATACCTCAAAAATGTGGGGTTTAATACCTATTAAAAATTAAATACCAAAAGATGCAAGATGATTTTTATAGAGCAAACTATGCATGCAAATTCAATTCTTTTTGGGCATGATGTTAAGAAAAATTAACTCTACGATATGTGATTTTTTCGGGGATTTTAGAGCAATGATTAATCAACTATGAATTTCCAAGCAAGAAATGGGCAAAATATGCAATTTTCCACAAAACAATTATTTATTAATTAATCATTTATCACAAAAATGCCCACAATATGTCAAAGCGTAGAGAATCAATTGACAAACAAAATGCTATTTTTAGATAAATAAAATAAGGCAATAGAGAGGTTTAAAACTGAGGGTAAAGTCAGGGGTACAGATGCAAATGTAAATATAATAAAAGTGCAGGAAGGGATTTATTTTAAATTACCGAGAAACGGTGGGTGTTTTCTGCAAAATAGTCAAGGGGCACGTGCTGCAAACGTGCCCTTGGCTTGAGTGGACTGCTGCACAAATATAGAGAAGAACCGGGGGGTTTGTGTAAATTGCCCAAGATCTCGTGCAATTCACGTGATCTGGGGCTGAGTGCAACGGTGTTCCCCCTCGCACGCGCTGAACACGTGCGGAGGGCCTCGGGCTTCACGCCTGGCAGCTGATGGTGGCGTCGGGGCGAGGCTCCGGTGGCGGGAGCGGCGGAGCGGGGGCTGTCGTGACGTCGACCTCCCTCTGGCCGACACACGGCCTAGAGGGCGGCAATGCGGTGGCACGAAGGCGGAGTTAGACCGGTGGTGCGGTGGCTGGCGTGGCCGACACACGGCCGGCAGACGTCGGGGTATCGGTTGTCGACGGGGTGAAGCTCGATGAAGTAGACGGCGGCGAGGCGTGGCTGGTGGAGCGTTGGAGGCGATGAAGATGGTCGGAGGTGTTGCACGGCGAAGATGAACGTCGGAGGAGGAGGAGCAGAGCTCCAGGCGGTGGTGTAGTCGATGTGAGCGGCGATGGCGTTGGTCGGGAGAAACGTAGATAGAGAGGGAGATAGAGAAAGAGAGAGATAGAGAGAAAGAGGGAGAGAGGGGATACCTGAGGAAGGGGGCTCGACGGCGTTGGGCAGCCGGAGCGAGCAGCTTGCTTGGGGCGGAGCTGCGACGAGGAGTTGGAGTCCTCGGATCACGCCGGCGACGAGGCTTGCTCACTTGTTGTCACTACAGGAGACGAAGGACTTCGATGAAGATCGGCGGATGGGCTATGGAGGTGTGGCGGCGTGATATTTATAGGGCTAGGGTCTCGCCGGCGATGGAAGGAGATCGAGGGCGATTTGGGTGATATCGTTGAGGGGATGATCGCGGGACGACGCGAGATTTGGGGGATCGGCCGATGGAGTCGCGGGAAAGGGGATTAGAATCGGTGATGAGATCGGATGATGGAAGAGGATTGGTGCCGGCGAGATACGCGGGGGCGGCGCGGCGGAGATCTCGGAGGAGATCGGCGGAGGCGGGTCAAAAGGGGAAAGGTGTGTTGAGGGAGACGACGCACAGGCGCCGTCCGATCTCGCGTGATCGGATGGCGCCTGTTGCGCCACGTGTCACGTCAGGGGAAGACACAGGCGGGCGCACGTGCAGAGCACGTGCGTTGCTTTAATTATTTTTTTTAATTTTTAATTAATTTTTTTATGAAACGAATTTAAAAAGGCTGAAAATGGCTGACACGTGGCGGCACCAGGTGCTGCCACGTGTCAACACCAGAAAATTCGGAAAATAAATATCTTGTAAAATCGAAAATAAATAGCAAATGGCCTCGGATCGAAAAAGTTTATTCACGAAAATTGTTCGTCTCAATGAGATCTACAACTTTCATGAAGACATCAAAACCAAAGTCGATCATTTGCATAAAGTGGTATTTTTAGGGCGTCCCATGTACATAGGACACCTTGATTTTGGGGTTTTGTAATTTTTTGGTCATTTTTAAACAAGATAAAAATCCAGAAAAATATGGAAAAATTAAAGATAAATAAAAGACATCTAAATCTAATTTTTTTGGATTTTTATTAATAAAGAAAATATATACATAAAATATAGGTCAGAAAAGCCGCGAAAATATACAATGTACAAAAGAGACCCAAAACCCAACTTTCACATACGAGCTCCGATTCACTTGAACTTGGTCTTGTTTTGAAGGTAATTGAATGTACATTAGTTCAAAAGTGAGTAGGATTAAATCGGACACTAGATGGGGAAGATATGTGGCTTTTAGTCCGAAAATCCTGAAATTAGGGTTTGGGTTTTTGGTCCGCTTATTTGGGTTAGTTATTTTTTTTGTATTTTTTCTTTATTCTTGTTAGTGATATGTACACAGTGGAAGTGGTTTTGAGTCATTCGGAGTTAGCATGAATGAGTTAAAAATTAGGGAAGTTAGGCTATTTACAGGTTATTTTGGCTTGGATTTTTGGCTTCTTATTTTGTGCAGTTTTTTGTGCTAAAATGCAATTCTTATGAAATCATGCATGAATGCTAATTATGCAAAATAGATGCAAGAATGCTGTTGATTTTGAGGGTTTTGAGCTTAATAAATGAGACTTAGAGTGATGAATACGAGATTCATCATGCACACCGTTCGCTTGTGTCCGCTGAAGTCGGGCAAAGAGGCGAAAGCGGAGGTAGAGTGCGAGGATCCAGAGCTGGTGTACCTTAATGTTGTGATACACAAGAAGACTCTTTCGGCCATGATCGACATTGGAGCGACACACAACTTCATCTCCAGCAAAGAGTTCGGGAGCTTAAGAGTTCCCTTGGAGAAAAGCCAGTGTCGTATGAAGCTTTCCAACTCTGAGTCACTGCAGATCAAAGGTAAGGCAAACTGCACTATCCAGTTGGATGATTGGCAGGGATAGGTACGCTTCCTCGTGGTACCACTCGACGACTTCCAAGTCATCTTGGGAGTCGAGTTCTTGAAGAAGGCGAAGGCGTCTGTAACGGCTTATCTGGGAGGCATCTTCTTCGTAGTTGTAGATAGCCCCTGCTTTATCAGGGCTATCAAAAAGAAAGGACAAGCTGGAGCAATGTCTGTGATGCAAGTCTACAACGGGTTAAAGAAAGGGGAGACGACGTACTTAGCTACGGTACGTGTTGAAGAAAATGGTGAGGAGACACAGCATGCTCCGAGGCGGTAAAGAAGATGCTGGGCGAGTTTAAAGATGTGATGCTGAAGGAGCTACCAAAGGAGCTTCCACTGAAGAGAGACGTCGATCACGTCATCGAATTACTGCCATGTACGGTGCCCCCTGCACTTGCACCCTACAAAATGCCCCTATACAACTTGAAGAGTTGCGGAGACAACTCAAAGAACTGGTTGACGTGGGTCTGATACGTCCAAGCAAAGCCCCATATGGAGCACCGGTGTTGTTCCAAAAGAAGAAAGACGGGAGCATGCGGATGTGCGTGGACTACCGTGCACTGAACAAGGTTACGGTGAAGAACAAGAACCCCGTCCCCAACGTTGAAGACCTGTTCGATCGCTTGGGCTAGGCCAAGTACTTTTGAAAGATGGATCTCAGGTCGGAACACTACCATGTTCGCATCAAGGAGGGAGACAAGCCAAAGACTGCGTGTGTGACGTGTTATGGGTCTTTTGAATTCCTTGTAATGCCGTTTGGGTTAGCTAATGCCCCGATGACGAGTCCTTAATTGCCGGGTTTAAAAAGTGTTTTTATCGTTCGGCTTAAAGAATGATTAGTCGTTCGTTGTAGGCGGCAATCGGAATCGATCAAGAAAATAACCACAAATAATACGTTCAATTTTTAATCGTGTGGGTTTATGTTTATTTTACTTGGGCAAGTCCCAAGGTCGATCACAAGGAGGCAAAGGAACAACTTAAAGAGATGTCTATCAAAATTCGTGTTTGGTTTTCGAGGCGGTCTTTTTTTGGAATTTTCAATGTATTAAGAGGGTGCAAAGTACAAATTTGGCCTATTCTAGGGACTAAAATATAAATTACGTTCAAACGATGTCCGAAAAATATAAAATTTAGCCACAATGTAAAATATGATGAAATGAGTGCACTATAATTTTTTTGGAATTTTTGGTTGCAATATGAATTTTTATGGATTTTTAAACGCAAACAGAATGATTTTCAATATTTAATTATAATAAATATTAAGCCTACTTATTTTCAAGAAATAAAATTATCTAAGATCTATCATTATGTGATGAATCTCAGAAAAATCCTAAACCTTGAAAATGTGGGGTTTAATACCTATTAAAAATTAAATACTAAAAGATGCAAAATGATTTTTACAGGACAAAATATGCATCCAAATGCAAATCTTTTTGGGCATAATGTCAAGCATAATTGACTCTACAATGTACGATTTTTCGGGGATTTTTAGAGCAATGGTTAATCAACTATGAATTTCAGATCAAGAAATGGGAAAAATATGCAAATTTTCACAAAACAATTATTTATTAATTAACCATCCATCACAAAAATACCCACAAGATGTCAAACAGTAGAGAATTAATTGACAAACAAAATTCTATTTTTGATTGATAAAATAATGTAGAGAAGATGTTCAAAACTGAGGGGGAACACAGGGGTATAACTGCAATAAATATAAATAAATAGAACTACAGAGGAATGAAATGTAAATACCTATAATCAGGGGTACTCTTTGCAAAATTCTCAATAGGTTACGTGCTAGGCACGTGACCTCTGAGTGGCAGGTGCTGATGGCGAATAAGGGGGTCCTCGGGGGTGTTCTTGCAAATGACCCAAGGTCACATGCGACGCATGTGACCTGGGGCTGAGTATGGATGGCGTCCGGCTCTGGCGGTGTGGACGAGGGGGCCGGCGATCTTCGATGGTGGTGGAGGAGCAGTGGAGGGCACCCCTCCCCACGGCCGAGGCGGTGGTGGAAGCGGGGAGGAGGGTTGCGTTGTCGTCGACGGGCCCGGAGGAAAACGATGGCGAGAAGAAGCCCCTGGTGTCGTGGCGGAGGGCCGGTTGGTGGAGATGGTCGGCCGGCTGAGGTTGATGAAGTCGGTGTCGAGTCGAGGCAGAGTAGGATAGCCGTAGCGATGAAGCGTCAGGAGGCGGAGGAGCGTCGAGTGGATTGATGATGAAGGTGGAGTTGGTGGCTCAACGGCGTCGGCCGGAGCGAAGCAGGTCGGCGGAGCGGAGCTTGCCGTGTTGCAGCGAGGTTGGGAGGACCTCGGACCTCGCCGGATTGAAGGAGGAGGAGGGGTGCTGTCACCACCGGCTCCTCCTCGACGATTAGGCTATCGGCGGATGATCTGCTCCGTGCATCGGCGGTGTTCTTAAGTAGGGCATGGGGGTTACGCCGGAGAAGGAAGGTCGGGATTGATTGGGATTCAATGGAGATGCGATTGGAGCCGGAAGAGGGATGTAATCGGAGATAGGCGACATCGAAGGGATGGCGGGATTCGCGGCGAGATTGCGGGGGCGGCGGCGACGATTTGGGAAAGTGGGGCGGCGTGAGGCGGACGACGCACAGGCGCCGTCCGATCGCGCGTGATCGGATGGCGCCCGTCGCGCCACGTGTTAGCAGGGGGCGCACGTGCGGAGCACGTGCCCTGGAGGCACGTGTGACGCACGTGCGCCTTTTTTTTTTTATAAAAACGATATTAAAAATATCTCAAAAACAGCTGACACGTGGCGACACCAGGTGCTGCCACGTGTCAGCATCAAAAAATTCGAAAAATAAATCTTTTGTAAAATTAAAAACAAATAGCAAATGGCCTCGAATCGAAAAAGTCTCTTCACGAAAATTGCTCGTCTCGATGAGATCTACAACTTTCATGAAGACATCAAAACTTAAATCAATGATTTGCATAAAGTGAATTTTTGGGGTATCTCATGTACATAGAATACCTTAATTTTGGGGTTTTGTAATTTTTATGTCATTTTTAAGATCAGATAAAAATCCGGAAAAATTACGGTAAAATCAAAGATAAATAAAGACACCTTAATCTAATTTTTTTGTATTTTTATTAATTGATAAAATATGTACATAAAATATTAGGTCAAAAACCGCTAAAATACACAATGTACAAAAGAGGCCCACAACCCAACTTTCACATGCGAGCTCTGATTCACTTGAACTTGGTCTTGTTTTGAAGGTAATTGAATGCACATTAGTTCAAAAGTGAGTAGGATTAAAACGGATACTGGATGAGGGAGATATGGGGGTTTTAGTCCGAAAATCCTTATATTAGGGTTTGGGTTTTTGGTCCACTTATTTGGGTTAGTTATTTTTTTGTATTTTTTCTTTATTCTTGTTAGTGATATGTACACATTGGAAGTGGTTTTGAGTCATTCGGAGTTAGCATGAATGAGTTAAAAATCCGGGAAGTTAGGCTATTTACAGGTCACTTTTGCTTGGATTTTTGGCTTCTTATTTTGTGCAGATTTTTGTGCTAAAATGCAATTCTTATGAAATCATGCACTAATGCTAATTATACAGAATAGATGCAAGAATGTTGTTGATTTTGAGGGTTTTGAGCTTAATAAATGAGATTTAGAGTGATGAATACGAGATTCATCATCCCCCTATACTTAAACCATGCTCGTCCCTGAGAATCAAAAAGAAATGCCATGAGGTGAAATGAGATTGGGTTCCATACCAAGACCATGAGATGAAGGTGAAAGTGAACCTAAACTCAACCTTTGGATTATTTGTGTGTCGGAACTTATGTGAGACTTAGAATTTAAAATCAACAGCCCTCAAGTTCTACACATCATTGCTACAGTTTCGGCTCAGAAGTCATCTTAGATCAATCATCTTCCCAAAGTATACCCTATGAACATTGAACAATCAACTCTTGTGTGTGAAAGGTTTTAGCTCTTCCCACCCAGAATGCCGGACTACCGCGCAAGCCTCCTCTCCAGTAACTCGTCCTCGAGGAGTCAGGTATTTCCTTCTAAGGTCTGTCGTGCTGTGTTCACAATCGAATTGGGGGAGAAGTTAGAAGAATGAGAAAAGAATTGGAGGGTGGCCAGTGTAGTCACCTCTCCTTGTGAAGATGGCCAGTGTAGTCGAGTCTCCACCAAGATCTGCAGGTTTCTTGAAGCTTGGACCTTTTTGGTCAGATTTTATTTGGTAGAATGCTTCTTTGTATTTGGAATTTTCGGTGGTTCTGCTTGGATCTTATTGTGCCCCTACGGATATAGAATCTTTTTATTTCCGTACATTTTTGGGGGTCTTAGAAAAAATTGTGCCCAGCCGTCCATCCCGTTTTCGAAGCTTTATTTCAACCGTACTCCGGTCTTTAGATTTCCACGCTACCAGAAAAGAAACTCACACAGTCTTCCAACATCCCGTCTGAGTTGAGCTAAGTGCATAGTGCAAGAGTACAAATTAATTCCTTATTCCAGAGTTGTACCCAGAATGAAGAGACCAGGTTAGACACTAAGAGTCAAACTCTGCACATTGTCATGTGGAACTTAAAGGATTAAGTCAAAGACCTGAAGACTCTAAAATCCTATTTCTCGGTGAAGTTCCTCTGAAAATTAGATGGATTAAGGTCAAGTCTAGACCACTCTCGGTTTCGGCTCATAACTCGGTTCAGAACCCAAAGACTTTTCACATATGCAAATGCGATGCTTGGATGAAGTGCGGGTGTGTGAAATGCAGACATTTTTTTCTTTTTTTCTCTTTTTTTTTGAAATTTTTTTAATGCAAAAAAAATGAATAAGAAGCCTTTTTTCAAAAATTTTGGGTACAGTCAGTGTTAGTGGCAAAACGTGTTTTTTTTTGTTTTTTTATTAATCACCCACCCTGTAAATACATATAGACTTACGCAAAAGTACAAGGTATGGCTAAAATATATACACAGTATATATACAGACCCCCCTATACTTAGCGAGTGTTGTGTCCTCAGAGCACAAGAAGCGTAAAGAAGACATAGCTCGGGCTAAGCGTAAGAGAGTGGAAAAAAAGAAAAAGAACAAGATTTACAGAATCGCCCCCCTATACTTAGACTGTGAATAGTCTAAGTATAGAAGAAGAGCGGAAAACAAGAAAAAAATGAAGCGATCGGGGTATGTGAATGAGGAGAGTATATACAGGTGGGTGTCGGTTCCCCCTATACTTAGGTTCTGGTCAGCCTAAGTATAGAAGAAGGGTGGAAGCGAGTCGATCTGGAGGAGTGTGATGGGGGAAATGGAATATACAGATGGCATCGGTCCCCCCTATACTTAGGCCTTGGCCTAAGTAGAGGAAGAAGCTATACAAGGAGACCGATGTGGTTGGGAGGGAGGGTGGTTAGCCGATGATTAAGGTGGTTTACGGCTGATCTTTTTGTGAGCCTGTGATGGGAGATCGTAATGATGAGATGGAGATGAAATATGTGATTCCCAACTATTATCAGTGTTATCCTCAGAAAAATCATTATGGATAGTAGATGAATTGTTTGAGTCAGACGAAAGGTAGCCATCATCAGAGTTATCCTTAGAGGAATAGTATTTGAAAGTGGACACACTCCAGATATTCATGTCTTTTTGTTTCTTCAATTGTTTCCTCAAAATTCGTTTCTTTTTAAGATCAATCGTTTTGTCCTCAGATGAATATTCAGACGCTCCAGTCTCAGTCAGCTCATAAGAAATAATTCCAGTGTACTTGTGGAAGGTAGGAGCATCAGCTTTGGATGAGTAATAATAAGGAACGGGAGTTGTCCAACGAGAATCAAATTTTGGATCCTTGCGAAGATATGACTTTAGAGCTGCCGAACAGACTTCACTCATGTAGACCACCTTTTCCATAACAGATGAGGGATCATCAACCGATTCCTCTTCCGAAAGATCAAAGGTGGCTTTCTTTTTCTTGTTTCGTGAAGATGTTGGTTCACTTGAGTATCCAGATGAATAGCCATTGGAATTCTTCTCCTTGGTCGGTGTTTGGGCTACGTGTTTGTTCTTTGTCTCCTGAATGTTGGTGCACTCTCGATTTGGGAGGATTTGGTCAAGATAATCAGAGTAGGTTGCCCCTGGGTGTGACCATGCATATGTCTCAGGATCGTAGTGGAAGGATTTGTCTATTTTGAGATCCGTGGGAATTGAAATACTAGGGAGAGTTTCTAAACCAATAGTCTTATTAACAAACGCAATCTCAGATGTGGTTGCGGGGTAGGGCTCTTCTACCGCTTCATGGTTACGGTTGTCGGGGACTTCATGGGTTGTCTCAGAAGATCGTGGTTCCTCAAAGATAGGGTCAGATCTAAGTGCTTCCAATGCTGTGAAATTGATTTCCCGAGTCTCACAATCGATACTCGCCTTGGCCAATGCCAAGAATGGCTTTCCGAGAATGATTGGAGACTGGGTGAATTCTCCTTGATGCTCAATATCAATGATCGTGAATTCTACTTTGAGCGGAGCACTTTGGAATTTCATGATGACAGAAATGATTCCTCTCGGTCGCTTTATTGATCGGTCCGCTAATTGAATAATTTCTCGTATCTTCCGAATCGGTCCGAGTTTGAGTTCATGGAATACAGAGGTCGGGAAGATATTAATTGGTGAATCGTCATCAATCCGAGCATGGGTGAAAATTGTATCTTTGATTTCACAATCAAATCTGAGCAATCGCTTCACTATACGGCTCTTGGTTTTTCTCCTCAACACCAAGGAGGAGGCCATTGACAAGATATGTCTTTCAGTCTTTGTTCGTATCCTACCTGACTTTTTGTTCATTAATTTGTCCATTAAGAATTTTTTAAGGTCGGGGAAGTGTTCAATGGCCTTTATAAAGGGAAGTTCAAAAATCAAGTGTTTTTCCAGTGCTTCCCGTATAGTAGGATCCAAATTCCTTAGATCTTCTTCAGTCTCAATTTTTATGATTTTTTCTGGATTTTCGATTTTTTTGTAGTTTTCAAAATTTTCAATTTTTTTGTTATTTTCTGTGTGGTGTGGAGATGTGGTGTCTTCCATAGATGAGAAGGGGCCTTGATATTCAGAGTATGGGTCAGCGGCATTATTATTCCTAGGGTAATAATGAGCAGAAGTATTGATGTTAGAATCATCCCCAGGTCTTTGAATATCCTCAAAAATTTCATCATGAGATCCAATCATTTCCTCATTTAGTTTTATATCCGATCTACCATAGAATGAGATTACTCGGTCGGCAAATTTTTGAAATTTATCCTTCATCAATTCGAATCTGGTTTTTATCCTTGAAATATCATCCCCAAGATTTTGTTCATGATCAATCATGGGAGCACTCGGTTTTTGTTCAATGATTTCATCTTCCATTTTTCTGTGCGTGCGGAGAGAAGAGTTTTTTTGGAGTGTCCATTATATGATCATTTTCTGAAAATTTCTCCTCAAAAATTATGGAAGGAGGCTGCTCATATGGTACAAGCATGCGTATTTGATCTGAGTAGAGTTCAGTCCTTTGATCATGATTGGTCAGATTTTGATATTGTGGAGTCAGCATACAAGGTTTATATTTGTCTATGAGGTCAATCCAGTCTTCTGTATGAGTCTCATGTCTGACGAGGGGTCTGTCGTGGTCAATCCAACGCTGATGATCATTAAGTGTGTGTCTTTCCATCTGGGTTTGGTTTCTCTGTCGGTCGTGAGATTTGAAGGGATTTTGATCTTGAAATGTTTCATTGGCGAGAAACTGAGAATAAGATGGTTCAGTCCAAGATGGTAGGTGGTCATGTGTGGTTGGATGATTTGAGAAAGGATTCAATGAGGGGGTCGAAGTTATCCGTGGGTGAAAGTTTCCCACAAATGTTGGAGGATTATTGAAAGAAGAGGATGTAATTGATTTGGGCCAAACCGAAACAGATTTGTTTTCATAGTGATGTTCGGTCATTTTTGAAGGAGTTGAGAGAAATGATGGGTTGGATCTGAAATTTGGAAAAATTTCCATGATGAGATTAAAATCAAGAGATGAGAGAGATGATTGTATGGGACAGAAAATTTATCAAATGTGCGGTTATTGATCTTCGATATCAGTTCACGCATGTCACGACCCGTCCCTCATATCCGAGATGAGCCCGACAAAAACCTATTTAGAAAACTCTTAGTAAAGTATTATTCTATCATAATCTTTTCCTTATCCGAAAAATTTCGACAGAGTTTCCTCTATAATATGGATCTCTCAACCGCAGCCTGTACCTGAAATATTACCCATCATATCTATAAAATCATCCATCACTAAACTTTAGAGTTCTGACCAAGATCTCATCAAACTATTGAAAATAAAGTGACATCTTCTACATTTTTATATTCACAAAAATCCACATGTTCACATCTATCCAACTATCCATTCCTTCACATTCATACAAAATCCACCACTCTGTTTCTGTCAAACATCCACAAAGGATATCAAAAAGTTACCAAAAACTAAAGTCTTTGATGGCGCAACCTCCAACTAGTCATATGCAGCAATGCACGTTCCTCCCAAGCGTCCTGTTTAAGATTTATCTGTAATAATATAACAATAGAATGGTGAGTCTAAACCCATGGAAGAGCTTAGACCCAGCGAGCGGATCTCAAGCTTTTGATAAACTACTTTATGAACATAATTTGCATTGTATCAAATAACTCATTACTAGGAAACAACATAAGAAATACTATTTGCATGGATCAACATCTATCATAGAATAATTATGACAAGAAATAACATTTAAAAGTCTTACCCATATCATATTCAATGTCACACCACCCCAACATGTCGTACTAAGTCCGGAACCATGTAAAATTTGTCAAGGGGAAGAAACTCAACCCAAGACCATGACAAATTTTATCATTTTGCAAAGATGGTCCCAAAGACCAAGTACATTTCACATACAGCCCAAAGCCCATTAGTATATGAAATGCGGGCCCAAAGCCCTCCTGAGTCACAAGTAGGCCATAGGTATACCACGAGAATATACCTACCCAAACATGTAGTGACTTGTTCATAACTTTTATGAGGAGTAGGCCATAGTGTGCATTGTTATAATATTTTATATCATGAAAAATCTTGACAATATATCTTGTAAAACTTGTATCCATATATCTTGACAAATTTCATAAAGCATAAATTGCACCTGTATTGCAACTTGCAAATCATAATTTAACTTGGTAAATAAAATGTCATGATAACCTCACATGAACATTAATTATGGTAAAGGCCTTCATAAGCATGGAAATCTTGTAGAATCATTGCTATAAAATTTAGCGAAATCTAACTAGTTTTTATAAAAATATGACTTGGAACCACTCACCTGATAATTTGTTGTTTGCAGAGGTAAACATTTAGAACTCCATGGATCATGATTCAGAATTATGAATATTCCTACAATATAGTCATATTGTAAGCACATCCCCGAATGCCGATAATTATGGGCGTGCCTAACTATCATTCAGTGCCTTGATTGTAAAATGCGTCAGGGAGGTGTTTTTATTTTAATGTCTACCCCTATGCAAATATGGCATTTTGTGTATTTACATTTTCTTTTCTTTATACGTAAGGCATGATCCCACCTTATCTGCATCTAAATGTAACACTGAACTGCTTCCCTTTAAGTTGATTAGGTAAGATGGAAGCAATATACTGAGTCGTATTACTCTCGACGATTATAGAAGAATATTCGATGAATTTGGGTATAATTTAAGAAAAAAACTCTCGATGCTATTTTTCTAGATAAAATATCACCATGAATCCATTATTACATAAAATTTCACATATATATGACGTTACCCTTGTTTGACACTTATATAGGCATTGGTGTAAAACTACAATTAACTACGTAGTCTCTTAGATCTCAACAATGAAGGATTAAGACTGTTAAGATGCTATACTGCAACAAAATATAGTGAAATAATTATAAGATTTGCAAGAATGTTCTTTCTCCCTTTTTAATCAAACATTAGATCTACCAAATTCGTAGGTACTGGTTTAACTAGGTTGATTCCATACCATTAATAATAATAGCAACTGAAACTTCTTTACCTACTTCTGTCTGTCCACAACCCATCATTAGAATTAGATAAGGTTCTTGATACTTGATTCTTCGTAAGATAGAAGTCGTTAGCATGATTATTTTCAGTTTAACGAAACCTATATGTACATATGCGTATACACCCCCTATGCCTACAATAAACCTGATGTTTTTCGACATAGTTGCATGTATAAAAGCAGAAAATGGTAGTCGCACCTGTAAACCTTCTTGTTTAATCTACGCCATGCGAGAAACTTGCTTGCATAAGTTCCTTTCTCATCGATGTCCCGTATCCGAAGAGTTTTCTTTCTCTCCCCTTATGAAATTCGAGTTGATACTATTTAACCTTTAGGGGGTCTTCCTCCAAGGCTAGATTCCCCTTAATGTTACGCGTGTACAACATGCATCCTTCATTACATTTCTAATAATATCACGTGTCAGGCCATTGAGGCATACATATCCTAAACTAACCTGCATGTTACTTTATATAATTCTAGAACCATCCATCATATTTTCAATTCCCTAAAGCTGTAACTGTGTTGTCCCTTAGTGGGCATTATATATATAGTGCCAATAGACCTATTAAGTTGTCTACCAATTACAAACTCACGATAGGCTTGGCATTAAAGATAAAATAATTAAACAAGAATAATGGCTTTTGTCTACAATTATAGTATGAGAAGGGTCACCATGTTATTCTCATTCTTCAAATACAAGTACAACCTCTAAGGTTGTATTTATAGAGATATGAATCTACCTCATTCTATATTTATATATATACTATGGTGGAATTATATCTATATCAGATCTTTCATGCATAATGTTCATTCCATCAAATATGTACTTTATAACTCTTCCCTACTTTAAATAAATTTTGTCCTCAAAATTTACATACCTCAGTCAATTAGAGAATAAATGTGGGTATTGTGATCGCATTTCATCTTCTCTTTCCCATGTTGCTTCTTCTATGGCCTGGCTTCTCCAAAGAACTTTTACCAGCGAAATCTTCTTTGTACGAAGTTCTTGAACTTTATAATCCAGAATTTGTATAGGAACTTATGTATAGGAAAGGTCTTCCTTTAATTGTATCTCTTGTGGTTCTATAATATGTGATGGATCTTGGATATACTTGCGAAGTGTAGAAACATGAAAAACATCATGTATTTTCGATAATTCTGGTGGAAGCAAGAGACGATATGCCACCTCACCAACTCTTCCCACAACTTCATACGGACCAATGTATCTAGGACTGAGTTTTCCACGTTTTCCAAATCTAATGAGTCCTTTCCAGGGGGAGACTCGCAGGAATACCTTGTCACCAACTTGAAATTCAAGATTCCTCCTTCTTTTATCTGCATAGCTCTTCTGTCTACTTTGGGCTGTTTTCAAATGCTTCCTAATCTCTTCAAGCTTTTCTGTGGTGTTTTGTATGAATTCTGACTTAAATAATTTGCGCTCCCCAACCACATTCCAACACACTGGGGTTCTACACGAACGGCCATACAAGGCTTCATATGGAGCCATTTCAATGCTAGCATGGTAGCTATTATTATATGCAAATTCCATGAGTGATAAGTGGTCATCCCAACTGTCTTTGAAACTCAATGCGCATGCCCGGAGCATATCTTCTAAAGTTTGAATGGTTCTTTCAGACTGACCATCTGTTTGTGGATGGAAAGCAGTGCTAAACGCTAACTTTGTACCCATTGCCTTATGCAGGCTCGGCCAAAATTTTGAAGTAAAACGAGGATCTCTATCAGATACAATGGATACTGGTGCTCCATGTAGCCTTATTATTTCATCCACAAAAATCTTTCCCAGACGATCTAATGTATAGGTCATATTGACTGCTATAAAATGAGAGGATTTACTCAATCTATCAACAATTACTCGAATTGCATCATGATTTCGACGCGTCCTGGGTAATCAAGTAATAAAATCCATAGTAATGTGTTCCCACTTCCATTCAGGTATAGGAAGTGGTTGCAAGGTACCAGCTATTCGCAGATGCTCAGGCTTTGTCTGCTGACAGATCAGACATCGAGAAACATATTCAGCTATTTCTCGCTTCATTCCTGACCACCAGTAGGATGTCTTCAATGTTCTATACATTTTTGTACTTCCTGGGTGCATCGCATACATGGAGTTATGTGCTTCTTCAAGAATCTCAACCCTGATTTCCGGTGATTTTGGGACACACAATCTTTGTTTGAAAAATAGTACTCCTTGTTCATTGATTGTATAGTCTGTCAATTCTCCCTTTTCCACTTTTTCAAGTATCTTTTTGATTTCTAGGTCATGTAATTGAGCATCTCGGATTTTATCATACAATATGGGCCTGACCTGCAATGAGGCTAATAGATTTCCATATTCATCCATGCTCAGAGTAGTACGTAATCCTCTCAGTTGTAATAATAAAGGGAGGCGTTCACCTTTGATATATAACAATTGGCCATTAGACTTTCGGCTAAGAGCATCGGCTACAACATTTGCCTTTCCAGGATGATATTCAATGGTACAATCATAATCTTTAATCAGCTCTAGCCATCTTGTTTGCCTAAGATTCAGATCCTTCTGAGAAAAAATATACTTTAAACTCTTATGATCTGTGAATATTTGACAAGTTTCACCATACAGATAATGCCTCCAAATTTTCAAAGCAAAAACTACCGCTGCTAATTCCAGATCATATGTAGGATAATTAAGCTCGTGTTATTTCAATTGTCTAGATGCATAGGCAATCACCTTTCCATTTTGCATGAGTACGCATCCCAATCCTTGACGTGACACATCACTATAAACTATAAATCCGCCAGTTCCTGATGGTAGGCTAAGAATGGGTGCTGATGTGAGCCGATTCTTAAGTTCCTGAAAACTTTTCTCACATTCATCATCCCATACAAATTTCACCTCCTTCCTAGTTAGTTTTGTTAATGGTGCCGCAATTCTTGAAAAGTTCTCAACAAATCTTCTATAATATCCAGCGAGACCAAGGAAACTTCGAATTTCTGATCACTTGTTGGTTGTCTCCAGTTTAAGATAGCTTCTATCTTGCTGGGATCTACTGATATGCCTTCTCCTGAAATTATATGACCAAGAAATGCCACCTTTTTCAGCCAAAATTCACATTTATCTAGCTTTGCAAACAATTGGTGTTCCTTTAAAGTTTGCAATACAATTTTCAGATGTTCTTTATGCTCTTCCTCTGATCGTGAGTAGATCAAAATATCATCAATAAAAACAATTACAAATTTGTCCAAGAAAGGACGAAATACGCGATTCATTAAATTTATAAAAGCGGCAGGGGCATTTGTTAATCCAAAAAGCATTACCAGAAATTCATAATGCCCATAACAAGTTCGGAAGGCTGTTTTAGGGACATCTTCAACTTTGATTTCCAGTTGATGATAGCCGGATCTCAGGTCTATCTTAGAGAACACAGAAGCCCCTTGTAGTTGATCAAATAAATCATCTATCCGAGGAAGAGGATAATTATTACGTACAGTCACTTGATTCAGCCTTCTATAATCAATACACAGCCTAAAGGAACCGTCTTTCTTCTTGACAAAAAGAACTGGAGCTCCCTAGGGTGATATACTAGATTGTATGAAACCCTTGTCCGTTAATTCTTGCAACTGAATCTTTAGTTCCTTGAGCTCAGACGGAGCCATCCGATAGGCTGCTAGTGCTATCGTAGTTGTACCGGGGATTAGATCAATATTAAATTTATCTCTCCATCCGGTGGAAGCCCTGGTAGTTCATTCGGAAATACTTCAGGAAAGTCTTGTACGACAGGAATGTTCTCTAGCCTAATAGCTTCCACCTTTTGTATTATAAATAAAAGCAACATAAGAAGAGCATCCCTTCCTTATCAATCTGTGAGTCAATATATTAGAAATTATACGAGTAGGATATATTTTCCTACCTCCTGAGTAAATGAATTCAGCTTCCCCTGGTCTTCTAAAAATGATTTCCTTTTTATAACAGTCCAATAGAGCATGGTATACAGTAAGACAATCCATTCCTATGATTATATCAAATTCTTTGATCTGCATAGGAATTAGATCCACATAGATCTGGTGTTCCCCTATCCACATCACACAGTGTTTGAAAATGTGGCGAACAATTTCAGGTTCTCCTTTAGGAGTTGTAATTGCTAGAGTGTTATCAAGGTTTTCCATTTCTACATCAGCATGGATGCAAAAACTTCGAGAAATAAAAGAATGACTAGCTCCAGAATCAAAAAGTGTATAAACCTCTTTGCCGAAAATTATTGTAATACCTGAGACAACATCTTTTGAGGCAATGGCTTCTTCAAGAGTCATGTTAAAGGCTTTGGCAGAATTTTGTCCTTTCTGAACTTGGCAATTTTGCTCATTGTGCTTCTTTTTGCCTCTATTTAAGGGCACTTGATTTCTAGCATCATTATTCCATCGTTGGTTTGATTCTTGAGTATTTCTATATTTACTGGTCCAAATAGGACAGTCGCGTCGTATATGTCCAGTCTGTCCACAGTGATAGCAATCTCGCGTACCCTTACGACATTCCCCAGGATGATTTCGCCCACAAGAATTGCACCGCAGATAAGTGTTCATTGTCACTTCCTTTGCCCTTGGTTCTCGTGCATCAACATGGAATTGCTTAGGATTTTTGAAATTTCTGAATGTTTTGATGCCATCACCTTTCCAGTGAGAGATTTCTCCACCTCTTTTCCTTGACGATACATTGCATCTTCTTTGTTCGTAGACAACCTTCTCTGCCCTCCGAGCTGCCTCAACTAGATCAGCATAAATCATATATCCTGCAACAGCTACCATAGACTTTATATCAATATGCAAACCATCTTCGAAGCGCCGACATTTTCTTCCTCTTTAGCCACTAGTGAAGGAACATACTTGGACAATTCAATGAAATGCTTCTCATACTCATCCACTGACATACTTCCTTGAGTTAAATACAAAAATTCCCGACGATGTTCTTCCTGATAAACTCTTGGATAATATTTTTCATTAAATTCCTTCTGGAAGACCTGCCAGGTCGGAGTAATAGCAGGATCTGCATATTTTACCAACATAGATTTCCACCAATCGTAAGCGTCTTCTTTTAGTAGGAAAACAGAAAATTTTAGACGTTGCTCATCTGTACAGTCCATTAGATTGAACACTTTTTCTGTATTCTCAAACCATGCCTTGGCCACTTTAGGGTCAGCTGTACCATAGAATGATTGTGCCCCTAACTTGCGAACATGCTCGAAAGGCAATTGCTGTCCGAAATCATGCGGCCGCATGGATTGGGCAGCCATGCTTCCCAATGTTTGGGAAATCAACGTTAGAGTATCTTGCAAGTTATTATTATTCGTCTCATTCCCGTTGCCCAATCCTTGTGTAGTCCTAGGAGGTTGCTTTGTTGCCATCGTGTCCTGTAGAAGTAGTACCCTAATTAGTCTTCTGATAGAAAATTTAAAAAGAAACCTCCATCAAGTTTCATATGATAGAATAAGATAAATCCTCAACATCCCAAAAATCAATAATCCAATTTTCCTATGTATTCCAATTTCTCGCAATAATTCAATCCCCGAATTCAATTTTAAATCAGAATCCAAAACCTTTGCTCTGATACCACAAGTTGTCACGATCCGTCCCTCATATCCAAGACGAGCCCGACAAAAACCTATTTAGAAAACTCTTAGTAAAGTATTATTCTATCATAATCTTTTCCTTCATTCAGATGAAGCATGGCTGCCCAATCATTGTGGGCTTTCTTTTTCTTGTTCATAGAATAATTATGACATAAGTATTGTGGCTATAAAAGATTATTATTGTTCCTGCCATAAGTATCTTGCAAGTTATTTCCTGACATAAGTATCTTGCAAGTTATTATTATTCCTGCCAATGGCTGCCCAATCATTCAGATGAAGCATGGCTGCCCAATCATATGGATACTCAAGTGAACCACATCTTCACGAACCAGCATCTGGATAATTATGGGCGTGCCTAACTATCATTCAGTGCCTTGATTGTAAAATGCGGCAGAGAGGTGTTTTTATTTTAATGTCTACCCCTATGCAAATATGGCATTTTGTGTATTTACATTTTCTTTTCTTTATACGTAAGGCATGATCCCACCTTATCTGCATCTAAATGTAACACTGAACTGCTTCCCTTTCAGTTGATTAGGTAAGATGGAAGCAATATACTGAGTCGTATTACTCTCGACGATTATAGAAGACTATTCGATGAATTTGGGTATAATTTAAGAAAAAAACTCCCGATGCTATTTTTCTAGATAAAATATCATCATGAATCCATTATTACATAAAATTTCACATATATATGACGTTACCCTTGTTTGACACTTATATAGGCATTGGAGTACAACTACAATTAACTACGTAGTCTCTTAGATCTCAACAATGAAGGATTAAGACTGTTAAGATGCTATACTGCAACAAAATATAGTGAAATAATTATAAGATTTGCAAGAATGTTCTTTCTCCCTTTTTAATCAAACATTAGATCTACCAAATTCGTAGGTACTGGTTTAACTAGGTTGATTCCATACCATTAATAATAATAGCAACTGAAACTTCTTTACCTACTTCTGTCTGTCCACAATCCATCATTAGAATTAGATAAGGTTCTTGATACTTGATTCTTCGTAAGATAGACGTTGTTAGTATGATTATTTTCAGTTAACGAAACCTATATGTACATATGCGTGTACACCCCCTATGCCTACAATAAACCTGATGTTTTTCGACATAGTTGCATGTATAAAAGCAGAAAATAGTAGTCGCACCTGTAAACCTTCTTGTTTAATCTACGCCATGCGAGAAACTTGCTTGCATAAGTTCCTTTCTCATTGATGTCCCGTATCCGAAGAGTTTTCTTTCTCTCCCCTTATGAAATTCGAGTTGATACTATTTAACCTTTAGGGGGTCTTCCTCCAACGCTAGATTCTCCTTAATGTTACGCATGTACAACACGCATCCTTCATTACATTTCTAATAATATCACGTGTCAGGCCATTGAGGCATACATATCCTAAACTAACCTGCATGTTGCTTTATATAATTCTAGAACCATCCATCATATTTTCAATTCCCTAAAGCCGTAACTGTGTTGTCCCTTAGTGGGCATTATATATATAGTGCCAATAGACCTATTAAGTTGTCTACCAATTACAAACTCACGATAGGCTTGGCATTAAAGATAAAATAATTAAACAAGAATAATGGCTTTTGTCTACAATTATAGTATGAGAAGGGTCGCCATGTTATTCTCATTCTTCAAAAACAAGTACAACCTCTAAGGTTGTATTTATAGAGATATGAATCTACCTCATTCTATATTTATATATATACTATGGTGGAATTATATCTATATCAGATCTTTCATGCATAATGTTCATTCCATCAAATATGGACTTTATAACGCACACCAATACAAACACAAATCAACCCTGGGTTTACCAACTCACACAATGAAGCCGTAAGAGTTCGGCTATTATCTTTTCAATTTTAATTGGTGACAAAACAATCTTGGAAAATATTTAAGCGAGCTGTTAGGTGCCGAAATTTTCGTAATGACTGGCCCGAATTCTTCGACTAGTTGCACCTACTTTCAGCCAGTATGGGAGTAAGTACGGACTGTAGAACGGCTACCCGTTACTTGAGGATGGAGCCTTACGCAGTGTCCTCTAAACGACCCACTCTGCTAAGGAAATCCAGACCGTCTACCGGCTACCCGTAGATCCTCACTGAGAAGTAGCTAATCGTTTTTGGCAGAATCAGTAGTCAATATGAAAATCCGGGTTTGGGCTCTAGCCTTAAGTGTCGTCTCTCGCTCGCTCAGAAAAATAAAATCATCCAAGGTCGGGGTTGCTCTCCCGCAAAAATTCTTGATTTTATGGGTTATTTGGAGTCGGCTATATTTAGCAGTCCTAATTTTATTTCGGTGATCACTGAAGAATTTAAGTGAGCAGAAATACATGTCTACCGTCCAGTCCCAATTTCCTTTAGAATTATGTGATAAAACAAGTGGGAGAAAGTCAGGAAAAGCCGATGCACGCGGAAAACTATGATGAGTGCTCAGCTAGAAGACTTACAGTGAATCCTCGCAATCTTCATGTGGGATGCTAGACAGAAATTTAAAATTATTCTATATGGAATGCAAGCCGATGAAAAACCGCACCTAAGCAGAAAGTTCTATTAGCGGGAAAGAATTGAGTTGAATTTGACTAAGTTGAACGATCTATGTGCGTCTCAATTAATAGTGCAGTGTGGCTTAATCCTACGAGCACAATCAAAAATTAAATTGCTCTGAGAGCCGTATGTGCAGGTCTATCCTATTCGCCACTCAAGTCGGGCCCCACCCTCACCGGAGAGTGAAACAGGCAACGACACACCACAGAATAAAGTTTGAGGTCTTGTTACACACGCGAGCGTCTAAACAGACACCGCTATAAATAAGCAATTAATTACAAAAATTTAAAAATTGCAGGAATTAAAAACCTAGACTCTACGCTCTCTCACGACTCGACTCGATCTTAAATTAATTGCGGATTTTAGGAGGTCGGTGAAGATGCCCCGATTTCTTTGAAAAACCGCTCCACGTATGCCGTGTACCTCGCAAGAAAAAGAAGAGAGACAATGTAACAGAGTGACTCAAAAATAATTAAAAAATAAATAAAAAAATAAATGCTTAAAATAAATACAAGAAAATAAATGGAATTTACAATGAAAAATTCGGGGGTCAGACTACCCGAATGTGGAAAACCAAACGAAAATTTTTAGTCAAAAATCTAAGCCATTTGCCTCCCCGACAACGGTGCCATATGACGAGTCCTTAATTGCCGGGTTTAAAAAGTGTTGTAGGCGGCAATCGGAATCGATCAAGAAAATAACCACAAATAATACGTTCAATTTTTTATCGTGTGGTTTTATGTTTATTTTACTTGGACAAGTCCCAAGGTCGATCACAAGGAGGCAAAGGAACAACCTAAAGAGATGTCTATCAAAATTCATGTTCGGTTTTCGAGGCGGTCTTTTTTTGGAATTTTCAATGTATTAAGAGGGTGCAAAGTGCAAATTTAGCCTATTCTAGGGACTAAAATATAAATTACGTTCAAACGATGTCCGAAAAATATAAAATTTGGCCACGATGTAAAATATGATGAAATGAGTGCACTGTAAGTTTTTTTTGAAATTTTTGGATGTAATATGAATTTTTTATGGATTTTTAAATGAAAATAGAATGATTTTCAATATTTAATTATAATAAATATTAAACCTACTTATTTTCAAGAAATAAAATTATCTAAGATCTATCACTATTTGATGAATCTCAGAAAAATCCTAAACCTTGAAAATGTGGGGTTTAATACCTATTAAAAATTAAATACTAAAAGATGCAAAATGATTTTTACAGGACAAAATATGCATCCAAATGCAAATCTTTTTGGGCATAATGTCAAGCACAATTGACTCTACAATATGTGATTTTTCGGGGATTTTTAGAGCAATGGTTAATCAACTATGAATTTCAGATCAAGAAATGGGTAAAATATGCAAATTTTCACAAAACAATTATTTATTAATTAACCATCCATCACAAAAATACCCACAAAATGTCAAACAGTAGAGAATTAATTGACAAACAAAATGCTATTTTTGATTGATAAAATAATATAGAGAAGATGTTCAAAACTGAGGGGGAACACAGGGGTATAACTGCAATAAATATAAATAAATAAAACTACAGAGGATTGAAATGTAAATACCTATAATCAAGGGTACTCTTTGCAAAATTCTCAATAGGTTACGTGCTAGGCACGTGACCTCTGAGTGGCAGGTGCTGATGGCGAATAAGGGGGTCCTCGGGGGTGTTCTTGCAAATGACCCAAGGTCACGTGCGACGCACGTGACCTAGGACTGAGTATGGATGGCGTCCGGCTCTGGCGGTGTTGACGAGGGGGCCGGCGGTCTTCGATGGAGGTGGAGGAGCAGTGGAGGGCACCCCTCCCCCCGGCCGAGGCGGTGGTGGAAGCGGGGAGGAGGGTTGCGTTGTCATCGACGGGCCCGGAGGAAAACGATGGCGAGAAGAAGCCCCTGGTGTCGTGGCGGAGGGCCGATTGGTGGAGATGGTCGGCCGGCTGAGGTTGATGAAGTCGGTGTCGAGTCGAGGCAGAGTAGGATAGTCGTAGCGATGAAGCGTCAGGAGGCGGAGGAGCGTCGAGTGGATTGATGACGAAGGTGGAGTCGGTGGCTCAACAGCGTCGGCCGGAGCGAAGCAGGTCGGCGGAGCGGAGCTTGTCATGTTGCAGCGAGGTTGGGAGGACCTCGGACCTCGCCGGATTGAAGGAGGAGGAGGGGTGTTGTCACCACCGGCTCCTTCTCGACGATTAGGCTATCGGCGGATGATCTGCTCCGTGCGTCGGTGGTGTTCTTAAGTAGGGCATGGGGGTTACGCCGGAGAAGGAAGGTCGGGATTGATTGGGATTCAATGGAGATGCGATTGGAGCCGGAAGAGGGAGGTGATCGGAGATAGGCGACATCGAGGGGATGGCGGGATTCGCGGCGAGATTGCAGGGGCGGTGGCGGTGATTTGGGAAAGTTGGGCGGCGCGAGGTGGACGATGCACAGGCGCCGTCCAATCGCGCGTGATCAGATGGCGCCCGTCGCGCCACGTGTTAGCAGGAGGCGTGAGCAGGGGGCGCACGTGCGGAGCACGTGCCCTAGAGGCACGTGTGACGCACGTGCGCCTTTTTTTTATAAAAATGATATTAAAAATATCTCAAAAACGGCTGACACGTGGCGGCACCAGGTGCTGCCACATGTCAGCATCAGAAAATTCGGAAAATAAATCTTTTGTAAAATCAAAAACAGATAGCAAATGACATCGGAATGAAAAAGTTTCTTCACAAAAATTGCTCGTCTCGATGAGATCTACAACTTTCATGAAGACATTAAAACCAAAATCGATCATTTGCACAAAGTGAATTTTTGGGGTATCCCATGTACATAGAATACCTTAATTTTGGGGTTTTGTAATTTTTATGTCATTTTTAAGATCAGATAAACATCTGCAAAAATTACGATAAAATCAAAGATAAATAAGACACCTTAATCTAATTTTTTTGGATTTTTATTAATTGATAAAATATGTACATAAAATATTAGGTCAAAAACCGCTAAAATACACAATGTACAAAAGAGGCCCAAAACCCAACTTTCACATACGAGCTCCGATTCACTTGAACTTGGTCTTGTTTTGAAGGTAATTGAATGTACATTAGTTCAAAAGTGAGTAGGATTAAAACGGACAATGGATGAGGGAGATATGGGGGTTTTAGTCCGAAAATTCTGAAATTAGGGTTTGGATTTTTGGTCCACTTATTTGGGTTAGTTATTTTTTTTTGTATTTTTCCTTTATTCTTGTTAGTGATATGTACACATTGGAAATGGTTTTGAGTCATTTGGAGTTAGCATGAATGAGTTAAAAATCCGGGAAGTTAGGCTATTTACAGGTCACTTTTGGCTTGGATTTTTGGCTTCTTATTTTGTGCAGATTTTTGTGCTAAAATGCAATTCTTATGAAATCATGCACTAATGCTAATTATGCAGAATAGATGCAAGAATGTTGTTGATTTTGAGGGTTTTGAGCTTAATAAATGAGATTTAGAGTGATGAATACGAGATCATCACACGACAACTTTCTGTACGATTATGAATGATGTCTTCCGTGAGTATATCGACTCATTATTCGTAGTGTACTTGGATGATATAGTAGTGTACAACAAGACTATGGAGGAACATGTCAAGCATCTGCGGATGGTGCTTCAAAAGCTGAGGAAGAACCGGTTATACTTGAAGCCGGAGAAGTGCGCCTTTGGTCAGGAGACCATCTCCTTCCTCAGGCATATCGTGGGCGGAGGTACGATACACATGGAACCAAGACACATGCGATAGAAGAGTAAGCAATCCCCACAAAGGCGACAGAGCTTCGATCCTTCCTCGGATTGGAGAACTATTACAGGAAGTTCATCAAAGGATACTCTAAGAAGACGGCACCCCTGACGGACCTGCTTCGAAAGGATCAGCCTTGGAGATGGATACGTAAATGTCAGGAAGCATTCCAGAAGTTGAAGAGAGCGGTGGTGGAAGAACCTATCCTGCGACTTCCAGACTTCAAGAAGCTGTTCGAAGTCCACAACGATGCGTCTGATTATGCACTTGATGGTATACTGGTGCAAGATGGGCACCCCGTGGCTTACGAGAGCCGCAAACTAAATCCAGCGGAGAGGAGGTACTCAGTGCACGAGAAGGAGATGACAACAGTGGTCCATTGTCTGAGGACATGGCGCCACTATCTTCTCAGATCAAAGTTCGTAGTGCAGACGGACAACGTGACAACTTGCTGCTTTGCCACACAGAAAAAGTTGACTCCCAAGCAGGCACGTTGGCAAGACTTTCTTGCTGAATTCGACTTCGAGCTTCGTTACAAGTCTGGACGGACCAACTAGGTAGCAGACGCTCTCTCGAGGAAGAGCGAACCAGAAGAGCCGAAGGTCGCGGTGTTTGCATCGATCACCCGCGTGTCTGGAGACATGCTAGAGCGCATTCGGGAGCACACACAAGAGGATCCGGTCACGTCACGCTTGGTGCAACGCGTAAACGATGGCAAAGTCTGGAGATTCTGGATATAGGAAGGCGTCCTCTATGCGAAGGACAGGAGACCCTATGTCCCCTCGAGCGGCGGCTTGAGGAAAATGCTGCTGAAGGAAGCACATGACGCACAGTGGGCTGGTCATCCAGGAGTGGAACTTACACTGGCACTCCTCTCCTCAAGCTACTTCTGGCCGAAGATGGAGGAAGATGTGGAAGTCTACGTG
Organism: Ottelia alismoides; assembly: GCA_037367405.1. NCBI lineage: Eukaryota > Viridiplantae > Streptophyta > Magnoliopsida > Alismatales > Hydrocharitaceae > Ottelia > Ottelia alismoides. The sequence goes on along the minus strand of JAZKJV010006309.1, from coordinate 330,902 downwards.
CACACTTGTCTTGTATGCCAACAAGACAAGACAGAGAGGAAGAAGACGGCAAGATTGCTGCAGCCCCTGCCCATTCCTTCGCGTCCGTCGGAGAGTGTATCCATGGACTTTATCACTGGGTTCTCGAAGGTGAATGGGAATAATGCGGTGATGGTGATGGTTGATTGCTTCTTAAAATACACGATCTTCGTACCCGCATCCCAGGAGTGCACGGCAGAGATCACGACGAAGCTGTTCTTGCAGAACGTGGTGAAGTACGGGGGGATACCATTGGACATCGTGAGCGACCGTGATGCTCAATTCACAGGTCGGTTCTGGACGACCTTATTTGAGATGCTAGGATCCGATCTCAAATTCTCTACCAGTAATCACCCGCAGACGGATGGTCAGACGGAGCAGATCAATGCCTTGCTGAAAGAGTACCTAAGGCATTACGTGAAGGCCAATCAACACAATTGGGTTAGTTTACTGGATACTGCCCAGTTCTGTTACAACCTACAACAGACCTCCACCATAGGCCATAGTCCATTCGAGATCGTGATGGGTAGGCAACCCGTGACACCGCACGAAGTGGATAAGCAGAATAGCCAAGGACGGTGCCCTGCTGCACACCGCTTTGCTTTGGAGAGGCAAGATCGGTGGGAGGAGGTGAAGGACGCGTTGGCTCATGCTCAACGCAGGATGAAGAAGGCGGCTGATAAGAGCCATAGGCCGATCGAGTTCCAGATTGGGGAGAAAGTGCTGCTGAATCTTACTCCCCATATTTGGAAGAAAAACCCAAGGAAGACGACGCACAAAGGGTTGATTCCTCGTTACGATTGACCCTTTGAGATAGTCCGACAGGTGGGACCACTGATGAATCTCCATTTCATCACCTTTATTCTATCATTTTGGCCTTAAAAACCCCAGCAAATGCATGTAAATAGCATTAATTTGTACATAATAGCATTCATTGTTTATTGTATCTATTGTACATAGAATAAGGTTTTTAATACCAAAATTATAGAATAAAGAGAAGAAAAGAAAATTGAATAAAATATTGCAAATATTTTATGACCCGAACCCCGAGACCAAGGCCAGCATGGAATTGGTCGACAAGGAATAAAGTAGGGGGAGATAAGGGCCAATAATACAATAAATACCTCATTTATTTATTCATTTATTCATGTATTTTGACACCTATTTTGTATTTAATTATTTATTCGTCAAACAAAAATATTTTGTACATGAAAGTTGTAGATAATAATGTAAATAAAAATACAAAATTGAGTTTGTGTAAAAATAATACTCAGTGTACATTTTATACACAGAACAAAAAGCCAAAATCTCAACTTCACAGACCCATATCTTGCAAATAAAAACTCCAAATAACACAAACTCACCTTCAGTTGTATATAACTTTCCAAGAACTATTTAATAAAATTGGTTTCATAATTTTTGGAGTCCATCTGTGAAAGTTAGGTTTTTGGCCCCCATTGTACAGTCTACCTGATTAAAATATTCAATTTATTCTTCATTCATTATTTCTATAAACTTATATTTTTAGAAATTTGTAAATAATGTCTACAATACATGAACATATTAAAATTAAAAGAACCAAAAAGAATTTGTAAAATAAAATAAGCTTATGTAATACACAGGCAAAATACCTATGGTGAGTATGTACATAAATAAAAGGGGATTTAATTATTTTATTCTTTATTCATCTATATTTTATAATAATGTAAATATTACATATAACTTATTAAAAATACAAATCTAAAATCAAAAACAAATAAAATATATTAAATAAATAAAGTATACATAATATATAGGTAAAATACCTATAAGTATAACTACATATACATATACCTATTTATTTAAAAATATAAATAAACTCATAAAAATTAAATAAAATATATTTATACTCATAAAAATAAGTTATAAATTTATAAAATAAGAAAATAAAATAATAAAAGACAAATAAACAAAATAAAAATAAATACATATAAATATACTTATAAATACATTATTAAAATAAAAGCATGATAAAATACATCAAAAAAATAAATAAAAATCATAAATAAATACTACATTATTTAATAAACATTTTTTATTTAATAAGCAAAATCTAATTAATTCATTTGTTAAGTGTAATTAATAAGTCAATATTTGGCCGACGTGGACCAATCAGAGGCCAGGGAAGGTTGACCTCCGGTCAACTCCCCCTCTGCGCCTCTGACTCCCGTTAGAACTGTCCATTCCCCTGTTTTCCTCCATTTTCCCGCTCGATCTGATGCTCCATTGACAGCGATCCCTTCACGGAATTTCCTCCCAGATGCATCATGATCCTCGCCGCACATTTTGTTTGCGTGTACATAGCCCAGATTCTTCGAGATTCGCCGGTCAATAAGGGCACCCCTCCTGTTTATAAATAACTCCATCTCCTTCTTCCAAGTTTTTTGGCCATTTCCCGAGCCCTAGAGCCCACATCTTCAGTCTAGTGTGCATCCATGTGACAGGTGGAGGTCCCCCGGAGGTTGTGGAGGCTCGCGGAGGAAGGAGATGCGCCCACGGCGGTGCTCCGGCGGTCGTCCTGCTCCCTGGAGTTCTTCCAGGTATAAGAGCTGCGCACTTAGTTTCTTAGGTAGATTTTTATCCCCGCTTTTTATTCCTGTCTTTTATTTTGCATTTAGATCATTAGAATAGCCTAGTTTAGGTAATTCGAAGTTCGCCGGAGCTTAGCTCCGGCGACTTCTCCACCGTACCCCCGCCTGTTTTCTGACTCGTTTTTACCATCATTCTATCCCCCTCTGATTTCTCCACCTCCAGACCACTCAAACCCAACCGGATCCCTTCTGGATTCGCGAACCGAAGCTTCAACTCCGCCGCTCGCCGGAAGCTTCGCCACCTCGCCCTTTTTCGTGCTTACAGCTTCAAATCCAGGTCGAGGGTGAAGCCCTCGAGCCATGTGGTCTTTTTGTGCAGGTTTATTGCGCCAAGATGCGCCAGGAGACGAAGTACATGCTGGCGGAGGTACCTGGAGCACCTTGCCTTCTCCGACCTCGCAAGGGCGCTCCGGTCGTCCTCTGTCCGATCTGAAGCCTCCAGCAGATAGAGTGGAGCACCTGCGACGTGTGAGGACCTTCACAAGCGGCCAAGACCGGTGGAGCAGCGAGATCTCACCGGAAGAAGCTCGGTCAGGCGAGCGTTCTTCCCCGTTCTTCCAGATGTCCTCCTCACCGTCGGATGAAGATCAAGTCCCAGGTTTATCACAGCCGTCCGATGGAGCAGCATTCAGACCGTCAGATCATCTCATATGATCTAATCCTCACCGCCCATCGTCGAAGCGGCATCGGCAGACGTGGAGGCGACGCGTGTCAAGTGGACGAAGATCAGCCGTTGGATAGCGCACCTGTTGGGGGTAAATTTCAGACATGTCCCCCACCTTTTTGTATTTAGATATTAGTGCCATAAATAAAATCTCACGTTGTAAATAAATTGCAATTTTTGCAGTAGGCCCCTTGTAGTTTTATTATTTGCACTTTGGTCACTCCGCGCCTCACGTGCAGTCCCACGTGAGGCGCGTGAAATTTACATGTACACCCTGGTAGTTTTTGAAAATTGTGTATTGATTCCAAAAATAAAAATAAATGTTTATTTATGTAGTGATTTTTGCACTGATGCCCCTGAGAATTATTTTATTTGCAAAAATGCCCCTGCCAGGCTGTTTAATTTCTGTGTCTTTTATCTATTTATTAAAAATACCTATGTAGCTCCTAAAAATTCAAAAAAATAAAGATAGATGCTTCATGTAATGTTCTTTCATGCCCATATTTTATTTGCATTTTTTGCATTTTTCCTAATTATTAAAAATGAAAAAGGAGCCCTTTTTTGTACTATTTAAATTAGAAAATGCAAAAAAATTATAAAAAGCATTTGAAAAATTACAAAAAAATTATATATAGTATATATATATAAATTGAGTCCAGAATTGATAAAACCTAAAAACAAGAAAAAGAAAAATGAAAAAATCAGAAAGCTCCAAAATCCAACAAAAAAATAGAAAAACCCTTAAAAAATCCCAAAAATATATTTTTCTCTTTTATAATTATCTATATATTATTATTAATGTATTAAAATTAATTTGGGTAAATTTTGGAATTATTTCATATTTTTAAAACCCAAATTAATTTCGGCTAGTTAATTAGTCCATATTGTGGACATTTTTGAAAAAAATACATAAAAATTAGAAATATTTCAGAAAAAATTAGAAAAACATAAACAAAAAAATAAATATATTATATCTACATATTTTAAGCATTCATGTCTATATATATATGTATATCTATATATTATGTTACTTCTCTCTCTTCTTATATATATATCTATCTCTTTATATATATATAACCATATTCTATAATTAAAAATAAAATTAAAAAATATAAAAAATGAAAATATAAAAACAAAATAAAAATTATAAAAATAAAATAAAAAATAAAAAAATTAAAAATTAAAAACCCACAAAAACCATAAAGAAATGGACATGAACATTAAATTGAATAATTGTACAACAAATTTCACCATACAACCTTTCGCCTCCCAGTGTTCGACCTCTACTCATGCTTACACCTATACACATTTGCATGTAGAGTTATAATAAATTTTAACTCCACACTTTTGGATATTCATTGCATATATTTCTTATGGGTTAATTGTTGATTGATCGAGGTCTTTTTTCAGTCGACTCAGCGACATTGTGATTTCTCCTTGTGCGGATTACTTTAGACCGATAGAAAATCTCAGTCATCAAATGGCGCCGTTGCCGGGGAGGCAACGAATTTTGTGTGGTTATTTGTTCATTTATTTAATTCTTTGCTCATGTCCATTATTTATTTGTTTATTTGATCTTTATGAGATTATTGATTGACTTTTCTGACCCATCTCTTTTATTTATCTTTGATGCGAGGGACCGCCAAGCGAAGGAGGACCTCCTAGGGGGTCCTATGCACCCAAGCAAGGCGGAGTTGGCTTTTCTACGTCGGCCAACAGGAGAGAGCATCAATAACAGATGAAGGAGATTTTTTGGATGACAGCCTGATTTTATGCATTTTATTTTAATATGTATATTTACGTGAGAGAGTGACACTTGGATTGTAATAATACACGACTCTCACAGGCACACTCCGACTCCTGAGGTCCAGTGCCCGAGGGATTGTTCCCTTGGGGGCCTCGATGGTTTTGATGCTTTTCCGTTCTTTATTTTATTTTCATTATTTTGTGTGTGAATGAGCATTATCCATAGGAGTTGCTTGCTCGTAGAGTTAGGTCCAAACACTCTAATATATTTGCATGTACCTATAGTTCGCTTTGGACCTAGATCAAACTCTAAACAGTCGCCTCGCCATCTCTTAGCCCTTGTGCCACAGCAAGCCCCGCAAGCGCTATCTCCTAGACTCAAGTGTGTTGAGCAGAGGAGGGGTGATCCAAGACCGGACTTTTTAAGGCTAAAGATCGACGAGCGACTTGTGGTGCTTCACAATAATATCAATTTCTGAACCTAGGACGATTTCTTCGGTTTGCATTTGCATATAGCATAGGTTTCAAATTCTGGTATGCATCCCGCATGGAGAGAGCTGGGAGGCACTGTAAGTCTTCTTACTTGGCATGCATCATCGTTTTCCGACTTGCATGGCTTTTCCGATCTTCTCCCTCTGTTTTTGCCAACCTAGGATGCTTAATGGAAATTGGAACCTCGACAGGCACGTGCATTGAAAATACCCAAAAAAGTGATAACTTAAATAAAATCGAGACTGTTAACTCTATTTGACCTAAAACAAAAATGGGCTTCCTTGTCTTGGGGAGCGCAACCCCCTCATTGTATGCATTTTAAATTGCTCACGTACACACTAAGGAGTAGAGCCCAAATCCCATCAAGCCTCCTAAGTGTTTATACAACTTTGTGATTCTCACCTCACTCTAAAACTGAAAAGAAAAATGACCGTCACCTGACGGTCTTCATTGTGTTGAGTAGGTGAATTGAGGGTTTGCCTTGTGTCTTGATTGTGGCTTGGAGTCCATTCGGCTTTTCTTCTATTAGAGTAGTGGGTCCCGTCCGTGTGAGTCACACATTTTTTATTGTTGAGTCTCTCTACCTATCTTATACATATACCTCTTCATTTGCATTGAGTCGTGATATTGGCGCTTGAGCTTAATCATTTCTTCGCCAAGCCCTTCATTTCCCTCTTCTTCACCATCTTCTTCGTATCCACTGTATCATCCCCATCTTCTCCGGTTCAAGGAGAGCCTGCTCTTCGAACCACCATTTTGACAGTGTTCCCTCCCTATGTGGAACACCCAATTTTGTCTGTGTCTCAATCTTCTCGCCCGCTGATGAATCCACGTTTCATCATCTTTATTCTATCATTTTGTCCTTAAAAACCCTAGTAAATGCGTGTAAATAGAGCTAATTCAGGCATTTTAGCACTCATGCATATGTGTGTAAATATTGTATAAAATGCGGTTTTTAAAGCCAAAATTATAGAATAAAGAAAAGAAAAGAAAAAGAATAAAATATTGTAAATATTTTATGACCCGAAACCCCGAGACCTAGGCATCTTGATGAATAGGTCGACAAGGAATAAAGTAGGGGGAGATAAGGTCAGAAATACAGACAAAATACCTATACATTTTATTCATTCTTTATTTATTTTGGGACCTATTTTTGTTCCACTTTTTATACATCAAATAAAGAAACTTTGTACATGAAAGTTGTAGATAATTTTATAAAGAAAAATACAAAATTGATTTCACAGAAAAATAATACACAGATAAAAAGTTATGGTCTGAATAAAAATCCAGAAGCCCAACTTCCCAGACCCGTATCTCACAAATAAAAACTCCAAATGCAGTGTACTCACCTTTAATTGTATATAGAAGAAAATAAGCTAATTAATGGCGGTAGTTTCGCATTTGGCGGAGCTACGGTTTGAAAGTTGACTTTTGGACCCTCATTGTATACTTGTACATATTAAAATATTCAATTTATTATTTATTCATTATTTTTATATTTTTATATTTTTATAATGTTGTAAATAATACTTATAATAATAATGTACATTTAAATCAGAATAAAAACATAAATAAAATACAAATAAAAATACTTGTACATATTATAAACATAGGTATAATACATGTAGCTATACCTATACAAATAACACTTTCATTTTATTAAGTATATCAGAAAATTAAAATAAAAATATATTTGTGTATATAAAAGTATTTTATAATTTTAGAAAATAAAAACCAAAATAAAATAAATTAAAAATACCTAAATAAAAATAAAATACTTAAATATATAGATATAGATACCTATAGGGGTACAAATGCAAACTTGTAAAAATACACTTCCTAAAAAAAATAAAAATCACTATAAAATACTTTATAAAATAATAAACATTTTTTATTTTATAATCAAAAATTAATAAAATCGTTTACTATTTTTAAATGATTTTAGAATTATTTTTTCCAGGCTTTTTTCTGGTTGGTCCATGTGGACCAACCAGGAGGGCTGGAGAGTTGACCTGGGTCAACTCTCTGACCCATGGCCTGTTGTGTGTCAGATTGTTTTTTTGGACGTTTTTCTCATTTTTTTCGAGGGCTCTCCGCTCCTCGTTTCAGGTCGAAGTCTTCTCGACTTTTCTTCCCCCACGATCGAGGATGCTCGCCCCAATCTTTCCTTGGGCGATGGATCATTGACGCACCTCTGACACCTCGTTGAAGGAGCCTCGACCACCAACTTTCAAAAACCAACCCAACACCTCCCTCCAACCTTTGAACCCTTTTTGGACCCTCTAGCTTGCTCTCTTGGCGGAGCTCCGGACTGGACCTTGTGACAGGAGGTCCTCCAGCCCTCGAGAGAGGAGGTTAGGCGGTCGGAAGGCGCTTCCAACCCATCTCCGGCCACGCGGCCGTGAGGTACTCTACCTCTTGGCGTTCAAAGCCAATCGAGGTCCATCTTCTTAGCATTTTGTTTGCAATTTTCTTTTACTTCTGTGCAGCAGTAGAGTAATCCCCATATCCGTCTTATTTCGCACCCAATCGGTCAACCGTCACTCCATCTCGCCGGAGCTTGCTCCGGCGAGCTCCATCTTCACCGTTTCCGCACCATTCCATCCCCTGGTGGGTTGCGGCATTTTGCCCGCACCCACCTCTAACTCCTCTTGCAGGTATATACGTGAGAGCCTCATTTGGAGGACGCCTCGCCTTCGCCGGAGACGACGCCGCGCCGCCGCCGCGCGGGCCTGTGCAAAATAAGAACGTGGGGAGGGGCGCGCTACAGGTGCCGTCCGATTCGGCCTGTTTGTCCAGGCCTTCCATCATCCGTCGGATATCGGGCCTCATCAGTCGTTGATCACCCCCATCCAGTCTAATCGTGGCCGTCATAACCCGAAGGGGTATCGCCTCTGTGCGCGTGCCACGTGTCTAAGTGGTGCTGTAGCCACCGTCCGATCCAAGCACCACAGGCCGTCAGATCCTGAAGGCTCCATTTAATCTCGGCCGTTATAATCCAAGGGGTATCGCACCCCCTGTGCGCCGACACGTGCCCCCTGAAGAATCATCCGTCGTCGGATCGGCCCCAGCTGTGGGTAATTTTGCCCCTTACCCTCAAGCGATTTGTATTTACAATTAAGAACTCAAGCATTCCTCTGCAGTTATTAACTTTAGGTAATTTTTGCATTGTGCACCCTACGCTATTAGCATTTGTAACCCCGTCCCTGCCAGCGAGACGCACGTGCCTGTGCATGTGCGTCTGGCCTTTTTGCATCTAAGGGTCCGCTATTTTGTTTATTGCGTGATAATACTCGAACATGGTTGCAAGGTATTAATTTTTGCGACATTTTGCGATAATTCCCTCAAGGATTTTGACAACTGCAGAACAGCCCTTCCCAGGTGCGCGTGCTTTGCACGTGGACCTGGGATTTTTGTAACTTTACCCTTGCGCATCTTGTTATTGGCATTTAGTACTGTAACTTTCTATTTAGTTATAATTTTTTTGAGAAATTTGCGCTAAGGCCCTCGGATTTTCTGATAATTACATAAATGCCCCTGCGAATGTGGTATTTCTTTTTGTTGTCTGTATTTCTTGCATGCATCTAGAAAACCCAAAAAATTCTCCAAAAATCATAGTAGAGTACTGTTTCATGGTAGATTAACGCCATATTTTTATTTTTTTATAATTATTGCATTTTTATATTTATTAAAAATCAAAAATAGTCATTTTCAGCACTGTTTGCATTAGAAAATCACTAAAAAATATAAAAACTCTCCAGAAAAATCCCAAAAAAATATATTTTGTTCCCTTTAGTGTGTCTTAGCTCCAGACCAAAAATCATTAAAAAATACAAAACCAAACTCCTAAAAATTGCAAAACTCTAAAAACCTTCATAAAAATTTATAAAATCCATAAAAAATCCAAAAATAGTGTTTTCTTTTCCTAAATTTTCTTGGTTTTATTATCTTCAATTGAAAATTAACTTGGAGAATTTTTGCTACTGATAGCTATTTTATTTCTCCATTTTTGTTTCAGCCTTGTATTTTCTTCACTGTTTTCTTTATTTTGCTAATTAAAAATATCAAAAACATTCTAAAAATTACCCAAAAATCACAAAAACAGTAAAAAAGTAGAAAAAGACCAAAAAGACTTTATTTTCATATTTTTGGATATTTTTGTCTATTTTTATAAATACCTCTTTGTCCTTTTTATTACATTGTTCTTATTTTCCAATATTGAAAAAGAATATAAAAAAATATAAAATATAAAAAGAAAATATACAATCAGTAAATTAAAAATCAAAATACAAAATTATAAAATTAAAAATTAAATAAAAAAATATAAAATTAAAAACCCACAAAAAATAGCATAATAGGCATTTGATCACAACTCACACATTTTTGAGCACTTGTGCCCCGTTCTACCTGTCTGCTCCCTGTGTTCGACCTCTACAATACTTGCACCTATACACATCTTGTTGTAGAGTTATAATAAATTTTAACTCCGCACATTTATTTTCATTGCTTGATTTATTTGTCGTGGGTTAATTGTTGTTTTAATCCGAATTTCGCGTGGTCGATTCAGCGACTGAGTTCCCGCCTTGTGTGGAACTTAAGATCACCGATTTTTGGGTTTAACAAATGGAGCCGTTGCCGGGGAGCAACAACGCGTAGTTCGGGTCTTGTTTGTGTTTGTGATTGATTGTCTATTTCGCGGCTTTTATTTTTTGTTATTTTATTTCCTTTATTTTTGATATATCATTTGAATTGTCTGACCACCCTATTGTTTGGTTTTGTGCGAGGTACGCGGATCGAGGGAGGCACTCCTTTCCAGGAGCGCTCGTGCAACCACGTGAGGCGACTTGGGCTTCGCACCAAGGCGGACTTGGAGGGAAATTTTGAAGACAATTTCTGAGCTTTTATTTTATTGCATTTATTCTTTGTAATTTAAGTGAGAGAGAGACTCTTAATTTGTAATAATACAGGTACCCCCGGACTTGGACTTTTGAGCCTAATTTCCAAGTGATTGTTCACTTGGGGGCTCACCGCAGTTTTGACGGTTTTCATCGCATTTTTTTACTTTGTTTTTCGATTTTCGATTTTCTTTATTTTGTGTGATTGAGCCCCTAGTTCTAGGATTGTTTGCGATAGACTAAGGCCAAACACCTAATATTTTGCATGCACCTATAGTCTCGTTTGGACTTAGTCAAATTTTAAACAGTTGATCATCACCTTCAATCCATCGCGCCGCGAGCTCTCCCCGCAAAGCGCTTTCTCCTACCCTCAATTTGTTGAGCAGAGGAGGGGTGAGCCTAGACCGGACTCTAGGGTTGAGGATTGACGGTCAACTTGTGGTTCTTCCCGCTAATAGCAATTTTTGAACTTAGGGCGATTTCATCGGCTTTGCATTTGCATATAGATAGGTTTCAATTCTGCTGAGCATCCTTGCATGTAGAGTGCTGGAGGCAAGGTGAGCATTTACGCTTTAGCATCCATCATTATTTGCCGCTTGCATTGCTTTTCCGACTCTACCTCTGATTTTGCCAACCTAGGATCTTAAAGGAATTGAATCCCCGATAGGCTCGTGCATTTTTTATTAAAAATCCAAAAAAAGTGATAACCAAATAAAATTGGGACTGCTAACATTACTTGACCCTAAAATTCACCAAAAAGAAAATCTTGTATTGGGGCGAGTAATTCCCTCATTGTCTTCGCTTTTATTTGCTCGCGCACACCTTAAGGATTAGTGCCCAAATCCCATCAAGCCCCCTAAGTGTGTGTGAAATTCTTTGACTTCTCACCTAACTCTAAAACAGACAAGATTAAAAGACCGCTCTTGCGGTCTCTACCAAGTTGAGTAGGTGAATTGAGGGTTTGTATTATTTTCATTTTTGTTTGTGATTGTTTTGTGTGTGTCCTAGATCATCCCCGCGCATTTGCGCCTTCTTCTCCACTCTCTTGACTTGACCGTCGTGATCTCCCGATCATTTCCCTTTTGTTTTCGAGATGGCCGACTGGAGCGTATTTTATCCGGATTTTGCGGATCATTCGCTCACTCCAGCTGGTCCACCTCCTTTTTTCCAGGAGGACTTTGCTCCTGACTTTTGTACATATCTGCCTCAACCACAGTATCAGACCTCGGATTTCTATCCACACCCATCTCCACTTCCGTATTCTCCACCTCCACATCCACCCGAGGCCGAGCTGTTGGAGTCACCTTTCATGGAGTCCACTCTTGAGCACTTGACCCAGATGATGGATCATATGAGACAGAGGATTGACCACCTCACTAGTACCAATAAGAGCGACCATGATATTCCACCATTTGATGATATGGGTTCACTCGAGGATTTCCATGAGAGCTTGCAATCGCCCAAAATACAAAAAAATGAGAAAATTTTAAAAACACAAAAAGATTTCGGGAGACACACGATCGAGTCGGACTATGAGGAGAGAGCTCACTTGCCAGATCCTTTATCCACACATTCATTCACACCTGGTCCCACCTTTGACCCCGAGGATGCCGCTGTACAGACTGCTCTGGGCATGCCTCGTGTATATGATGATTCCGACTTCCTCCCTTGTATGGAGGAGGTCCAAAAATTCAAAAAAATGTTGACTGAACCCGAAGTGGTGGCCACCATTCATGAGATTATCCGTGCCCCACTTCAGCAGGCCATGACTGATTTATCTGCTCCTCTTCCCAAGAAGAGAAAGCGGAGGAGCAGATCTGAGCGTCATATCTTGACCATGGCCACTGCCCATGCCATCACACACCGTCCCATTCCTAAGAAGAGGAACACTGCCACACCTTTCATTAGCTGCACCATCTCTGACCACACATGTGATCACACTCTCCTAGACGGCGGTGCTTCGATTAGCATCATACCCTTCTCGTTGGTACAGTCCCTTCACTTAGGGCCTCTCAAGAAAACCAGGATGATTGTACAGTTCGCTGATGGATCAATAAAGAGGCCGAAGGGTATCCTTGAAAACGCCGTCATATCGATTCAGGGCACGGGCCACAATGTTGATTTTGTCGTGTTGCCCATGGAGAACTCCACAGGGGAGCATTCTCCAATCATCCTGGGACGACCATTCCTTGCCTCTGCGAGGGTCGTTATTGACTACGGATCAGGAGAGATTCGCTTCCGTCCTGCTGACAAGGGCGAAGCAGTGATCACCGCACCCACTGCTGACCAGAGACCCGCACCTGATGTGACTTCACCTATCTTGGCTGACCCCGAGGACTATGATCTATATGAGGATATCAGAGAGACCCTCTTCATGACCGATGATGAGACCCGAGAATTCCTCTCTAAGGAGGAAAGCTCGGAAAGCATAGACCTTGGTGTTTCCGCTTCCTGTGATTGGCGATGTGTTGATGACATCCGCGGGATTTACACGATTGACACCATTGAGCGGAGGGCAGATATAGAGACTATACAGGACGGACATGCTCTGACTACTTCCACTGATGAGTCCGATCCTGTCCATGTAGATACTGATGAGACTAAGGCCGAATTTGATTTTGTTGCTTTTCTTCAGAGATTCGGACCTTTTGATGAAAAAGATGATCCAGTTGAGATTATAGAGGACGAACAGAGTTCGACTACTTCCACCGATGAGTTCGTGCCTTTTGGTTTTGACCTGGATGACTCCTCGCAGGATGACTCTGAGTACACTACTTCCGATGATGATGAGTTTGTCCCATTTCACTTTGATACCAGCGAGACTCCCAAGGCCGGACCTAGCCGCACTTCTTTCACTGATCCGTCTGTGCCTTCACACCCTAGGGCCACTGAGGATTTACACTCCGTCGACCCTGATCGGATTCCGTCCACTGTAGACCCCGATGTCGACCTGCACCACACTAGATCTATTCCTCCGCGGTCCCGCAAGAAGGTTCGCTTTCTACCTTCTTGACCCTCTGTACATCCATCCTGTTGTACATTCGTGTTGTGTACCTCTGTCTCTCTCCCGTTTTGCTCGTCTACCCATTCTCGTGTTTGCCTTGCTTAGGACGCACTTTGTCCTACGTTTAGGAGGGGTGGACGAGCCGAGTGTTCATTATTCGTTCAGTGTCATCACTCCTGTTGTTGCCTATACTTAGGGCTTCTTTTACCCTAAGTATAGGGGGAGTGGTGTGTACATCCGCTGATCTCATTTCTAGTCTCATCTCTTTTTCTTCTTTTCTTCTTTTCTTCTTTTCCTATTCTGTCTTCTTAATCTATCAAAAAGGTGTCACCCCTTGTAGACAGTCTTCTATACTTAGGACGTACCTTGTCCTAAGTATAGGGGGGTGTGCACCCCGAGTTGTCCTATTCTTTTCGATCCTCTCCATTGTCCCCTCTTCTCGTCTATACTTAGGGATATCTTACCCTAAGTATAGGGGGAGACAATCTGAGTATGATCTGTTCATTCCCACCCTTGACCCTCCCTGCTTTGTGTACAGTCTGCTATACTTAGGATTATTTGATCCTAAGTATAGGGGGGACGGTCAACTTCTTATTCATTCATTTATTCATTTATTCTTTAGATTTTCCTATACTTAGTACGAGTTATGTCTTCTCTTTTCTCTCCGATCTATGAGGACATAGCTCAAGCTAAGTATAGGGGGGTCGTATATACTATGTATATACTTTAGCCATAACTCGTACTTTCGTATTTTCTTAATTATATGGCTAATAATTCTTTAAAATTCATTAAAATCCTTAATAAAAAGATGTGATTATTCCTCAAATTCTTGTTGTATTTACTGATTAATAAATCAGGTGAAAATGTTTTTTGCAAAATGTTTGAAAAATAGTTTGAAAATCCTTGTGAACATTTATTGAAAACTATTTTGAAAATATTTTGTTATGTGTTTTCAACCTTTGTAAAAATGTGTGGTTTGTAAAACTTCTTTTCTTTGTGTGAAATAAAATGTTTGAAAAATGATTTGCAAATGGTTTGAAAAATGGTTGCAAAAATGTTTTGAAAAACCTATATATACTGTTTGAAAAACCTTTGCAAAAATGATTTTCAAATGTGTGTAAAATGTTTTTAAAAACTATTTTGACTATAGTTTTCAAAAATTGAGTGTAAATTGTTTTCAAATAAGTTTGAGGAATATTCACATCACACCAAAAATTCACTATATATGTATATGTATGTATAAAATTGATCACTTACCCTGTAAATTCTTAAAACCCACTTCTTGTATATATAAAGAAGCACTCCCGTGTACATATTTTCACCTAGTTTTTAGCCAAAATCATTTTGTTTTCAAAAATTCCCAAAAACATTTGCAAAAATTAAAATCCAAAAACATTTGAAAAATCTATCTGAAAAAGACAAAAAAATGCATATGCATCATCATCATCTTTTCAAAAATCCATAAAAAAGTTCAAAATCTTGAAAATTGCATCACAAAAATATTTTCTGCATTGCATTGCATGGCATTCGCATTTTTCGGATTGAGTTTGATAATTGAACAAGTCTAAGTAAAATCCGGAGATTGGAGCTTGATTGGACCTTATAATCTACCTAATAACTGGAACCTTATAGGAACTTGGTTTGAGGTACTTCAGGTCTAGTTGACTTAATTCTTTAAGGATCACGGGACTAGGTTCAATGGATTCTTGACTGCCTAAGTAGAGTATTTCGGAGCACACGCACGACTCTTGTTGATAATGACCTAACTTGGACACCTGCACCTTTCACATGGCTCAACTCAGTTGGAGTGGTGAGGGGATTGGATTTGCCGGTATGAGACGCACACAAGTGGAAACACTTGTCCTCCTCTAGGGAGGGAAGTGCACCCCAACCCGTCCAGTGATTAGGAAGTCTAAAGACAGGAGGCACTGGGTTGCGATAAAGCTTCAAAAGAGGGATAGTCTATTGGCTCAAGAGGAAAAACTCCTTATGTAAATGCTGCTGTGAATAGTATTTCAAAAAAAAAAAAAGAAGAAGAAGAAGAAGAAAAAAAAGTTCAGGCATGTACAAAAATAAAAAGCCTGCAAAGTATGTACATATGTTGTAAAGTCAATAAGCAAGCTTGAGTTCCAAAGTCATATCATGTGAGCCTGCAGCAGGATGACTTGACTACATTGGTCTTGCATCCAAGGATAGGTAGCTACACTGGCTACCGTCCATTCTTCTCTTCACCCCCTCCTCTTGAGCTGGTTGCCACTTGAACTTAGAAGGGAATACCCCGCTCCTCGAGGATGGAGTTGCTGGATTGGGGAATCACTGGGTTGTCGTACTGGAGAAGTCAGTTTCTTTGTCATTCTAGTTGGGGAGAGCCACCATCACTTACACTGTACAAGTCAGATTCATAGTCGTAAGAGTTTGCGTATGAGTTGAGATATTTCTGACCTGGCTATTGAGGAAACTTGAGCAGAGTTTTGGGATTCTCAGGGACTGTTGGATTTCAAATTCGGTTCTCATTAAGGTTCCGCCCGCACTAAAATTCCAAAGGTCCGACTTAAGCTCCAAACTTTGATTTTGTGAAGACAAATTTGATAATTAAATTTGGTCCATCTTTCTTCTTTTTCTTTTCTTTATTTTTCTTTTTCTGCACTTATTGCATAAGTGTTTGCTAGGGACTAGCAAAGGCAAGTATAGGCGGATGATGAATCCACGTTTCATCATCTTTATTCTATCATTTTGGCCTTAAAAACCCTAGTAAATGCGTGTAAATAGAGCTAATTCAGGCATTTTAGCACTCATGCATATGTGTGTAAATATTGTATAAAATGCGGTTTTTAAAGCCAAAATTATAGAATAAAGAAAAGAAAAGAAAAAGAATAAAATATTGTAAATATTTTATGACCCGAAACCCCGAGACCTAGGCATCTTGATGAATAGGTCGACAAGGAATAAAGTAGGGGGAGATAAGGTCAGAAATACAGACAAAATACCTATACATTTTATTCATTCTTTATTCATTTTGGGACCTATTTTTGGTTCCACTTTTTATACATCAAATAAAGAAACTTTGTACATGAAAGTTGTAGATAATTTTATAAAGAAAAATACAAAATTGATTTCACAGAAAAATAATACACAGATAAAAAGTTATGGTCTGAATAAAAATCCAGAAGCCCAACTTCCCAGACCCGTATCTCACAAATAAAAACTCCAAATGCAGCGTACTCACCTTTAATTGTATATAGAAGAAAATAAGCTAATTAATGGCGGTGGTTTCGCATTTGGCGGAGCTACGGTTTGAAAGTTGACTTTTGGACCCTCATTGTATACTTGTACATATTAAAATATTCAATTTATTATTTATTCATTATTTTTATATTTTTATATTTTTATAATGTTGTAAATAATACTTATAATAATAATGTACATTTAAATCAAAATAAAAACATAAATAAAATACAAATAAAAATACTTGTACATATTATAAACATAGGTATAATACATGTAGCTATACCTATACAAATAACACTTTCATTTTATTAAGTATATCAGAAAATTAAAATAAAAATATATTTGTGTATATAAAAGTATTTTATAATTTTAGAAAATAAAAACCAAAATAAAATAAATTAAAAATACCTAAATAAAAATAAAATACTTAAATATATAGATATAGATACCTATAGGGGTACAAATGCAAACTTGTAAAAATACACTTCCTAAAAATAAATAAAAATCACTATAAAATACTTTATAAAATAATAAACATTTTTTATTTTATAATTAAAAATTAATAAAATCGTTTACTATTTTTAAATGATTTTAGAATTATTTTTTCCAGGCTTTTTTCTGGTTGGTCCATGTGGACCAACCAGGAGGGCTGGAGAGTTGACCTGGGTCAACTCTCTGACCCATGGCCTGCTGTGTGTCAGATTGTTTTTTTGGACGTTTTTCTCGTTTTTTTCGAGGGCTCTCCGCTCCTCGTTTCAGGTCGAAGTCTTCTCGACTTTTCTTCCCCCACGATCGAGGATGCTCGCCCCAATCTTTCCTTGGGCGATGGATCATTGACGCACCTCTGACACCTCGTTGAAGGAACCTCGACCACCAACTTTCAAAAACCAACCCAACACCTCCCTCCAACCTTTGAACCCTTTTTGGACCCTCTAGCTTGCTCTCTTGGCGGAGCTCCGGACTGGACCTTGTGACAGGAGGTCCTCCAGCCCTCGAGAGAGGAGGTTAGGCGGTCGGAAGGCGCTTCCAACCCATCTCCGACCACGCGGCCGTGAGGTACTCTACCTCTTGGCGTTCAAAGCCAATCGAGGTCCATCTTCTTAGCATTTTGTTTGCAATTTTCTTTTACTTCTGTGCAGCAGTAGAGTAGTCCCCATATCCGTCTTATTTCGCACCCAATCGGTCAACCGTCACTCCATCTCGCCGGAGCTTGCTCCGGCGAGCTCCATCTTCACCGTTTCCGCACCATTCCATCCCCTGGTGGGTTGCGGCATTTTGCCCGCACCCACCTCTAACTCCTCTTGCAGGTATATACGTGAGAGCCTCATCTGGAGGACGCCTCGCCTTCGCCGGAGACGACGCCGCGCCGCCGCCGCGCGGGCCTGTGCAAAATAAGAACGTGGGGAGGGGCGCGCTACAGGTGCCGTCGGATTCGGCCTGTTTGTCCAGGCCTTCCATCATCCGTCGGATATCGGGCCTCATCAGCCGTTGATCACCCCCATCCAGTCTAATCGTGGCCGTCATAACCCGAAGGGGTATCGCCTCTGTGCGCGTGCCACGTGTCTAAGTGGTGCTGTAGCCACCGTCCGATCCAAGCACCACAGGCCGTCAGATCCTGAAGGCTCCATTTAATCTCGGCCGTTATAATCCAAGGGGTATCGCACCCCCTGTGCGCCGACACGTGCCCCCTGAAGAATCATCCGTCGTCGGATCGGCCCCAGCTGTGGGTAATTTTGCCCCTTACCCTCAAGCGATTTTGTATTTACAATTAAGAACTCAAGCATTCCTCTGCAGTTATTAACTTTAGGTAATTTTTGCATTGTGCACCCTACGCTATTAGCATTTGTAACCCCGTCCCTGCCAGCGAGACGCACGTGCCTGTGCATGTGCGTCTGGCCTTTTTGCATCTAAGGGTCCGCTATTTTGTTTATTGCGTGATAATACTCGAACATGGTTGCAAGGTATTAATTTTTGCGACATTTTGCGATAATTCCCTCAAGGATTTTGACAACTGCAGAACAGCCCTTCCCAGGTGCGCGTGCTTTGCACGTGGACCTGGGATTTTTGCAACTTTACCCTTGCGCATCTTGTTATTGGCATTTAGTACTGTAACTTTCTATTTAGTTATAATTTTTTTGAGAAATTTGCGCTAAGGCCCTCGGATTTTCTGATAATTACATAAATGCCCCTGCGAATGTGGTATTTCTTTTTGTTGTCTGTATTTCTTGCATGCATCTAGAAAACCCACAAAATTCTCCAAAAATCATAGTAGAGTCCTGTTTCATGGTAGATTAACGCCATTTTTTTATTTTTTATAATTATTGCATTTTTATATTTATTAAAAATAAAAAATAGTCATTTTCAGCACTGTTTGCATTAGAAAATCACTAAAAAATATAAACACTCTCCAGAAAAATCCCAAAAAAATATATTTTGTTCCCTTTAGTGTGTCTTAGCTCCAGACCAAAAATCATTAAAAAATACAAAACCAAACTCCTAAAAATTGCAAAACTCTAAAAACCTTCATAAAAATTTATAAAATCCATAAAAAATCCAAAAATAGTGTTTTCTTTTCCTAAATTTTCTTGGTTTTATTATCTTCAATTGAAAATTAACTTGGAGAATTTTTGCTACTGATAGCTATTTTATTTCTCCATTTTTGTTTCAGCCTTGTATTTTCTTCACTGTTTTCTTTATTTTGCTAATTAAAAATACCAAAAACATTCTAAAAATTACCCAAAAATCACAAAAACAGTAAAAAAGTAGAAAAAGACCAAAAAGACTTTATTTTCATATTTTTGGATATTTTTGTCTATTTTTATAAATACCTCTTTATCCTTTTTATTACATTGTTCTTATTTTCCAATATTGAAAAAGAATATAAAAAAGTATAAAATATAAAAAGAAAATATAAAATCAGTAAATTAAAAATCAAAATACAAAATTATAAAATTAAAAATTAAATAAAAAAATATAAAATTAAAAACCCACAAAAAATAGCATAATAGGCATTTGATCACAACTCACACATTTTTGAGCACTTGTGCCCCGTTCTACCTATCTGCTCCCTGTGTTCGACCTCTACAATACTTGCACCTATACCCATCTTGTTGTAGAGTTATAATAAATTTTAACTCCGCACATTTATTTTCATTGCTTGATTTATTTGTCGTGGGTTAATTGTTGTTTTAATCCGAATTTCGCGTGGTCGATTCAGCGACTGAGTTCCCGCCTTGTGTGGAACTTAAGATCACCGATTTTTGGGTTTAACAAATGGCGCCGTTGCCGGGGAGCAACAGCGCGTAGTTCGGGTCTTGTTTGTGTTTGTGATTGATTGTCTATTTCGTGGCTTTTATTTTTCGCTATTTTATTTCCTTTATTTTTGATATATCATTTGAATTGTCTGACCACCCTCTTGTTTGGTTTTGTGCGAGGTACGCGGATCGAGGGAGGCACTCCTTTCCAGGAGCGCTCGTGCAACCACGTGAGGCGGCTTGGGCTTCGCACCAAGGCGGACTTGGAGGGAAATTTTGAAGACAATTTCTGAGCTTTTATTTTATTGCATTTATTTTTTGTAATTTACGTGAGAGAGAGACTCTTAATTTGTAATAATACAGGTACCCCCGGACTTGGACTTTTGAGCCTAATTTCCAAGTGCTTGTTCACTTGGGGGCTCACCGCAGTTTTGACGGTTTTCATCGCATTTTTTTACTTTGTTTTTCGATTTTCGATTTTCTTTATTTTGTGTGATTGAGCCCCTAGTTCTAGGATTGTTTGCGATAGACTAAGGCCAAACACCTAATATTTTGCATGCACCTATAGTCTCGTTTGGACTTAGTTAAATTTTAAACAGTTGATCATCACCTTCAATCCATCGCGCCGCGAGCTCTCCCCGCAAAGCGCTTTCTCCTACCCTCAATTTGTTGAGCAGAGGAGGGGTGAGCCTAGACCAGACTCTAGGGTTGAGGATTGACGGTCAACTTGTGGTTCTTCCCGCTAATAGCAATTTTTGAACTTAGGGCGATTTCATCGGCTTTGCATTTGCATATAGATAGGTTTCAATTCTGCTGAGCATCCTTGCATGTAGAGTGCTGGAGGCAAGGTGAGCATTTACGCTTTAGCATCCATCATTATTTGCCGCTTGCATTGCTTTTCCGACTCTACCTCTGATTTTGCCAACCTAGGATCTTAAAGGAATTGAATCCCCGATAGGCTCGTGCATTTTTTATTAAAAATCCAAAAAAAAGTGATAACCAAATAAAATTGGGACTGCTAACATTACTTGACCCTAAAATTCACCAAAAAGAAAATCTTGTATTGGGGCGAGTAATTCCCTCATTGTCTTCGCTTTTATTTGCTCGCGCACACCTTAAGGATTAGTGCCCAAATCCCATCAAGTCCCCTAAGTGTGTGTGAAATTCTTTGACTTCTCACCTAACTCTAAAACAGACAAGATTAAAAGACCGCTCTTGCGGTCTCTACCAAGTTGAGTAGGTGAATTGAGGGTTTGTATTATTTTCATTTTTGTTTGTGATTGTTTTGTGTGTGTCCTAGATCATCCCCGCGCATTTGCGCCTTCTTCTCCACTCTCTTGACTTGACCGTCGTGATCTCCCGATCATTTCCCTTTTGTTTTCAAGATGGCCGACTGGAGCGTATTTTATCCGGATTTTGCGGATCATTCGCTCACTCCAGCTGGTCCACCTCCTTTTTTCCAGGAGGACTTTGCTCCTGACTTTTGTACATATCTGCCTCAACCACAGTATCAGACCTCGGATTTCTATCCACACCCATCTCCACTTCCGTATTCTCCACCTCCACATCCACCCGAGGCCGAGCTGTTGGAGTCACCTTTCATGGAGTCCACCCTTGAGCACTTGACCCAGATGATGGATCATATGAGACAGAGGATTGACCACCTCACTAGTACCAATAAGAGCGACCATGATATTCCACCATTTGATGATATGGGTTCACTCGAGGATTTCCATGAGAGCTTGCAATCGCCCAAAATACAAAAAAATGAGAAAATTTTAAAAACACAAAAATATTTCGGGAGACACACGATCGAGTCGGACTATGAGGAGAGAGCTCACTTGCCAGATCCTTTATCCACACATTCATTCACACCTGGTCCCACCTTTGACCCCGAGGATGCCGCTGTACAGACTGCTCTGGGCATGCCTCGTGTATATGATGATTCCGACTTCCTCCCTTGTATGGAGGAGGTCCAAAAATTCAAAAAAATGTTGACTGAACCCGAAGTGGTGGCCACCATTCATGAGATTATCCGTGCCCCACTTCAGCAGGCCATGACTGATTTATCTGCTCCTCTTCCCAAGAAGAGAAAGCGGAGGAGCAGATCTGAGCGTCATATCTTGACCATGGCCACTGCCCATGCCATCACACACCGTCCCATTCCTAAGAAGAGGAACACTGCCACACCTTTCATTAGCTGCACCATCTCTGACCACACATGTGATCACACTCTCCTAGACGGCGGTGCTTCGATTAGCATCATACCCTTCTCGTTGGTACAGTCCCTTCACTTAGGGCCTCTCAAGAAAATCAGGATGATTGTACAGTTTGCTGATGGATCAATAAAGAGGCCGAAGGGTATCCTTGAAAACGCCGTCATATCGATTCAGGGCACGAGCCACAATGTTGATTTTGTCGTGTTGCCCATGGAGAACTCCATAGGGGAGCATTCTCCAATCATCCTGGGACGACCATTCCTTGCCTCTGCGAGGGTCGTTATTGACTACGGATCAGGAGAGATTCGCTTCCGTCCTGCTGACGAGGGCGAAGCAGTGATCACCGCACCCACTGCTGACCAGAGACCCGCACCTGATGTGACTTCACCTATCTTGGCTGACCCCGAGGACTATGATCTATATGAGGATATCAGAGAGACCTTCTTCATGACCGATGATGAGACCCGAGAATTCCTCTCTAAGGAGGAAAGCTCGGAAAGCATAGACCTTGGTGTTTCCGCTTCCTGTGATTGGCGATGTGTTGATGACATCCGCGGGATTTACACGATTGACACCATTGAGCGGAGGGCAGATATAGAGACTATACAGGACGGACATGCTCTGACTACTTCCACTGATGAGTCCGCTCCTGTCCATGTAGATACTGATGAGACTAAGGCCGAATTTGATTTTGTTGCTTTTCTTCAGAGATTCGGACCTTTTGATGAAAAAGATGATCCAGTTGAGATTATAGAGGACGAACAGAGTTCGACTACTTCCACCGATGAGTTCGTGCCTTTTGGTTTTGACCTGGATGACTCCTCGCAGGATGACTCTGAGTACACTACTTCCGATGATGATGAGTTTGTCCCATTTCACTTTGATACCAGCGAGACTCCCAAGGCCGGACCTAGCCGCACTTCTTTCACTGATCCGTCTGTGCCTTCACACCCTAGGGCCACTGAGGATTTACACTCTGTCGACCCTGATCGGATTCCGTCCACTGTAGACCCCGATGTCGACCTGCACTACACTAGATCTATTCCTCCGCGGTCCCGCAAGAAGGTTCGCTTTCTACCTTCTTGACCCTCTGTACATCCATCCTGTTGTACATTCGTGTTGTGTACCTCCGTCTCTCTCCCGTTTTGCTCGTCTACCCATTCTCGTGTTTGCCTTGCTTAGGACGCACTTTGTCCTACGTTTAGGAGGGGTGGACGAGCCGAGTGTTCATTATTCGTTCAGTGTCATCACTCCTGTTGTTGCCTATACTTAGGGCTTCTTTTACCCTAAGTATAGGGGGAGTGGTGTGTACATCCGCTGATCTCATTTCTAGTCTCATCTCTTTTCTTCTTTTCTTCTTTTCTTCTTTTCCTATTCTGTCTTCTTTATCTATCAAAAAGGTGTCACCCCTTGTAGACAGTCTTCTATACTTAGGACGTACCTTGTCCTAAGTATAGGGGGGTGTGCACCCCGAGTTGTCCTATTCTTTTCGATCCTCTCCATTGTCCCCTCTTCTCGTCTATACTTAGGGATATCTTACCCTAAGTATAGGGGGAGACAATCTGAGTATGATCTGTTCATTCCCACCCTTGACCCTCCCTGCTTTGTGTACAGTCTGCTATACTTAGGATTATTTGATCCTAAGTATAGGGGGGACGGTCAACTTCTCATTCATTCATTTATTCATTTATTCTTTAGATTTTCCTATACTTAGTACGAGTTATGTCTTCTCTTTTCTCTCCGATCTATGAGGACATAGCTCAAGCTAAGTATAGGGGGGTCGTATATACTATGTATATACTTTAGCCATAACTCGTACTTTCGTATTTTCTTAATTATATGGCTAATAATTCTTTAAAATTCATTAAAATCCTTAATAAAAAGATGTGATTATTCCTCAAATTCTTGTTGTATTTACTGATTAATAAATCAGGTGAAAATGTTTTTTGCAAAATGTTTGAAAAATAGTTTGAAAATCCTTGTGAACATTTATTTGAAACTATTTTGAAAATATTTTGTTATGTGTTTTCAACCTTTGTAAAAATGTGTGGTTTGTAAAACTTCTTTTCTTTGTGTGAAATAAAATGTTTGAAAAATGATTTGCAAATGGTTTGAAAAATGGTTGCAAAAATGTTTTGAAAAACCTATATATACTGTTTGAAAAACCTTTGCAAAAATGATTTTTAAATGTGTGTAAAATGTTTTTAAAAACTATTTTGACTATAGTTTTCAAAAATTGAGTGTAAATTGTTTTCAAATAAGTTTGAGGAATATTCACATCACACCAAAAATTCACTATATATGTATATGTATGTATAAAATTGATCACTTACCCTGTAAATTCTTAAAACCCACTTCTTGTATATATAAAGAAGCACTCCCGTGTACATATTTTCACCTAGGCTTTAGCCAAAATCATTTTGTTTTCAAAAATTCCCAAAAACATTTGCAAAAATTAAAATCCAAAAACATTTGAAAAATCTATCTGAAAAAGACAAAAAAATGCATATGCATCATCATCATCTTTTCAAAAATCCATAAAAAAGTTCAAAATCTTGAAAATTGCATCACAAAAATATTTTCTGCATTGCATTGCATGGCATTCGCATTTTTCGGATTGAGTTTGATAATTGAACAAGTCTAAGTAAAATCCGGAGATTGGAGCTTGATTGGACCTTATAATCTACCTAATAACAGGAACCTTATAGGAACTTGGTTTGAGGTACTTCAGGTCTAGTTGACTTAATTCTTTAAGGATCACGGGACTAGGTTCAATGGATTCTTGACTGCCTAAGTAGAGTATTTCGGAGCACACGCACGACTCTTGTTGATAATGACCTAACTTGGACACCTGCACCTTTCACATGGCTCAACTCAGTTGGAGTGGTGAGGGAATTGGATTTGCCGGTATGAGACGCACACAAGTGGAAACACTTGTCCTCCTCTAGGGAGGGAAGTGCACCCCAACCCGTCCAGTGATTAGGAAGTCTAAAGACAAGAGGCTGTGGGTTGCGATAAAGCTTCAAAAGAGGGATAGTCTATTGGCTCAAGAGGAAAAACTCCTTATGTAAATGCTGCTGTGAATAGTATTTCAAAAAAAAAAAAAGAAGAAGAAGAAGAAGAAGAAAAAGTTCAGGCATGTACAAAAATAAAAAGCCTGCAAAGTATGTACATATGTTGTAAAGTCAATAAGCAAGCTTGAGTTCCAAAGTCATATCATGTGAGCCTACAGCAGGATGACTTGACTACACTGGTCTTGCATCCAAGGATAGGTAGCTACACTGGCTACCGTCCATTCTTCTCTTCACCCCCTCCTCTTGAGCTGGTTGCCACTTGAACTTAGAAGGGAATACCCCGCTCCTCGAGGATGGAGTTGCTGGATTGGGGAATCACTGGGTTGTCGTACTGGAGAAGTCAGTTTCTTTGTCATTCTAGTTGGGGAGAGCCACCATCACTTACACTGTACAAGTCAGATTCATAGTCGTAAGAGTTTGCGTATGAGTTGAGATATTTCTGACCTGGCTATTGAGGAAACTTGAGCAGAGTTTTGGGATTCTCAGGGACTGTTGGATTTCAAATTCGGTTCTCATTAAGGTTCCGCCCGCACTAAAATTCCAAAGGTCCGACTTAAGCTCCAAACTTTGATTTTGTGAAGACAAATTTGATAATTAAATTTGGTCCATCTTTCTTCTTTTTCTTTTCTTTATTTTTCTTTTTCTGCACTTATTGCATAAGTGTTTGCTAGGGACTAGCAAAGGCAAGTATAGGGGGATGATGAATCCACGTTTCATCATCTTTATTCTATCATTTTGGCCTTAAAAACCCTAGTAAATGCGTGTAAATAGAGCTAATTCAGGCATTTTAGCACTCATGCATATGTGTCTAAATATTGTATAAAATGCGGTTTTTAAAGCCAAAATTATAGAATAAAGAAAAGAAAAGAAAAAGAATAAAATATTGTAAATATTTTATGACCCGAAACCCTGAGACCTAGGCATCTTGATGAATAGGTCGACAAGGAATAAAGTAGGGGGAGATAAGGTCAGAAATACAGACAAAATACCTATACATTTTATTCATTCTTTATTCATTTTGGGACCTATTTTTGGTTCCACTTTTTATACATCAAATAAAGAAACTTTGTACATGAAAGTTGTAGATAATTTTATAAAGAAAAATACAAAATTGATTTCACAGAAAAATAATACACAGATAAAAAGTTATGGTCTGAATAAAAATCCAGAAGCCCAACTTCCCAGACCCGTATCTCACAAATAAAAACTCCAAATGCAGCGTACTCACCTTTTAATTGTATATAGAAGAAAATAAGCTAATTAATGGCGGTGGTTTCGCATTTGGCGGAGCTACGGTTTGAAAGTTGACTTTTGGACCCTCATTATATACTTGTACATATTAAAATATTCAATTTATTATTTATTCATTATTTTTATATTTTTATATTTTTATAATGTTGTAAATAATACTTATAATAATAATGTACATTTAAATCAGAATAAAAACATAAATAAAATACAAATAAAAATACTTGTACATATTATAAACATAGGTATAATAATACATGTAGCTATACCTATACAAATAACACTTTCATTTTATTAAGTATATCAGAAAATTAAAATAAAAATATATTTGTGTATATAAAAGTATTTTATAATTTTAGAAAATAAAAACCAAAATAAAATAAATTAAAAATACCTAAATAAAAATAAAATACTTAAATATATAGATATAGATACCTATAGGGGTACAAATGCAAACTTGTAAAAATACACTTCCTAAAAATAAATAAAAATCACTATAAAATACTTTATAAAATAATAAACATTTTTTATTTTATAATCAAAAATTAATAAAATCGTTTACTATTTTTAAATGATTTTAGAATTATTTTTTCCAGGCTTTTTTCTGGTTGGTCCATGTGGACCAACCAGGAGGGCTGGAGAGTTGACCTGGGTCAACTCTCTGACCCATGGCCTGCTGTGTGTCAGATTGTTTTTTTGGACGTTTTTCTCGTTTTTTTCGAGGGCTCTCCGCTCCTCGTTTCAGGTCGAAGTCTTCTCGACTTTTCTTCCCCCACGATCGAGGATGCTCGCCCCAATCTTTCCTTGGGCGATGGATCATTGACGCACCTCTAACACCTCGTTGAAGGAGCCTCGACCACCAACTTTCAAAAACCAACCCAACACCTCCCTCCAACCTTTGAACCCTTTTTGGACCCTCTAGCTTGCTCTCTTGGCGGAGCTCCGGACTGGACCTTGTGACAGGAGGTCCTCCAGCCCTCGAGAGAGGAGGTTAGGCGGTCGGAAGGCGCTTCCAACCCATCTCCGGCCACGCGGCCGTGAGGTACTCTACCTCTTGGCGTTCAAAGCCAATCGAGGTCCATCTTCTTAGCATTTTGTTTGCAATTTTCTTTTACTTCTGTGCAGCAGTAGAGTAATCCCCATATCCGTCTTATTTCGCACCCAATCGGTCAACCGTCACTCCATCTCGCCGGAGCTTGCTCCGGCGAGCTCCATCTTCACCGTTTCCGCACCATTCCATCCCCTGGTGGGTTGCGGCATTTTGCCCGCACCCACCTCTAACTCCTCTTGCAGGTATATACGTGAGAGCCTCATCTGGAGGACGCCTCGCCTTCGCCGGAGACGACACCGCGCCGCCGCCGCGCGGGCCTGTGCAAAATAAGAACGTGGGGAGGGGCGCGCTACAGGTGCCGTCGGATTCGGCCTGTTTGTCCAGGCCTTCCATCATCCGTCGGATATCGGGCCTCATCAGCCGTTGATCACCCCCATCCAGTCTAATCGTGGCCGTCATAACCCGAAGGGGTATCGCCTCTGTGCGCGTGCCACGTGTCTAAGTGGTGTTGTAGCCACCGTCCGATCCAAGCACCACAGGCCGTCAGATCCTGAAGGCTCCATTTAATCTCGGCCGTTATAATCCAAGGGGTATCGCACCCCCTGTGCGCCGACACGTGCCCCCTGAAGAATCATCCGTCGTCGGATCGGCCCCAGCTGTGGGTAATTTTGCCCCTTACCCTCAAGCGATTTTGTATTTACAATTAAGAACTCAAGCATTCCTTTGCAGTTATTAACTTTAGGTAATTTTTGCATTGTGCACCCTACGCTATTAGCATTTGTAACCCCGTCCCTGCCAGCGAGACGCACGTGCCTGTGCATGTGCGTCTGGCCTTTTTGCATCTAAGGGTCCGCTATTTTGTTTATTGCGTGATAATACTCGAACATGGTTGCAAGGTATTAATTTTTGCGACATTTTGCGATAATTCCCTCAAGGATTTTGACAACTGCAGAACAGCCCTTCCCAGGTGCGCGTGCTTTGCACGTGGACCTGTGATTTTTGTAACTTTACCCTTGCGCATCTTGTTATTGGCATTTAGTACTGTAACTTTCTATTTAGTTATAATTTTTTTGAGAAATTTGCGCTAAGGCCCTCGGATTTTCTGATAATTACATAAATGCCCCTGCGAATGTGGTATTTCTTTTTGTTGTCTGTATTTCTTGCATGCATCTAGAAAACCCAAAAAATTCTCCAAAAATCATAGTAGAGTCGTGTTTCATGGTAGATTAACGCCATATTTTTATTATTTATAATTATTGCATTTTTATATTTATTAAAAATAAAAAATAGTCATTTTCAGCACTGTTTGCATTAGAAAATCACTAAAAAATATAAAAACTCTCCAGAAAAATCCCAAAAAAATATATTTTGTTCCCTTTAGTGTGTCTTAGCTCCAGACCAAAAATCATTAAAAAATACAAAACCAAACTCCTAAAAATTGCAAAACTCTAAAAACCTTCATAAAAATTTATAAAATCCATAAAAAATCCAAAAATAGTGTTTTCTTTTCCTAAATTTTCTTGGTTTTATTATCTTCAATTGAAAATTAACTTGGAGAATTTTTGCTACTGATAGCTATTTTATTTATCCATTTTTGTTTCAGCCTTGTATTTTCTTCACTGTTTTCTTTATTTTGCTAATTAAAAATACCAAAAACATTCTAAAAATTACCCAAAAATCACAAAAACAGTAAAAAAGTAGAAAAAGACCAAAAAGACTTTATTTTCATATTTTTGGATATTTTTGTCTATTTTTATAAATACCTCTTTGTCCTTTTTATTACATTGTTCTTATTTTCCAATATTGAAAAAGAATATAAAAAAAAATATAAAATATAAAAAGAAAATATAAAATCAGTAAATTAAAAATCAAAATACAAAATTATAAAATTAAAAATTAAATAAAAAAATATAAAATTAAAAACCCACAAAAAATAGCATAATAGGCATTTGATCACAACTCACACATTTTTGAGCACTTGTGCCCCGTTCTACCTGTCTGCTCCCTGTGTTCGACCTCTACAATACTTGCAACTATACACATCTTGTTGTAGAGTTATAATAAATTTTAACTCCGCACATTTATTTTCATTGCTTGATTTATTTGTCGTGGGTTAATTGTTGTTTTAATCCGAATTTCGCGTGGTCGATTCAGCGACTGAGTTCCCGCCTTGTGTGGAACTTAAGATCACCGATTTTTGGGTTTAACACCCGCCCTCCTCGTTCCCTTTGTATCACCCTTCTAGCTCCCATGATATTGGCATGCACGCTCAATCAGCTTCTCCACCCCATTGTGTACCCTGCTTATCCATCTTCTTCGTGTACCCCGTATCACCCCTCCCTTTACCCGGGAATGTTGTGCATATTGATGAGGCCCGCATCAAGGATTGTGTATACAGATTATTTGTGTAAGTCGGGCCAATGATGTTGAGGATGCTGAGAGGATTTGGTGGATTAGACTTTGGACACATGCATATGGGCTTCTTGAGGATTTTTGATGATGCATAAAGCATAGGTGTGATGCATTATTGAGGAATTTTAGTTCTCGCACACCGGGTTAAGGATGTGGTATGATGCGATGATTCGATGAACATGTCATGAGTATTGATTGGTCTATCTATCTTAAGGTTCCACCCATCTTGATTTTGAGGATTGATTGATTATTCTGATTTGAACTTCCTGATAAGGTGTGCGGATCCTGCATGATCTCTCATCTTCCTATTTGACCCATCCTTGATCTCCTGACTCTCTAATCCACCCTGGCACTGAGAGGATTCCTGACTATTTTTCGTGCCATCTCAGCTGATTGGGTTGACCCGAGGGATGTTTTATGATTGGACTAATGATTTTCTCCCTCACATGATCTTATGCCCTCTGGATGATTGAATGCTTTTGAGGACCTGGGATGACTTGCCAGCATTCCCTTGACCTACATTGATATAGCTCGCATTCCTCCCCGAGGACTATCTGCGGGAGAATGCGACAATTGCTAGGACTATGGTTTCATCCACTGCTTGGGTCGCCATTGTGATGGGACCCAGAACCAAGTCAGATGATATGGCTTGATTGGCTTCCATCCTACTTGAGTACCCGACTTGTCGGTACATGAGGCCAACTGACAGATTGCTCTCCTTGATGGTCCTCGCAAGGACGAGCCTTGATATTACAATTATTCGCTGTCTAGTTCATAGCTCTCCGGGGGTTATCTGCGAGAAGCTATGACGCATTATAGCTATGATGGTCTACTCGGCTGGGAGGCTGTCTGCCGCCTACCATGACATGATTCTCTGTGGATCCGTCTCCTTTGAGCTTTCTCTCTCCTTGATGACCCTCGCAAGGACGAGATGTACTCTGATTATTCACTATGTAGCTCACATCACTTCCCGAGGACTATCTGCGGGAGACTATGACACTTTCTTTACGATCGGCTTCACTCACTGCTGGTGCCTCCATTTGTTGGGGCACGAAGCCGATTCGTCTGATATGGCAGTTGGTCTCCCTTTCTGAGTATGCGCTCGATCTGTTGGGGCATGAGACCGACTTGCTCAGGCTCCTTTGAGTCCGCTCTCCTTGACGGTCCTCGCAAGGATGAGCTCTTTTCTTATTATTCCTTGACTAGCTCGTAGCTCCCTGAGGGTTATCTGCGGGAGACTACGACATATTTCCGATCTGATTGGTCTCTTCTGTTGGAAGCCGATATGTCGACCATCGAGACCACTCTTTGGGTTCGTCTGATGGACCCGGCTCCTTTGAGCCATTCTCTCTCCTCGACGACCCTCGCAAGGTAGAGTTACATTCTGACTATTCCTTGCCTAGATCGTAGTACTCTCCTAGGACTATCTGCGGGAGACTGCGACACTCTCTTTACGCTCGGTTTCCACTGCTGACTGTGTCTCCGATCTGCGGAGCACGGAATCGAGTCGTTTGACATATATGATTTTGGTCCCATCCTGAGTTGCATATCCGATCTACATATCATGGGACCCATCTAATTAGACTCCTTTGAGTATGCTCACCTTGACGGTCCTCGCAAGGTTGAGCTCCTGATATCTGTTATTTTCATGCCTGGCTGGCAGCACGTTCCCCGAGGGTTGTCTGCGGGACGCTGCCACACTCTTTAGACTTTCTGGTCTCTTCTGCTGGTAGCCGATATGTCGCCTATCGAGACCATGCCTGGTGATCCGTCTGATGGATCACTGACGCCTTTGCGTCCGCTCGCCTTGACGACCCTCGCAAGGTCGAGTCTTTTTTCTGATTATTCATTGACTAGCATGTACTACTCCCCGAGGGTTATCTGCGGGAGGGTACATCATTTTCTAGGTACTCGACTTCATTTCTGGTGTCTCCAACCTGCGGAACACGAAGCCGAGTCTTCTAAGTTGTGTACTTGGTCCCCTATTGACTGTGCATCCGATCTGCGGATCACTGGACCAAGTCTTCTGATTATGATCTGATCCCTAGCTCCTTTGAGCCTGCTCACCTTAACGACCCTCGCAGGGTTGAGCCATGTCTTGTGGTATTCGGTGTGTCTCCTGTGATCTTCCGACCTCATGACCACCGAATGCCATGAGGTCTCCTATTCTCTATCTTCCTTATCTTCCTGAGACTTGGATTGACCGGAGGAATCTGTACTGATCCTTCTTCCTCCCGATCTTATAGTATCGGCTCTGTTTCCTCATGCTGGCCCTTTGAGCCGATTGACTGATTCATGCTACCGGACCCGATATCTGTACTTTCGATCTATTTTACTCCGGTAGTCGACACCCACATGACTGAATATCAGGGTGTCTTTTCACCTTCTGACTGCGTCCTCATTCTTACAGGGAGACGACGACGACAGTACAGTATTCACTTGTCAGATACCGTCCTGTGCTTCACCAGTTATTCACCGCTTGTATATATGTGTTTTGTCTATTCTTTCTTTTTCCCGCATGTTATGTGTGCCCCAGATCTATCGCCATATCTTTGTGTCTACACTTAGGACGTACCTTGTCCTAAGTATAGGGGGTACACACCGCGTTGTTCTTTCATCGTTCAGTTTCGTCACTCCTGTTGTTGCCTATACTTAGGGATATCTCACCCTAAGTATAGGGGGAGTGATGCGCACATCCTCCACGATCTTTTCGTCTATTGGTATATATCTCTCTTTTCTTCTTTTCTTCTTTTCCTTTTTTATCTGTTGTATCTGAATAAAAGGTGTCGCCCCTTTATGTCAGTTTCCTGCACTTAGGACGTTCTTTATCCTAAGTATGGGGGGTGCACCCCTATATACTTTGTATATACTTTGTTAATCTATTTATTCCCACCCTTGACCCTCCCTGCTTTGTGTACAGTCTGCTATACTTAGGATTACTTGATCCTAAGTATAGGGGGGACGATCAACTTCTACTTCCTTCATCTCTTATTTATTAATTCTTTAGACTTGTCTATACTCAGTACGAGTTATGTCTTCTCTTTCTCTTTTCCGATCTATGAGGGCATAGCTCAAGCTAAGTTTAGGGGGGTCGTATATACTTTGTATATACTTTAGCCATAACTCGTACTTTTGTAATAATATGGCTAATAATTCTTTACAATTCTTTAAAAATCTTAATAAAAAGATGGGATTATTCCTCAGATTCTTTTTTTATATACTGATTAATAAATCAGGTTAAAAATATTTTTGCAAAATGATTTGAAAAATGGTGTGAACTGTTTGGAAAACTTTTTGTGAAGTAATTTCAACCTTTGTAAAAATATTTTGATTGCAAAAATTCTTCTATTTGTGTGAAATAAAGGATTTGAAAATCTATTTGCAAAAGGTTTTGAACACCTCTTGTAAAAATATTTTGAAAAATGTATATATAGTGTTTGCAAAATCTTTGCAAAATGGCTTTAAAATATTTGTAAATATTTGCAAAAAATAGTTTGTACTATAGTTTTCATAATGTTTTTGAAATAAATTTGAGGAATAAAAGCATCTTAATAAATAAAATAAAATACAATAAAAAATTAAATACATACATTTCTTTATTGTATATACACCTAAATCACTTTGTTAAAACCTGTAAATTCTTTAAAATTCTTTAAGTCTTGTAAAATAAAGCGGCACGCCCGTGTAAATAGCTGTATATATTTATACTTTGGATGCCAAAATTCGTTCTCTGTGTAAAATTTCTCTCTTTGTTTTCAAATTCTTTGGAAAATTGCATGATTCTTTGCATATTTGTAAATAGCATTTGCATAGCATTCATATTCTTTCATTGAGCTTGATGATTGAACTAGTCCAATAAAGTCGAAGATTGGAGCTTGGTTGGACCTTACTGCACCTAACTGCACTGGAACCTTACGGGAACTAGGTTTAAGGTACTTCAGGTCTATGCAGACTTAATTCTTTGAGAAATCAGGGCTGGGTTCAAGTCACCTCAACTGACTAACTAGAACTTTTCGAGACATACGCATGACTCTTGCCGACCGTGACCTAACTTGGACACTTGCACCTTTCACTTGGCTCAACTCAGTTGGAGTGGTGAGGGGGTTGGATTTGCCAGTCTGAGAGGCACACGGGTGGAAACATTCGTCCTCGTCTAGGGAGGGAAGTGCACCCCAACCTGGTCCAGTAGCCATGAGGTCTAACGACAGGAGAATGTGGGTTGCAATAAAGCTTCAAAAGAGGGATAGTCTTCTGGCTCAAGAGAAAAAAGTCATTATGTAAATGCTGTTGTGAATAGTATAAAAAAATCTCCAAAAAAAGTGAACATGCTTGAAAATAAAATAAAATGCCTGCCGGAGAATGTATATATGTTGTATAGAAAATAAGCAAGCTTGAGCATCAAAGTTATACCATGTGAGCCTGCAGCTGGATGACTTGACTACACTGGTCTTGCATCCCAGGATAGGTAGCTACACTGGCTACCGTCCATTCTTCTCTCTACCCCTCCTCTTGAGTTGGATGCCACTTGAACTTAGAAGGGAATACCCCGCTCCTCGAGGAAAGAGCTGTTGGATTAGGGAATCATTGGGTTGTCATTCTGGAGAAGCTAGTCTCTTTGTCATTTCAGTTGGGGGGAGCCACCATCACTTACACCGTACAAGTCAGCTTCATAGTCATAAGGGTTTGTGTATGATGTAGGTTAGTTCTGACCTGGCTATTGAGGTGATTTGAATCAAGTTCTGTAACTCTCGGAGGCTGTTGTGTTTTAAATTTGGTTCCCGACTAGGTTCCACACACATTCTCACACCAAGGTCTAACCTGAGCTCCAAACTCTGACTTTGTACAGATGAGTTTAATAATCATGATCAATTCAGTTTATTCTTTAAATTCTTTATTTCTGCTTTTCCTTTTCTTCTTATTCTTTATTCTTTTTGTACTTATTGCAAAAGTATTTGCTAGGGACTAGCAAAGGCAAGTATAAAAGGGGTGATGAATCTCCATTTCATCACCTTTATTCTATCATTTTGGCCTTAAAAACCCCAGCAAATGCATGCAAATAGCATTAATTTGTACATAATAGCATTCATTGTTTATTGTATCTATTGTACATAGAATAAGATTTTTAATGCCAAAATTATAGATAAAGAGAAGAAAAGAAAAAGGAATAAAATATTGCAAATATTTTATGACCCGAACTCCGAGACCAAGGCCAGCATGGAATTGGTCGACAAGGAATAAAGTAGGGGGAGATAAATGCCAATAATACAATAAATACCTCATTTATTTATTCATTTATTCATGCATTTTTGACACCTATTTTGTATTTAATTATTCATTCGTCAAACAAAAATATTTTGTACATGAAAGTTGTAGATAATAATGTAAATAAAAATACAAAATTGAGTTTGTATAAAAATAATACTCAGTGTACATTTTATATACAGAATAAAAAGCCAAAATCTCAACTTCACAGATCCAGATCTTGCAAATAAAAACTCCAAATAACCCAAACTCACCTTCAATTGTATATAGCTTTCCAAGAACTATTTAATAAAATTGGTTTCATAATTTTTGGAGTCCATTTGTGAAAGTTAGGTTTTTGGTCCCCATTGTACAGTCTACCTGATTAAAATATTCAATTTATTCTTCATTCATTATTTCTATAAACTTATATTTTTAGAAATTTGTAAATAATGTCTACAATACATGAACATATTAAAATTAAAAGAAAACCAAAAAGAATTTGTAAAATAAAATAAGCTTATGTAATACATAGGTAAAATACCTATGGTGAGTATGTACATAAATAAAAGGGGATTTAATTATTTTATTCTTTATTCATCTATATTTTATAATAATGTAAATATTACATATAACTTATTGAAAATACAAATCCAAAATCAAAAACAAATAAAATATATTAAATAAATAAAGTATACATAATATATAGGTAAAATACCTATAAGTATAACTACATATACATATACCTATTTATTTAAAAATGTAAATAAACTCATAAAAATTAAATAAAAATATATTTATATTCATAAAAATAAGTTATAAATTTATAAAATAAGAAAATAAAATAATAAAAGACAAATAAACAAAATAAAAATAAATACATATAAATATACTTATAAATACATTATTAAAAATAAAAGCATGATAAACTACATCAAAAAAATAAATAAAAATCATAAATAAATACTACATAATTTAATAAACATTTTTTATTTAATAAGCAAAATCTAATTAATTCATTTGTTAAGTGTAATTAATAAGTCAATATTTGGCCGACGTGGACCAATCAGAGGCCAGGGAAGGTTGACCTCCGGTCAACTCCCCCCTGTGCCTCTGACTCCCGTCAGAACTGTCCATTCCCCCATTTTCCTCCATTTTTCCCGCTCGATCTGATGCTCCATTGACAGCGATCCCTTCACGGAATTTCCTCCCAGATGCATCATGATCCTCGCCGCACATTTTGTTTGCGTGTACATAGCCCAGATTCTTCGAGATTCGCCGGTCAATAAGGGCGCCCCTCTTGTTTATAAATAACTCCATCTCCTTTTTCCGAGTTTTTTTGGCTATTTTCTGAGCCCTAGAGCCCACACCTTCGGTCTAGTGTGCATCCATGTGACAAGTGGAGGTCCCCTGGAGGTTGTGGAGGCTCGCAGAGGAAGGAGATGTGCCCACGGCGGCGCTCTGGCAGTCGTCCTGCTCCCTGGAGTTCTTCCAGGCATAAGAGCTGCGCACTTAGTTTCTTAGGTAGATTTTTATCCCCGCTTTTTATTCCTGTCTTTTATTTTGCATTTAGATCATTAGAATAGCCTAGTTTAGGTAATTCGAAGTTCGCCGGAGCTCAGCTCCAGCGACTTCTCCACCGTACCCCCTCCTGTTTTCCGACTCCTTTTCACCGTCATTCTGTCCCCTCCGCTTTCTCCACCTCCAGACCACTCAAATTCAACCAGATCCCTTCTGGATTCGCGAACCGAAGCTTCAACTCCACCGCTCGTCGGAAGCTTCGCCACCTCGCCCATTTTCGTGCTTACAGCTTCAAATCCAGGTCGAGGGTGAAGCCCTCGATCCATGTGGTCTTTCTGTGCAGGTTTAGTGTGCCAAGAAGCGCCAGGAGACGAAGTACACGCCGGCGGAGGTACCTGGAGCACCTTGCCTTCTCCGACCTCGCAAGGGCGCTCCGGTCGTCCTCTGTCCGATCTGAAGCCTCCAGCAGATAGAGTGGAGCACTTGCGACGTGTGGGGACCTTCAGAAGCGGCAAAGACCAGTGGAGCAGCGAGATCTCACCGGAAGAAGCTCGCCCAGGCGAGCGTTCTTCCCCGTTCTTCTAGATGTCCTCCTCACCGTCGGATGAAGATCAAGTCCCAGGTTTGATCACAGCCGTCCGATGGAGCAGCGTTCAGACCATCAGATCATCTCATATGATCTAATCCTCACCGCCCATCTTCGAAGCGGCATCGGGAGACGTGGAGGCGACGCATGTCAAGTGGACGAAGATCAGCCGTTGAATAGCGCGCCTGTTGGGGGTAAATTTCAGACATGTCCCCCACCTTTTTGTATTTAGATATTAGTGCCATAAATAAAATTTCACGTTGTAAATAAATTGCAATTTTTGCAGTAGGCCCCCTGTAGTTTTATAATTTGCACTTTGGTCCCTCCACGCCTCACGTGCAGTCCCACGTGAGGCACGTGAAATTTACATGTACACCCTGGCGGTTTTTGAAAATTGTGTATTGATTCCAAAAATAAAAATAAATGTTTATTTCTGTAGTGATTTTTGCACTGATGCCCCTGAGAATTATTTTATTTGCAAAAATGCCCTGCCAGGCTGTTTAATTTTTGTGTCTTTTATCTATTTATTAAAAATACCTATGTAGCTCCTAAAAATTCAGAAAAATTAGGATAGATGCTTCATGTAATGTTCTTTCACGCCCATATATTTTTATTTTGCATTTTTTTGCATTTTTCCTGATTATTAAAAATGAAAAAGGAGCCCTTTTGTACTGTTTAAATTAGAAAATACAAAAAAATATAAAATTCATTTGAAAAATTACAAAAAATTATATATAGTATATATATAAATTGAGTCCAGAAATTGAAAAAACCTAAAAACAAGAAAAAGAAAAATGAAAAAATCAGAAAGCTCCAAAATCCAAAAAAATAGAAAAACCCTTAAAAATCCCAAAAATATTTTTTTCTCTTTTATAATTATCTATATATTATTAATGTATTAAAATTAATTTGGATAAATTTTGGAATTATTTCATATTTTTAAAACCCAAATTAATTTCGGCTAGTTAATTAGTCCATATTGTGGACATTTTTGAAAAAAATACATAAAAATTAGAAATATTTCAGAAAAAAATAGAAAAACATAAAACAAAAAAATAAATATATTATATCTACATATTTTAAGCATTCATATCTATATATATATGTATATCCATATATTATGTTACTTCTCTCTCTCTCTCTCTCTTCTTATATATATATCTATCTCTTTATATATATAACCATATTCTATAATTAAAAATAAATTAAAAAAATATAAAAAATGAAAATATAAAAACAAAATAAAAATAAATAAAAAATAAAAAAATTAAAAATTAAAAACCCACAAAAACCATAAAGAAATGGACATGAACATTAAATTGAATAATTGTACAACAAATTTCACCATACAACCTTTCGCCTCCCAGTGTTCGACCTCTACTCATGCTTACACCTATACACATTTGCATGTAGAGTTATAATAAATTTTAACTCCACATTTTTGGATATTCATTGCATATATTTCTTGTGGGTTAATTGTTGATTGATCGAGGTCTTTTGTCGGTCGACTCAGCGACATTGTGATTCCGCCTTGTGCGGATTACTTTAGACCGATAGAAAATCTCAGTCATCAACCACTCACCTATCAATTACGTCTTCCAGAGAGACTGAAGCTGCATCACGTGTTCTATGTCAGCTTCCTGAAGGAGTACCATGAAGACAGAGAAGATAACACCAGGAGGGCATCGAAACGTGCCCCTCCTAACGTCCGGGTTCATCATATGAGGGTTGCTGAGAAGATTCTTGACAGGCGCGTGAAGGGCCAAAGCAAGAAGAATCGGAGGATCTTCTTCCTTGTCAAATGGAAGGGACTCCCAGAAGAGGAGGCAAGCTGAGAACACGATACAACCCTGTGGCAGTTCGAGGATCTCATCGAGGATTTCTTGAAGACGCAAGATCAGTCGCGGATGTCTGATGGATCAGGTGGGGGAGGCATGTAACACCCCCAACTCTCGTGGTACGATAATACCGTGTGATAGCGGTATCGCACGACCGTGTGGTTCAGTGGGCACACTATGAAGTTATGGAGGACTTCATCTTAGCTTACGGATGGCTGAGGATGGAGTTTACCGTAGGATCGCAGGTTCCCCTTGGCACAACACAAGTGTTCGGCGGCACTTGATGGAACTTGAGCTGCAACATCCTACATAGGAGAGTGGGGCCCACTGATGACATGGCGTGATGACACGGCATGCTGAGGAGGCAGACGACATGGCATGTTGACGGAGCGGACGACGTGGCGTCAGTTGCAGGAGACGAAGAGATTGCACGGAAGATGAAGAGCCAAGCGTATGAAGAGTCATCTCGGAAGACGAAGGGTCTCCGTAGAAGGCCAAGAGTCCTTGCATTCATTGTACATGTAATAATGATGTTCCTTCGTATACCCCCGACTTGTCTATATAAGGAGGGGTAGAGCTCATTTGTAGATATCACACTCACAGTGAGTCTCTTGTAATACCAAAAAGGGTTTTGTGCCACTGCTCTTGTGTCCTTGTTCTAGTGCTTGTGTTCAAGTGATCTAGCGGTGTGGTTGATCGGTGTGCTGGTGTACATCCAACACGCAAAGGGAAGGCTGGTTAGCTTGCGGGAAGCTAACGCCGCACAGGTTAGTCTCAAAAATTAGAGTTTGAGATTTACCCCTGTGACAGCTACCATGATTCAATCAAATTAAATTGGGTGAAGTTATTTGGATTGTGGGTTTGAAATGATTGGTTTGGGTCAAAACCAAACTTCAAATGACATCTATGACGGAAAAAAAATCAAAACATATTAATATGTAGGTATTCAGATATAAAACTGAGGTCATATGATAAAATATATTTCTTAGTCTCAAGTTTGTACAAGGATTAATTATTTTAAAACACACGTGCTAAGTAGGATCATATCATTATGAATTAAGATAAAATTATGAGTTGCATAGACTTTTAATTTGGGTTATTTGGCAGGCTGGGTAGAATACATTAGACCCACTACCCAACTCAAAATACCAAATAAATGTTATGGTCTGGATTTAATCCGACCCAAAATTCAAATAACACAATCCATTTCAACCATTTTTTCAAAGGTTTGGATGGATTATTTGGGTGGAACCAAATAACGGCCAGACTTATTAGCAATTGAGTCAAGAATATAAGGCTATAAATACAATAAATCATTTCTCAACAAACATTGTTTTTGAATAAATCATGGTTTAATTCACATTATTGATTTTCTTGTTCCTTTTAACAAAACATTCCCTTTTTCTTCGCTCTTCTGGAACCGGTACAGAAATCCACTAGTCAAAATCAATCAATATGAGAGAGCCATTCCAAGTACCATCGATCCACAATTACTCAAAGAACTTGCATCAAAAGGTGGCTTAACAACGTCTTTACATTGGGTGGTTTGGTGTTTTGATGATCCCTACCTTATTGACCACAACTTCTGTATTGATTATCGCCTTCATTGCTAGTAGATATTGATGGTATTCGTGAACCTCTCTCTCTGGGTCTGCGAAACTAGTGGAAGTGTTGTGATAAGGGTGCAAAAGAGATAGGGTATATAAATGTAATTGCATAATCTCGGAAGGAAAAAAGTAAAACAACCCCTTAAAAATAAAAAAATCAAAACTATTAAAAATTTTACGATGGGTACACATGCAAAATCACACAATTTTGGTTGAAATTTATGTGTTTTCAAAGACTCCTAGGTTAAAAGTGGGAATATAATAACTCTTTTTTATTTGCAAATTTAGTAATGTATCTCCTCCCCCAGAAACTGGGACCATAGGACAGCGTACACGTGTCATCTCCCATTGCTTACGCACGCTCTTACATCCCCTCCCTTCGTATATAAAATATAAATACACAACATTTCACCTTCTTCTTCAACCTCTCCTCTCCCAGAAAATGGAGCTTTCGTATCCTCTCCTCTCCCGCACGGCAAACCCTATTCCCAACCCTAACCCTAATCCGCAGCAGAAGCTCCGGCGCCTCACCATGGAGTTCCGCTCTCTCGAGGCCCCTATCGACCGCGTCCGCCGCCTCCTCGACTACGCCGGCGCGCTCCCGCCGCTCCCCGCGTCGGAGCGCGTAGCTGAAAACCGCGTGGCGGGGTGCGCGTCGGAGGTTTGGGTGTCGGCGGGGATGGACGAGCTCGGGCGCATGAGGTTCGGAGCGGACAGCGACTCGGAGATCGCGAGGGGCTTCTGCGGGTGCCTGGTGGAGGTGATGGACGGGGCGTGGCCGGAGGAGGTGATGGGGGTGAGGGGGGAGGAGATTGCGGAGGTGGACGTGGTCGGGGCGGCGAGGGGGAAGGGGAGGTCGAGGGTGAATGTGTGGATGAATGTGCTTGTGAGCATGCAGAGGAGGACGCAGGAGGTGGTGGCCGAGAAGGGGAGCTTCAAGACTGCTCAGGTTGGTCTCAAAGATTGGATTTTTCTCTCCTTTTTCGATTATTTTTTTGGCTTTCTATGATCTTCTGGGATGCTGATTTGGGCGGTGATGAGTTTATTGTTAAGTGGTAGGAGTCAGCTTCTTCATAATTGATATGGTATATACTTTGAAAAAGATTATATGAGTCTGTCGGTTGTCTCTTTGCTTTTGCAAGCACGACCTTAGGTTAATGCCACCTAACACACACTAACATGTGGTCTGGAATATGGAAGAGAATCCTCTTCTGTAACGAGAGTTACATCAGAGGTGTTGTAATCTCTTTTTCCTTTTTCTGCAATTTTGAACCGAAAATCCAGCTTTATAGATTGAATCCTAGATCATTGCTCTACATATCTTCCAAATTTCGCTCAAATCCAAGCTTTTTTACTATTTTATCTTAATGGTCAAACATTCCATCAAGCAACTTGAATTCCATTTAGAAAAGATCCGAACCTTAAACTTTTAAGATAAAATAGCAAATAAGTTCGGATTTGAGCGAAATTTTAAAAATATGTAGAGAATTGATCTAAAATTCAATCTATAAGGTTGGATTTTGGAATCAAAATCGTAAAAAAAGGAAAAGATATTACAACACCTTTGCTGTAACTCTCTTTTGGTCGCCTTGGAATATAGGTGGCCTTGAACAGTGTACCTCCATTACCCATTGATCAAAAAGAATATTGTCCACTTACATTATAAAGCCGTGTGGCTACTTAAGATAGTATAAAAGTGGTAGAATTCAGGAAATATATGCATCTACCTCTGTTTTTTGGGTCCCATCTTAAAGAGTTGCAAGTGACAATTTCTTTTCTCACTTAAAAACATACAACTAACATAATTCAACTTCAGTTTAATGCTTACAGAAAGATGATCAATTCAGTTTAGAATGTCTGTCATCTTATGTTAACTTTGGGAGACATATATTTGTTAATTTCAGAACTTCATAGGACATAACATTAAACCAGAAAGAAAACATCAACTTTGGTTTCTTTGATCTGGTACTTTCAAAGTTTTGAGAACAAAACCCATAATTTTTTGTCTTGGATGTATATGGCTGTCTAAGGGGAACCATTACTGACTTGAGATAGTTGTATGTGCTCGCAGACCCTGTAGATGAAACCATTTCTGATTTGAAATGGTTGTATGTGCTCGCAGACCTGTAGATGAAACCATTTCTGATTTGAAATGGTTGTATGTGTTCGCAGACCCCGTAGACGAAGCCATTTCTGACTTGAAATGGTTGTGTGTTCGCGGATCCCCTCTATGTTATTTGAATCATACTTGAATAGAAGGATACTGGATGCTTACTTTTTTGATGCTGTATCTCTTCTCTAATCGAAAATTTACAGAAGTCCATGTATTGTCTGGTGGAAATACCATGAACAGAATGGAAGTCTTGTAGAAATATATGTAT
This sequence comes from Ottelia alismoides, assembly GCA_037367405.1. Lineage (NCBI taxonomy): Eukaryota > Viridiplantae > Streptophyta > Magnoliopsida > Alismatales > Hydrocharitaceae > Ottelia > Ottelia alismoides. The sequence goes on along the minus strand of JAZKJV010006309.1, from coordinate 287,793 downwards.
TGCTAAGTTCTATTGAAGAACAGTTCTTGTATTAGGATTTATACTACAGATTTCTTCTGTATTGTTCTTGTACCTCTTAGAGTAATTTCTGTGACCAAACCAATTGTGTAATGTGAATAATCTCCTCAATCTTACAACATATATAACATGATACATTTGAGGGGCATTTTTTTGGGAATACATACTTGTGGAAATTTTGAACTTGAGTGTGGATGTTAATATGCGGTATGTTTACAGTTTGAGAAATGGGTTGGGATTTCATTCTTTGTTGCTTCATGTAATGGGGGGAGAAAGAATCAGAAAGACAATATCACCTTTGATCATTAACATCTATCGATTATCCTGCTTAACTGACATGATGATTAGGTGTATTTGTCTTCCATCTTGGAATTATTCATTTTCAGAAAAGATTATTACATATTGAGAGGGAGTTGATGCTACTAGTGACCCCCTGCTAAGCTTGTTAAGGTCCTGCAGTCGAGCACCAAAGTCGATGACTTGTTTGCACGACTCGCAAAATTAAGCTCTTGTATAGTATGTTGCAAATGTTGAGGTGCATGTGAATCTTGAGACATGGAGGAGCAAGCGACGAACGGAGACATTTTTTCCCACTGCGAGGACATGATTTTCCAAATCTGTTTTTTGGTGAGTACTTTATCTTCCTATCCAGACCTTTTTTTTGGTATTAGATTGGACTCCCTTTGTGAAGGCTGACTATATGACAACACCAACTCTTTTTCTATGCAGAGAAACTTTTGCCCTCGCATATCTATTTATGTGGTTCGGATGCTCTCACGACTTCAATGGCGATGACTGACAATGGCCTTTGTGCTCGCAGGGCTTTGTGGATATTGGACGATTTTTCATTGACCAAGATAAGGACATGATAGATTTTATTACTCCACATGAGGAATGGGCACCTCATATTTGAACAGAAAATCAAAATAATACACGCATATTCTATATTTTGATATTCAGATATACATAATTGGTTATGTGATGTCTCGGGATGTGTTCAAAGGATAGACAAATTGAAGCAACATAAAAATTGGCATTCACTACGATGGAAGTTAAGTTCCTCCTCATATCCACACCTCCATGAACGGAGGCAGAACATTTTTGAGGAAGGGTACATTTTAAAAAATGATTCTATTAATTATTTAAGTTATCATGACAACTATGTAACAATAAATCAATAATGATGTTAATGATTATTTAAGTTATCTATATTTTTCATATAAATATTAGTATACATTTTGAACTTATTTTTTTTTAAGAATTCAACCTTACGGACTGTTATAGTTCTAAATAAATTTCTACATGTGTTTGGGATTTTTGGTGAATGATGTTTCAATATCCTTTATATTATTCAACATTGCTTATATTCTAGTATTTTTTATTTATTTTGTAAATCCACTTTTATTGAATGATTTAACACAACATAAACTATACTAGTTCAAATGTAGATAAAATTGAGAAGGGATTCTTATACCACAACCCTTATAAACTTTCGAATTAGACTACAACCCTGACTTCTTCATATTTACCCTACAATATCTATAATCTCACTTCGTTTCGCACCACAACCCTGTCGTCAATTTATTTCTTCTTGAGTTAATCTTCTTGAGATAATCAAACTACATGAAAATCCAATGATGGATAATTTTCCCTCTCTTTATCCTCTATTTTTATCTCTCCCCATCTTCTTCTTCTTCCTCTCTCCTCATCTGAGGATGACGCCATGGCATCGTGGAGCTTTGCTCCTATCTATCGATAAAATGGCACACAATTCGACCAACTTTCAACATCCCTTGTGTATCGTGAGGACCTTGACAAGCTCTCCCTCGAGGCCTCCCTTCTTCTCGTATGGCTCCGACATCCTAAACGAAGGGTAGTGGTGGTGGTGTCTTGCAGCCGCTACAATGAAAGGACTGTGGTGAGCATAACAACGAACTCTGAGGTAATGGAGATGAAGGTTGTTTCAGTGAATGGATGGAGATGGAGGTGAGGTTGTAGTCGCCAATGAGGTGGTGGTCATGGGAGACATGAGATGCAACAAGAGTTGTATGTAATGGCTTAGATGGCTTCGATCAACATGGAGGGAATGTAGGGGGAGGAGATGGGAAAGGAAGGGAAGGGTATTAGGTGGTAACTTTGATCGACATTAACACTAAATATCACAATTTTTAATAGGTGTTGTTCGCTTTAACAACCAAATGGATGGAGTTAGCCATAGGGGTCATGAGATAAGAGTTAGAATGTGTGCAGGGTCATTGGGCAAATATGAAGAAGTAGGGAGTTGTAGTGTAATTGTAAAATTTTATAGCAGTCCTGATGCAAAGATCCCAATTGAAAATATAAAATACATAATTTGATACTTTTACCATGAATAACTATAACTATTTATTTAATTAAAGGAAGAAAAATGAACTAATGAAGGGCATCTACATATTTGGTCAATTTACATTATAACAACCAGAACTAATGATAAACTCTATAAGAATTAAAAATAAATTATTATGTATGAAAATTGATAAAGATGTGAGATCGATAATTATATCATGTATTTTTTATGTGGTAACTGGATTTGATAGATAATTGACTTGTTCATATGGTTCGATCCTATATATGTGCATATCTAATAAACAAGATATGATGTCCATTACGGCTTTGATCCGTAAAAGAAATTATCTGATATTTTTTATTCAAGGTAATATATATGCACACGCGCACACACACTATCTTGAGGTGGGAGTTTAGTGTTAAAAGATAGATTGTATAAGCTAATAATACGCTAGATATATAATATGATCGAATCATACCCAATCAAAAGTTTTTACTTACTCATTGATTCAAAAGAATGCAAAAAGTTAAACATGGTACAAATATAATTATTATGTTTGATATATATTTTATGATAAAAATATAGTTATGAATACATATATCAATAAATTTGAAAATGTAAGATCATACAATAAAACAGATGCGAATATGAAATCAAACGGATTTGATACGACCATTAGAAGATATATAAATATGTTATCTTAAATTTTAGTGCAACTGAAAATATTCATTTTTATTTTGATATGGATATAAATGTATAGGGTGGATTATTGTGTCAGATGACCTAGACCCGACCCTAACTCAACATAAAAGTTTGGACCCGATTTATATATGGGTTGAGCTTTGACCTCCAATTTTTCAAAATTTCAAAGTAGAGTCGGGTGGAGCCCGAACCCAAAGGAACTTAGGTTGACCCAACTCGATCATGTCTTCAAGTTAATTACTTTATAATTTGCATATAACGATAAGATGACATCAAATTAACAATAAAATAACAACTTAATATATTAAATGATATAAATGTATGACCTTCGTTTATCAAATTAACATTAAAACTAATACGATATGACATATAATAAAAATAATATAATAATTGTATCATACATTAAAAAATAATATTATTATCACAACTTAATATAATATAAATTATAATAATTGTAACATTTGGTTTATTTAATCGGAAATAATATAAGGGATTTTTACCCGGCAGACCCTGTAATCTTTTGCAATTACCACTACGACCTCTGAAACATGCTAATTCATCTCTCGACCCCGTAAACTTGCTAACTCTTATCCCACAGACCCTGTAGTTAACTCCTATCCATTTGCCCCGTTAAAAGTGACCGTAGTGAACTCCATCGTCTCCGACAGGTCGACACCTCCGTGACGGTAGTGAACTCCATCGTCTCCGACAGGTCGACACCTCCGTCCTCCTCCACGGGCTTCCACTCGAATGCCTCCACCATGCTCGCCACAAGCAACTCCAGGTGGAGCATGCCGAGCCCGTACGCCGGGCACATCCTCTTCCCAGCCCCGAATGGCATCATCTGTATCCCTCTCCTCCCGGTAATATCCACTCCCAACCCTTCCCCTTCCACGAACCTCTCAGGCCGGAACTCCACCGCATCCTTCCACGCCTCCCCGTCCAACCCCATCTCTGCCACCGCAAAGTTTATTGTCGCGTTCTTCGGTATCACGTAGCCACCGATAACGATCTCCTCCGTCACGGCATGCGGCAGAACGAAGTGCCCCTGCGGATGCCGCCGCAGCCCTTCCATAATTACGGCCCTCAGGTAATTACTCTCCCGACCCACTTTGCCAAGTTCCTCATAGAGCTTCTCCTGGACGTTACTGTGCTTGATGACCCTTGCCATGATCCACTCTAACACCGTCGCGCTCGAGTCGGTTCTGGCGTTTATGAACTCCGAGCATAGGGTCATGACCTCCTCGTCGGTAAGCTTCCGATGACGTACTCCTCTCCGAGCTCCAGTTCCAGGAGGGTGTCCAGATAGGAGAACATGACGCTCTTCGTGCCGTTTGGATGGCGTGCACGGTGGGCTTGGATCAGTGGCAGGATCAGACTCAACTGCCTCCTGCGCATGTCGAGCATCTTCTGCCATCTTTCGTAGAAGATGTAGCGGGCGACACCGGGGAAGAGGGAAAAGATCTCGACCTTCTTCGTGTACAGAAGCATCTCCCTTAACAAGTGCCTCATTTCTGTAATGGTGCTGACGTTGAGATCCTCACCAAAGCACATCAATGCGACGATGTGGAATATGGTATCATGAAACAACTCCCTGACGGCAACCACTCGGTTGTTCTCAGCCGCTTGATCGCGGAGGCTGTCAAGAAGGGAGCGGGCGATGTCTTCCTGGGCGTTGGAGTAGAGCTTGATCCTGGATGGATGGAGGATCCCGGACAAGATGTTGCGGCGCAGAAGGCGCCACAAGGGGCCATACCCAGCGTGGTTAACCGTAAAGCCGTCGGAGCTGAAGAACCGGGAGGCGTCGTGCAAAGGGGGGCGGTGGGCCAAGATGGCACTGTGACGGACGAGGGCCTCGTGGGCCAACTCCCTGTCGAAGATAAAGATGGACGGGGTGGAGCCGATATGAAGGGTGACAATGGCTCCCCCTCGACCCCCAGCTGTTGAAGCCCACCCCCACTCGAAGGCTTCCACGCCTCCACCTGGGAAGCCTCCGCCCCGCAACCAACACGCACGTACGCCCTGCCCTTCGCCTTCCCCTACTCGAGCCGTTCTCTAGCGCAGGCCGTCTCCCTCAACCTCCGCCAATCACAGGTGGTCAGGTACACCGCCAACCTCCTCCAGTCGAGCCTCCTATGGGTGCTGCAGTGGGAGAGGAAGCTAAGAGAGGAGGGAGAATTATTTTTTTCTTTTATTTGTTAATTCTAACCGTCCGATCATGGATTGGTTAGATTAACTCGTCTTTAATCCAAGAAAGTTAACTTTAGATATGTCAATTTAACGGTAGGGTTTGTGGGGTAAGACGGAGCAAGTTTACGGGGTCGAGAGATGAATTAGGATGTTTCAGAGGTCGTAGCGGTAATTGCAAAAGATTATAGGGTCTGCCGGGTAAAAATCCCATAATATAATGACGTTATACATCATAACGTTAGAAATTCCATTGAGATTAAATAACGTTAAATAATTGTATCATGCATCATAACGTTAGAAATTAATGGAACTATCTTTATTAATTTAATAATACAAATGTAACAACTTAATATATCAAATAATGCAAACGTGTTACGGAAATAACTTCATCGCAATCAACGTGAATTCGATTTCAAGTTTAAGATTTCAATAATTATATAATATTTAAGTTTTATTGATTGCAATTAGAGTGATCGTTGAGTTTATTTTTCCTTGATCCGGTTTAAGGCTCGAAGAGAATTGATAGACTTAGATTGAGTTTTTCCACGTTAGGTCGGATCGAGTCCAATGCTCCACTCTATAGATGTACATAACAAAGTATGAACAAATGAATACAATTATAAATTAAACACTCGATACTACAAGTTAGTGGATATAAATAATATTATCGTATATTAATAATGTTTCAATTTAACACTCTTACAATAAATAATGAATAACATGATATGGTAATAAATCGTGCATTCAAGCCTACGCATTATGCATCTGCGGGCACAAATAATTTCATCGTAGAACTCATTGCAAATATTCCAATCGAATGTTTTTGCAAAATATTATGAATAAGCAGATACGGTGATAAATCGGATACAAGACTACATGTCTGTGGAAAAAAATAATTTTACTGCGTTTCAATCAAAGCTTTTGAAATTGAATCGGAGATTGAATCGGAAATTCCAACAAAAGGATTAGATCAGGTTAGACCATGGAATCAAACCGGTTCAGCTGGATGATGATGTTATTATTTTTTAAAATCGGATTAGACCAAACCGATGAGGAAAAAAATGGTTGAACCGGGTAACTAAACCAGAATGGATTAGAACATGTACAGAATATACACTCAAATACACATAAAATAAATATAAAATATACAAACAACTAAAGTATATTACTTTATACATAAATGGTATTAATATAGATATAAATAATATTCGAACTAAATGCTTTAGCATAAATATAGTTTAATTATATTTATTATCCAATCCTTTTCAAAAAGTTAGGTTGGAGTAGTTAGTTAATACTCACTAATGGGTTAGAAGAGGTTATGAGTTTAACACTCATCACTTTCATTATTACTTTAATATAAATTCAATTTTGAATTGTGCTTGACTTGTTCAATTTTGATTGAACCGGGTTAAACCAAGTACAAATAGTCGATTGGATCGGTGGTCGAACTAAAATTGTGTCAACTTGACCCATATAGTGAGGACCGATTAACCGAACCGATCCAGGCTCGGTTCACCGGTCCAACTGGTTGAAATCGACCGGTCCGGTCTGATTTCAATAACACTGGTTTCAATTGAATAATCTTACAAGAAATTATAAATAAACGGATGCAGTATCTCGATGAATATAAATAATTTTACCTTAGAAATCAACAATAATGTTTAAATTGAACACTCCTGCAATTGACACATTGTCTAATGTATAATTAATCTCATCTTAAGTAAGGACGTATGTAATCTAATACAAGAATAAGATGATTGATTTTATTAAAACTAACGAATAATACAAGAATAAGATGATTGATTTTATAAATAACTTGCTCAATTTAATCTTATGTTCTTCTTATAACTGTAAACAGATGGACGATGTAGTGATCATTTTTCTTGTAAGAGATATCCGTGGGTACCCGTGGATACCCTCGTTACCCACTTAAATGAATCAGGTACCCATTAGATACGAGTACCCGTTCAAACAGATCGAGTTGACCCGTAATCCAGTAATAATAGAGCAGGATAGATCATCAGAGAACGGGTCGGATACCCGCCCTATGAAGACCCTACCCAAAACTGGCCAATATATTTACTAGTTCAGAAGATAGGAGAGAGTACATCGTTAACGTGAAGTGGCGTATGTCAGGACGTTGGATAATTCTCTTATAATGACATAAACCAACTTCATTATCCGTAAAGTTGAGATTTATCTTTTGCATGAAAAAAAATAAAATATCAATAATGCTGTAATTCAAGTATGGGAAATTTAGGTCCAAGGCGTCGCACTTTTTCATAATCCTTTTGTTAATTCAAAATTTGGAACTTGCTATGTAAATTTTTTTAGCCAGCCAAAGGTTGTCTATTCATCGAAGGAAAAAGTTAATGAAAAAAAAGAATATTTACACCCATAATCCTGAGTAATGTTATAATCACAATCATAACTCTGCATAATCGTGAATTACACGAGAAACTCGAGTAATGCTTAACTCCTACATGACATAACCCTGTATTATGTTCCGTTTGGGATACCCGCTATATTTGATGATTTTCGTTAAAAAAGACAAAATTGCTCCTAATGGTCATTCTTATTTTCAAATCATGCCATCTCTTTCTCTCTCCATCATCTGGGTGGGTCTGGGAGGTGAAGGCGGAGAGGGCTGCTGGAGGAGGTGGTTGGTGCGGGGGGTGGGGTTTGCAGGGAAGTGGAGGTGATCGGTGCGGGGGGTGGCGATCGTTGGAAGGCAGAGGACGAGGGAGAAGGGGCTGTTAGAGGTGGTGGTCGGCGCGGGAGAGCGCTGGGAGGTGGAGTCCGAAGGGGTTGCTGGAGGAGGTGGTCGAGGGAGAGGATGTTGCTGGAGGAGGTGGTTGGCGCAGGGGAGGGGGGTGGCGGAGGATGAATGGGCTGTTGGAGGAGGTGGTCGGGGCAGGGGGTGGGGGCGTTGGGGGGTGGAGGTCGAGGGAGAGGGGGCTGCTGGAGGAGGTGGTCGGCGCAGGTTGGGGGCGTTGGGAGGCGGAGGCAAGAGGCGCTATTGGAGGAGGTGGTCAGTGCGAGGGATGGGGACGTTGGGAGGTAGAGGCCGAGGGAGAGGGTGCTGCTGGAGGAGGTGGTCGGTGCGGGTGGTGAGGGGCGCTGGGAGGTGGAGGCCGAGGGAGAGGGGGCTAGTGGAGGAGGTGGTCAGTGCGTAGTGGGGGGCGATGGGAGGTGGAGGCCGAGAGGGAGGGGCTGGAGGAGGAATGGGATGGATGGTGGTAGCGGGGTGGGTGGGGGAAGCTGGAGAAGGAAGTTGGGGGAGAGGGGATTTTTTTCTTTTTAGCCGTTGAATATATGATTGGTTAGATTAACTTTAGGTCAGGTTGAGCTAACTGACTAACATAACGAAGGGTTATGGGTGTAGGACGTGACACTTATTTGGGGTTTCTCATGTAATTCACGATTATGTAGAGTTATGGTTGTAATTACGAAACTATTCAGGGTTATAGGAGTAAATATTTCCCAAGAAAAAAAACAATTGAACGACATTAACCGTCAACTAAAGGCTCATGCCACATGAAAGGAGCTAAGTATTAAGTGAGGTTTATCCTTCGTTCTTTTTCGGTTCCTTTAAGAGACAATGAATGGAAAAATTACTGTAGACTACAATATGGATGGTGTAATCACGGTGTCATCACTTATTCTGGAATAGCTGGTCTCAAGGAAATCCCTTTATCATAATGGTTCTTTTGGTCGAGAGGTTAGAATGAGAAGTGTTATGGAATTGCATAGAGCCTAGAATGAGAAAGTTTTAGTCCGAGAGCTTTCCATATATACCTTGCAATATGAATTACTTAGGGTTATTTAGTTATTCATGATTATTTGCACGATGTTAGTAGGAGAAGAGGAAATAGAGTGAATATATTGTTATATTTTTTGAACAATTCCAAATGATAGACCATCCTATTTTATTTTATTTTATTTTAGGGTTGTTGGCACACGCACCTCTCCATACTTTAGTGATTATTTATGACCTTCCATAACTTTGGATTACACACTGACTCCTGGATAATGGCTTCTTTCTGTATCATATTTCCTTTGTTATTTTACTCCACTAACTTAACCTAGGTCAATCAAAACATACATAGACCCAATGGTTCATATTTTTTTTATGTTTTTTTAATTCTCCCCTCCGCCCCTACTTCCTCACCCACATTCCCTCCTCACTCCTCTTGACCACCCACCTCGGTCGATGCATCTCTCCCCTTCCCACAACCTTCTCTCATCCCTCCTCACTTTCGCAAACATTCTCCTCTGATCCCCCTTCTCCACAACTACGTTCAAGAGCACCACCTCCTCTAAATCGAGCAAGTGGATGTTGTCTTCATTCTTGTGTCCTTTATTGACATCCTCTACTCTTCTTCCTAAGACAAGATTGCAGATGAGGAGGTTGGAACAACATTAGGGTTTAGGAGGTGGTAGAGTTGCGACAGAGATACTGGTAGAGTCGAGGTAGAGGATGAGGTAATTCAGGATGGAGGCGACGTCTGAGATGATGGTGAAGTCAGGGGAGGTGTTTTGAAGAGAGTGGAGGTGGTGAAAGGAGAAGAGAGGTGTGACAAGGGGTGGGGGTTGGAGGAGGAGAGATGGAGGGGGATGTTGGAGAGGGAAAGCGATGTGGGTGCATGGTGACAATGATGGGAGGAGGTGACGCCCGTTGTAGTCGAGGAGGATGGTTATGGATTGTAAAACCCCGTATTTTCTTTTTCCAAAAATTTAGAGTATTTTTGACATCCAAAAAATTCAAATAATCATGCCTTTTCATAGATTTCGTCGAGATCTTTCCAACGAGCCCAACAACATCCAATTCTGACATTCCTAGCCCAAGATATCAATGTTTTATGTTGGATGATCGAGATCCATATATGAATCCGAACCGGATCCGAAACTTGATCCATTTACACCTCTCCTTCTATAAATATGCTATGATAGGTTGTCCTCTCCAAAGCCCTAACCACCACCACCCTCCCCTCTCATAGGAGCACCACCATCTTAGTTAGTGTAGTCATCGGAGGGCTGTCGTCAACGTCGGAGAAGGAGCTCCGATCGAAGATCCGCGTCCACCATCACGTAGGAAAGCTCGAGGTCACCTTCGTACACGCATTCGCTCTACAATCGATCGACAAAAATATCGTTCCGCGTGAGAGGAGATCCTGAGGAAACATCCTCGGAGGTAACGATGTTATACCCTCCTCTTGCTGTTGGTTTCATACAACTTTTGTACCCATATGCTTGAAACATGTTTAGAACCTTAATCATTCTTATGATGTGCTTCATATACAAGTAATGATAAATATCTTCCTCTTGTTGTGGGGTTCATACAATTTTAATATTTTCCCTACACATACATACACTTAGTATGACAAACAGATTCTTCATCTGTTAATATCTTGGTAGAAACCACCCATGCCTACAGCTCCCTACTGTTGTAGGATATTTTTTGTTATGCAGATGTGGTTGACCACCACCGAAATTAGTTTTGGTGCTAAGTTGATTTTCATTATACGTTAGGAATAAGAAAATACCAATTGTTTCCCTAACTTGGATCAAGTTTTGGCAAGTTAGAATCAATATCAAAATCTTCGGATTTTCGGATGTAAGTCATGCTGAATTGTTGGATATCTGCTGACGCAATCACATTTACAAGTAGAGACGTTACTTTTCCTGTGATCCTTTTAAATGCATTAACTAATATAAGTTTCGAGATACCAAAATTGCAATCAATGTTCAATCACTAGTGGGTGATTAACGTGTGAGTGGAGGGACATTAATGGGTTAAAATAATAATAATAATAGTGGTAACAACAATGTTTGGGTCTGTTGGCATTACCCTAAAAAAATCAGTTGGTTTTGATATGTTATGCTTTAGCCCTTCTCAGTAGTATATAGTAACCAATTATGATATTACGACTGTATCAAGGGATATCTACGAAAATCACAATAAGTAGCCATCTAATAATGAAGTTCCTATAATTTTTATTATACCATATGAAATTAGACAGACTTACCGATATGCATTTCTTTCAAGTCGGTGCAAACAATATCCATTAGAAACGTCATTTTCTGATTGTCATGATAATAAGCGTTTTATTTACGCAACTGATAAAACATTACCTTATAAAAAAACTTCTATGTATAAGTAATGTTCAACCTTAGTGGTCGCACTCATAAAATAAATATGGTTATACAAGTTGTTGAGTCTCATGCTTTCGATTGTTTTATATTTTTTCCTTAGTTCAAGGTTTTGTATGCAACAGATCTATGTACATAAGTTATAATTTAGCTCTTGAAATAACATATGACTCTCTAAGAAAAGTTATTAAAACACTGATAACCCCAAATGTATAATAGCATGTACAAATTGATTTCCCACAGTTATGTTTCTCATCCCGTATAATCAAGATGGTTGTTGGGCACGTGTTTCGAACATGGAAACATTTGATTGCCAAACAAAGCTAGTAAAACAGAAACCGATCAAGAATTAGTACTATCTCCCCATGATTATGTTGCTAGAATATTTATATTATCTGCGCTCATGGCATCGCCATTGGATTGAAAAGGATATATGTCACATTGCTCATCAACTTATAATTCAATATCATTCAACAATGAGGATAGATATTAAATTCTTATATCTATCTATATAATCAACTTTTCCTAACACAGTTTATGAGTTTGTTGTAATCATCGAAGTTATATATAATAGTATGTGACACAGATAGTGGAATGGTTAGGTAGATGGAGTTAGGCACTTTAAGGGATTAGGCATGCATACTTGGGACCGGATAGATTCCTTGAAGGTCGCGATCCCAAAGGATGATTTGGGTGACGCATTGCACCTAGCAGTCCGGTAGCATCCGGAGTCGCTCGACGGAGTATGCAGGTGGTGCGGTTGGTGTTCTTGGTTTCGCACTTATACATGATTTTAAGACTCGAATTAAAATTTGATGTGGCCGCATCAAATTTTACTTCGAGTATTAGTATTGTGAAAGGTATTGCGGGATATGGTTTGAAGTTGGAGAATTTGAGGTTTAGACCTTTTCCTGTTATATATGGACAGAGATACTTGGAGGTTTATCCAAGATGACAAACAAGTTCCCGCGTAGCGGAGGCCTGCGAGTCGCGCACTTGCACGTGCTAAAATAATACGAGAAATGATTATTGATCGGATGTCGGAAATTGTATACCGTTGTGGACTCCAATCAACTTGTAGAAATATCAAGATTATGGTGGTAGTACTTAAATGATTATTATATAAATAAATAAAAGTAAATTATTATGTGATCCAATGTGAATCAGAATAACTTGGTGTGCCTATCAGTTTCTACAGTTTATGCATGTATCATTTGATAAAGTTGAGTATACCTTCTTGCCTACCCCTACATTCGTTATTATAGTGTTTGTCTCATTGCTGGACAATTGCTCATAACGTTACCCTTGTGTGAACCCAACAGGTGTAGAGCAGCAGCCGCACAATAGCGGCTTTTTAGGAGATTAGACTTTTCTTCGTCACACTCGCATCAGGCAGGGAGCATCCTACTTAGAGTAACTTATTTATTTCTGCTTTATTTTACGTTCTGTTTGAGAGACATTGTAGTGGGAAATTTGGAGAGCTGCTTCTATAAGATCATAGTTATATGATGTATCTCTTTGTATGGACATGGACTTGATGATTATGGTTATCAATGAGAATGGACAGTGCATTTTACTTTTCATTTCACATTATTCTCTTGTTGTTATTTATATTTCAAATGTTAATCTAATGTGCATAAGATGATTTGCTGAGTATCATAGATCATGGGCGTATTTGGACCGTAGGTCCGACGCTCCCGTCCCGTCGGTTTTGGTAGCCTTAGGGGTGGGGCGTCACAGATGGTATCAGAGCCCGATACTCCATTCTCTCTTTTGTATATTAGAATTGTTAACAATATTTGAAATATAAATATAGAGACAGAGTCTTCTGACCTTGTCATTAGTTAAGGAGGATAATTCAAGATCTGTTTAAAGTGTCCATTGTCTCTCTACCCATGGAGATAATTTCTAATATAATGATTCTCGCAGGGAATCATGCCGCCTCGTGTTGACCATGATATTGGACAGCAGTTGGCCTTACTAGTCCAGGCCGTACAGGGTATACAACAACGTCAGGAGGTATTGGAGCAAAGGCTCCTTCATCAGGATGATTCCTCGTACCAGCCCTCTCGTGAGGAGGAGGGCAGTGTTCACCCTTCGGTTTCTCTAGACCCAGAAGGATCAGATGACCTAGAGACGTTGCAAAAACATCAGACGACCTACGCAGCATATCAGAGATCTAAGGTGCCACAATTCGTTGGTACCGGCACGCCGGATGAGGCTGAGGTATGGCTGGATCGCGTATCTAAAGTGTTGAGGATGATTCATGCTCCTGAAGAGTCTTGGCTTACATTTGTGGAGTTTTCACTAACAGGCTACGCTGAGCGTTGGTGGTTCGCCACCAAGGAATAGCTGGAGGATCCCATAACATGGGAAATTTTTTTTGACGAGTTCCGTAGTCAGTTCTATCCTGATTACTGGGTTGAGGATCAGAGGAGGTCGTCTGCTGAGCTGAAGCAGGGGTCAATGACGGCCTAAGAATACCCCCATTCATTACACTGAACTCTCCCGCCACTCACCAGCGACTACTGCTTTTCCTGAGGAAAATTTACAGAAGTTTATCCAGGGACTGCGTGACGATGTGCAACACCAGCTATCTGCATTGGATTTCACTTCCATCAAGTAGGTAGCTGCTAAAGCTATCAAGATGGAGGCAACTCAGAGTCGGCTTCAGGGTAGTCCATCACATTTCCAACCACCTCAGCCCGGGGGATCTGCTCGTCGAGATTTCTACAGAGCTCGTAGAGAGTGTCGTTTCCACCCAGTGGCTACCACTCCTACCATTAACAGATTTGCCCCTACACCTACTTTGGGGCAGGGCTTGGCAGGTCGCGATACTACTTCCTTCCGCTCTTCGGCACACTCGCAGAGTCGCAAGACATGAGGCGCTAGTGTTGTCTCAGGAGGCTCCTTTTCTCAGCCAGGAGATCTTTGGTGTTTCCACTGCCAACAACCGGTACATTTCAAGGCCAAGTGTCCCTTACTTGTCGGCAGCTCAGGCAGTCATCAACCAAGTGTACGACCAACTTTCTCACCCGCACTGTCACATAGATCAGCTTCTCGTCATGGAGGTTGAGGCTTTCAACGTCCTCCACCATGACCAACCTTCAGTGTTGCAGGTTCTAACGCCCCATCACACCCGCAGGGACAATTGAATGCAATCACACAGGAGCAGGCCCGTGCCTCAGGAGCTATAGTGCGAGGTATGATTTCAATGCATGGTATATCCTTACATGCTTTATTTGATTTGAGAGCTACGCACTCTTTTCTAGCACATCGATTAGTGCCCAAGTTAAATAAAGAGCCAGTATGTGTTCCATATCCTTACTACATCAAGGGCCCAGGGGGCCAATTATTCATAGTGCGACAAGCAGTGGAGAATGTAGCAGTGCAGATCAGCGGGCACATATTGCTGATGAGAGCGAAATTTACCTCTTTAATAATCAGAAATTGTCGTAGTATAGGAGGCAAATTCGGTTCAGCAAAAACCATAGTCCTTTGAATGCTGTGAATTATTTATACTTGGTAAGTCTATCAAGGTCGAACGCAAGGACACATCTACTTAATCAATTTATTGAATTCCGATTCGTGAAGCTCAAGTGTGAAATATTTCTCAATTTCAAGTCCACATGATGAACTATGCTATTTACAAAGCAATACCATGATGTATGCAATTTTTAGTTGGTTTTTATGCAATTACAAGAGGATGCGTGAATATGATGCAAGAGAATTTATATGCAAACTAAAGACTACAATTATACCCTAAAAATATGAGCATCATATCAGAAATGGAAATCAGTGTCGATTGAATCACCACATGAAGAACATTCATCAAATCAAAGCAAGAACAAGAAGAGCAGGGTCTCATTTATCACAGCAAAAATCTCTTCTTTTAAAATAGTGGCAAATGAGAAAATTAAGTATGCTAAGATGTAGAGGACAAAACAAGGATCAAAACGACACTAAAATCATGCAATTTGGATCGACGATGCTCAAGTTATGAAGAAAACAGTGCAGGGGCATAATTGTAATAAAAATGCAAGAAAAAAAAGGATAAATATTACATTTAGGTCCCTGGAGGGACCTAAATGTAAATATAGAAAACTGCCTAGGCTCTGATATAATTTCTTCAATACGCGAGGGCCTTTATACAAATATCTGAACTCGGCAGGGCATCCCTGTAAAATACCCCAGGCGTGCACGTGAAGCACGCGCCTGGAGGACCAAAATGCAAATATCATATCTTCCGAGGTCTTTCATGTAAAATACCCAAGCCCTCACGTGCGTCGCACGTGAGGCGCCTAGGCTCGGGAGGATGCTCTGGCTCGGGACACATGGCGCGAAGTCGTGGCTCGGTGAACCCGAGGCTACTGGTTCAGAGTGAGGCTGGGGCGTTCACGTGGCATCATCCTGGCCGTCCGATCGAATCGATCGGACGGTGACTGTATCATCTAGCTTCTCCGCAGGTCACCGGAGAAGGCGGGGCTTCGGTGAGCTGCCTTCGGCTCCGCCTCGCCTTGCGAGGCTTTCTGGTGGTCGTGGACGCTTGCTGGAGGTCCGGCGGAGGTCCTGGAGCATAGGCGAAGCTCCAAGGCTGATTGGAGGTGATGGTCGAAGGAGCTTCACCTGAGGAGAATTTCTTGAAGGAGCTCCGGTGCAAAATCCGATCAATCAGGGTACCTACAAAGGGTTAGTCATAGCCGAAGCAAGTGCATGTGGGTGCGAATTAGGTGGAATGAGATGGGAGCCAGACGAAGGCGAAGAAGGTGGTGGCTCAGGGGAGTCCTGTGATGTGAAGACGAAGGAGTTGGGTTGAAGTGCGAGGGGGTACTGGAGGAAGGAGGAGATTGGACGAAGATGCGGGTGAGCTTGCGAAGGTGGGAGACTTGTCGGATGGTGGTGGACGATGATGGAGGTGATCGGAAAATTAGGAGAAGTAGAGGGATAAATCACCTTGCCGGAGCAAGGTGTTGGTGGCGGAGGAAGTGACCTGGGGATGAGCTCATCGGAGCTCTGCGTCGCCCAGCATGCCCGGCTTTGGCATGGAGCTCACGGCGCGCAATGGCAGCCGCGACGTGGCCGAAGGCCACGGATCACATCGGGGCTTCGACCGTCGTCACCTCCTTGAAAGGGGCTCCTCCGCTGTCACCGGAAAGCTGGACGCTGGGCCGAAGCCCCAAAAATGGTGGATGAAGGTGATGGAGACGGAGGGAGGTGTTATATAGGTGGAGGAGTTCGGCGGTTATGTGGTTGGGAGGGGGGTTTCAATGGCCGAGGGTTTAATGGAGGAATGATGGAGGGTCGTTCTGGGGGTTACGCGAGAACAATGAAAGAAGGAGTTACGAGGGAGAGGTGTTAGGAGATCGAGGGGTGGTCAGAGCTGAGGGCTAAAAATGGAAGGGCGAGGCAGGTTGGCGAGGTGAAACAGCTGGAGGGAAGGGGGTTACGGAGGTAGGAGATGACTTCCTGGCCGTTGGATACTTAGATCCAACGGTTAGGATGGGAGCGTGGTCGGACGAGTGAGATCAGATCATAGATCTGATCCTGCGGTTTGGATTTGGGTAGAGATGAGAGGTTTAGATGAGTTTAGGCTTTAATCCAACGGCTGGGTATGATTGGATGTCGTGGAGGACGGTGGACCGTCGGATAGGGATGGGATTTAATGGCTAGGAACGAGGCGCTAGGGGACGACTCAGATCTGATCAGAGCACAGATCAGACGGCTAGGATGTGGAGCGGTGGTGGACGGTTCAGATGAAGGCGGGGGCGAGTGGATCCAACGACCCAGATGGGCGCCGGGTGGCAGAAGGGGACGCGGGCCATGTGGGCGGCCCATAGGGCGCCACGTGGCCCAATCAGAAAATTCAGAACATAAATACAAAGAAAAATACAAAAGAAATAGTTAGAGGCAAAATTAGGAAAAAGTCAAAACATGAAAGTTGCTCATCTTGACGAGATCTACAAGTTTCATGTTGGACGAAAAGCCAAAAGAGGTCATTTGTATAAAAAGTATTTTTGGGAGTATTTTTAGGGGGATAAAAACACCTGTTTTTTGGTTTGATTTGTTTTTGTATTTTTTAGTCTTTTTAAAGGTCAGTGAATTATGGACAATTAATCTACCTAATTTTTAGGAGTTTTTGATGATAAAATAAATACAAGAAAAATAAGAAAAATTAAATACAATAATTTAAGGGTAAATTATACACAATATAATACAGGATAAAAATAAAGAATTAAAGATCATTTTTATTGGAATAGTTAAGCCAGGGTTTTAATAAGTAGTTTTTATCCTGGTGAATACGAGATTCATCATACCCATATAATTAAACCATGCTCGTCCTCGAGCATCTAAAGAATGAAGGAGTCAGATTAATTCCTGACAGTGCAAGTGAAGAATTCAAGGCTTGATCTTTTGAAGACTCTTAATTTAAGAGATCCTAAAATTCTGGGTTTATCCAAGCCTTAGTCAGAAGGAATCCAACTTCTCTAATTACCAGACTCTCTTTTTGTACATATAATATAAGGATATGAACCTAAGTGTATTGCATTTCATGAGAGCCGAGTCGATGCATCACTCAAAGTTCCAGTCCCAAAGACTCTCCTCTAGACCTCATCCTCAATACTAGGGAATAAGTCTATTCTTGCTTCAGTCAACCGTCTCATTAGTTTGTCAGACTTGAACGTGTAGATGGATGGCCAGATGATGGAGGGCATAGGATTGTGTCTAATTTTCTCACCCTCACATTGGAACAAGGGACCTCTCGAGTGCCTTTTTACACAACACATGTAAATTTTAATATTGTTGATCAACGTGTCCGTCAAGAGAGTTGGAGTCGTCTGCACTTGTTTTTCTGGGAGTACACCGGGGTGTGTCTTTTCTGAGTATCTAAGATACCTTCGACACCCAGACTTGTATCGCTTACAATGCAGAGCCCTTTTTGTGGTGTCATCCCGACTCCTTGGTCCTAATTAGCGCTTGGTCCAAGTGGACACTTTGAAAATGTTTGGGAGCGCTCGCCATTGGTGGAAGCTCATTTGTAATTTGACTTTGGTGTTTAGAGCTTTTTCTTTGACATTTGTTTTCTTTTGTTGGCTAGCTCCACTGCTTTTACTAAAAGTTGGCGCACACTGATCAACAATTTCCATTAAGTTTCATCACACCCTGGCACATAGGTAAATATCAAAGAGATAGCATATGAATCTTGTTCACATACTGGCTAGGGTTTTGCTGACACTCAGGTTTTCTGAAGCCTTCATTAACTTTATCCCATCCTCGAATATCGTTAGATCGGATCTAAACTGAAATCTCTAGTCCTAGTTCCTCAATGATATCTCAACTCATCTCATCAATCATGCAGTTGTGGAAGTGACTGTGTGATGAACGTCGAATTCGCCTCTATAATAATGTGGAATTATGCTGTAGTACAGGAGGCGAATTCGGTTCAACAAAAACCACAGACTTTGAATGCTGTGGAATATTTTTACTTGGCAAGTGTACCAAGGTCGAACACAGGGACACGACTGCCTAATTTAGCTATTGAATTTTGATTCATGAAGGCACAATGTCAATTAATTCCAATTTCAGGTCCTCATGCAATTTATAAGGCAATGCAAAGAGATGCTATGCTGTATGCATCTTTTTATTTTGTTTTTATGCAAGTTAAAGTGATGCATGGGCAAATAATGCAAGAGAATATGCATGATGAATAAAATGTCAGAATTATACCCGAAAATATGAACATCATGATAAGAATAGAAATCAGTGTCAATTTAATCCATCATTAAAAAGTGGTCATCAAATTAAGCAAGACAAGTAGAGCATGGTCCCATTTTTCACATAAAAATTCACTTAAATTAAAACAGTGTCAAATGAAATAAATAAGCATGCTAAAATGTAGATGACAAAACAGGGATCAAACGACACTAAAATCATGCAATTTGGACCTACGATGCTCAAGTTATGCTAAAAACAGTGCAAGGGCATAATTGTAATAAAAATGCAATAAAATAAAGGGATAAATATTGCATTTAGGTCCCTGGAAGGACCTAAATGCAATTAGCCAAAAACCGCCTGGGCCCAGTTGCAATTTCACCATTTGCGCGCAGGGTATTTTTGTAATTTCCAAAACTATGGAGGGCCTCCCTGTAAATTACCAAGGCACGCACATGAGGCACGTGCCTGGGGACCATTCTGCAATTTCCATAAACTCCGGGGTCTTTCGCGCAAATTACCCAGGACTAGCGTGCTACGCACGCGAGGGGCCAGGCTCGGGAGGGGACCTTAGCTTCTTGCACACGTGGCTGCACTGGGTGGCTCGGGTCGAGGTTATGTAGGACCCGAGCCTGTAGCTGCGGTTGGAGGCTCGGTATACCCATGTAGACGCATCTGGTGGTACGGCGTGAAGCTCGGATGAACCCGAGCCTGTAGGTTTGGCGTGGAGGCTCGGTATACCCACGTGGCTTCATCATATCCGTCCGATCCATCGGATCGGACGACACCTGTAACTTCATCTCCTCCGTATCGCCGGAGGAGGCGGGGCTCCGGCGAGTCGCGTGTAGCTCCTCCGTGCTCAAAGGCTGTTCTGAAGGGTCGAAGAAGCTTGATGG
Organism: Ottelia alismoides; assembly: GCA_037367405.1. Classification (NCBI taxonomy): domain Eukaryota; kingdom Viridiplantae; phylum Streptophyta; class Magnoliopsida; order Alismatales; family Hydrocharitaceae; genus Ottelia; species Ottelia alismoides. The sequence continues at coordinate 267,795 of JAZKJV010006309.1, read as the reverse complement.
AGGTCCGACGGAGTAGCTGGCGGTGCTGCGAAGCTCCGACGTTGGTCGGAAGGGGGAATTAGTGGAGCTTCGCCGGGGAAGAATTTCTTGAAGGCGCTCCGACGCAAACTCCGGCCAGTCAGGATACCTGCAGTGGTTAGCTTTAGCCGAAGCTGTGTGCGAGTGAAGTGCGAAGTGAGTGGAGTGAGATGGGAGCCGGCGAAGGTGGAGAAGGAGGTGGCTGATGAATACCCATTCATCACTCTTTATTCTTATATTTTAGCTACAAAAACCTATGCAAATGCATGTAGATATGTGTAAATAGGAGTCTTTAGCAAAAGCATGCATGTTTGTAAATATAAATAATTAGCATGTTTTTGTGCAAAAATAAAAGAATAAAGAAGAAAAAGAAAAAGAGGGAAATATTTAGAATAAATATTGAGCAACCTAACCCAAGGGAGGGCTCAGCATGGGCCTGACCGCATAAAAGCCAAGTAGAGGGAGATAGGGGCTCATGTGTAAATAATTATGTAAATAAATAAAATAATATTTTCCTCAACCAAAAATATACTTGTATATATTTAGGAACTATTAAAAACAAAATAAAAAGTTAAAAATTCAAAAACCCAAAAAATACACCTTCACCATGTACATAGACCACCACCCTTATTTATTTCACCTTGTAAATACACTTATTTATTTCCAAAACTTTTTGTAAATATTCCTTTTTATGTTTTGTAAATAAAATAAATAAAAAGAATTAAAACAAAAATCAAATAAAAATTACAAAATCAAAAATACAAAAATATCTTGTATATATACCATGTATATAAGTGTAAATAAATAATTATTTCCCATATGTATATAAACAATAAAAATAAAATAAAAATAGCCTTTTATTCCTCATTTTATCTTATAAATAAATAAAATATAAAATGGGAATAAAAATGTACAAAAATAATTAATTAAAAATAAAAAATCAAAAATCAATATAGTGTATATATACCTATGAATAGCTAATTTGTAAATACCTTATTTTAATTTCCAAAAAATTATTAAAAATCACAAAAAAAATAGAAAAAATTAAAACAAACATTTTTTATGTTTTGAGTTTTTGGAAATTCGGCCATTTAAAGGCCCAAAAAATTAAAATAAAAATCTCAGCCTTGGCGGCCTCTGATTGGTCCACGGGGGATTGTTGACCCCCGGTCAACACCTCCCCCAGGACCACCAGAGGCGCGGATCTGGGTTTCGACCCGATTCCTCGATCTTTTCCCCACCTGATCCGAATGCCAAATCCGCAAACCCCGGGCCCTAATCCACCTTCACACACCCGAGATCCTCGCCCGGAGGTTTGCATGGGGATCCGCGCGCCGATCTTCGTGCCCGACTCCATTCTTCCCGGACCCCTAGCACTATAAAGTTGGAGCTCCGCCGCACTCTCACGCTATCTTTGGTTACCCATTCTCTCTCCAGTGAGCTCCATCGCGACCAGCAAGGTGACAGCTTGCCCCCGCCGGTGTCGCAGCGAGGAGGAGGTGTTCGACCATCGATCCAGCCGCTTCTTGCAGCCGTGCTCCGACGACCACCCGGAGCTCGAGCCTCGGGAGTTGACGACCCTTGAGGCGAGGACCAGGAGCTAGCTGAGCTCCAGCACAGTCTACAGCATCACCCAGGTGACCTTTATTCCGACCCATTTAGTGTAATTTTCGATTTTGCCCAAATCCATCCTCCGACGTGTTCCCCTGATTCCGGCTATCTCGTGCATTATTTCGATCATCGGAACCCCCACACACCTTCGCCGTTCCTCCACGCACGTTCTTCGCCCACTCGTTCAACCCAGCTCGCCCCGGAGCTGGGAGTCGAGCTCCACCGTCTTCCGCTCGCCGGAGCTCCTTCGCACCGACCCACCAGCCACCTTCACCCCGCTTCCTTGGGTCGAGGCACTTTGCCCTCGACCCGCGAAGCCTTTGGCGTGTTTTGCAGGTCGAGAGGAGGGCATCTGAGCCCCCTCACGTTCAGGCCAGGGGCGCACCGCCGCCGAGCTCACCGGAGCCCCTCCAGGGCTCGGGTGGACCATCGGAGGCTACCACTAGCTGCGGGGCTGCACCGGGAACCTGTTCCGACATCCAGAAGCAGCTGAGGAGGAGTGTAGCTCACGCAGGAGGCCGGCGAAGTTCGCCGGCGTCGAGTTCTTTCACCATCCTCCAGAGCCGTCCGATGAAGCCTCAGCTCCAGTTCTAATATCAGCCGTCCATCTGTCGAGGAGCCGCGACCGTTGATCATCCAGAGGACCTCATCTGGACCGTTAGTACCCGAGGAGAGAGGCACCTGAGCCCCAGTCGTTAGATCACCCACGTGGCCTCGCCTCAGCCGTCGATTGAGCCCAAGAGAAGAAGAGAAGGAGAGCGCCGTCCATCCTGACCGTCCATCCACCACGTGGCGCGCATCTGGCTGTCGACCAATAAAGGGGTAAATATCTTAGGGCCCCCTCTTAGTTTGCCATTTCATTTCCAGTCCTGTAAATATTTTTAAAACTTTATTTCCGTAGGGTTATTTGCAGTATGGACCTTGTGCTTAGTTTTAATTGCATGTATGCCCCTGTGTGTATGTGACCACGTGCTTCGTCACGTGTTGTGTTGGGCATTTTACATCTTTTGTCCTGTAGAACTGGGATGTTATGGAATGAATGAATATTTTTGAGTAATTGCAGTTATGCCCCTGTGAGTGTTTTTTATTACACATGTGCGAATTTTAGTGGGCTTTTTGCAACCGAGTCCCTGGGCTTTTGATACGAGTTATCAAAAGGCCCTAAGACTTGGTTTTTATTACCATTTGGTCCCTGTGTTCCCCAGCCACGCGCCACGCGCGTGACTTGCTGGGTATTTTGCACCAGAGCCCCCAGATTTTCGGGTATTTGCACACTCATCCTTGTGCACTGTGCCCTCTTTGCATTTTTGAATAAAATAGTAAATCATCTCCAAATCCAATGAAATTTCGACACATGGCTCCTGCCATGATGTAGGAATTTCTGTGATTTTTCAGAACATTTTCACTTTTATTTAGTATTTTTAAAAATTCAAAAACAGCCTTTTTAGTTACTGTTTAGAGTTAAAAATACCAAAAAAATATAAAAACCCCACCAAAAATTCTAAAAAAATTAGATCTTGTTGTTTGCTTGATGTTTGATTTTCTAGCCAATTTTGGCTATTTTTCATCACTTAAAAACCTTAAAAATTGAAAAACCCCTAAAAACCCATAAAAATTATAATAAATAAATTAAAAATCCAAAAATAATAATTAGGGTGCCTAAATTTTCCTTATTCTATCTAGTATACAGGAAAATTACCTCCAGGGCTTAGTGAGACTCTTAGATATTTTATTTTTGAGTTTCAAGCCTTGCTGGACAGTACCTCTTTTATTTAGCACTGTTTGATTTTTAGAAAATAATTTGCCCATTAGAAAAATTTCAAAAATTCACCAAAAACAGTAAAAAACTTAAAAAAACATAAAAACAATTTTTCCTTAATTTTTGCATTATTTTTAGTGTGTTTAATAAATTGTTGAAGTTGTCTTGTATTTCCTTTCTTTCATTTTCTTTATCTTTTAAAAATCACAAAAAAAATATAAAAATTAACAAAAACCACTAAAAATCATTTTATTTTATTTTATTTCATTTTCACTACTTCGTAGGCTTCTGCCAATCCGTGCTCCTTGTGTTCGACCCTGGGAGCTATACCAGGTTAATATCATAGCGAGACCGCTTTCGCATTTTCGATTGATTTTATTTCTCGTAGTGGTCTAATTTTTCTTGATATACTTAGTTCGATTGACTGAGGTCACGACGACCATTTCTTTACCTTTACCCTTAGTCATTCGGATGGTTATCAGAATGGCGCCGTTGCCGGGGAGCACGGCTTAGTAGTTGTTTTTGATTTTTATCTTCGTTTTGTTTTCGCGTTTTTTCGCGGCTCTTCGGAGCTCGCGGCTTTTCGCGGCTTTTGTATTTATCCTCTTTGTGTTTTATTTTGTTTCATTTTGATTTTCTTTTCTTTTTATTTTTGTTTTATTTTTGTGTGGTTATTTTATTTCCATTTTTGCACATATATCCTCGTTCTTATTTTCATCTCTTATTTGATTATTTTATTGGTCTGACCACCCTTTTCTCTATTTCTTGCGAGGGCCCGAGGACCGCGGAGGCGACTTTCGAGGAGCCGGTGCAGCCGCGGCACTTGGAGGCGGCTTTTCTCTCGACGAAGCCGCAGGAGAGAGCGAGAGGAGAGAGTTGAGTGGGAGAGGATAGGATAGTTTCTAGTTCATTTATTATTCATTATTTGTAATAATACAGGACTCTGTGGACTTGGACTTTTAGACTTAGACCGTAGCGGGTCTGTTTCGCCGAGCACCGGCGTGCTCGGGGGACCCATTAGGACCTTCGGCTTTTTCGCGGCTTTTATCGCGGTTTTCTTTTTCCTTTATTACTGTCATTTTCCGGATTTTTCGCGGTTTTTGCTCGAGCCCCTAGACATAGGATTTTTGTTGATTGTGACGTAGGATCTCTAAGGCCCAACACTTAATAGAATATCTGTTCCTATAGAACGTAATTGGACCTTATTAAAATTCACTGAAAAAGTTAGTTTGATTGGATTTGAGACCACGTGCCGTTAGGAGTCACATACAGCGCTGGCAGGACCCGTTGTGGCGGGCACCGAGTGACTCCCAAGATCGGACTCCGGACTCGATTCGGTTGACTAACTATTGTTCTTCACGATCAATAGAAATTGCCTGTTTAGGACTCGGCTTTTTACCGTGCATCATATAGCTTAGTTTACTTTTCTGCCTTTTATTTTATGTGCGGATCATTTTGCATGTAGAGTGCTGGCGGCAGGTACGCATTTCTGACTTTGCATGCATCATTGATTTTCTCGTGCATCGGCTTTTTCGACTTCTCCCCCCGTTTTTGGACTTAATAACCAGGAGAAACCGAAAAATTCGTTAGGCGATTTTGTTTGCTTGAAAAATACCTAAAAAGAAAAACCATAAAATTGGGACTGTTTAAAATTATCGACCTTAAAACTCGCTCACCCTAAAAATTTTGTCTTGGGGAGAGCAACCCCCTCATTGCTTGGTTTGCTTGTGCGAGAGAGTGACCCCGAACACTAGGTAGAGCCCCCCGTTGCGAAACCCGACTGATTACCGACTCATCCGTGCGGGCCAATCGGTTGGGTTAGCAGCGGATATCCCAACAGGTCACGTAATCGCTCTGCTATCTTGATTGTTCACCAAATAAAATAGACAAGATAATTTGACCGAACTTTCACGGTCTTCAGCTCGTGTTGTGTTGGTGAACTGGGGGTTTGTTTTCTGATCGTAATTTTTCCAGATCTCATCCGCCCTACTCGCTAGATCAAGATGATGGGTAGACGGTCTCTTAGGCAGCCTTTGGTTGCACCGCTTTCGGGCGCGTCTACCACATCATCTAGGTTGGCTCGCGAGAGCTCGGACCCGCTCTCCGAGCCCGAGTATGATTCCACCCTGTTCTCCCTCGACCCCCTTTCTGATCTACCTGAGAGACATGAGCCCGAGGAGAGACTTATTCATTTGACAGCACCTGAGTTGGGCTCCTTCGATTTTGCAGACGTCGCGATGGCCGGCAGTTCTGACGATCACTCCCGCAGACCCGAGCACTTTGTATTGGACCAGGGAGCGATCAACTCCACCCTGATCGCACAGTTAGAGACAGTCCAGCAGCAGCTCCGTGATCAGGGAGCGTTTATGATAGAGATGAGGCGTGAGATGGAGAGGCTCAGAGCAGAGAGAGATGCACAGAGCGAGCCCGAGGAGCCCGATGAGGCACATGCACAGGCACGAGCCGCAGCAGCAGCAGCAGCAGCCGCGGCCGCCGCCGCAGCGGCAGCAGCCGCAGGAGGAGCAGGACCACCGAGACCGATGCGGGATTTACACAATCCCGGCTGTACACTGATGCACCACTGGGTGGTGGTTCCGGCTATCGTGGGGGACTTCAAGTTCCCCCCGAACACCTTGCAGATGCTTCCGAGGTTCCATGGACTGGCTACAGAGGAGCCCCACCTCCACCTACAGGAGTTCTTGATGATTTGCAGTACTGTCCACGACAGGCATGTGGACCAGGATACCATACGGATGATTGCTTTCCCCTTCTCCCTAGCAGACAGAGCAGCCACCTGGCTGAAGCATTTGGGGAGATTCGTGTACACCTGGGAGCAGCTCCGCACCGAGTACTTGAATAAGTACTATCCACTCGGGCGGACGAACGCAGCGAGGGCCCTGATCAACAACTTCTCCATGTTCCCCAACGAGCAGTTCCACGAGGCTTGGGAGAGGTTCAGAGAGCTCCTAGACAGATGCCCACACCACGACATCACGAAGCCGAACCTAGTTCAGAGCTTCTTCAGTGGGTTGTCACCAGAGCTACAGGGCCTGGTGAACGCTTCTTGTGGCGGGTCCTACTTCGCCAAGGACCATGACCAGGTCTGGGCGATTTTTGAGGAGATGGCGGAGAACTACATGGTTATGTCCCAGACCCGTCTCTACACCCAGAAGACCCAGCCACTTCAGCCAGGACCCGTGCAGTACCAGAGGATCGCACGGGTAGATGCAGGTCCAGCCAGTTCGTCCGCAGCCACAGCAGCAGCACAGTTAGAGTCGTCAGCTGCGGACATGGGCATCATCAGCGAGAAGCTGGACCGCATGGAGCTGATAGAGAAGAAGCAGTGCCAGAGCATAGCACAGATGGATCAGATGGCACAGGTCTTGAGCGACTTGAAGACACAGATCAGGTGTCTCCAGGAGACACAGACGGCTTCTCAGCCCCGTCTTCAGTCGCGAGGCGACACCGGCAGCAGCAGCAGCTCGTCCCAGCGCTCCAGCGCCCCAGCGCAGCCTAGACAGGTCCACCTTGTACAGGCGGAGCCGTACCAGCAGCCGCAGCACACCTACCAGTCTCCACCGTCTCCAGAGATGCAGATGGTGGTCTACCAGCCGGACCAGCCGTTGGCAGTACTACCCCCAGCCCCCTTGGATGTAGAGCCGTTGATGGATGTCAACGGGATCTGGTACGACCGGCCCCAGCCTGGGATCCGACGAGACCATCCCGGATTCAGGTGGGGGAGTGGTGGTGCCCAGCCCCAGCAGCAGCCGTCAGGTCAGGGAGGGCAGTACTCCCAGCCGAGAGACCATCACCAGCAGCCGCAGCAGCAGCCCCCAGTTTACCAGCAGCAGTCGTCCTATGGTCCTCGTCCCTATCAGCAGCAGGGACAGTATGGGAGGCGTGAGCAGCAGGCTCACCCGGGATACCAGCACCAGCAGCACCCTCCGTCCTACCCCTCTCACCCACAGCAGTACCAGCAGCCTCAACCACAGAGAGGCTACCCGTCGGGCTCCCACGAGAGCCCTGCCTTGGATGACATCGCCCGCCTCCTCACGGACCAGCAGGCGACCTTCAGACGGGAGATGGATGAGTTTCGCCATGAGATGCGGGACTTGGTGAGAGGGAAGGCCGCCATACCTGCACAGATAGAGCCCAATCCGAACAACCTGAAGCGGAAGTCTGAGCAGGTAGTACATACTGAGTTCGCCACTCCTAGCGATCCATTTGATGATACTTCTTCAGATCTGTTTGATGTTGATTTTGCCACGCTTAGGAGCGGTAGGACCCCAGCCGGCGGCGGCGCCTCAGCTGAACACCATCCAGAGGCGCCCCAGGAGGAGGAGGAGAGCGGTACTGAGGCCGCTCCAGTCGATGACAGTGGTACTGAGGCCACCGAGGATGCTGATCCCACCGGCGGTACTGAGGCCGCCACTTCACCAGATCGAGGAGGTGGTACTGATGCCACCCCAGCAGCAGCCGAGCCAGTGAGCGGTACTAATGCCGCTCGACGTCTACCTTCACCAGCAGCAGCAGAGCAGCCCATCCGTGGTGGTACTGAGGCCACCGGTGTTTGTAGAGAGAGATCTGATGTTGTTTTTCCTCATGGTTATGTATCTCAGGATTCTGTAATGAATAAAGGAAAAGGTTTACATTCTTTTGGTCCCACTGTGGTGCATGATGTATGTGTGGATCCGGTCCTCGAACCGCGTAGATCTTTTCCTAGTCCTTCATCTGAGAAGGACCCAGTGATCCCCTTCCCTAGAGCCCTTCAGATGGGGAAGGGGAAGAAAATTGATCCAAAAAAAAGAGAGTTTGAGGAGTTCAGCCAGAGCATGATTGATCGCTTCCATATCCAGCTGACCCTCCAGGAGGCTTTGCAGCACATCCCCCTCCTCCAAAGATCTTTGAGAGAGAGGACTACAGTTAGGAGGAGGAGGAGGAACCACACTTCAGAGATTCACGTGCTGACCAAAGCCACGTGCTTTGCGATTCAGAACCGACTGCCAGCCAAGAGGCCAGATGCAGGGGCCCCGTATGTCAGATGCCAGATCAGAGAGCAGTGGTTCGACCGTACTCTTTTAGATAGCGGATCTTCGATCAACCTACTTCCGGCAGCCCTTCTCGACCGCTTCGAGTTGGGCACTCTTCGACAGAGCAGGACAGTCCTTCAGTTCGCTGATCGATCTGTCAAGAGGCCGAAGGGGTTGCTACGAGACGTTATCGTCACGATTCAGGGTCTGCAATTCCCCGTGGACTTCGTAGTGTTGGACATGGAGATCCCTGAATCAGTGGCCGATACCCCCATCATACTTGGTCGTCCGTTCTTGGCCACAGCCAAGGCGGTGACTGATCATGATAGCGGGAAGGTGTACTTTCGCGTCCAGGGCGAGAGTATACAAATAGAGACGGTCGAGGACTACAGAGCCAGATCCAGATCCCGCTCAGATGCCAGTACCGACTCAGAGCAGCTGACAGACGCAGAGGCAGACATCCACCAGGACTGCGACTTTGTGATCACAGATGATGAGGCAGCTTGGGCAGACCTTGAGTCACAGACTACCCTCTCACTTTCAGACACAGCTGGTGCAGAGATGATAGCAGAGGAGAGTCTGGAGAGCACAGACCTGGTTCAGGATACCATTGCGGCAGCAGAGCCGGTTCTCGATCGCAGCACAGTGTTTTGTGATGGTGGTGCTGAGGCCACCTTGTTTTCCGGTGGTACTGATGCCACCGATTCTGATGCAGATCCCTTGGATTCAGAGTCTGATTGGGCCGATTGTTATGATCAGATGCCAGACCTGAGTTCACCTGAGCCTACAGAGGAGGAGGTAGAGGCAGAGCAGAGCAGAGACAGTGCAGTTGAGCCGCCTTCTCCCGACCCAGTTTGCGAGAGTACACTTTCACTTTCCCAGGCAGATTTGGCCGATCTTGCAGCTTTCACTCAGTTTCTTCCACAGCCAGATTTGCCAGCACCCAGCATTCCAAAGCTGAAGCCGCTCCCTACTTCGCTGAAGTATCGATTCCTTGCGGGCGATCCTGAGATGTACCCAGTCATCATCTCCGCTGAGTTGACTGGAGAGCAGGAATCCCGTCTGATGGGGGTTCTTGAAAAGAACCGCAAGGCGATCGGATGGAGCGTAGCAGATCTCCATGGGATTGATCCATCAGTTTGCTCCCACCACATCTATCTCGAGGATGGGGCGAAGCCGTCGCGTGAGTTCCAGCGGCGTCTGAACCCCAACCTGAGAGAGGTTGTCATGAAGGAAATATCGAAGTGGTGGGGTGCAGGTTTTATTTATCCCATTTCCGACTCCAAGTGGGTTAGCCCCTTGCATGTGGTTCCCAAGAAGACGGGCATCACGACTGTGATCAGTGAGTCGGGAGAGGAGATTGCTACACGGGTACCCACCTCTTGGAGGGTTTGTGTTGACTACAGGAGACTCAACCAAGCCACCAAGAAGGACCATTTCCCCCTGCCTTTTATTGACCAGATCATTGAGAGACTGGCAGGGAAGAGCCATTACTGCTTCCTGGATGGGTACTCGGGCTACAACCAAGTGGCCATCGCTCCTGAGGATCAGGAGAAGACCACCTTTACCTGTCCCTTCGGCACATACGCTTTTCGACGCATGCCATTTGGGCTATGCAACGCCCCTGCGACTTTTCAGAGGTGCATGCTGTCGATATTTTCGGACATGGTAGGGGATTGCCTCGAGGTCTTCATGGACGATTTCTCGGTCTACGGCGACGGATTCGACTCCTGTCTTGACTGCCTAGACCGAGTACTCCAGCGATGTATTGAGTACAACTTGGTGCTATCTTGGGAGAAGAGTCACTTCATGGTGACTCAAGGGACGGTGCTTGGCCACATCATCTCCAACAGGGGCATGGAGGTGGATCCGGCCAAGGTTGATGTCATTAGAAAACTCACACCGCCATCCAATCTGAGACAGTTACGGTCATTTCTGGGGCATGTTGGATTCTACAGGAGATTCATTCAGGATTTTAGCAGGATTGCCCGACCGTTGACTGACCTCTTGACGAAAGACACCGAGTTCCTTGTTGATGACAAGTGTCTTTCGTCGTTTGCTACTCTCCAGAGATGTGTTATTGAGGCTCCTGTCCTCCAGCCACCTGATTGGTCTCTCCCATTCGAGATCATGACGGACGCCTCCGATTTTGCCGTAGGGGCAGTGCTGGGACAGAGGAGGGATGGAGTACCATTTGCTATACACTATGCTAGCCGTACATTGGATTCCGCCCAGCGGAATTATACAGTCACAGAGAAGGAGATGCTAGCAGTAGTGTTTGCTCTAGATAAATTCAGATCATATATCATTGGATCCCGAGTGACCTTGTACACAGATCACACCGCCATCAGGTACCTCATGGCAAAGAAGGATGCCAAGGCCAGACTGACTAGATGGATCCTTCTACTCCAGGAGTTCGACATTGAGATTAAGGATAAGCCTGGAGTCAAGAATGTGGTGGCGGACCATTTATCCCGACTAGAGCAGCCTGAGGAGTCAGAGCAGATTGATCCGATCAGAGATACCTTCCCAGATGAGGCGATCCTTGCTATCGCCTCACTCCCATGGTACGCCGATATTGTGAACTTTCTCGTTGCTGGGAAAGTCCCACAAGATTGGCCCAGGCAGAGGCTTGAGACCTTCCTTGCGAAGGCCAAGTCCTACCATTGGGAGGATCCCATCCTTTACCACGAAGGAGGGGATAGCGTCTGGCGTCGGTGTATTCCTCAGGAGGAACACCATAGCGTCCTCACTTACTGCCACAAGCTTGAGGCAGGGGGACATCATTCTGGGAGGAGAACGGCACAGAAAGTGCTCCAATCCGGTTTGTGGTGGCCTACCCTCTTCAAGGACTCAGATGAGTTCGTGAAGAGGTGTACTGACTGTCAGAGGATGGGCACTTGTGGACAGCGTGATATGATGCCGATGCAGCCCATTCACTTCTGTGAGGTTTTTGACGCATGGGGCATCGATTTCATGGGTCCATTCCCTAAGAGTCAGGGATTTGAGTACATTCTGTTGGCCGTAGACTATGTGAGTCGTTGGGTGGAGGCTATCCCCGCCCGAGCCGCTGATGCGAGGACAGTTTGCAGATTTTTGAGGAAGCACATCATCACGCGGTTCGGGGTTCCACGAGTTCTTATTTCTGATGGGGGATCTCACTTCATCAACGACCAGGTGAAGGCACTTGCTACCGAGTTCGGCATAGACCATCGTGTTGCTACACCATACCATCCACAGACGAATGGTCTAGCCGAAGTGTCGAATAGGGAGATCAAGACTATCCTGCAGAAAGTCGTCCGCCCTGACCGAAAGGATTGGTCACAGCTATTGGACTCGGTCTTGTGGGCATATAGGACGTCTTTCAAGACACCTTTGGGCACATCTCCCTTTCGCCTCGTTTATGGCAAGCCTTGTCACCTACCTGTTGAGCTGAGGCACAAGTCACTCTGGGCAGTTACAGACATATTGATGGATCCAGATGGTATAGGAGACCAGAGGAGGGCAGAGCTAGCTGCCCTGGAAGAGCTTAGAGATGCAGCTTTCACAAGCAGCCTACAGTACAAGGAGAAAGTCAAGGAGTGGCATGATTCACATATCAGCCACAAACATTTTGAGATTGGACAGAGAGTATGGCTGTTTGATGCGAGGCTTAGATTATTTCCAGGGAAGCTCCAAAGCAAATGGAAAGGACCTTATCTGGTTCGGAAGGTACACGACAACGGTAGCATCGACATATCCGAGTTGTCTTCTGAGAGTACCTTCCGAGTGAACGGCCAGCGGCTCAAGCCATTTCTAGATCATGAGCCGCGGGTCGTTGATCTTGCCCCTATTCATTTTGCGTGAGATGTGGTCTTTGATTCACATCTAATGCATCTCACGCCTGAGCTTTACTGATTCTCCGCTGTACATAGATCCAGTTGTCCATATCAGCACATTCTTTAGTCCCACATCCCTTTCTCCATCTTATGATTATGCTATACTTAGGGTGCACTTTACCCTAAGTATAGGGGGGATGTGAGACATTTCGGGTATTTCTTTTGTTTTTGTTTACCCCTGTTTTGCTGCCTATACTTAGGGGTATTTTACCCTAAGTATAGGGGGGGGTAGACCCTGTACATTCTCCACTCGGTTTTCCCTTCGTGTACAGCCTGCTATACTTAGGATTACTTGATCCTAAGTATAGGGGGAAGACTCGAGTCCCTCTTGACTTTCATTCTCTTTTGTATAGCCTTCCTTTTCACTTCCCTATACATAGCACGAGTTATGTCTTCTTCATCGCTCTTGACTCTGAGGACATCGTTCGAGCTAAGTATAGGGGGGTGTGTATATATTTCATATATACTTTAGCCATAACTCGTACTTTGTGTGAGTGTGTTAATAAATAAAAATGGCTAAAAACCACAAAAATTAAAAATTTTCATGTACATAATCTTCTTTTATTTGCACATAAATAGCTAGTGTACAAATTATTTTTGTAAAAATGATTTCAAAAATCTTTTGTGTGTAAAGCTTGTGTAAATATTTTCTGTATCAAAATTATGTATATGGTACAAAATTTTTCCAAAATGTTTTGAAAATCAAAAGTTTGCAAAAATCTTGTGTAAATGTGTGTAAATACCCTTTTTGCAAAACTTGCACCTCATGCATCATCATTCATGATTTCAAAACATTTTTCAAAAATTTTGCATGATTGTAAAATGTGTGTAAATATGCATCTTTTGGTACATATGTATATAGTTTTCCTTGGATGATAGTTGACATTTAAACTAGCCTGGAATCAAGTTGAGAAATGGAGCTTGATTAAGATCTTAATCCACCTAATTTCTAAAAGGAACCTTATAGGACTTAGGTTTAAGGCTTTTCAGGTCCATGGTGACTTAATTCTTTGAGTCCACTAGGCTATGATCACATGTCATCTCAATGAGCCTAAGTAGAGCACTTAACAACAACACATGACTCATATAGATTATGGCTTTACTTGGACAACCGCACTATGCACCGAGCTCTCTACGGAAGAGATGGTGAGGAGGCAGTCTTCCTTGACTTGGGGTAGCATATGAGGGTAGTACTTCTAGGCGGAACCTCTCTTCTTCATTTAGTGAAGGAAGTGCGTCTCAACTTGGTCTGGTTGCCATGAAGTCTAACGACGGGAGTTGTGGGTTGCAATAAAGCTTCAAAAGAGGGATAGTCTACTGGCTCAAGAGGAAAAACTCTTTGTATATATGCTGCACATGTACATGTTGTATAGATGCACTCGAAAAAAAAATGTGAAAAAGAAAATAACTCCAAAAAAAGTGGTGGGTCTGAGAGAAAATGATAATCCCACCGGAGTATGTAGATAAGTGCAATAAGCAAAGCTTGGTTTCATGATCCACCTGTTGTAGCTTGCAGCAGGGAGACTTGGCTACACTGGTCAAGCTCCCAAGGGTACTTGGCTACACTGGCCTTGACCCATTCTCTTCTTCCCCCTCTTCTTGAGCCGGTTGTACTTGAACTTAGAAGGGAATACCCCGCTCCTCGAGGAAAGAGTGGCCAGATTGAGGTCATAGAGTTACCTTGTTGGGGAGGGTTGTCAAGTTGCCATTTCTGAGGTGGAGAGCTTAGACCTCACTTTCACAGGACAAGGAAAGATTCATGGTCTTCAGGGTTTGTGATTGATGACTTGTTCTGATCTGGAGCATTGAGGAGTCTTGGTTATAGAATAGTGGAACTTAGGGGCTGTTAGGTTTTAAGCTTAAGTCTAAATAAGGTTCCGACACATCAATAATCCAAAGATCTGATTAAGCTCCATACCTCAATTTAATGAAGGCAAGTTTAATAATCAACCTTGATCCATGTACATTTTCTTTTTCTTTTTCCTTTTTTTCTTTCTTTTGCACTTCTTTTTCAAATAAGTGTTTGCTAAGGGACTAGCAAAGTATAGTATAGGGGGGTGATGAATACCCATTCATCACTCTTTATTCTTATATTTTAGCTACAAAAACCTATGCAAATGCATGTAGATATGTGTAAATAGGAGTCTTTAGCAAAAGCATGCATGTTTGTAAATATAAATAATTAGCATGTTTTTGTGCAAAAATAAAAGAATAAAGAAGAAAAATAAAAAGAGGGAAATATTTAGAATAAATATTGAGCAACCTAACCCAAGGGAGGGCTCAGCATGGGCCTGACCGCATAAAAGCCAAGTAGAGGGAGATAGGGGCTCATGTGTAAATAATTATGTAAATAAATAAAATAATATTTTCCTCAACCAAAAATATACTTGTATATATTTTGTATATATTTAGGAACTATTAAAAACAAAATAAAAAGTTAAAAATTCAAAAACCCAAAAAATACACCTTCACCATGTACATAGACCACCACCCTTATTTATTTCACCTTGTAAATACACTTATTTATTTCCAAAACTTTTTGTAAATATTCCTTTTTATGTTTTGTAAATAAAATAAATAAAAAGAATTAAAACAAAAATCAAATAAAAATTACAAAATCAAAAATACAAAAATATCTTGTATATATACCATGTATATAAGTGTAAATAAATAATTATTTCCCATATGTATATAAACAATAAAAATAAAATAAAAATAGCCTTTTATTCCTCATTCTATCTTATAAATAAATAAAATATAAAATGGGAATAAAAATGTACAAAAATAATTAATTAAAAATCAAAAATCAAAAATCAAAAATCAATATAGTGTATATATACCTATGAATAGCTAATTTGTAAATACCTTATTTTAATTTCCAAAAATTTATTAAAAATCACAAAAAAAAAATAGAAAAAATTAAAACAAACATTTTTTATGTTTTGAGTTTTTGGAAATTCGGCCATTTAAAGGCCCAAAAAATTAAAATAAAAATCTCAGCCTTGGCGGCCTCTGATTGGTCCACGGGGGATTGTTGACCCCCGGTCAACACCTCCCCCAGGACCACCAGAGGCGCGGATCTGGGTTTCGACCCGATTCCTCGATCTTTTCCCCACCTGATCCGAATGCCAAATCCGCAAACCCCGGGCCCTAATCCACCTTCACACACCCGAGATCCTCGCCCGGAGGTTTGCATGGGGATCTGCGCGCCGATCTTCGTGCCCGACTCCATTCTTCCCGGACCCCTAGCACTATAAAGTTGGAGCTCCGCCGCACTCTCACGCTATCTTTGGTTACCCATTCTCTCTCCAGTGAGCTCCATCGCGACCAGCAAGGTGACAGCTTGCCCCCGCCAGTGTCGCAGCGAGGAGGAGGTGTTCGACCATCGATCCGGCCGCTTCTTGCAGCCGTGCTCCGACGACCACCCGGAGCTCGAGCCTCGGGAGTTAACGACCCTTGAGGCGAGGACCAGGAGCTAGCTGAGCTCCAGCACAGTCTACAGCATCACCCAGGTGACCTTTATTCCGACCCATTTAGTGTAATTTTCGATTTCGCCCAAATCCATCCTCCGACGTGTTCCCCTGATTCCGGCTATCTCGTGCATTATTTCGATCATCGGAACCCCCACACACCTTCGCCGTTCCTCCACGCACGTTCTTCGCCCACTCGTTCAACCCAGCTCGCCCCGGAGCTGGGAGTCGAGCTCCACCGTCTTCCGCTCGCCGGAGCTCCTTCGCACCGACCCACCAGCCACCTTCACCCCGCTTCCTTGGGTCGAGGCACTTTGCCCTCGACCCGCGAAGCCTTTAGCGTGTTTTGCAGGTCGAGAGGAGGGCATCTGAGCCCCCTCACGTTCAGGCCAGGGGCGCACCGCCGCCGAGCTCACCGGAGCCCCTCCAGGGCTCGGGTGGACCATCAGAGGCTACCACTAGCTGCGGGGCTGCACCGGGAACCTGTTCCGACATCCAGAAGCAGCTGAGGAGGAGTGTAGCTCACGCAGGAGGCCGGCGAAGTTCGCCGGCGTCGAGTTCTTTCACCATCCTCCAGAGCCGTCCGATGAAGCCTCAGCTCCAGTTCTAATATCAGCCGTCCATCTGTCGAGGAGCCGCGACCGTTGATCATCCAGAGGACCTCATCTGGACCGTTAGTACCCGAGGAGAGAGGCACCTGAGCCCCAGTCGTTAGATCACCCACGTGGCCTCGCCTCAGCCGTCGATTGAGCCCAAGAGAAGAAGAGAAGGAGAGCGCCGTCCATCCTGACCGTCCATCCACCACGTGGCGCGCATCTGGCCGTCGACCAATAAAGGGGTAAATATCTTAGGGCCCCCTCTTAGTTTGCCATTTCATTTCCAGTCCTGTAAATATTTTTAAAACTTTATTTCCGTAGGGTTATTTGCAGTATGGACCTTGTGCTTAGTTTTAATTGCATGTATGCCCCTGTGTGTATGTGACCACGTGCTTCGTCACGTGTTGTGTTGGGCATTTTACATCTTTTGTCCTGTAGAACTGGGATGTTATGAAATGAATGAATATTTTTGAGTAATTGCAGTTATGCCCCTGTGAGTGTTTTTTATTACACATGTACGAATTTTAGTGGGCTTTTTGCAACCGAGTCCCTGGGCTTTTGATACGAGTTATCAAAAGGCCCTAAGACTTGGTTTTTATTACCATTTGGTCCCTGTGTACCCCAGCCACGCGCCCACGCGCGTGACTTGCTGGGTATTTTGCACCAGAGCCCCCAGATTTTCGGGTATTTGCACACTCGTCCTTGTGCACTGTGCCCTCTTTGCATTTTTGAATAAAATAGTAAATCATCTCCAAATCCAATGAAATTTCGACACATGGCTCCTGCCATGATGTAGGAATTTCTGTGATTTTTGAGAACATTTTCACTTTTATTTAGTATTTTTAAAAATTCAAAAACAGCCTTTTTAGTTACTGTTAGAGTTAAAAATACCAAAAAAATATAAAAACCCCACCAAAAATTCTAAAAAAATTAGATCTTGTTGTTTGCTTGCTGTTTGATTTTCTAGCCAATTTTGGCTATTTTTCATCACTTAAAAACCTTAAAAATTAAAACCCCTAAAACCCATAAAAATTATAATAAATAAATTAAAAATCCAAAAACAATAATTAGGGTGCCTAAATTTTCCTTATTCTATCTAGTATACAGGAAAATTACCTCCAGGGCTTAGTGAGACTCTTAGATATTTTATTTTTGAGTTTCAAGCCTTGCTGGACAGTACCTCTTTTATTTAGCACTGTTTGATTTTTAGAAAATAATTTGCCCATTAGAAAAATTTCAAAAATTCACCAAAAACAGTAAAAAACTTAAAAAACATAAAAACAATTTTTCCTTAATTTTTGCATTATTTTTAGTGTGTTTAATAAATTGTTGAAGTTGTCTTGTATTTCCTTTCTTTCATTTTCTTTATCTTTTAAAAATCACAAAAAAAAATATAAAAATTAACAAAAACCAGTAAAAATCATTTTATTTTATTTTTATTTCATTTTCACTACTTCGTAGGCTTCTGCCAATCCGTGCTCCTTGTGTTCGACCCTGGGAGCGATACCAGGTTAATATCATAGCGAGACCGCTTTCGCATTTTCGATTGATTTTATTTCTCGTAGTGGTCTAATTTTTCTTGATATACTTAGTTCGATTGACTGAGGTCACGACGACCATTTCTTTACCTTTACCCTTAGTCATTCGGACGGTTATCAGTGGCTCAGGCGAGTCCTCCGTCGTGGGGACGGAGGAGTGGAGTCGGAGCGCGATGGGGTTCTGACGGAAGGAAATGGAAGCGCGAAGGTGGATGATGGCTGGTGAAGCTAAAGAGATGGTCAAACGGAGATGGAGGTCATTGTAGGAAGCGGAGTAAATAGGAGAAAATTAAAAGAAAACAAGCCACCTCACCGGAGCGAGGTGTGGCAGAGGAGGGGCCTGGGCAGAGCACCGTAGGTGCTCGGGGTCTTCGCACGACAGGGGCGACCGTTCCCCGGTGCTCGGCGGCGCACGATGGCGGCCACTACATGGCCGGAGGCCATGGATCGCACCGGGGCGGTCACGGCCATGATCGCCTACAGACCAGCCCTCCATTGTCACCGGAGGGTGGTCAAGGCTAGGGATGAGGCCCCCAATTGGTGGATGAGGGCTACGGTGGCGGAGGCGGTGGTTAAATAGGTGAAGAGGCTCAGGCGGTTACGTGGTGGAGGGGAGGTTTCGACGAGGATTTTAATGGTGAGGGAATAGCGGGGTGAGTAACGGAGGTAACGCGAGGATGGTGGAAGGTCAGGGTTCATGAGGGTGGCGTTGTGGAGCGAAGAGGGTGAGTGTGGTGCCTTCCAAATAGGAAGGGCGCGGTGGGGCGGTGAGGCGTAACGCCTGGGAAGAGAGGCAACTGGAGGAGGACGATGCGTCGGAGCCATTGGATCTTGTGATCCAACGGCTGGAATAGAGTCGTGGCTGGAGAGCTCAGATCAGACCTAAGATCTGATCAAGCGGTGGAGAGTTGGGTGCTAACGAGTGGCTAGGATGAGAAGCGGGGGTCTATCCAATGGTGGGAGGAGAAGGGGCGACGTGGAGGGCAGAGATACGTAGGATGAGTGCGTGATCGTGTGGCTGTGGATGAGGCGGAATGTAGCGGCGGAGATCAGATCTGGAGTCAGATCGGATGGCTGGAAATGAGGCGAAAATGGACGGGAGAGATTAAGGCGGGGTGGAGCTGATCCAATGGCCCAGGAAGGGAGCCAGGTGCGTGAGATGAAGCGGGCCACGTGGCGGCTCCAGAGAGCGCCACGTGGCCCAATCAGAAAAGTTCAAAATAAATTACAAAGAAAATTAGAAAAGAAATAGTTAGAGGCCGAATTAGAAAAAAGTCAAAACATGAAAGTTGCTCGTCTCGATGAGATCTACAACTTTCATGTTCGTCAAAAAGCCAAAAGAGGTCATTTGAAAAAAAACTATTTTGGGGGTATTTTCAAGGGGATAAAAACACCAAGTTTGTGGTTTTGAGATTTTTTTGTATTTTTTTTATCTTTTTAAGGGTCAGTGATTTATAGACAATCATTCTACCTAATTTTTAGAGGTTTTTGAGGGTAAAATAATTACAAGAAAAATAAGAAAATTAAATACAGTAAATTAATGGTGAATTTATACACAATATAATAATACATTATAATAACAAAGAATTAGAGGGTATTTTTTGGCTTGTTTAAGCAGGGATTTTAATAAGTGGCTTTTAGCATGATGAATACGAGATTCATCATACCCCTATACTTAAACCATGCTCGTCCTCGAGCATCTAAAGAATGAAGGAGTCAGATTAATTCCTGACAGTGCGCGTGAAATTTTCATGGCTTGCTCTTTCAAAGACTCTTGACCTAGGTGATCCTAAAATTCCAGGTTTATCCAAGCCTTAGTCAGAAGGAATCCAACTTCTCTGATTATTAGACTCTCTTTTTGTACATATAATATAAGGATATGACATTTAGTGTACTGCATTTCATGAGAGCCGAGTCGATGCATCACCCAAAGTTCCAGTCCCAAAGATTCTCCTCTAGACCTAATCCTCAATACTAGGGAATAAGTCTACTCTTGCTTCAGTCAACCGTCTCATTAGTTCGTCAGACTTAAAATGTAGATGGATGGTCAGATGATGGAGGTAATGGGATTGTGTCTATTTTTCTCACCCTCACATTGGAACAAGGGGCCTCTCGAGTGCCTTTTACTCAACACATGTATATTATTATTTTGTTGATCAATGTGTCCTTCAAGAGAGTTGGAGTTGTCCGCACTTGTTTTTCTGGGAGTACACCGGGTGTGTCTTTTCTGAGTATCTAAGATACCTTCGACACCCAGACTTGTATCGCTTACGATGCAGGGCCCTTTTTGTGGTGTCAGCCCGACTCCTTGGTCCTAATTAGCGCTTGGTCCAAGTGGACACTTTAAAAATGTTTGGGAGCGCTCGCCATTGGTGGAAGCTCATTTGGAATTTGACTTTGGATTTAGAGCTTTTCTTTGACATTTCATTTCTTTTGTTGGCTAGCTCCACTGCTTTTACCAAGAGATTGGCGCACACTGATCAACAAGTTCCTTTAAATTTCATCACACCCTGGCACATAGGTAAATATCAAAGAGATAGCATTATGAATCTTGTTCACGTACTGGCTAGGGTTTTTGCTGACACTCAGGTTTTCTGAAGCCTTCATTAACTTTATCCCATCCTCTAATATCATTAGATATGATCTAAACTCAAATCTCTAGTCCTAGTTCCTCAAGTGATATCTCATCTCAGCTCATCAATCATGCAGTTGTGGAAGTGACTGTGCTAATCATATTTTCTTGAAGGTAGAGATGAAGAGTGCAATATAGCACTCAAATCTTTCAAACCAGAAGAGTGTGGATATTTAAGTTTTGACAATCCTAATGACTAAAGGCATGTTAACTCAGACTCTCAAGATCCCAGAGATCCAGTATCCTCAAAATCCACAAGCCTTGCGTGAGTGTGAATGTGTCAGGAATACACCAACTCCTTGGGTTAGTGAATTTTTGTGTGAATTTTTTTTTGCAAATTTTTATGGGTTTTATTTTTATTATTTTTTTTAATTTCTTGGAAAGACAATGACTGGCCCAGGCTCAAATAAAAGTATTCACTCTCAGCCAGTATGGGTGTAAGTACGGGCCGAGGCCCGTGTTACTTGAGGGCGGGGCCGTATGCGATGTCCTCTAAACCACCCACTCTGCTAAGGGAGACCGAGGTTCCCTCACTGAAAATGCCTACTAAACCTAGTAGTCAGAGTAAACATCCAAGAAAGATTTTTTTTATTTTTTTAATACAGGAATATTTACAAAAAATTAATCCCTAAAATTTTAATTTTTACAGGTTTTTACTCAGTTCCCAAGGTTACCAAAAACCTAGACCGAAAAATAAAATTTCAAAAAGTTTTAAAAACGCGAGCTAAGGCTAAAGTAATATACAATAATATACGGTATACCCCCCTATACTTAAAATTTGCTATGTCCTCATAGCACAAGTTCCATGAAGCCAAGGCTCGGTTCAAGTACAGGGTGATATAGCGGAACTGAGGAGGAGGATCCCCCTATACTTAGGCCAAAATTGGCCTAAGTACAAGAAGACTGGATGAGGGAGGGATGAGCAGGTGGTTCCCCCCTGTACTTAGGCAACAATAGCCTAAGTAAGGTCTGCGTTGGGGGGGGGGGGTGGTTCTATGATACAAGGGTGAGGGAGAGGGGTTCGTGAGAAATAGATACACAGAGCGAGAGATAGAGATAGAGATAGACAGAGAAATATACAAGGGGACAGGTGGGAGTGAGTATGTGCAAGTGTAGGTGTGTGTGGGGGGGTAATTTTTTTTTGTGTGTACAATATGCAAAAACTGAAAATGAATATGCAGATGCAATATTTTTTTACAACATGCAATGCAATTTGACTGATAGAAATCCTAGAATTTCTTCACGGCTTCTTTTGCGGCCTCTTCAGCGGAAGCTCCCGACTTCGCGCCTCCATGACGATCAGGCGTCCCCGATTTTCAAGGGCCCTGCCACAAAAAAGAAAAGTTAGAAATTCAGAGAAATTAAATCAGCAAATAATATGCACAGAAATGATGCATGAAATGAGGACCTAAAAATTTTTGAAATAATTAAAAAAATCAAAATTCAAAAATTAAGCAAAGTCGTATCCCCATCAACGGTGCCATTTGATGAACGTTGAATTCGCCTCTATAATAATGTGGAATTATGCTGTAGTACAGGAGGCGAATTCGGTTCAACAAAAACCACAGACTTTGAATGCTGTGGAATATTTTTACTTGGCAAGTGTACCAAGGTCGAACACAGGGACACGGCTGCCTAATTTAGCTATTGAATTTTGATTCATGAAGGCATAATGTCAATTAATTCCAATTTCAGGTCCTCATGCAATTTATAAGGCGATGCAAAGCGATGCTATGCTGTATGTATTTTTTTATTTTGTTTTTATGCAAGTTAAAGTGAATTGCATGGGCAAATAATGCAAGAGAATATGCATGATGAATAAAATGTCAGAATTATACCCGAAAATATGAACATCATGATAAGAATAGAAATCAGTGTCAATTTAATCCATCATTAAAAAGTGGTCATCAAATTAAGCAAGACAAATAGAGCATGGTCCCATTTTTCACATAAAAATTCACTTAAATTAAAACAGTGTCAAATGAAACAAATAAGCATGCTAAAATGTAGAGGACAAAACATGGATCAAAACGACACTAAAATCATGCAATTTGGACCTACGATGCTCAAGTTATGCTAAAAACAGTGCAAGGGCATAATTGTAATAAAAATGCAATAAAATAAAGGGATAAATATTGCATTTAGGTCCCTGGAAGGACCTAAATGCAATTAGCCAAAAACCGCCTGGGCCCAGTTGCAATTTCACCATTTGCGCGCAGGGGCATTTTTGTAATTTCCAAAACTATGGAGGGCCTCCCTGTAAATTACCCAGGCACGCACGTGAGGCACATGCCTGGAGACCATTCTGCAATTTCCATAAACTCCGGGGTCTTTCGCGTAAATTACCCAGGACTCACGTGTTACGCACGCGAGGGGCCAGGCTCGGGAGGGGACCTCAGCTTCGTACACACATGGCTGCACTGGGTGGCTCGGGTCGAGGTTATGTAGGACCCGAGCCTGTAGCTACGGTTGGAGGCTCGGTATACCCACGTGGACGCATCTGGTGGTACGACGTGAGGCTCGGATGAACCCGAACCTGTAGGTTTGGCGTGGAGGCTCGGTATACCCACGTGGCTTCATCATATCTGTCCGATCCAGCGGATCGGACGACACCTGTAACTTCATCTCCTCCGTAGATCGCCGGAGGAGGCGGGGCTCCGGCAAGTCGCGTGTAGCTCCTCCGTGCTCAAAGGCTGTTCTGAAGGGTTGAAGAAGCTTGATGGAGGTCCGGCGGAGTAGCTGGCGGTGCTGCGAAGCTCCGACGTTGGTCGGAAGGGGGAATCAGTGGAGCTTCGCCGGGGAAGAATTTATTGAAGGCGCTCCGACGCAAACTCCGGCCAGTCAAGATACCTGCAGTGGTTAGCTTTAGCCGAAGCTGTGTGCGAGTGAAGTGCGAAGTGAGTGGAGTGAGATGGGAGCCGGCGAAGGTGGAGAAGGAGGTGGCTCAGGCGAGTCCTCCGCCGGAGGGACGGAGGAGTGGAGTCGGAGCGCGATGGGGTTCTGACGGAAGGAAATGGAAGCGCGAAGGTGGCTGATGGCTGGTGAAGCTAAAGAGATGGTCAAACGGAGATGGAGGTCATTGTAGGAAGCGGAGTAAATAGGAGAAAATTAAAAGAAAACAAGCCACCTCACCGGAGCGAGGTGTGGCGGAGGAGGGGGCCTGGGCAGAGCACCGTAGGTGCTCGGGGTCGTCGCACGATGGGGGCGACCATTCCCCGGTGCTCGACGGCGCACGATGGCGGCCGCTACATGGCCGGAGGCCATGGATTGCACCGGGGCGGTCACGGCCATGATCGCCTACAGACCAGCCCTCCGCTGTCACCGGAGGGTGGTCAAGGCTAGGGATGAGGCCCCCAATTGGTGGATGAGGGCTACGGTGGCTGAGGCGGTGGTTAAATAGGTGGAGAGGCTCAGGCGGTTACGTGGTGGAGGGGAGGTTTCGACGAGGGTTTTAATGGCGAGGGAATAGCGGGGTGAGTAACGGAGGTAACGCGAGGATGGTGGAAGGTCAGGGTTCATGGGGGTGGCGTTGTGGAGCGAAGAGGGTGAGTGTGGTGCCTTCCAAAATAGGAAGGGGGCGGTGGGGCGGTGAGGCGTAACGCCTGGGAAGAGAGGCAGCTGGAGGAGGACGATGCGTCGGAGCCGTTGGATCTTGTGATCCAACGGCTGGAATAGAGTCGTGGCTGGAGAGCTCAGATCAGACCTAAGATCTGATCGAGCGGTGGAGAGTTGGGTGCTAACGAGCGGCTAGGATGAGAAGCGGGGGTCTATCCAATGGTGGGAGGCGAAGGGGCGACGTGGAGGGCGGAGATACGTAGGATGAGTGCGTGATCGTGTGGCTGTGGATGAGGCGGAATGTAGCGGCGGAGATCAGATCTGGAGTCAGATCGGATGGCTGGGAATGAGGCGAAAATGGACGGGAGAGATTAAGGTGGGGTGGAGCTGATCCAATGGCCTAGGAAGGGCGCCAGGTGGTGTGAGATGAAGCGGGCCACGTGGCGGCTCCGGAGAGCGCCACGTGGCCCAATCAGAAAAATTCAAAATAAATTACAAAGAAAATTAGAAAAGAAATAGTTAGAGGCCGAATTAGAAAAAAGTCAAAACATGAAAGTTGCTCGTCTCGACGGGATCTACAACTTCCATGTTTGTCAAAAAGCCAAAAGAGGTCATTTGCACAAACGCTATTTTTGGGGGTTTTTTTAAGGGGATAAAAACACCAAGTTTGTGGTTTTGAGATTTTTTTTGTATTTTTTTATCTTTTTAAGGGTCAGTGATTTATAGACAATTATTCTACCTAATTTTTAGGGGTTTTTGAGGGTAAAATAATTACAAGAAAAATAAGGAAAATTAAATACAGTAAATTAATGGTGAATTTATACACAATATAATACATAATAAAAACAAAGAATTAGAGGGTATTTTTATTGGCTTGTTTAAGCAGGGATTTTAATAAGTGGCTTTTAGCATGATGAATACGAGATTCATCATACCCCTATACTTAAACCATGCTCGTCCTCGAGCATCTAAAGAATGAAGGAGTCGGATTAATTCCTGACAGTGCGCGTGAAATTTTCAAGGCTTGCTCTTTCAAAGACTCTTGACCTAGGTGATCCTAAAATTCCAGGTTTATCCAAGCCTTAGTCAGAAGGAATCCAACTTCTCTGATTATCAGACTCTCTTTTTGTACATATAATATAAGGATATGACATTTAGTGTACTGCATTTCATGAGAGCCGAGTCGATGCATCACCCAAAGTTCCAGTCTCAAAAATTCTCCTCTAGACCTAATCCTCAATACTAGGGAATAAGTCTACTCTTGCTTCAGTCAACCGTCTCATTAGTTCGTCAGACTTGAAATGTAGATGGATGGCCAGATGATGGAGGTAATGGGATTGTTTCTATTTTTCTCACCCTCACATTGGAACAAGGGGCCTCTCGAGTGCCTTTTACTCAACACATGTATATTATTATTTTGTTGATCAATGTGTCCGTCAAGAGAGTTGGAGTTGTCTGCACTTGTTTTTCTGGGAGTACACCGGGGTGTGTCTTTCTGAGTATCTAAGATACCTTCGACACCCAGACTTGTATCGCTTACGATGCAGGGCCCTTTTTGTGGTGCCAGCCCGACTCCTTGGTCCTAATTAGCGCTTGGTCCAAGTGGACACTTTGAAAATGTTTGGGAGTGCTCGCCATTGGTGGAAGCTCATTTGGAATTTGACTTTGGATTTAGAGCTTTTCTTTGACATTTCATTTCTTTTGTTGGCTAGCTCCACTGCTTTTACCAAGAGATTGGCGCACACTGATCAACAAGTTCCTTTAAAATTTCATCACACCCTGGCACATAGGTAAATATCAAAGAGATAGCATATGAATCTTGTTCACACACTGGCTAGGGTTTTTGCTGACATTCAGGTGTTTTGAAGCCTTCATTAACTTTATCCCATCCTCTAATATCATTAGATCTGATCTAAACTCAAATCTCTAGTCCTAGTTCCCCAAGTGATATCTCATCTCAGCTCATCAATCATGCAGTTGTGGAAGTGATTGTGCTAATCATATTTTCTTGAAGGTAGAGATGAAGAGTGCAATATAGCACTCAAATCTTTCAAACCAGAAGAGTGTGGATATTTAAGTTTTGACAACCCTAATGACTAAGGCATGTTAACTCAGACTCTCAAGATCCCAGAGATCCAGTGTCCTCAAAATCCACAAGCCTTGCTGTGAGTGTGAATTGTCAGGAATACACCAACTCCTTGGGTTAGTGGATTTTTGTGTGAATTTTTTTTGCAAATTTTTATGGGTTTTATTTTTTTTGTTTTTGTTTTTTTTTAATTTCTTGGAAAGACAATGACTGGCCCAGGCTCAAATAAAGTATTCACTCTCAGCCAGGTCGAGGCCCGTGTTACTTGAGGAGGGGTTGTATGCGATGTCCTCTAAACCACCCACTCTGCTAAGAGAGACCGAGGTTCCCTCACTGAAAATGCCTACTAAACCTAGTAGTCAGAGTAAACATCCAAGAAAGATTTTTTTTTTATTTTTTTTAATACAGGAATATTTACAAAAATTAATCCCTCAAATTTTAATTTTTACAGGTTTTTACTCAGTTCCCAAGGTTACCAAAAACCTAGCCCGAAAAATAAAATTTCAAAAAAGTTTTAAAAATGCGAGTTAAGGCTAAGGAAATATACAATAATATACGGTATACCCCCCCTATACTTAAAATTTGCTATGTCCTCATAGCACAAGTTCCATGAAGCCAAGGCTCGGTTCAAGTACAGGGTGATATAGCGGAACTGAGGAGGAGGATCCCCCTATACTTTGGCCAAAATTGGCCTAAGTACAAGAAGACTGGATGAGGGAGGGATGAGCAGGCGGGTCCCCCCTATACTTAGGCAACAATAGCCTAAGTAAGGTCTGCTTTAGGGGGGGGGGTTCTATGATACAAGGGTGAGGGAGAGGGGTTTGTGAGAAATAGATACATAGAGAGAGAGATAGAGATAGAGAGAGAAATATACAAGGGGACAGGTGGGAGTGAGTATGTGCAAGTGTAGGTGTGTGGGGGGGGGGTATTTTTTTTGTGTGTACAATATGCAAAAACTGAAAATAAATATGCAGATGCAATATTTTTTTACAACATGCAATGCAATTTGACTGATAGAAATCCTAGAATTTCTTCACGGCTTCTTTTGCAACCTCTTCAGCGGAAGCTCCCGACTTCGCGCCTCCATGACGATCAGGCGTCCCCGATTTCATGGGCCCTGCCATAAAAGAGAAAAGTTAGAAACTCAAAGAAATTAAATCAGCAAAAAATATGCACAGAAATGATGCATGAAATGAGGACCTAAAAATTTTTGAAATAATTATAAAAAATCAAAATTCAAAAATTAAGCAAAGCCGTATCCCCAGCAACGGCGCCATTAGGTCCCTGTAAGGACCTAAATGCAATAAAATAAAGGGATAAATATTGCATTTAGGTCCCTCGAAGGACCTAAATGCAATTAGCCAAAAACCGCCTGGGCCTAGTTGCAATTTCACCATTTGCGCGCAGGGGCATTTTTGTAATTTCCAAAACTATGGAGGGCCTCCCTGTAAATTACCCAGGCACGCACGTGAGGCACGTGTCTGGGGACCATTCTGCTATTTCCATAAACTCCGGGGTCTTTCATGCAAATTACCCAGGACTCACGTGCTACGCACGCGAGGGGCCAGGCTCGGGAGGGGACCTCAACTTCGTGCACACGTGGCTGCACTGGGTGGCTCGGGTCGAGGTTATGTAGGACCCGAGCCTGTAGCTGCGGTTGGAGGCTCGGTATACCCACGTGGACGCATCTGGTGGTACGACGTGAGGCTCGGATGAACCCGAGTCTATAGGTTTGGCGTGGAGGCTCGGTATACCACGTGGCTTCATCATATCCGTCCGATCCAGCAGATCGGATGGCACCTGTAACTTCATCTCCTCCGTAGATCGCCAGAGGAGGCGGGGCTCCGGCGAGTCGCGTGTAGCTCCTTCGTGCTCAAAGGCTGTTCTGAAGGGTCGAAGAAGCTTGATGGAGGCCCGGCGGAGTAGCTGGCGGTGCTGCGAAGCTCCAACGTTGGTCGGAAGGGGGAATCAGTGGAGCTTCGCCGGGGAAGAATTTCTTGAAGGCGCTCCGACGCAAACTCCGGCCAGTCAGGATACCTGCAGTGGTTAGCTTTAGCCGAAGCTGTGCGCGAGTGAAGTGCGAAGTGAGTGGAGTGAGATGGGAGCCGGCGAAGGTGGAGAAGGAGGTGGCTCCAGGCGAGTCCTCCGCCGTGGGGACGGAGGAGTGGAGTCGGAGCACGATGGGGTTCTGACGAAAGGAAATGGAAGCGCGAAGGTGGCTGATGGCTGGTGAAGCTAAAGAGATGGTCAAACGGAGATGGAGGTGATTGTAGGAAGCGGAGTAAATAGGAGAAAATTAAAAGAAAACAAGCCACCTCGTCGGAGCGAGGTGTGGCGGAGGAGGGGGCCTGGGCAGAGCACCGTAGGTGCTCGGGGTCTTCGCACGACGGGGGCGACCATTCCCCGGTGCTCGGCCGCGCACGATGGCGGCCGCTACATGGCCGGAGGCCATGGATCGCATCGGGGCGGTCACTGCCATGATCGCCTACAGACCAGCCCTCCGCTGTCACCGGAGGGTGGTCAAGGCTAGGGATGAGGCCCCCAATTGGTGGATGAGGGCTACGGTGGCGGAGGCGGTGGTTAAATAGGTGGAGAGGCTCAGGCGGTTACGTGGTGGAGGGGAGGTTTCGACGAGGATTTTAATGGCGAGGGAATAGCGGGGTGAGTAACGGAGGTAACGCGAGGATGGTGGAAGGCCAGGGTTCATGGGGGTGGCGTTGTGGAGCGAAGAGGGTGAGTATGGTGCCTTCCAAAATAGGAAAGGGGGCGGTGGGGCGGTGAGGCGTAACGCCTGGGAAGAGAGGCAGCTGGAGGAGGACGATGCGTCAGAGCCGTTGGATCTTGTGATCCAACGGCTGGAATAGAGTCATGACTGGAGAGCTCAGATCAGACCTAAGTTCTGATCGACCGGTGGAGAGTTGAGTGCTAATGAGCGGCTAGGATGAGAAGCGGGGGTCTATCCAATGGTGGGAGGCGAAGGGGCGACGTGGAGGGCGGAGATACGTAGGATGAGTGCGTGATCGTGTGGTTGTGGATGAGGCGGAATGTAGCGGCGGAGATCAGATCTGGAGTCAGATCGGATGGCTGGGAATGAGGCGAAAATGGACGGGAGAGATTAAGGCGGGGTGGAGCTGATCCAATGGCCCACGAAGGGCGCCAGGTGGTGTGAGATGAAGCGGGCCACGTGGTGTTGAACAAGAAAATGGGAGGGTCGTACGGTTTCACAAGGCGAAACCGCAGTCGATGCGGTGACCGCTCAAAAATCCCGATTCAAACAACAATTAACCCACGACAATCAAGTAAAGCAGTGAAAGTGTGTGGAGTTAAAATTTATTTAACTCTACAACAAGGTGTGTATAGTGTGAGTATGTGTAGAGGTCGAACACAGGGAGCAGACGGGTAGAACGGGGCAAAAATGCTCAAAATGTGTGTATGTGATCAAGAGTCTACTATGCTATTTTCTGTGGGTTTTTAATTTTATATTTTTTATTTAATTTTTGATTTTATATTTTTTTATTTTGATTTTTATTTTACTGATTTTATATTTTCTTTTTATATTTTATATTTTTTTAATTTTCTTTTTCAATAATGGAATATATATACAATATAAGAAATGAGAGGATAAAGGATTTATAAAAATGAGTAAAAATGCTCAAAAATCAGAACATAAATTATTTTTGGTCTTTTTATATTTTTCTACTATTTTTGTGATTTTTGGGGATTTTTCAGAATATTGTTGGTATTTTTAAAAAAGGAAATACAAGAAACAGTGAATAAAAGTTGCTGGCCGAAATTAAATTGAGGATGAAAAATAGTAAACAGTGTCAAAATTTCCTCAAATTAATTTTCCATAAAAGAGAATAAAATAGAGAAACTATATGAACTGAGTTTATATTTTTAGGATTTTTCTAGGATTTTTTTTATTTTTAGGAAGGTTTTTGGGCTTTTCTAATTTTTAGGAGTTTTGTTTTATATTTTTTATTGACTTTTGGATTGGAGTTAGAACACAATAAGATATGAAAAATATATTTTTTGGGAATTTTCTGATGTGTTTTTATATTTTTTTGGTATTTTATGACGCAAACAGTGCTGAAAATGAGTATTTTTTATTTTTTATAAATATTAAAATACAATAAATATGAAAAATAAAAATATGACGAGATACTATAATGCAACAGGAGCTTAACTCTACTTTTTGGGATTTTTTTGAGTTTTCTAGATGCATGAAATAAATAGGGAAAGCATACAAAAATACAAGGCCCAATAAGGGTATGAATGAAAATAGAGCAAAGTTCAAGGGCCAATATGCAAATTATACAAAAGTACACAACTGCAGATGAATGCTTTGAGTCCTAAATAAATATTATACAAAATGGCGGGGGAAATGATGCAAAATACCCTCGCCCGGGCAGATAGGACGGTTGTTGTGATCTCTGGAGATCCTCGTGGATCGGACGGCGACGGGCAAGGGAGGAAGAACTGGGACGAACTCCGAGTCCGGCGAACTTCGAGCTCTTCCCCCTCGCACCCCCGACGGTGATTGGCGGCACGACGAGGTACAAAATACTCCTGGCGAGCTGCTCTGGCAATCGGCTGCTTCAAAAAAAAACTCGGAGGTCACCTAAGCTCCTCCACCATGGCTAGGACGGGAAAGACCCCCAGGCGACTCGCCTGGTTGCAAAAACGACCCCAGAAGGGGTCCTTCAGCACCTGGGCCTGCAAATAAAGCGCAAAGCAACAGTAGGAGGTTCCAGGACCAACAAAAAGGGGTGGATGGTGGCGTGGAATGAGGAAGGTGGCCGGAGTTCGTTGAACGCCGGCTAGGTGTTTGAGGATGGGAACTAAGCCACTGATGCGATTTTATGCGAAGAAAAATACATGAAACAAAAGCTAAGGGCTGCAGCTACGCAATAAGTAAGGAAAAACAAGAAGAAAACGACCTCGAAGGCGGGTTGCCTGAGATGGGGTACCTCACAACCAAGCTTGGCCGGAGATGGGTGGAGACGCCTCCGCACCGCTCCTCCTCTCCTCCTAACGACGAGGTGAGGTTGCTGTCACCTCCCTCTAACCTCAGCACATGAAAGAAGGAAGGAAGAAGGGGCAAAAAGAGTTCAAAATTGAAATGGAGGATTGGAGGTCTTTTTGAAAGAGTGGTCGACGGGGCACAAAGAACGGTGCTTCTGGAGCACACCAGTGATGCACTCCCCGAAAACATCCATGGGCGTGTATCCTCAATATATGGTGAACAAAAGTCAAGAAGGAAGAAATGCCAAATGGTGAAAGACGCGCTCTCCAAAATTCGGAGAAAACGCCAAAAAAACGCAGTCTGACATCCTTCAGAACATTGGACAGAGAGTGGCCGAGATGGCATGAAGATCGAGGTTTATCGAGCGAATCGTCGATCCAAAGACCAATGCAAGTACTGGGCGTGTATGGTGGTTATATGGGGAGAAAAAGTGAAGAAGGGTCCGAGGTCAAAATGTGAACCATGTGAGCTCTGAAATTCCGAGAAATCGGGCCAAAACGCAGCTGACAGGCTGCAGGAGCAGACCAGGGAGTCGACCAGCGGGTCAACTTCCACCTGGTTGGTCCACGTGGACCAACCAGAAAAATCCATGGGAAAAACATTTGTAAATTCAATTAAAAATAGCAAATCAATTTATTAAATTATGGTTACAAAATAAAAAATGTTTATTATTTTATAAATTATTTTATTATGATTTTTATTTATTTTTATGAGGCTAATAATTACAATTTGCCATTTATACCCTTTATAGGTATCTATATCTATATATTTTAATCCTTTATTTTATTTTGGTGTTTTTAATTTCTTTATTTTGTTTATTATTTTATAAAATTGTAAAATACTTTTATACACATAAATATATTTTTATTTTATTTTATTGATGTGTTTTGTATATTTAATAAAATAGAAGTATGTATCGTATAGGTATATTTATATGTATAATACCTATGTATTTTATATAGGTATTTTTATTTTATGTTTCTTTTGGGTTTTTCTTCTGATTTTAATGTACAAATATATTATAAGTAATATTTACAAAATTATAAAAATATAAAAATACAAAAATAATGAATAAATAATAAATTGAATATTTTAATCTCTACAAGTATACAATAAGGGTCCAAAACTCAACTTTCAAACCGCAGCTCTGCTAAATGCGAAACCACCGCCATTAAATAGCTTATTTTCTTCTATATACAATTAAAGTGAGTTTGATGCATTTGGAGTTTTCATTTGTGAGATACGGGTCTGGGAAGTTGGGATTTTGGATTTTTATTCAGACCATAACTTTTTATCTGTGTATTCTTTTTCAGTGAAATCAATTTTGTATTTTTCTTTATTTAATTATCTACAACTTTCATGTTTAAAGTTTCTTTATTTGAGGTATAAAAAGTGGAACCAAAAATAGGTCCCAAAATGAATAAAGAATGAATTAATAATTATAGGTATTTGGCCCTTATCTCCCCCTACTTTATTCCTTGTCAACCTATTCATCAAGATGCCTAAGTCTAGGGGTTTCGAGTCATAAAATATTTACAATATTTTATTATTTTTCTTTTCTTTTCTTTATTCTATAATTTTGGCATTAAAAACCGCATTTTATACAATATTTACACACATATACATGAATGCTAAAATGCATGAATTACGCCTATTTATACGCATTTACTAGGGTTTTTAAGGCCAAAATGATAGAATAAAGATGATAAAACATAGATTCATCATCCCCCTATACTTGCCTTTGCTAGTCCCTAGCAAACACTTATGCAATAAGTGCAGAAAAGAAAAACAAAGAAAAGAAAAAGAAGACGGTGGATTAAGTTTAATTATCAAACTTGTCTTCACAAAATCAAAGTTTGGAGCTTAAGCTGGACCTTTGGAATTTTAGTGCGGGCGAAACCTTATTGAGAACCGAATTTGAAATCCAACAGTCCCTGAGAATCCCAAAACTCTGCTCAAGTCTCCTCAATAGCCAGGTCAGAAATATCTCAACTCATACGCAAACCCTTACGACTATGAATCTGACTCGTACAGTGTAAGTGATGGTGGCTCTCCCCAACTAGAATGACAAAGAAACTGACTTCTCCAGTACGACAACCCAATGATTCCCCAATCCAATAACTCCATCCTCGAGAAGCGGGGTATTCCCTTCTAAGTTCAAGTGGCAACCAGCTCAAGAGGAGGGGGTGAAGAGAAGAATGGACGGTAGCCAGTGTAGCTACCTATCCTGAGATGCAAGACCAGTGTAGTCAAGTCATCTTGCTGCAGACTCACATGATATGACTTTGATGCTCAAGCTTGCTTATTTTCTATACAACATATTCACATACTTTGCATGCTTTTTATTTTTGTACATGCCTGAACTCTTTTTTTTTGAAATACTATTCACAGCAGCATTTACATAAGGAGTTTTTCCTCTTGAACCAGTAGACTATCCCTCTTTTGAAGCTTTATCGCAACCCAGAACCTCCTGTCTTTAGACTTCCTTATCACTGGACGGGTTGGGGTGCACTTCCCTCCCTAGAGGAGGACAAATGTTTCCACTTGTGTGCGTCTCATACCGACAAATCCAATCCCCTCACCACTCCAACTAAGTTGAGCCATGTGAAAGGTGCATGTGTCCAAGTTAGGTCATTATCAACAAGAGTCATGTGTGTGCTCCAAAATACTCTACTTAGGCAGTCAAGAATCCATTGAACCCAGTCTCGTGATCCTCAAAGAATTAAGTCAACTAGACCTGAAGTACCTCAAACCCAGTTCTTATAAGGTTCCTGTTATTAGGTAGATTTTAAGGTCCAATCAAGCTCCAATCTCCGGATTTTACTTAGACTCGTTTAACTATCAAACTCAATCTGAAAAATGCGAATGCTATGCAAAATGCAGGGAATATTTTTGTGATGCAATTTTCAAAGATTTTGAACTTTTTATGGATTTTTGAATAGATGATGCATGCATTTTTTGTATTTTTCAGACAGATTTTTCAAATGTTTTTGGATTTTAATTTTGCAAATATTTTTGGGATTTTGAAAACAAATGGTTTTGGCTGAAAATTAGGTTAAAAATATGTACACGGGAGTGCTTCTTATATCTACAAGAAGTGGATTTTAAGAATTTACAAGGGTAAGTGATCAATTTTATAAGTATATATCGTGATTTTGGTGTGATGTAAATATTCCTCAAACTTATTTGACACAAGCTTTTCACACTATTTTTGAAAACTATAGTCCAAAATAATTTTTACAAACATTTTTGTAAACATGTACACACATTTGAAAATCATTTTGCAAAGGTTTTTCAAAACAGTATATATAGATTTTTCAAAATATTTTTGCAACCATTTTTCAAACCATTTGCAAATCATTTTTCAAACATTTTTATTGCACACAAAGAAAAGAAGTTTTACAAACCACACGTTTTTACACAGGTTGAAAACATGTAACAAAATATTTTCAAAATAGTTTTCAATAAATATTCACAAGGATTTTCAAACTATTTTTCAAACATTTTGCAAAAAATATTTTCACCTGATTTATTAATCAGTAAATACAAAAAGAATTTGAGGAATAAAACACCTTTTTATTAAAGATTTTTAATGAATGTTAAAGAATTATTAGCCTTATTATTAGGAGAATACGAAAGTACGAGTTATGGCTAAAGTATATACGTAGTATATACGACCCCCCTATACTTAGCTTGAGCTATGTCCTCATAGATCCGAGAGAAAAGAGAAGACATAACTCGTACTGAGTATAGGAAAATCTAAGGAATAAATAAATAAAGGAATGGATGAACAAACGAATGAGAAGTTGACCGTCCCCCCTATACTTAGGATCAAATAATCCTAAGTATAGCAGACTGTACACAAAGCAGGGAGGGTCAAGGGTGGGAATGAACGGATCGTACTCAGATTGTCTCCCCCTATACTTAGGGTACGATATCCCTAAGTATAGACAAGAAGAAGAGACAATGGAGAGGATCAAAGAATAGAACAACTCGGGGTGCACACCCCCCTATACTTAGGACAAGGTACGTCCTAAGTATAGAAGATTGACAAAAAGGGGCGGCACCTTTTTTGGTAGATGAAGAAGATAGAAGAGGAAAGGAAGAAAAGAAGAAAAGAAGAAAAAGAGATGAAGATAGAAGAAGAGATTGTGAGGATGTACGCATCGCTCCCCCTATACTTAGGGTGAAAGAAGCCCTAAGTATAGGCAACGACATGAGTGATGACACGGAACGATGAAAGAACACTCGGCTCGTCCACCCCCCTATACTTAGGACAAAGTACGTCCTAAGCTAGGCAAACACGAGAATGGGTGGATGAGCAAAACGGGAGAGAGACTGAGATGAACAAAAGTGAATATACAGCAGAGGTGGATGTACACATGATCAAGAAGGTCGAAAGCGAACCTTCTTGCGGGACCGCTGAGGAATAGATCTGGTGTGGTGCAGGTCGACATCGGGGTCCACAGTGGACAGAAGCCGATTAGGGTCGACAGAATGAAGGTCCTCAGGGGCCCTAGGGTGTAAAGGCACGGACGTGTGAGTGGAAGAAGTGTGACTAGGTCCGGCCTTGGGAGTCTCGCTAGTGTCAAAGTAAAAAGGGATGAACTCATCATTATCGGAAGAAGTGTAATCGGAGTCGTCCTGCGAGGGCTCATCCATGTCAAAATCAAAAGGCACGAACTCATCGGTGGAAGTAGTCGAACTCTATTCGTCCTCTATAATCTCAACTAGATCATCTTTCTCATCAAAAGGCCCAAATCTCCGAAGAAAAGCAACTAAATCAAATTCGGCCTTTGGCTCATCGGTATCTATGTGAACAGGAACGGACCCATCAGTGGAAGTAGTCGAAACATGCCCGTCATGTATGGTCACTATATCTGCCCTCCGCTCAACTGTATCAATCGTGTAAATCCCGCGGATGTCATCAACACATCGCCAAGTCCCAGAAGAAGGAACTCCGAGGTCCATGCTTTCTGAGTCTTCCTCAACTGGGAGGAATTCTCGGGTCTCAGTGGAATCCAATAAGCAACAAAATTCTCTGATAGTCTCATCCAGGTCATGGTCCTCGAGGTCAGCCAAGATAGGTGAGGTCACATCAGGTGCAAGTCTCTGGTCGGCAGTGGGTGCGGTGATCAATGCTTCACTCTCGTCAGCAGGATGGAAGCGAATCTCTCCTGATCCGTAATCAATAACGACCCTCGCAGAGGCGAGGAATGGTCGTCCCAGGATGATTGGAGAGTGCTCCCCAGTGGAGGTCTCCATGGGCAATGCGACAAAATCTACATGGTGGCTCGTGCCCTGAACTAAGATGACGGCGTTTTCTAGGATACCCTTCGGCCTCTTGATGGATCCATCAGCAAACTGAATGATCATCCTGGTTTTCTTGAGAGGCCCTAAGTGAAGAGACTGTACCAGCGAGAAGGGTATGATACTAATCGAAGCACCGCCGTCTAGGAGAGTGTGATCACATGTGAAGTCAGAGATGGTGCAGCTAATAAAAGGTGTGGCAGTGTTCCTCTTCCGAGGAATGGGAGGGTGTGTGATGGCGTGGGCAGTGGCCATGGTCAGAATATGACGCTCAGATCTGCTCCTCCGCTTTCTCTTCTTGGGAAGAGGAGCAGATAAATCAGTCATGGCCTGCTGAAGTGGGGCACGGATAATCTCATGAATGGTGGCCACCACTTCGGGTTCAGTCAGCATTTTTTTGAATTTTTGGACCTCCTCCATACAAGGGAGAAGGTCGGAATCAGCATATACACGAGGCATGCCAAGAGCAGTCTGTACAGCGGCATTCTCGGGGTCAAAGGTGGGACAAAGTGTGAAGGGCTGTGTGGCCAAAGGTTCTGGCAAGTGGTACCTCTCCTCACAGTCTGGCTCGACCATGTGTCTCCCGAACTCTTTTTGTATTTTTAAAATTTTCTCATTTTTTTGTATTTTGGGTGATTGCAAGCTCTCATGATAATCCTCAAATGATTCCATATCCTCAAAGACTGGAGCAGCATTTTGGTTCTTATTTAAACTAGTAAGGTTGGCAATCCTCGAATTCATATGCTCCATCATCTGATTCAAAGTCTCAAGTGTGGATACCATGAAAGGTGATTCCAAAATCTCAGGATCGGGTGTGTCGAATGTGGGTGGAGGGTATGGGCAAAAATCACATTCCGAATCGGGATACTCAAGGAAGAGCGGGTTGTCGAAATGTGTAGGTGATGGTGGTGGAAATGACTGGTGAAAGTCAAAGTCCGGATCCTGAAATAGTGGGTTGGTCGGATATGTACAAAAGTCAGGAACAAAGTCCTTCTGGAAAAAAGGAAGTGGACCGGTTGGAGTGAACGAGTGATCCGCAAAGTCCGGATAAAATACGCTCCAGTCGGCCATCTTGAAACAAAAGGAAAAATGATCGGGAGAGCACGAAGATCAAGTCAAGAGAAGTGTGAAGAAAGGCGCAAGTGCGCAGAGACGTTCTAGAATACACACAAAACAATCACAAACAAAAATGAAAATAAATCAAACCCTCAATTCACCTACTCAACTCGGTAGAGACCGCAAAGAGCAGTCTTTTTATCTTGTCTGTTTTAGAGTTAGGTGAGAAGTCAAAGATTTGCACAAACACTTAGGGGGTTGAAAATGGGATTGGGCTCTAACCTTAGTGTGTGCGTGAGCAAGTAAAAGCGAAGACAATGAGGGGATTACTCGCCCCAATACAAAATTTTCTTTTTGATCGATTTTTAGGGCCAAGTAATATTAGCAGTCCCAATCTTATTGATTATCACTTTTTTTTGGTTTTTTAGTGAGAAATGCACGATCCTATCGAGGAGTCAATTCCTTTAAGCTCCTAGGTTGACAAAATCAGAGGGAGAGTCGAAAAAGCAATGCAAGCGGTAAACAATGATGAATGCTAAAGCGTAAATGCTCACCTTGCCTCCAGCACTCTACATGCAAGGATGCTCAGCAGAA
Organism: Ottelia alismoides; assembly: GCA_037367405.1. Lineage (NCBI taxonomy): Eukaryota > Viridiplantae > Streptophyta > Magnoliopsida > Alismatales > Hydrocharitaceae > Ottelia > Ottelia alismoides. The sequence goes on along the minus strand of JAZKJV010006309.1, from coordinate 229,636 downwards.
TTGAAACCTATCTATATGCAAATGCAAAAGTCGATGAAATCACCCTAAGTTTCAGAAATTGCTATTATCGGGAAGAACCACAAGTTGACCACCAATCCTTAACCCTGGAGTCCGGTCTAGGCTCACCCCTCCTCTGCTCAACACACTTGAGTTTAGGAGAAAGCGCTTTGCGGGGAGAGCTCGCGGCGCAACGGATTGAAGGTGATGATCAACTGTTTAAAATTTGACTAAGTCCAAACGAAACTATAGGTGCATGCAAAGGTATTAGATGTTTGGCCTTAGTCTATCACAAGCAATCCTATAACTAGGGGCTCAATCATACAAAAGAAATGAAAAATAAAACCGTAAAACAAAATAAAAAATGCGAAGAAAAGCCGACAAAACTGCGGCGAGCCCCCAGGTGTACAAACACCTGGAAATTAGGCCCGAAAGTCCAGAGTCCGATGTACCTGTATTATTATAATAAAGGAGTCTCTCTCTCACTTAAATTACAAAAATAAATGCAATAAATAAATTCTACAACTAAAGGTGGAGCTTGGTCTTCAAAAATCTCTCCTCGTTTCCTCGATGCTAAGCTGGCAGACGTCGGCTTCACGTGGGTGCGTAGGCGCCTAGGGTGGAGCGCCTCCCTCGATCCGCGGTTCCTCGCACGAAGTCAACAAAAGAGAAGGTTAGACAGCTCAATAGATATATCAAAAATAAAGAAAATAAAATAGCAAAAATGAAAGCCGCGAAATAGACAATAAATCACAATCACAAACAAGACCCGAACTAAGCGCTGTTGCTCCCCGGCAACGGCGCCATTTGTTGAACAAGAAAATGGGAGGGTCGTACGGTTTCACAAGGCGAAACCGCAGTCGATGCGGTGACCGCTCAAAAATCCCGATTCAAACAATAATTAACCCACGACAATCAAGTAAAGCAGTGAAAGTGTGTGGAGTTAAAATTTATTATAACTCTACAACAAGGTATGTATAGTGCAAGTATGTGTAGAGGTCGAGCACAGGGAGCAGACAGGTAGAACGGGGCAAAAATGCTCAAAATGTGTGCGTATGTGATCAAGAGTCTACTATGCTATTTTTTGTGGGTTTTTAATTTCATATTTTTTATTTAATTTTTGATTTTATATTTTTGTATTTTGATTTTTATTTTACTGATTTTATATTTTCTTTTTATATTTTATATTTTTTAATTTTCTTTTTCAATAATGGAATATATATACAATATAAGAAATGAGAGGATAAAGGATTTATAAAAATGAGTAAAAATGCTCAAAAATCAGAAAATAAATTGTTTTTGGTCTTTTTATATTTTTCTACTGTTTTTTTGATTTTTGGGGATTTTTCAGAATATTGTTGATATTTTTAAAAAAGGAAATACAAGAAAACAATGAATAAAAGTTGCTGGCCGAAATTAAATTGAGGATGAAAAATAGTAAACAGTGTCAAAAATTCCTCAAATTAATTTTCCATAAAAGAGAATAAAATAGAGAAACTACAGGAACTGAGTTTATATTTTTAGGATATTTCTAGGATTTTTTTTGATTTTTAGGAAGGTTTTTGGGCTTTTCTAATTTTTAGGAGTTTTGTTTTGTATTTTTTAATGATTTTTGGAATGGAGTTAGAACACAGTAAGATATGAAAAATATATTTTTTTGGGAATTTTCTGATGTGTTTTTATATTTTTTTGGTATTTTATGATGCAAACAGTGCTGAAAATGAGTATTTTTGATTTTTTATAAATATTAAAATACAATAAATATGAAAAAATATGACGAGATACTACAATGCAAATGAGCTTAACTATATTTTTTGGGATTTTTTCGAGTTTTCTAGATGCATGAAATAAATAGGGAAAGCATACAAAAATACAAGGCCTAACAAGGGTATGAATGAAAATAGAGCAAAGTTCAAGGGACAATATGCAAATTATACAAAAGTACACAACTACAGATGAATGCTTTGAGTCCTAAATAAATATTATACAAAATGGCGGGGGAAATGATGCAAAATACCCTCGCCCGGGCAGATCGGACGGTTGTTGTGATCTCTGGAGATCCTCGTGGATCGGACGGCGACGGGCAAGGGAGGAAGAACTGGGACGAACTCCGAGTCCGGCGAACTTTGAGCTCTTCCCCCTCGCACCCCCGACGGTGATTGGCGGCACGACGAGGTACAAAATACTCCTGGCGAGCTGCTCTGGCAATCGGCTGCTTAAAAAAAAAACTCGGAGGTCACCTGAGCCCCTCCACCATGGCTAGGACGGGAAAGACCCCCAGGTGACTCGCCTGGTTGCAAAAACGACCCCAGAAGGGGTCCTTCGGCACCTGGACCTGCAAATAAAGCGCAAAGCAACAGTTGGAGGTTCCAGTGCCAACAAAAAGGGGTGGATGGAGGCGTGGAATGAGGAAGGTGGCTGGAGTTCGTTGAACGCCGGCTAGGTGTTTGAGGATGGGAACTAAGCCACTGATGCGATTTTATGCGAAGAAAAATACATGAAACAAAAGCTAAGGGCTGCAGCTACGCAATAAGTAAGGAAAACAAGAAGAAAACGACCTCGAAGGCGGGTTGCCTGAGATGGGGTACCTCACGACCAAGCTTGGCCGGAGATGGATGGAGACGCCTCCGCACCGCTCCTCCTCTCCTCCTAACGGCTAAGTGAGGTTGTTGTCACCTCCCTCTAACCTCAGCACATGAAAGAAGGAAGGAAGAAGGGACAAAAAGAGTTCAAAATTGAAATGGAGGATTGGAGGTCTTTTTGAAAGAGTGGTCGACGGGGCACAAAGAACGGTGCTTCTGGAGCACACCAGTGATGCACTCCCCAAAAACATCCATGGGCGTGTATCCTCAATATATGGTGAACAAAAGTCAAGAAGGAAGAAATGCCAAATGGTGAAAGACGCGCTCTCCAAAATTTGGAGAAAACACCAAAAAAACGCAGTCTGACAACCTTCAGAACATTGGGCAGAGAATGGCTGATTCAACCAGAATTCGGTGGTCTTAAGTTCATCACAAAGCGTGAACTCAGTCGAAGTGTCAACCACACAAATCTCAATTAAAGTCAACAATTAACCCACACTTAAGATCAATAAATTAGAACTAATGTGGAGTTAAAATTTATTTTTAACTCTACATAAAAGATGTATAGGTGCAAGTATGTAGAGAGTTCGAACACAGGGAGCAAGCAGGGTAATTCAAAAATTGTGCTCAAGTGTGTGTGTGTGATATGTCTACACTAAGCAAGCAAGCAAATAAATTTTTGTGGGTTTATAATTTTTTTTTATTTTTATGTTAATTTTTAATTTTGTATTTTGATTTTTAATTTACTGATTTTTATTTTCTTTTTATATTTTATATTTTTCTATTTTCTTTTTTCAATAATGGAATTTAAAGACAAGGTAATACAAGACAAGGTAAAATATTTATAAAAATGTGCAAAAATAACCAAAAATTCAGAAATAAAATGTTTTTGATATTTTTAGGGTTTTTTACTATTTTTGTGATTTTTGGGGATTTTTCAAGGTGTTTTTGGTATATTTAAAGACTGAAATAAAGCAAAACCGTGAACTAGATGCTGGCTGTGAGTAAAATGGGATTTAAAAATAGCAACCAGTACTCAAAATTTTTCACACTGTTTTTCAAATAAAAGGAACAAAATAAGGAACAAACAGAACCTGAGTTTGTATTTTTTAGAGTTTTCCTTGATTTTATATATTTTTTTGAAGTTTTTGAGTGTTTTTAAATTTTTAGTGTTTTTCTTTTGAGTTTTTTAATGATTTTTGGACTGACACTAATAGAGGATAAAATAGACACTAGGTGAATTTTTTTAGAATTTTTGGAATTGTTTTAATATTTTTTTGGCATTTTCTAAGCTAGACAGTACACAAAAAGCATGTTTTTGATTTTTAATAAATATAAAAATAAAATCAAATCAAAAACTAAAATGATAGCGTAGAAGTACACGTGTCCAGGAACTAAACCCTATTTTTGTGGAATTTTTGGACTTAAAATGATAGGTTAAATTAATACAACAAGCATCCAATCAATACACAGGCCTAGCAGGGGTATTTATGCAATTTAACATGCATCCAGGGGCATACACGCAAATTTCCACAAAATATTGAACTGAATATTTAATTTATAGCACCAAAATACAATTACTAAACTTGCCTGGGTATGCTAGCAATTTTCCCACCAGGGCGCGTGACTCGCACGCGCCTGGCGAGGACTGAAATGTAATATCTCAAAACTCTGGGGGTTTACATGCAAAATGTCCAAAATTATAACACTTGAAAGTGAAATTTTGGTAAAACAAAATACAATAAAGGCCAAGGGTCGTTCTGCAAAATGCCCACACCTCACGTATACAGGTCACGTGAGGTGACGTGGCGAAGGACCTGGATGCAAATATAGAAAGTACGGGGGTGTTTGTGCAAATAAACCAAAGTTTTTACGCTACAGACAAAAGTTTAAATACTAACTAATAAATGCAAAAGGCGCGAGGGTTGGAATGCAAAATACCCTCGCTGGGGCGGTCCGCAGATGACACGGGGCAAGAATCCAACGGCTGGCATCTGAGGGCGATCCAGCGGCGGAGAGCATGCCACTTATCCACGTGGTGGCACGGGGACGGCCGATGACGGTTCGTGGATCCGCGGCTGAGATTAGATCTCCAGGGGAAGATCAACGGTCGGGGCGTGGCGAGATCCAACGGCTGGTGCTTGATCTGGGGGAGGCGCCCTGATCGGACGGTGGAGGAGATGGCTGGAAGAACACGGCGGAGCTCCGGCTGTGCGAGGTTCCTCGAGCTCCTCCGGCCGACTCCGATGGCTTCTGAGCTTCAAAATTGGGCTGGAGCCTCCTCTGGTCGTCGCCTATCTCCTGGGGGCGTCAAAAAGCCACGGCGGAGGCCGTGGTGCTCGCTGGTGGCTGGCGGAGCTGGGGGGCTTCGTTGTGTCCGGCGAGCTTCAAAACTCGCCTCCAGGCGTCTTCACTTGGGCTTTGACCTGCAAAAATAGTCAAAGGGTCCAGGGAAAAGTGCCTGGACCCTTGGATGGTCTCGGGAATGCTTGGAACGAGATGGAGATGCACGGCCGGAGGTGCGCTCCGGCCAAGGTGCTTGATTCGGCGATTGGATCGATTGAACTTCGAATTTTTTGGGGGTTTTCGAACCTTAAGCTAACAGGAATAAAACGACGCAAAGAAATGAGCGGGGTGAGCCCTCAATGGCCGGGGCCAGAGGGAAGAAGGGTACCTCAACCGGCGACTTTGCGGGAGGTGGTGGAAGCGCCTCCGACCTCGGCTGCCTTGGCTGAAGGCTTCGCGGTGGAGCTGTCACCTCCAGGAAGCACTGGAGCTCGGAGTAGGCGCGAGGGGTGGACCGAAGGTGTTCGGATTCAAATCGAAAGGTGAGGGGTTGGTTTTAAGTGGTTTGACCCGAGGTGACAGGGGTCCAAAGATCAAAAGAAATCTTGTGCCACAGTGATCCATAATCCGATGCAATCACCTGGCGGGCAAGAGGGATGGTAGGTGGAGAACTTTGCAGAAGATGGTATCGCGAAAGGGTGAAAGTTGACGCCTCGAAAAATCCGCAAATGCGGGTCAAAAATGAGGCTACCAGGGGCTACAGGGGCCTAGGACACCTAGTTGACCGAGGTCAACTAGGGTTTGCACCTGGTTGGTCCACGTGGACCAACCAGGAAAAACCCTGGTAAATGATTTATAAAATCAATAAAAAATAGAAGAAGGCCGAATTAATTAAAAGTTATAAAATGAAAAATGCTTAAAATTTTATGTAGTATTTTATTCTGATTTTTATTTATTTTTATGATGTATATTTTTACAAGTTACCTTTTTAACCTTATATAGGTATAATACCTACATATTGCATCTTGTTATTTTTATTTTGTATAGTTAAATTTTATTATTTTTGTTTCTTATTTTCTAAAATTATAAAATACTTTTATACACATAAATATATTTTTATTTTATTTTTCTGATTTATTATGTATAATTATAAGAATGTTTTGTACAGGTATATGTATAGGCAGTATACCTATGTATCCTTTATACAAGTATTTTTATTTTTGTATTTTCTTTGCATTTTATTCTGATTTTAGTACACATATATATTACAATAAATATTTACATAATTATAAAAATATAAAAATGAATAAATAATGAATAAAGAATAAATTGAATATTTTAATATGTACAAGTATACAATAGGGGTCCAAAACTCAACTTTTAAACCGTAGCTCCGCCAAATGCGAAACCACCACCATTAATTAGCTTATTTTCTTCTATATACAATTAAAGGTGAGTATGCTGTATTTGAAGTTTTTATTTGTGAGATACGGGTCTGGGAAGTTGGGGTTCTGGATTTTTATTCAGACCATAACTTTTTATCTGTACATTATTTTTCTGTGAAATCAATTTTGTATTTTTCTTTGTAAAATTATCTACAACTTTCATGTACAAAATTTCTTTATTTGATGTATAAAAAGTGGAACCAAAAATAGGTCTCAAAATGAATAAAGAATGAATTAATAAGTACAGGTGTTTGGTCTGTATTTTTGCCCTTATCTCCCCCTACTTTATTCCTTGTCGACCTATTCATCTAGATGCCTAGGTCTCGGGGTTTCGGGTCATAAAATATTTACAATATTTTATTCTTTTTCTTTTCTTTATTTATTCTATAATTTTGGCCTTAATTACAGTATTTTAGACACTATCTGAATGCACATGCATGAATGCTAAGATGATGATTTTAATGCTATTTACAGGCATTTGCTAGGGTTTTTGGTGCCAAAATGATAGAATAAAGATGATGAAATGTGGATTCATCATCCCCCTATACTTTACCTTTGCTAGTCCCTAGCAAACACTTATGCAATAAGTGCAAAAAGAAAAAGAAAGAAAAGAAAAAGAAAAACGTGGATTTTGTTTGATTATCAAACTTGTCTTCATAAAATCAAAATTTGGAGCTTAAGTCGGACCTTTGGAACTTGAATGCGGGCGGAACCTTAGTGAGAACCGTGTTTGAAATTCAACAGTCCTTGAGAATCCCAAAACTCTGCTCAAGTCTCCTCAATAGCCAGGTCAGAAATATCTCAATTCATACGCAAACTCTTACGACTATGAATCTGACTTGTACAGTGTAAGTGATGGTGGCTCTCCCCAACTAGAATGACAAAGCAACTGACTTCTCCAGTATGACAACCCAATGATTCCCCAATCCAGCAACTCCATCCTCGAGGAGCGGGGTATTCCCTTCTAAGTTCAAGTGGCAACCAACTCAAGAGGAGGGGGTGAAGAGAAGAATGGACGGTAGCCAGTGTAGCCACCTATCCTGGGATGCAAGACCAGTGTAGTCAAGTCATCCTGCTGCAGGCTCACATATTTGACTTTGGAACTCAAGCTTGCTTATTGACTTTGTACATACTTGGAGGCTTTTTATTTTTGTACATGCCTGAACTTTTTTTTTTTTTGAAATACTATTCACAGCAGCATTTACATAAGGAGTTTTTCCTCTTGAGCCAGTAGACTATCCCTCTTTTGGAGCTTTATCGCAACCCACAGCCTCCTGTCTTTAGACTTCCTAATCACTGGACGGGTTGGGGTGCACTTCCCTCCCTAGAGGAGGACAAATGTTTCCACTTGTGTACGTCTCATACCGACAAATCCAATCCCCTTACCACTCCAACTGAGTTGAGCCATGTGAAAGGTGCAGGTGTCCAGGTTAGGTCATTATCAACAAGAGTCGTGCGTGTGCCCTGAAATACTCTACTTAGGCAGTCAAGAATCCATTGAACCAAGTCTCGTGATCCTCAAAGAATTAAGTCAACTAGACCTGAAGTACCTCAAACCCAGTTCCTATAGGGTTCCTGTTATTAGGTAGATTATAAGGTCCAATCAAGCTCCAATCTCCGGATTTTACTTAGACTTGTTCAACTATCAAACTCAATCCGAAAAATGCGAATGTCATGCAAATGCCATGCACAAAATATTTTTGTGATGCAATTTTCAAAGATTTTGAACTTTTTATGGATTTTTGAAAAGATGATGCATGATGATGCATATGCATTTTTTTTAAAAAAAGCTTTTTCAAATGTTTTTGGATTTTAATTTTGCAAATGTTTTTGGGAATTTTTGAAAACAAAAAGATTTTGGCTGAAAACTAGGTTAAAATATGTACACGGGAGTGCTTCTTCATATATACAAGAGGTGGGTTTTAAGAATTTACAGGGTGAGTGATCAATTTTATACATATATACATATAGTGGATTTTGGTGTGATGTGTATATTCCTCAAACTTATTTGAAAACAATTTTACACACAATTTTTGAAAACTATAGTCCAAAATAATTTTTACAAACATTTTATAAACATTTGAAAACATTTTTGCAAAGGCTTTCAAAACAGTATGTATAGGTTTTTCAAATCATTTTTGCAACCATTTTTCAAGCCATTTGCAAATCATTTTTCAAACATTTTATTTCACACAAAGAAAAGAAATTTTACAAACCACACAATTTGACACAGGTTGAAAATACGAAACAAAATATTTTCAAAATAGTTTTCAATAAATGTTCACAAAGATTTTCAAACTATTTTTCAAACATTTTGCAAAAAACATCTTCACCTGATTTATTAATCAGTAAATACAAAAGGAATTTGAGGAATAACCACATCTTTTTATTAAGGATTTTAAATGGATTTTAAAGAATTTTTAGCCATGTTATTAAGAAAATATGAAAGTACGAGTTGTGGCTAAAGTATATACGCAGTATATACGACCCCCCTATACTTAGCTTGAGCTATGTCCTCATAGATCGAAGAGAAAAGAGAAGACATAACTCGTACTAAATATAGACAAGTCTAAAGAATAACGGAATAATGAATGAATCAACGAATGAGAAGTTGACCGTCCCCCCTATACTTAGGATCAAATAATCCTAAGTATAGCAGACTGTGCACAACGCGGGGAGGGTCAAGGGCGGGAATGAACAGATCGTACTCAGATTGTCTCCCCCTATACTTAGGGTAAGATATCCCTAAGTATAGACAAGAAAAGGAGACAATGGAGAGGATCGAAAAGAATAGAGAAACTTGGGGTGCCAGCCCCCTATACTTAGGACAAAGTACGTCCTAAGTATGGAAAACTGTCTACAAGGGCGGCACCTTTTTGATAGATAAAGCAGATAGCAAATGAAAAGAAGAATAGAAGAAAAGAAGAAAATAAATCAACAGACGAAAGAGGGATATAGACAGATGGATCTTGTACAGCGAGGAATGGAATTGATCACCATGTATGAGATGCAGATGATCAGAATCAAAGGACACATCTCATACCAGAAGAATGGGGGCAACGTCAATGGTCGGTGGATCAAGATCAAGATATAGTTTCAGGCGTTGACCATTGACGCGGAAGGTAGAGGAAGATGACGGTTCGGATATGTCGATGCTGCCATTGTTATGTACCTTCCTGACCACATACGGTCCTTTCCACTTGCTCTGCAATTTCCCTGGGAATAATTTCAGACTGGAATCAAACAACCATACTCTCTGATCTGGCTCAAACTGTTTATGGCTGATATGCGAATCGTGCCATGTCTTCACTTTCTCTTTGTACTGTAGGCTATTCGAAAAGGCTGTATCTCGCAGTTCTTCCAGGGCTGCCAATTCTGCTCTTCTCTGGTCTCCTATACTCTCCGGATCTAACAGCAACTCAGTAACTGCCCAAAAAGATTTGTGCTTGATCTCCACTGGCAAATGGCACGGCTTGCCATAGACGAGACGAAAGGGAGACGTCCCCAATGGATTCTTGAAAGAAGTCCGATAAGCCCATAAGACCGAGTCCAAAAGCTGTGACCAATCCTTTCGGTCTGGGCAGACAACTTTCTGCAAGATAGTCTTTATCTCCCGATTCGATACTTCGGCAAGACCATTAGTCTGAGGGTGATAAGGAGTGGCAACCCGATGGTCAATGCCGAACTCGTCTGCAAGGGCCCTGACTTTGTCATTGATGAAATGAGACCCCCCGTCTGAAATCAAGACTCTAGGTACCCCGAACCGTGAAATGATATTTTTCCTCAAAAATTTGCAAACGGTTTTAGCATCTGCGGCTCGGGCGGGGATGGCCTCAACCCATCGGCTGACATAATCCACAGCGAGCAAAATATGCTCGAATCCCTGACTCTTAGGAAATGGGCCCATGAAATCAATCCCCCATGCATCAAAAACCTCACAGAAGTGAATGGGTTGCATGGGCATCATGTCTCTCTGTCCGCAGGTTCCCATTTTCTGACAGTCAGTACATCTCTTCACGAACTCATCTGAATCCTTGAAGAGAGTAGGCCACCATAGGCCGGATTGAAGCACCTTCTGTGCTGTCCTTTTTCCAGAATGATGTCCTCCTGCCTCAAGCTTGTGGCAGTATGTGAGGACGCTATGATGCTCTTCTTGAGGAATGCACCTTCTCCAGATACTGTCCCCTCCTTCATGATAAAGGATGGGATCCTCCCAATGATAAAATTTGGCCTTCGCCAGGAAGGTCTCAAGTTTCTGCCTGGGCCAACCTTGTGGAACCATTTTGGCAACAAGATAATTCACAATGTCAGCATACCATGGGAGCGAGGTGACAGCCAAGATCGCCTCATCTGGAAATGTCTCTGTGATAGGTGCGCTGGGCTCAGATTCCTCAAGATTCTCCAATCTGGAGAGATGATCCGCCACCACATTCTTGACTCCAGGCTTGTCCTTAATCTCAATATCAAATTCCTGGAGTAGAAGGATCCATCTGGTGAGACGTGCTTTGGCATCCTTCTTAGCCATTAAATACCGGATGGCAGTATGATCAGTGTAAATGGTCACTCTAGATCCGAGAATGTAAGATCTATACTTATCAAGAGCGAACACTACGACCAGCATATCTTTCTCAGTCACTGTGTAATTCCGCTGTGCGGCATCCAAAGTCCGGCTGGCGTAGTGAATGGCAAAAGGTAAACCATCCCTCCTCTGTCCGAGCACAGCCCCAACGGCAAAATCTGAGGCGTCCGTCATGATCTCGAATGGGAGAGACCAATCAGGTGGCTGTAGGACAGGAGCTGAGACAACCATATTCTTGAGAGTCTCAAATTATTCAAGACACTTATCATTAACAATAAACTCGGTGTCTTTGGTGAGCAAGTCAGTGAGCGGTCGGGCAGTTCGACTGAAGTCCTGAATGAACCGTCGGTAGAAACCGACATGCCCCAGAAAAGACCGTAACTGACGCAAATTGGACGGTGGATTGAGCTTCCTGATGATGTCCACCTTGGCCGGATCGACCTCCATGCCCCTGTTGGAGACGATATGACCGAGGACCGTCCCTTGAGTTACCATGAAGTGACTCTTCTCCCAGGATAAAACAAGATTAACCTGAATGCAGCGCTGAAGCACACGGTCTAGGCAGTCAAGACAGGCATCAAACCCGTCGCCATAGACCGAGAAATCATCCATGAAGACCTCTAAACAATTACCCACCATGTCCGAAAATATGGACAACATGCACCTTTGGAATGTCCCTGGAGTGTTACATAGACCAAAGGGCATCCGTCTGAAAGCATAAGTCCCAAACGGACAGGTGAACGTCGTTTTCTCCTGGTCCTCGGGCACAATGGCCACTTGATTGTATCCAGAGTACCCGTCAAGAAAGCAGTAATGACTCTTCCCGGCTAACCGCTCGATAATCTGATCAATGAAGGGTAGCGGGAAGTGATCCTTCTTGGTGGCCTCATTCAATCGTCTGTAGTCCACACAGACCCTCCAAGAAGTCGGGACTCTGGTCGCGATCTCTTCTCCAGACTCATTGACAACTGTGGTGATACCCGTTTTCTTGGGTACCACATGGAGTGGACTAACCCATTTAGAGTCGGAGATGGGGTAGATGAAATCGGCGCTCCACCACTTGGAAATTTCTTTCATGACAACGTCTCGAAGATTCGGGTTCAGCCGTCGTTGGAACTCACGCGACGGCCTAGCGTTGTCCTCGAGATAAATGTGGTGGGAGCAAAGATTAGGGCTCAGCCCATGGAGATCGGCTATATTCCATCCTATTGCCTTGCGGTTTCTTTCAAGAACCTCCATCAGACGAGATTCTTGCTCTCCAGTCAAATCTGCTGAGATAATGACTGGGTGCATTTCCAGTTCTCCTGCAAGGAATCTGTACTTCAACGACTGCGGCAGAGGTTTCCGTTCTGGACAACTGGGAGGTGGCAGATCTGGCTTCTGATATGTCTGTGTAAATGCGACCAGGTCTGCATGGGAGAACTCTCGCTCTGCATGAATTTCTGACGAAGGGCGGCCGACTAGATCATCAATAAATTGTACTGGTTCGCACTCTGTCATGGTTGTCTGCTCAGATGGAATCAGACAAGGCAAGTAATCATCAAAATCGTCCCAGTCAATGTCTGAATCCGAGGGATTAGAAGAAGATGAGCACGAATGAAAATCATCTGCACCACTCATCACAATGCTGTCAGCTTCAGATGTATCCTCCTCCAGGGACGTGCTCTCCCGGCTCTCGACTGCCATGAGCATGAGATATGGTGAGTCTGTAGGCAAGGCGAGAGTCGGTGCCACAGGATCTATCCAATTGGATTCATCATCAGTCATCTCAAAGTCACAAACCTGGTGGATGTCTAGCTCTTCCTCTGTCATCTGCGCTGCTTCACTGGACTGCTCGGAGCACTCTAACTCTCTGGCTCTGGTTTCCTCGATCGTCTCTATCTGTATGGTTTCGCCCTCTACGCGAAAACATACCTTCCCACTATCATGATCGGTCACCGCCTTGGCTGTGGCCAAGAATGGACGTCCGAGAATGATGGGGGCATCGGTTACCGACTCAGGGATCTCCATGTCCAACACAACGAAGTCCACGGGGAATTTCAGGCCCTGAATGGTAACGACCACGTCTTTCAATAACCCCTTCGGCCTCTTAGTCGACCTGTCAGCAAACTGAAGGACTGTCCTTCTCCTAAGAAGAGGACCAAACTCGAATCGGTCGAGTAAGGCTGCCAGAAGAAGGTTAACTGAAGAGCCGTTGTCTAATAGAGTACGATCAAACTGCTGCTCCTGAATCTCGCATCTGACATAGGGAGCTCCTGCGTCTGGTCGCTTGGCTGGCAGCTTGTTCTGTATAGTGCAGCAAGTGGAATGAGTGAGCACATGAATCTGATCTCTGTGATTCCTCCTCTTCCTGCGGATGGTGGTTTTCTCTTTCAGGTTCTTTTTGAAGAGGGGGATGTGCTCAAGTGCCTCTTGTAGAGTCAGCTGAATGTGGAATCTGTCTATCATCTGATTGTTGAACTCCACCTGCTGGTTCTTTTTTTGATTTTCTTTTTTATTTCCCTTCGCTCGGCGGAGTGCCTCAGGGAAGGGGATGGTAGGGGCCTCCTCAGATGGAGGACTAGGGGTCGGTCCCTGTACCTGTGAAGACGGAGAATCCATACAATAATCATCATTTACCACATATGGATCCGCAATTTGGACAGAAACCTTTCCTTTATTCATATTTTTGTTTTTGTTTTTGTTCCCACAGTCTCTAGATACAAAATGTGGCAACATCACAGATGGTGGCCCAACAAAAGTAGATGTGGTGGCCTCAGAACCACCACTAGCACCTGTCTCTGCGGCATCAGCACCACACTCTGGTTCAGCGTCCAAAATGGTGGCATCAGCACCACCGTCTGCATCTGGCCTCTCGACGGCATCAGTACCGTCGTCCTGATCTCCATCATTGGTGGCATCAGCACCACCGTCTGCAACATCATCTTGGGCGGCATCAGCACCGCTCCTCTGCTCCTCCGGCGCTCCTGGTTCAGCATCTGGTTGTCGCTCAGAAGAGGCGCCGCCGGCTGGCATCCTACCGCTCCTAGTAGTCACAAAATCAGCATCATTCAAAGAATAAGACATATCATTCAAATCGTCACTAGGAGAGGTATCCTCTGTGAACTCTACCTGCTCAGATTTTCTTTTTAGGTTATTAGGATTAGGTTCGATCTGAGCGGGTATGGCGGCTTTGTCTTTGATGATATCCCGCATCTCCTGCCGGAATTCATCCATTTCTTGCCTGAAAGATGCTCGCTGTTCAGATAGCAAGCGGGCAAGATCATCAAGGGCTGGGTTCTCAAAGACTGGACCCTGAGAACCGGATGTCTGTCCCTGCTGGAAATGGGGCTGCTGTTGCTGGTGTTGCTGCTGATACTGGGGGGAAGGCTGGTGATAAGACTGCTGAGGCGGCTGGCGCTGCCTCCACTGTTGTCCCTGATAGGCGGGACGAGGACCATTCTGATACTGATGTGGCTGGGCATACTGGGGCTGCTGATTATGCTCTTGTGGCTGGCTGTTCTGGTGTCCTTGGGCAGGGTTCTGCTGCTGGGAAGAGGATCCACCATTGCCCCAACGGAATCCGGGGTGATCCCGACGAATCCCGGGCTGAGGGTACCGGTCGTACCAAATCCCATTGACTTCCATCAACGGTTCCTGCTCGAAAGAGGGTGGAGGAAGAACTGCCAGTGGTTGCTCCGGCTGATACACCACCATCTGCGTCTCCTGAGATGGCGGTTTCTCTGGATAGTACTGTAGCAGTGGAACCGGCTCTGCCTGAACACGATTCACCTGTCGGTATGAGGTAGAGGGTTGGTTGGAACTGCTACTGCCGGAGTCAGCCCGTGACCTGGGAGGCTGTTGGGAGTGAGCTTGTGCCTCCTGAATGCATAGGATTTGAGTTTTCAGGTCACTCATGGTTTTGGTGAGAAGGTCCATCTGAGCAAGACCTTGGTTCTGATTCTTCTCGAGGATCTCCATGCGGTCCAATTTTTCACTAATAATGCCCATGTCGGCTGTTGCTGATTCGGCTTGGGCTGCGGCTACCGACGTTGTGTTGGGACCGGCATCGATACGGGCGATCCTCTGAAATGATCCCGCTCCTTGCGGGGGCTTCTGCTGTGTATAGACTCGGGCCTGGGTCATCACTGTGGAGTTTTCTGCCATGCCTTCATAGATGGCCCAGACGTCATCTTCTCCCTTGGAGAAATAGGACCCACCGCAAGAGGCGTTCACAAGCCCCTGCAGCTCCGGTGTCAGCCCACAGAAGAAACTCTGTACGAGATTGGGCTTGGAGATATCATGGTGCGGACACCGGTCGATGAGCTCTCTGAATCGATCCCATACTTCATGGAACTGTTCATTTGGGATCATGACGAAATTGCTGATCATGGCTCGAGCTGCGTTGGTCCGGCCGAGCGGGTAGTACTTCTTTAGGTATGCGGTCCGGAGATCTGCCCAGGGGTCGACGAATCGCCCAAGGTGCTTGAGCCAATATGCAGCTCTATCAACCAAAGAGAACGGGAAGGCGATCATCTTGATGGTGTCCTCGGTCATTAGCCGATCATGGATAGTGCTGCAAATCATCTCGAATTCCTGGAGGTGGAGGTGCGGCTCTTCGGTCGGCAACCCGTGAAACTTGGGTAGTAGCTGGATCGTGTGGGGCCGAAGCTCGAAATATCCGTGGATTGGCGGGAGTCTGATCCACCGGTGAGTGAGGGATGCAGCTGGATTGTGCAGTTCCCTCATGATAGTCTGTGGCGGTCGCTCAGCGTCTGGATCGCCTCCTCCTGCATCGGGTCCTCCACCTCCGCCACCGCCACCGCCCCCAGGTCGGTTCTCTCTCAGCTGTGCTATCTCTCTCATCAGGTCACCCATGAATGTTCCCTGGTCCCGGATCTGTCTCTGCATGGTCTCCAGGGATGCTAACAAGGAGTTGTTGATGGCCACTTGATCGATTATGAACGGAGGGTGATCGTGGTCATCAGGGTGCTCGCCTCTGTCTGCCATTGCTGGATTCTCTGAAAAAGCAAAAGAGGCCATTTCAAGTGCTGTTGAATGAGCCGAACTCTGTGATGCACTGAATTCTGAAACGATTGGAATGAGAGAAGGAGAATGGGAAGGGTGGTCGAGGGGGAACAGGGTGGATGTGAACTCGGGCTCGGAGAGCGGACTCTCCGAGGCATTCCTGGATGAGTAAGGAGGAGTGCTAGATAGCGGTGCCGACAAGGTCGGCCTAAGAGATCTCCGTCCCATCATCTTGATTATTCGAGAGGAGTGGGGATAATGCAAGAGAAGAAGAAGATGATATGCAACAAAATTGTGCACAATTGTGCGGTGTTTTTGATCTTGACTTAAATAAATCTAGCAATCAAACGCAAAGCAAGGGTGAATTCACCAACTCAACACGTGAAGCCGTGAAAGTTCGGCTTTTATCTTGTCAATTTTAGCTTGTTTTCAGGTATTTATCTTATCACGAGTCCTTAGAACGCTACGCCTATAGGAGCGAGAGTACTGCCAGGAAAGTGTCCCCGTACTTGTCCTCCTCCCGTGTAACCTGTAACTTGTGCTTTTTGAGGTCCTTGTAACCCTTCCTGGATCCCTACTCAGCCAAAGAAATAGAGGGAGGAAGCCGATAGGCGAAACCGATACTTCGGACCTCGCTCGCAACGGAATCACCCGTGAGCGTACAAGGTCCTACTCGGACGCAGCCGGTGAGACAGACACACCCGTGAAGGCGTGGCCTAAGCTCGGTACTTCGGACAAGGTCGATGCTCACACAATAGCGAGTCACCAATGGCGACCAAGCCCTACTCGACTACGTACGATAGTAGCGCCAATACTTCGGAAATCCAGGCGATACACAAGGCAGCCACAAGTTGGGTTTTGGGCTCTAGTCCTTACGAAGTGCTCACCTCACTTGGAAGGAAACCTTCCCATGCAACCTGAAGACAAGTGAGGGTGTTACTCTCCCCAAGCAATGAATCCAATTACCGATTTTATTTTGGTCAAGTTTTCTTTAGCAGTCCCTTTTTTAATTTTTTTGGTGTTATCGCTTCTTTTGAGTAGATTCAAACAAGCGCCTAACGGTTTTTGTATTTTTCCTTTATCCTACTTTGTTCCAAAAACAGAGGGAGAATAGAGTCGGAAAAGCCGTGCAAGTCGACACCAAGGTGGAAATCTCACCTTTGTGCCTAGATGATGCATGCAAAGTAAGAAGACTTACAGCGAATCCCAGCTCTCTCCATGCGGGATGCAAAGCAGAATTTTTAAACCTACACTACATGGCGATATGCAAGCGGAAATCATCCTAGAACAGGCAACTGCTAGCGTGAAGAACCACAAGCTAGCTACTAACTCCTAATCCGAGTGTCCGGTCTAGGCTTACCCCTCCTCTGCTCAGCACATTTGAGTTAGGAGAAAGCGCTTGTTCGGGTGTGAGCTCGCGGCGCGTGGATCGGAAGCTACTAGCTAACTGTTTAATTAATCTAAGTCCAAATACGAACTATAGGAACATGCAAGAGTTATTAGGGTGTTTGGACCTAGGCTAATCGAATCAAGCAGGACCTAATCTAAGAGCTCAATCCACAAAAGAAAGGAAAAATGAAAACAAAACCGGAAAATGACAAGCGATGAAAACGCGATCAAAACTGCGGTGAGCCCCCGGGTGAACAAACACCCGGAAATTAGGCCCGGTAGTGTCTAAGTGTCCAGAGAGTCCAAGTGTACCTGTGTTATTACAATTCAACAAATCACTCTCTCACAAAGCTAAAAGAAAAGCTAACTAATCACTCTCTCTCACTCTTCTCGCTCTCTCCTGCCGGCTTGGCTAAGAATAGCCGGCTCCGCGTCCCAAGGTTGCTTCGGGTCACCTAGGCGATCCGCCTTGCTCCGCGGTCCCTCGCAAGAAGACAAGAAAAGAAATGGTCAGATAACTCAGTCAATCAATATCACAAATGTAAGAGATAAAAACTAGAGCTATGGTAGACAATCAACACAAGCAAAATATAAACTACTCGCTGTTGCTCCCCAGCAACGGCGCCATTTGATTTAACCAGAATTCGGTGGTCTTAAGTTCATCACAAAGCGTGAACTCAGTCGAAGTGTCAACCACACAAATCTCAATTAAAGTCAACAATTAACCCACACTTAAGATCAATAAATTAGAACTAATGTGGAGTTAAAATTTATTTTTAACTCTACATAAAAGATGTATAGGTGCAAGTATGTAGAGAGTTCGAACACAGGGAGCAGGCAGGGTAATTCAAAAATTGTGCTCAAGTGTGTGTGTGTGATATGTCTACACTAAGCAAGCAAGCAAATAAATTTTTGTGGGTTTTTAATTTTTTTAATTTTTTTTATTTTTATGTTAATTTTTAATTTTGTATTTTTATTTTTAATTTACTGATTTTTATTTTCTTTTTATATTTTATATTTTTCTATTTTCTTTTTTCAATAATGGAATTTAAAGACAAGGTAATACAAGACAAGGTAAAATATTTATAAAAATGTGCAAAAATAACCAAAAATTCAGAAATAAAATATTTTGGATATTTTTAGGATTTTTTACTGTTTTTGTGATTTTTGGGGATTTTTCAAGGTGTTTTTTGTATTTTTAAAGACTGAAATAAAGCAAAACCGTGAACTAGATGCTGGCTGTGAGTAAAATGGGATTTAAAAATAGCAACCAGTACTCAAATTTTTCACACTGTTTTTCAAATAAAAGGAACAAAATAAGGAACAAACAGAACCTGAGTTTGTATTTTTTAGAGTTTTCCTTGATTTTATATATTTTTTTTGAAGTTTTTGAGTGTTTTTAAATTTTTAGTGTTTTTCTTTTGAGTTTTTTAATGATTTTTGGACTGACACTAATAGAGGATAAAATAGACACTAGGTGAATTTTTTTAGAATTTTTGGAATTGTTTTAATATTTTTTTGGCATTTTCTAAGCTAGATAGTACACAAAAAGCATGTTTTTAATTTTTAATAAATATAAAAATAAAATTAAATCAAAAACTAAAATGATAGTGTAGAAGTACACGTGTCCAGGAACTAAACCCTATTTTTGTGGAATTTTTGGACTTAAAATGATAGGTTAAATAAATACAAAAAGCATCCAATCAATACACAGGCCTGACAGGGGTATTTATGCAATTTAACATGCATCCAGGGGCATACACGCAAATTTCCACAAAATATTGAACTGAATATTTAATTTATAGCACCAAAATACAATTACAAAACTCGCCTGGGTATGCTAGCGATTTTCCCACCAGGGCGCGTGACTCGCACGCGCCTGGCGAGGACTGAAATGTAATATCTCAAAACTCTGGGGATTTACATGCAAAATGTCCAAAATTATAACACTTGAAAGTGAAATTTTGGTACTAAAACAAAATACAATAAAGGCCAAGGGTCGTTCTGCAAAATGCCCACACCTCACGTGTACAGGTCACGTGAGGTGACATGGCGAAGGACCTGGATGCAAATATAGAAAGTACAGGGGTGTTTGTACAAATAAACCAAAGTTTTTACGCTACAGACAAAAGTTTAAATACTAAATAATAAATACAAAAGGCGCGAGGGTTGGAATGCAAAATACCCTCGCTGGGGCGGTCCGCAGGTGACACGGGGCAAGAATCCAACGGCTGGCATCTGAGGGCGATCCAGCGGCGGAGAGCATGCCACTTATCCATGTGGCGGCACAGGGACGGCCGATGACGGTTCGTGGATCCGCGGCTGAGATTAGATCTCTGGGGGAAGATCAACGGTCGGGGCGTGGCGAGATCCAACGACTGGTGCTTGATCTGGGGGAGGCGCCCTGATCGGACGGTGGAGGAGATGGCTGGAAGAACACGGCGGAGCTCCGGCTGTGCGAGGTTCCTCGAGCTCCTCCGGCCGACTCCGATGGCTTCTGAGCTTCAAAATTGGGCTGGAGCCTCCTCTGGTCGTCGCCTATCTCCTGGGGGCGTCAAAAAGCCACGACGGAGGCCGTGGTGCTCGCTGGTGGCTGGCGGAGCTGGAGGGCTTCGTTGTGTCCGGCGAGCTTCAAAACTCGCCTCCATGCGTCTTCACTTGGGCTTTGACCTGCAAAAATAGTCAAAGGGTCCAGGGCAAAGTGCCTGGACCCTTGGATGGTCTCGGGAATGCTTGGAACGAGATGGAGATGCACGGCCGGAGGTGCGCTCCGGCCAAGGTGCTTGATTCGGCGATTGGATCGATTGAACTTCGAATTTTTTGGGGGTTTTCGAACCTTAGGCTAACAGGAATAAAATGACGCAAAGAAATGAGCGGGGTGAGCCCTCAATGGCCGAGGCCAGAGGGAAGAAGGGTACCTCGACCGGCGACTTTGCGGGAGGTGGTGGAAGCGCCTCCGACCTCGGTTGCCTTGGCTGAAGGCTTTGCGGTGGAGCTGTCACCTCCAGGAAGCACCGGAGCTCGGAGTAGGCGCGAGGGGTGGACCGAAGGTGTTAGGATTCAAATCGAAAGGTGAGGGGTTGGTTTTAAGTGGTTTGACCCGAGGTGACAGGGGTCCAAAGATCAAAAGAAATCTTGTGCCACAGTGATCCATAATCCGATGCAATCACCTGGCGGGCAAGAGGGATGGTAGGTGGAGAACTTTGCAGAAGATGGTATCGCGAAAGGGTGAAAGTTGACGCCTCGAAAAATCCGCAAATGCGGGTCAAAAACGAGGCTGCCAGGGGCTACAGGGGCCTAGGACACCTAGTTGACCGAGGTCAACTAGGGTTTGCACCTGGTTGGTCCACGTGGACCAACCAGGAAAAACCCTGGTAAATGATTTATAAAATCAATAAAAAATAGAAGAAGGCCGAATTAATTAAAAGTTATAAAATGAAAAATGCTTAAAATTTTATGTAGTATTTTATTCTGATTTTTATTTATTTTTATGACGTATATTTTTACAAGTTACCTTTTTAACCTTATATAGGTATAATACCTACATATTGCATCTTGTTATTTTTATTTTGTATAGTTAAATTTTATTATTTTTGTTTCTTATTTTCTAAAATTATAAAATACTTTTATACACATAAATATATTTTTATTTTATTTTTCTGATTTATTATGTATAATTATAAGAATGTTTTGTACAGGTATATGTATAGGCAGTATATCTATGTATCCTTTATACATGTATTTTTATTTTTGTATTTTCTTTGCATTTTATTCTGATTTTAGTACACATATATATTACAATAAATATTTACATAATTAAAAAAATAAAAATGAATAAATAATGAATAAAGAATAAATTGAATATTTTAATATGTACAAGTATACAATAGGGGTCCAAAACTCAACTTTTAAACCGTAGCTCTGCCAAATGCGAAACCACCACCATTAATTAGCTTATTTTATTCTATATACAATTAAAGGTGAGTATGATGTATTTGGAGTTTTTATTTGTGAGATACGGGTCTGGGAAGTTGGGGTTCTGGATTTTTATTCAGACCATAACTTTTTATCTGTACATTATTTTTCTATGAAATCAATTTTGTATTTTTCTTTGTAAAATTATCTACAACTTTCATGTACAAAATTTCTTTATTTGATGTATAAAAAGTGGAACCAAAAATAGGTCCCAAAATGAATAAAGAATGAATTAATAAGTACATGTGTTTGGTCTGTATTTTGGCCCTTATCTCCCCCTACTTTATTCCTTGTCGACCTATTCATCTAGATGCCTAGGTCTCAGGGTTTCGGGTCATAAAATATTTACAATATTTTATTCTTTTTCTTTTCTTTATTTATTCTATAATTTTGGCCTTAATTACAGTATTTTAGACACTATCTGAATGCACATGCATGAATGCTAAGATGATGATTTTAATGCTATTTACAGGCATTTGCTAGGGTTTTTGGTGCCAAAATGATAGAATAAAGATGATGAAATGTGGATTCATCAGTGGCCGAGATGGCATGAAGATCGAGGTTTATCGAGCGAATCGTCGATCCAAAGACCAATGCAAGTATTGGGCGTGTATGGTGGTTATATGGGGAGAAAAAGTGAAGAAGGGTCCGAGGTCAAAATGTGAACCATGTGAGCTCTAAAGTTCCGAGAAATCGGGCCAAAACGTAGCTGACAGGCTGCAGGAGCAGACCAGGGAGTTGACCAACGGGTCAACTTCCACCTGGTTGGTCCACGTGGACCAACCAGAAAAATCCTTGGGAAAAACATTTGTAAATTCAATTAAAAATAGCAAATCAATTTATTAAATTATGGTTACAAAATAAAAAATGTTTATTATTTTATAAATTATTTTATTATGATTTTTATTTGTTTTTATGAGGCTAATAATTACAATTTGCCATTTATACCCTTTATAGGTATCTATATCTATATATTTTAATCCTTTATTTTATTTTGGTGTTTTTAATTTCTTTAATTTTGTTTATTATTTTATAAAATTGTAAAATACTTTTATACACATAAATATATTTTATTTTTATTTTATTGATGTGTTTTGTATATTTAATAAAATAGAAGTATGTATCATATAGGTATATTTATATGTATAATACCTATGTATTTTATATAGGTATTTTTATTTTATGTTTCTTTTGGGTTTTTATTCTGATTTTAATGTACAAATATATTATAAGTAATATTTGCAAAATTATAAAAATATAAAAATACAAAAATAATAAATTGAATATTTTAATCTGTACAAGTATACAATAGGGGTCCAAAACTCAACTTTCAAACCGTAGCTTCGCCAAATGCGAAACCACTGCCATTAAATAGCTTATTTTCTTCTATATACAATTAAAGGTGAGTTTGATGCATTTGGAGTTTTCATTTGTGAGATACGGGTCTGGGAAGTTGGGATTCTGGATTTTTTCTCAGACCATAACTTTTTATCTGTGTATTCTTTTTCAGTGAAATCAATTTTGTATTTTTCTTTATTTAATTATCTACAACTTTCATGTACAACGTTTCTTTATTTGAGGTTTAAAAAGTGGAACCAAAAATAGGTCCCAAAATGAAAAAGAATGAATTAATAATTATAGGTATTTGGCCCTTATCTCCCCCTACTTTATTCCTTGTCGACCTATTCATCAAGATGCCTAAGTATCGGGGTTTCGAGTCATAAAATATTTACAATATTTTATTCTTTTTCTTTTCTTTTCTTTATTCTATAATTTTGGCATTAAAAACCGCATTTTATACAATATTTACACACATATACATGAATGCTAAAATGCATGAATTACGCCTATTTATACGCATTTACTAGGGTTTTTAAGGCCAAAATGATATAATAAAGATGATGAAACGTAGATTCCTCACGTGGTGGCTCCAGAGAGCGCAACGTGGCCCAATCAGAAAAATTCAAAATAAATTACAGAGAAAATTAGAAAAGAAATAGTTAGAGGCCGAATTAGAAAAAAGTCAAAACATGAAAGTTGCTCGTCTCGACGAGATCTACAACTTTCATGTTGGTCAAAAAGCCAAAAGAGATCATTTGCACAAAAGCTATTTTTGGGGGTATTTTCAAGGGGATAAAAACACCAAGTTTGTGGTTTTGAGATTTTTTTGTATTTTTTTATCTTTTAAGGGTCAATGATTTATAGACAATTATTCTTCCTAATTTTTAGGATTTTTTGAGGGTAAAATAATTACAAGAAAAATAAGGGAAATTAAATACATTAAATTAATGGTGAATTTATACACAATATAATACATGATAAAAACAAAGAATTAGAGGGTATTTTTATTGGCTTGTTTAAGCAGAGATTTTAATAAGTGGCTTTTAGCTTGATGAATACGAGATTCATCACTGTGCTAATCATATTTTTCTTGAAGGTAGAGATGAAGAGTGCAATATAGCGCTCAAATCTTTCAAACCAGGGAAGTGTGGATAATTAAGCTTAAAACCCTAATGACTAAGGTATGTTAACTCGGACTCTCAAGATCTCAGAAATCCAGTGTCCTCAAAATCCTCAAGCCTTGAGTGAGTGTGAATGTGTCAGGAATACACCAACTCCTTGGTTAGTGGTTTTTGTGTGATTTTTAACTTTTGCAGATTTTTATGGGTTTTAATTTTTAAAAGATTTTTTTAATTCTTCAGAGAGATAATGATTGGCCCATGCTGAAATAAATAAAAGTATCCACTCTCAGCCATTATGGGTGTAAGTACGGGCCGATAAACGGACCCGTGATCCTTAAGGACAGAGCCATATGCGGTGTCCTCTAAACCACCCACTCTGCTAAGGGAGACCGAGGTTCCCTCACTGAAAGTGTCTACTAAGCCTAGTAGTCAGAGTCTAATTCCAAGAAGGGTTTTTAATTTTTCAATTTTTTCTCCTTTTTTGAAAAGGAATATTTACAAAAATTAATCCCTTAATTTTAATAAACATTTTTTACAAGGTTTTTACAAAACTCAGTTCAAAGGTTTACCAAAACCTAGCCCGAAAATAAAATGTAAAAAGTTTTAAAACACGAGCTAAGGCTAAGTAAATATACAGTAATATACGGTATACCCCCTATACTTAAATTTTGCTATGTCCTCATAGCACAAGTACCATGAAGCCAGGGCTCGATCAAATATAGGGTGATATAGCAGAACTGAGGAGGAGGATCCCCCTATACTCAGGTCGAATTCGACCTAAGTACAAGAAGATAGTACGAGGGAGGGATGAGCAGGCAGGTTCTCCCTATACTTAGGCTACAAATAGCCTAAGTAAGGTCTGAATTAGAGGGGTGTTTGTTCTATGATACAAGGGTGAGGGGGTTCGTTCAATATATAGGGAGAGAGCGAGAGATTGTGAAAATTACAGAGGGAAGGGTGGTGGGGTGAGGTGAGTGTGTATGTGCAAGTGTGTGTGTGTGGGGGGGGGGGGGGTAGATCATCAGGTGATCTACTCTCTTTTTTACAACATGCAAAACTAGAAATAAATATGCAAATGCAAGTTTTTTTACAGTATGCAATGTAATCTGACTGATTAAAAAACTCCTAAAATTTCTTCACAATGTTTTTTGCAGCCTCTTCAGCGGAAGCTCCCGACTTCACGCCTCCATGAATATCAAGCGTCCTCGATTTTCATGGGCCCTGCCACAAAAGAGAAAAAGTTAGAAAATTCCAAGGAATTTAAACAACAGACATGATGCAAAAATGATGCATGAAATGAGGACCTAAAAATTTTGAAATTATTCAACAAAGAAAATTAAAATTCAATAATTAAGTTAAGTCGTGTCCCCGGCAACGACGACATTTGATGAACGTTGAATTTGCCTCTACAATAATGTGAAATTGTCGTAGTATAGGAGGCAAATTCGGTTCAGCAAAAACCACAGTCCTTTGAATGCTGTGGATTATTTATACTTGGTAAGTCTACCAAGGTCGAACGCAAGGACACAGCTACTTAATCAATTTATTGAATTTCGATTCATGAAGCTCAAGTGTGAAATATTTCTCAATTTCAAGTCCACATGATGAACTATGCTATTTACAAAGCAATACCATGATGTATGCATTTTTTAGTTGGTTTTTATGCAATTATAAGAGGATGCGTGAATATGATGAAAGAGAATTTATATGCAAACTAAAGACTACAATTATACCCTAAAAATATGAGCATCATATCAGAAATGGAAATCAATGTCGATTGAATCACCACATGAAGAACATTCATCAAATCAAAGCAAGAACAAGAAAAGCAGGGTCTCATTTATCACAACAAAAATCACTTCTTTTAAAACAGTGGCAAATGAGAAAATTAAATATGCTAAGATGTAGAGGACAAAACAAGGATCAAAACAACACTAAAATCATGCAATACGGACCTACGATGCCCAAGTTATGAAGAAAACAGTGCAGGCGCATAATTGTAATAAAAATGCAAGAAAATAAAAGGATAAATATTACATTTAGGTCCATGGAGGGACCTAAATGTAAATATAGAAAACTGCCTGGGCCCTGATATAATTTCTCCAATGCGTGGGGGCCTTTATGCAAATATCTGAACTCGGCAGGGCATCCCTGTAAAATACCCAGGCGCGCACGCGCATGGAGGACCAAAATGCAAATGTCAGATCTTCCAGGGTCTTTCATGTAAAATACCCAAGCCCTCACGTGCGTCGCACGTGAGGCGCCTAGGCTCGAGAGGATGCTCTGGCTCGGGACACGTGGCACGAAGTCGTGGCTTGGTGAACACGAAGCTACTGGTTCGGAGTGAGGCTGGGGCATTCACGTGGCATCATCCTGGCCGTCCGATCGAATCGATCGGACGGTGACTGTATCATCTGGCTCCTCCGCAGGTCACCGAAGAAGGCGAGGCTTCGTTGAGCTGCCTTCGGCTCCGCCTCGCCTCGCGAGTCCTTCTGATGGTCGTGGACGCTTGCTGGAGGTCCGGTGGAGGTCTTGGAGCAGGCGAAGCTCCAAGGCTGATCGGAGGTGATGGTCGAAGGAGCTTCGCTGGAGGAGAATTTCTTGAAGGAGCTCCAGCGCAAAATCCGATCAATCAAGGTACCTGCAAAGGGTCAGTCATAGCCGAAGCAAGTGCGTGTGTGTGCGAATTAGGTGGAATGAGATGGGAGCCGGTCGAAGGCGAAGAAGGTGGTGGCTCAGGGGAGTCCTCCGCCATGAAGACGAAGGAGTTGGGTCGAAGTGCGACGGGGTTCTGGAGGAAGGAGGAGATTGGGCGAAGATGCGGGTGAGCTTGCGAAGGTGGGAGACTTGTCGGATGGTGGTGGACGATGATGGAGGTGATCGGAAAATTAGGAGAAGTAGAGGGATAAATCACCTTGCCGGAGCAAGGTGTTGGTGGCGGAGGAAGTGACCTAGGGATGAGCTCATCGGAGCTCTGGGTCGTCGCCCAGCATGCCCGACCTTGGCATGGAGCTCAGAGGCACACAATGGTAGCCGCGACGTGGTCGGAGGCCACGGATCACACCGGGGCTTTGGTCGTCGTCGCCTCCTTGCAAGGGGCTCCTCCGCTGTCATCGGAGAGCCGGAGGCTGGGCCGAAGCCCCAAAAATGGTGGATGAAGGTGATGGAGACAGAGGGAGGTGTTATATAGGTGGTGGAGTTCGGAGGTTATGTCGTTGGGAGGGGGTTTCAATGGCCGAGGGTTTAATGGAGGAATGATGGAGAGTAGTTCTGGGGTTACGCGAGAAAGAAGGAAGAAGGAGTTACGAGGGAGAGGCATTAGGAGATCGAGGGGTGGTCGGAGCGGAGGGCTAAAAATGGAAGGGCGAGGCGGGTTGGCGAGGTGAAACAGCTGGAGGAAAGGGGTTACAGAGGTAGGAGATGACTTCCTGGCCATTGGATACTTAGATCCAACGGCTAGGATGGGAGCGTGGTCGGACGAGTGAGATAAGATCATAGATCCGATCCTGCGGTTTGGATTTGGGTAGAGATGAGAGGTTTAGATGAGTTTAGGCTTTAATCCAACGACTGGGTATGATTGGATGTCGTGGAGGATGGTGGACCGTCGGATAGGGATGGGATCTAATGGTTGGGAACGAGGTGCTAGGGGACGGCTCAGATCTGATCAGAGCACAGATCAGACGGCTAGGATATGGAGCGGCGGTGGACGGTTCATATGAAGGAGGGAGCGAGTGGATCCAACAACCCAGATGGGTGCGGGTGGCGGAAGGGGACGCGGGCCACGTGGGCAGCCCAGAGGGCGTCACATGGCCCAATCAGAAAATTCAGAGCATAAATACAAAGAAAAATACAAAAGAAATAGTTAGATACAAAATTAGGAAAAAGTCAAAACATGAAAGTTGCTCGCTCGACGAGATCTACAACTTTCATGTTGGACAAAAAGCCAAAAGAGGTCGTTTGTACAAAAAGCATTTTTGGGGGTATTTTTAGGGGGATAAAAACACCGGCTTTTTGGTTTGATTTATTTTTGTATTTTTTTAGTCTTTTTAAAGGTCAGTAAATTATGGACAATTAATCTACCTAATTTTTAGGGGTTTTTGATGATAAAATAAATACAAGAAAAATAAGAGAAATTAAATATAATAATTTAAGGTTAAATTATACACAATATAATACATGATAAAAATAAAGAATTAAAGATGATTTTTATTGGAATAGTTAAGCCAGGGTTTTAATAAGCGATTTTTAGCATGATGAATACGAGATTCATCATATTTTTTCACAAATTCTTCTGTGGCCTCTTCAGCGGAAGCTCCCAACTTCACGGCAACGACGCCATTTGATGAACGTCGAATTTGCCTCTATTTAGAAGGGAAATTCGGTTCAGCAAAAACCACAGTTCTTTGAATGCTGTGGAGTATTTATACTTGGCTAGTCTACCAAGGCCGAACACAAGGACACTACTACTTAATTTATTTATCGAACTTCGATTCAGGAAGCACAAGTGTGAAATATTTCTCAGTTTCAAGTCCACATGATGAACTATGCCATTTACAAAGCAATGCCATGATGTATGCATTTTTAGTTGGTTTTTATGCAATTATCAGAGGATGCATGAAAATTATGCAAGAGAATTTATATGCGGACTAAAGATTACAATTATACCCTAAAAATATGAGCAACAGAAGAGAAATGGAAATCAGGGTCATTTTAAATCCCAACATTAGAAACAGTCATCAAATCAAAGCACAGACAAGAGAGCAGGGTCTCATTTATCACATAAAAAATCACTTCATAAAAACAGTGGCAAATGAGAAGATTAATTATGCTAAGATGTAGAGGACAAAACAAGGATCAAAACGACACTAAAATCATGCAATTTGGACCTATGATGCTCAAAATATGAAGAAAATAATGCATGGGCATAATTGTAATAAAAATGCAAGAAATAAAAAGGATAAATATTGCATTTAGGTCCCTGGAAGGGCCTAAATGCAAATACCAAAAACCGCTTGGGTCCCTTCATAAATTTTCCGTAGCGCGGGGGCACTTTTGCAATTTCTGAAACATTTGAGGGCCTCCCTGTAAAATACCCAGGCACGCACGTGACACACGTGCCTGGGGACCTTTATGCAAATCTCGAAAAGAACAGGGTCCTTCATGTACAATACCCAAGCCCTCACGTGTGTCGCACGTGAGGCGCCTAGCTCGGGAGGACCCTCTGGCTCGGGACACGTGGCGCGAAGTCGTGGCTCGGTGAACCCGAGGCTACTAGTTCGGAGTGACGTTGGGGCATTTACGTGGCATCATCCTGGTCGTCCGATCGAATCGATCAGACGGTGACTGTATAATCTGGCTCCTCCGCAGGTCACCGGAGAAGGCGGGGCTTCGGTGACCTGCCTTCGGCTCCGCCTCGCCTCGCGAGGCCTTCTGATGGGCGTGGACGCTTGCTGGAGGTCCGACGGAGGTCCTGGAGCATAGGCGAAGCTCCAAGGCTGATCGGAGGTGATAGTCGAAGAAGCTTCGCCGGAGGAGAATTTCTTGAAGGAGCTCCGGTGCAAAATCCGATCAATCAAGGTACCTACAAAGGGTCAATCATAGTCGAAGCAAGTGCGTGTGGGTGCGAATTAGGTGGAATGAGATGAGAGCCGGACGAAGGCGAAGAAGGTGGTGGCTCAGGGGAGTCCTCCGCCGTGAAGACGAAGGAGTTAGGTCGAAGTGCGAGGGGGTTCTGGAGGAAGGAGGAGATTGGGCGAAGATGCGGGTGAGCTTGTGAAGGTGGGACACTTGTCGGATGGTGGTGGACGATGATGGAGGTGATCACAAAATTAGGAGAAGTAGATGGATAAATCACCTTGCCGGAGCAAGGTGTTGGTGGCGGAGGAAGTGACCTGGGGATGAGCTCATCGGAGCTCTGGGTCGTCGCCCAGCATGCTCGGCCTTGGTATGGAGCTCAGCGGCGCACAATGACAGCCGCGACGTGGCTGGAGGCCACGGATCACACCGGGGCTTCGACCGTTGTCGCCTCCTTGCAAGGGGCTCCTCTGCTGTCACCGGAGAGCCGGAGGCTAGGCTGAAGCCCCAAAAATGGTGGATGAAGGTGATGGAGACGGAGGGAGGTGTTATATAGGTGGAGGAGTTCGACGGTTATGAGGTTGGGAGGGGGTTTCAATGGCCGAGGGTTTAATGGAGGAACGATGGAGGGTGGTTCTGGGGTTACGCGAGAAAGAAGGAAGAAGGAGTTACGAGGGAGAGGCGTTAGGAGATCGAGGGGTGGTCGGAGCGGAGGGCTAAAAATGGAAGGGCGAGGCGGGTTGGCGAGGTGAAACGGCTGGAGGGAAGGGGGTTATGGAGGTAGGAGATGACTTCATGGCCGTTGGATACTTTGATCCAATGGCTAGGATGGGAGCGTGGTCGAACGAGTGAGATCAGATCATAGATCCGATCTTGCGGTTTGGATTTGGGTAGAGATGAGAGGTTTAGATGAGTTTAGGCTTTGATCCAATGACTGGGTATGATTGGATGTCGTGGAGGACGGTGGACCATCGGATAGGGATGGGATCTAATGGCTGGGAACGAGGCGCTAGGGGACAACTCAGATCTGATCAGAGCATAGATCAGACGACTAGGATGTGGAGCGGCGGTGGACGGTTCAGATGAAGGCAGGGGAGAGTGGATCCAACGTCCCAGATGGGCGCCGGGTGGCGGAAGGGGATGCGGGCCACGTGGGCGGCCCAGAGGGCTCCACATGGCCTGATAAGAAAATTCAGAGCATAAATACAAAGAAAAATACAAAAGAAATAGTTAGAGGCAAAATTAGAAAAAGTCAAAACATGAAAGTTGCTCGTCTCGACGAGATCTACAATTTCATGTTGGACAAAAAGCCAAAAAAGGTCACTTGTACAAAAAGCATTTTTGAGGGTATTTTTAGGGGTAAAACACCGGCTGTTTGGTTTGATTTGTTTTCGTATTTTTTTAGTCTTTTTAAAGGTCAGTGAATTATGGACAATTAATCTACCTAATTTTTAGGGATTTTTGATGATAAAATAAATACAAAAAAAATAAGAGAAATTAAATACAATAATTTAAGGGTAATTTATACACAATATAATACAGGATTAAAATAAATAAGTAAAGATGATTTTTATTGGAATGGTTAAGCCAGGGTTTTAATAAGCGGTTTTTAGCATGATGAATACGAGATTCATCAATTTCCCGCATATCTTTTACTCATTCAGTTAGAAGATTTTGATGTTATTTTGGGTATGGATTGGCTCGAGCAATATCATGCATGCCTTGATTGTTTTGAGAAGATGATAGTGTTTCGTCTCCCAGGCATACCTACCTTTCAATTTGATGGGCGTACCTCAGATAGTGAGGTCTTGTATATATCGGCATTGAAGGCCCAACACATGCTCGATCAGGGTTGCATAGGTTTTCTCGCCCATGTTGTGGAGTTACCTGTCGAAGATCGTATGATTGAAGACGTCAAAATTGTATGAGATTTTCCTGATGTATTCCTAGATGAATTACCTGGACTACCGCCAGAGAGGGAGATTGAGTTCGAGATTACTTTGATATCCGACACGCAACCAATCTCCATTCCTCCATACAGAATGGCACCAGCCGAACTCAGGGAGCTCAAAGTACAACTGCAGGAGTTATTGGAAAAGGGATTTATATGTCCCAGTACATCACCTTGGGGAGCACCGGTCCTCTTCGTAAAGAAGAAGGATGGGTCTATGCGCTTGTGCATCGATTACAGGTAATTGAATAAGAGGACGGTAAAGAACCGTTACCCACTTCCACGAATAGATGATCTTTTCAATCAGTTGCAAGGTGCAGCGGTATTCTCAAAGATTGATCTACGATCGGCTTATCATCAATTGAGAATTAAGGACACAGATGTGCTTAAATCTGCTTTTCGCACCAGATACGACCACTATGAGTTTGTGGTTATGCCGTTTGGACTCACGAATGCACCTATCGCGTTCATGGACATGATGAACAGAATTTTTCGTCCATACTTAGATCGTTTTGTGGTAGTGTTCATTGATGATATCTTGATCTACTCATGTGATGAGCATGAGCATGAGCAGCATCTTCATACTATTCTTGAAACACTCAGAGAACACAAGTTGTATGCAAAATACAACAAGTGTGAATTTTGCCTTACTGAAGTAGCTTTCCTCGGTCATGTAATTTCAGGAGCAGATGTGGCAATTGATCCAACCAAGATAGAGGCATTCATGTCCAGGGAGCAGCCCAAGACAGTTACCGAGATACACAGCTTCTTAGGCCTCGTCGGCTACTACAGACGTTTTGTTAGGGACTTCTCGCAGCTAGCCCTACCACTTACTCGTCTGACACAGAAAGATGTCCCTTTCATTTGGAGCGACAAGTGCGAGCTGAGCTTTTGTACGTTGAAAAAAGACTGACCAGTGCTCCTATTCTCACCCTTCCTTCAGGCCCCTTAGACTTTACGGTGTATACTGATGCATCAAAGGAGGGTTTAGGAGTAGTGTTGATGCAACGTGGTCATGTTGTAGCATATGCATCACGACAACTGAAGAACCATGAACAGAACTACTCTACTCATGACTTGGAGTTGGCAGCTATAGTCTTCGTGTTGAAGATATGGCATCACTATTTATATGGGGTCACGTTTGAGATTTTTACAGATCACAAGAGTCCCAGATATATCTATGACCAACGAGAGTTGAATATGAGGCAAAAACGATGGATGGAGATGTTGAAGGATTATGACTGCATTATCTCTTACCATCCGGGTAAGGGGAATGTAGTGGCAGATGCTTTGAGTAGGAGAACACATACCGAAGGTACCACAACATGGCTACATACTTGGGATATGCTCACGGCCCTCAGTGAGTGACACCCATTTGATAGTACTACAGATGTTGTAACTGTACCAACCAAGTATAGTGGACTATGGGACAGGATTGTGCATGGTCAGCAAACATATCAAAAATTACAAGACTTATTCCATCG
Source organism: Ottelia alismoides (assembly GCA_037367405.1). NCBI lineage: Eukaryota > Viridiplantae > Streptophyta > Magnoliopsida > Alismatales > Hydrocharitaceae > Ottelia > Ottelia alismoides. The sequence continues at coordinate 196,905 of JAZKJV010006309.1, read as the reverse complement.
ATGTCTGAAGGAGGAGTTTGATGGATTCAGAGTCTGTGAGTCTATCTTATGGAAGGGGGACCGTGTCTGTGTCCCTGATGATGGTGAATTAAGGAGGGACATCCTAGATGAGGCTCACTGTTCTAGATTTTCTATCCATCCAGGAAGCACCAAGATGTATAGAGACCTCCGTCAACACTTCTAGAGGGAGAGGATGAAGAGAGATGTTGCAGAACTTGTTAGTCGTTGCCTTACGTGCCAATTGGTGAAGGCAGAGTACAAGCGTCCTCCTGTCTTGTTACAGCCACTTCCTATTCCATTGTGGAAATGGGAGAGTATCTCTATGGACTTCGTGACATCCTTACCTCGTACAGTAGGTGGATATGATGCTATTTAGGTTATTATGGACTGGTTGACTAAGTCTGCACATTTTATTCCTGTGAACATGACATGCACTCCGGGGGATCTGACCAAACTATATATTCAATATGTTATTCACTTACATGGAATTTCCAAGGAGGTTGTATCTGATAGGGACTCTCGTTTCACGTCACATTATTGGGGAGAATTCATGAAGGTCCTAAAAACTGAACTGTGTCTTAGTTCAGCATATCATCCACAGACATATGGACAATTAGAGAGGACAATTCAGACTCTTGAGGATCTACTCAGTGTATGTGCCATTGAGTGGAAAGGATCTTGGAAGGATCACCTTCCTTTAGCGGAGTTCACTTATAACAACAGCTACCATGTTAGTATTGGCATGTCACCTTTCGAGGCATTGTATGGGCGAAGATGCACTACCCCCTTATGTTGGCAGGAAGTGGGTGACAAGGGTATTTATTCCACTCAGATAATCGAGGACACAACAAGAGCCGTGGAAATGGCTCAGAAGAAATTATTGATTGCACAGAGCCGTCAGAAGAGCTATGTTGATCAGAGGCATCCTGATCCCGAGTTTGAAGTCGGAGATTTTATCTTCTTGAGAGTATCTCCAATGAAGGGTATTCAAAGATTTGGTATTAAGGGCAAGTTGGCACCGAGGTTCGTTGGCCCTTTCGAGATTTTGTCCCGTATTGAGAAGGTAGCATATCGAGTAGCACTCCCCCCTCACTTGGCAGGCGTACATGATGTATTCCATGTATCAAACCTCCAGAAGTATATTCGAGACCCTCGACATGTGACAAGCTATGAGGATCTCACGGTTGAACCGAATTTATCTTTTCCTGAAGCACCCGTGCAGATTTTAGATCAGGCAGTCAAGAGGTTGCGACGGAAGGACATCCCATTGGTCAAGGTATTATGGTAAAGGAAGAATGTTGAGGAGGCCACATGGGAGCCTGAGACAGATATGCAACAGAAATACCCCTATCTTTTTGAAGGTGGATCACGAAACCCTATTTCAATCCTTTTTAAGATTTTTATAGGTTTCGTTCTCTTTAAGATTTTTATACCTGAATCTACATCATATTAAAAATTTATACGTTAAATCCTACATCTCGAGGACGAGACTTCCTTTAAGATTTTTATGATGTAAAATCCCGTATTTTCTTTTTTCTTTTTTAAAAAAATCTGGAGTATTTTTGACATCCAAAAAATTCAAATAATCATGTCTTTTCGTAGATTTCGTCGAGATCTTTCCAACGAGCCCAAGAACATCCAATTTTGACATTCCTAGCCCAAGATATCAATGTTTTATGTTGGATGATCGGGATCCATATATGGATCCGAACCTGATCCGAAACTTGATCCATTTACACCTCTTCTTCTATAAATATACTATGATAGGTTGTCCTCTCCAAAGCCCCAGCCACCACCATCCTCCCCTCTCATAGGAGCACCACCATCTTAGTTAGTGTAGTCATCGGAGGGCCGCCGTCAACGTCGGAGAAGGAGCTCTGATCGAAGATCCGCGACCACCATCATGTAGGAAAGCTCGAGGTCACCTTCGTACACGCATTCGTTCTACAATCGAGCGACGAAAATATCATTCCGCGTGAGAGGAGATCTCGAGGGAATATCCTCGAAGGTAACGATGTTATACCCTCCTCTTGCTGTTGGTTTCATACAACTTTTGTACCCATATGCTTGAAACATGTTTAGAGCCTTAGTCATTCTTATGATGTGCTTCATATACAAATAATTATAAATATCTTCCTCTTGTTGTGGGGTTCATACAATTTTAATGTTTTCCCTACACATACATACACTTAGTATGACAAACGGATTCTTCATCTGTTAATATCTTGGTAGAAACCACCCATGCCTACAGCTCCCTACTGTTGTAGGATATTTTTGTTATGCAGATGTGGTTAACCACCACCGAAATTAGTTTTGGTGCTAAGTTGATTTTCGTTGTACGTTAGGAATAAGAAAATGCCAATTGTTACCCTAACCTGGATCAAGTTTTGGCAACTTAGAATCAATATCAAAATCTTCGGATTTTTGGATGTAAGTCATACTGAATTGTTGGATATCTGTTGACGCAATCACATTTACAAGTAGAGACGTTACTTTTCCTGTGATCCTTTTAAATGCATTAACTAATATAAGTTTCGAGATACCAAATTGCAATCAATGAAATAGATATTCAATCACTAGTGGGTGATTAACATGTGAGTGGATGGACATTAATGGGTTAAAATAATAATAATAATAATAATAATAATAATAATAGTGGTAACAACAATGCTTAGGTCTGTTGGCATTACCCTAAAAAAATCAGTTGGTTTTGATATGTTATGCTTTAGCCCTTCTCAGTAGTATATAGTAATCAATTATGATATTACGACTGTATAGAGGGATATCTACGAGAATCACAATAAGTAGCCATCTAATAATGAAGGTCCTATAATTTTTGTTATACCAGATGAAATTAGACAGACTTACCAATATGCATTTCTTTCAAGTCGGTGCAAACAATATCCATTAGAAACGTCATTTTCTGATTGTCATGATAATAAGCGTTTTATTTACGCAACTGATAAAACGTTAACTTATAAAAAAACTTCTATGTTTAAGTAACGTTCAACCTTAGTATTCACACTCATAAAATAAATATTGTTATACAAGTTGTTGAGTCTCATGCTTTCGATTGTTTTATATTTTTTCCTTAGTTCAAAACAGATCTATGTACATATAAGTTATAATTTAGCTCTTGAAATAACATATGACTCTCTGAGCAAAGTTATTAAAACACTGATAACCCCAAATGTATAATATCATGTACAAATTGATTTCCCACAATTATGTTTCTTATCCCGTATAATCAAGATGGTTGTTGGGCATGTGTTTCGAACATGGAAACATTTGATTGCCAAACAAAGCTAGTAAAACAGAAACCGATCAAGAATTAGTACTATCTCCCCATGATTATGTTACTAGAATATTCATATTATCTGCGCTCATGGCATCGTCATTGGATTGAAAAGGATATATGTCATATTGTTCATCAACTTATAATTCAAGATCATGCAACGATGAGGATTCTTATATCTATCTATATAATCAACTTTTCCTAACACAGTTTATGAGTTTGTTGTAATTATCGAAGTTATATATAATAGTATGTGACACGGATAGTGGAATGGTTAGGTAGATGGAGTTAGGCACTTTAAGGGATTAGGCATGCATACTTGAGACCGGATAGATGCCTTGAAGGTCGCGACCCCAAAGGACGATTTGGGTGACGCATTGCACCTAGCAGCCCGATAGCTTCCGGAGTCGCTCGAGGGAGTAGGCAGGTGGTGCGGTTGGCGTTCTTGGTTTCGTACTTATACATGATATTAAGACTCGAATTAAAATTTGATGTGGCCGCATCGAATTTTACTTCGAGTATTAGTATTGTGAGAGGTGTTCCGGGATATGGTTTGAAGTTGGAGAATTTGAGGTTTAGACCTTTTCCTGTTTTAGTTGGACGGAGATACTTGGAGGTTTATCCAAGATGACAAACAAGTTCCCGCGTAGCGGAGGCCTGCGAGTCGCGCACTTGCACGTGCTAAAATAATACGAGAAATGATTATTGATCGGGTGTTGGAAATTGTATACCGTTGTGGATTCCAGTCAACTTGTAGAAATATCAAGATTATGGTGGTGGTACTTAAATGATTATTATATAAATAAATAAAAGTAAATTATCATGTGATCCAATGTGAATTAGCATAACTTGGTGTGTTTATCAGTTTCCACAGTTTATGCATGTATCATTTGATAAAGTTGAGTATACCTTCTTGCCTACCCCTACATTAGTTATTATAGTGTTTGTCTCATTACTGGGCAATTGCTCATAACGTTACCCTTGTGTGAACCCAACAGGTGTAGAGCAACAGCCGCAACAGTAGCGACTTTTGAGGAGATTAGACTTTTCTTCGTCACACTCGCATCAGGTAGGGTGCGTCCTACTTAGAGTAACTTATTTATTTCTGCATTATTTTATGTTCTGTTTGAGAGACATTGTAGTAGGAAATTTAGAGAGCTGCTTCTACAAAATCATAGTTATATGATGTATCTCATTTTATGGACATGGACTTGATGATTATGGTTATCAATGAGAATGGACGGTGCATTTTACTTTTTATTTCACATTATTCTCTTGTTGTTATATATATTTCAAATGTTAATCTAATATGCATAAGATGGTTTACTGGATATCATAGATCATGACATATTTGGACCGTAGGTCCAACGCTTCCGTCCCTTCGATTTCGGTAGCCGAAGGGGCGGGGCGTCATAGATGGTATCAGAGACCGATACTCCATTCTCTCTTTTGTATATTAGAATTGTTAATAATATTTGAAATATAAATATAGTGACAGAGTCTTCTGACCTTGTCATTAGTTAAGGAGGATAATTCAAGATCTGTTTAAAGTGTCCATTGTCTCTCTAACCATGGAGATAATTTCTAATATAATGATTCTCGCAGGGATCATGCCGTCTCGTGTTGACCATGATATTGCACAACAGTTGGCCTTACTAGTCCAGGCCGTACAGGGTATACAACAACGTCAGGAGGTATTGGAGCAAATGCTCCTTCAGCAGAATGATTCCTCGTACCAGCCCTCTCGTGAGGAGGAGGGCAGTGTTCACCCTTCGGTTTCTCTGGACCCGGAAGGATCAGATGACCCAGAGACGCTGCAAAAAACATCAGACGACCTATGCAACATATCAGAGATCTAAGGTGTCACAATTCGTTGGCACCAGCACGCCAGATGAGGCTGAGTTATGGTTGGATCACATATCTAAAGTGTTGAGGATGATTCATGCTCCTGAAGAGTCTTGGCTTACATTTGTGGAGTTTTCACTAACAGGCTATGCTTAGCGTTGGTGGTTCGCCACCAAAGAATATCCGGAGGATTCCATAACGTGGGAAATTTTTTTTGACGAGTTCTGTAGTCAGTTCTAACCTGATCACTAGGTTGAGGATCAGAGGAGGTCATTTGCTGAGCTGAAGCAATGGTCAATGACGGCCAAGAATACCTCATTCGTTACACTGAACTCTCCCGCCACTCATCAACGACTACTGCTTTTTCTGAGGAGAATATACATAAGTTTATCCGGGGACTGCGTGACGATGTGCAACACCACCTATCTGCATTGGATTTCACTTCCATCAAGGAGGTAGCTTCCAAAACTACCAAGATGGAGACAACTCAGAGTCGGCTTCAGGGGAGTCCCATCACATTTCCAACCACCTCAGCTCGGGGGATCTGCTCGTCGAGATTTCTATAGAGCTCGTAGAGAGCGTTGTTTCCACCTAGTGGCTACCACTCCTACCATTAGCAGATTTGCCCCTACACCTACTTTGAGGTAGGGCTTGGCACGTCGCGGTACTACTTCCTTCCGCTCTTCAACACACTCATAGAGTCGCAAGACATGAGGTGCTAGCCTTGTCTCGGGAGGCTCCTTTTCTCAGCCAGGAGATCGTAGGTGTTTTCACTGCCAACAGCCTGGTCATTTCAAGGCCAAGTGTCATTTACTTGTCGGCAGCTCAGGCAGTCATCAACCAAGTGTACGACCAACTTTTTCACCCGCACAGTCACATAGATTAGCTTCTCGTAATGGAGGTCGAGGCTTTCAACGTCCTCCACCACGATCAACCTTCAGTGTTGCAGGTTCTAACGCCCCATCACACCCGTAGGGACAATTGAATGCAATCACATAGGAGCAGGCCCGCGCCTCAGGAGCTGTAGTACGAGGTATGATTTTAGTACATGGTATATCCTTACATGCTTTATTTGATTCGGGAGCTACACACTCTTTTCTAGCACATCGATTAGTGCCCAAGTTAGATAAAGAGCCAGTCTGTGTTCCATCTCCTTACTACATCAAGGGCCTAGGGGGCCAATTATTCATAGTGCGACAAGCGGTGGAGAATGTAGCAGTGCAGATCGGCGGGCACATATTGCCCGCATATCTTTTACTCATTCAGTTAGAAGATTTTGATGTCATTTTAGGTATGGATTGGCTCGAGCAATATCACACATGCCTTGATTGTTTTGAGAAGACGATAGTGTTTCGTCTCCCAAGCATACCTACCTTTCAGTTTGATGGATGTACCTTAGATAGTGAGGTCTTGTATATATCGGCATTGAAGGCCCAACACATGCTCGATCAGGGCTGCATAGGTTTTCTCGCCCATGTTGTGGAGTTACCTGTCGAAGATCGTATGATTGAAGATGTCAAAATTATACGAGATTTTCCTGATATATTCCCAGAGAAATTACATGGACTACCGCCAGAGAGGGAGATTGAGTTCGAGATTACTTTGATACCCGACACGCAACCAATCTCCATTCCTCCATACAGAAAGGCACCAGTCGAACTCAGGGAGCTCAAAGTACAACTGCAGAAGTTATTGGAAAAGGGATTTATACGTCCCAGTACATCAACTTGGGGAGCACCGGTCCTCTTCGTAAAGAAGAAGGATGGGTCTATGCGCTTGTGCATCGATTACATGCAATTGAATAAGAGGACGGTAAAGAACCATTACTCAATTCCACGAATAGATGATCTTTTCGATCAGTTGCAAAGTGCAGCGGTATTCTCAAAGATTGACCTACGATCGGGTTATCATCAATTGAGAATTAAGGACACAGATGTGCTTAAATATGCTTTTCGCACCGGATACAACCACTATGAGTTTGTGGTTATGTCGTTTGGACTCACGAATGCACCTGCCGTGTTCATGGACATGATGAATAGAAATTTCTGTCCATACTTAAATCGTTTTGTGGTAGTGTTCATTGATGATATCTTGATCTACTCACGTGATGAGCATGAGCATGAGCAGCATCTTCATACTCTTCTTGAGACACGCAGAGAACACAAGTTGTATGCAAAATACAACAAGTGTGAATTTTGGCTTATCGAATTAGCTTTCCTCGGTCATGAAATTTCAGGAGCAGGTGTGGCAGTTGATCCAACCAAGATAGAGGCAGTCATGTCCTGTGAGCAGCCCAAGACAGTTACCGAGATACGCAGCTTCTTAGGCCTCGCCGGCTACTACAGACATTTTGTTAGGGCTTCTCGCAGCTAGCCCTACCACTTACTCGTCTGACACAGAAAGATGTCCCTTTCATTTGGAGCAACAAGTGCGAGCTGAGCTTTCGTACGTTGAAAGAAAGACTGACCAGTGCTCCGATTCTCACCCTTCTCAGGCCCCTTAGACTTTACGGTGTATACTGATGCATCAAAGGAGGGTTTAGGAGCAGTGTTGATGCAACGTGGTCATGTCGTAGCATATGCATCACAACAACTGAAGAACCATGAACGGAACTACCATACTCATGACTTGGACTTGGCAGCTATAGTCCTCACGTTGAAGATATGGTATCACTATTTATATGGGGTCACGTTTGAGATTTTTACAGATCACAAGAGTCTCAAATATATCTTTGACCAGCGAGAGTTGAATATGAGGCAAAGACGATGAATGGAGCTATTGAAGGATTATGATTGTACTATCTCTTACCATCCGGGTAAGGGGAATGTAGTGGCAGATGCTTTGAGTAGGAGAACTGATAAGGTGACCCGAGCGAACGAGGTAAATGTACTAAATAGGTCGTTGCGACCTCTATCACTCAGAGTCACTTAATCAAGAAGAATCAACCACTCAAAACATGTAAAATCAATCAAGCACAAAAGAGAGCGGTCCTGCTATGAGATTAACCTGGTATAGCACCCAGGGTCGAACACAAGGAGCACGGGTTGGCCAGAGGCCTATGAAGTAGTAAAAATAAAATAAAATAAAATAAAATACAAGGATTTTTTAGTGGTTTTTAATAATTTTTAGATTTTTTTGGATTTTTAAAAAGTGAAGAAAATAAAAGAAAGCAAATAAAAGCACACTTTAGCTAATTATTAAAAGCACCAAAAATCAAGCAAAAATTCAAGAAAATTGTTTTTATGTTTTTTAGGTTTTTTAGTGTTTTTGGTGAATTTTTGAGATTTTTATAAGGTGTATTTTATTTTCTAAAAATCAAACAGTACTGAAAAGACAAGGTACTGTCCAGCCAGGTCTAAAACCCAAAGATAAAATATCTAAGGATCTCAGAGGGACCTGGAGGTAATTTTCCTGTATACTAGAGAAAATAAGGAAAATTTGAGCACCAAAATTATTGTTTTTGGGTTTCTAATTTATTTACTATAATTTTTATGAGTTTTTTAGGTGTTTTTTAATTTTTAGGGTTTTAAGCAATGAAAAATAGCCAATATTGGCTAGAAAATCAAAACACACAAAAGAAACAGTACCTAATTTTTATGGAATTTTTGGGGGTGTTTTTATATTTTTTTGGGAATTTTAAACCTAGACAGTAGCTAAAATAGATGTTTTTGAATTTTTTAAAAATAACAAATAAAATCAAAAATGTCCTCAAAAATTCTCAAAATCCTACAACATGGCAGGAGCCATGTGTCAAATTTTCATCGAATTTGGAGGTGATTTGATATTTTATTCAAAATCAAAAGGGGGCACTGTGCACAGGGACTTAAGTGCAAATACCCGAAGATCTGGGGGTCCAGGTGCAATTTTCCCAGCAAGTCACGCGCGTGGCGCGTGCCTGGGGCACTCAGGGACCTTTTTGTAAAGAAACTAAGGTCCGGGGACTATTTGGTAACACGTACCAAAAGTCCAGGGACCCCAGATGCAATTTACCCTACAATATACGCACATGTGCAATTAAAACATTCACAGGGGTAGATATGCAATTCCTAAAAAGTTTTCATTCATTAACAAAGCACCCAGAACTACAGGACTAATATTGCAAATACACCAGATATACACGTGACGACGCACGTGGCTCACACATACAGGGGCATAAATGCAAATACTAAAAAGCACGAGGTCCAATGTGCAATTATCCAAACGTAAATAAAGAGCATAAAATATTTACAGGACTGAAATGTAAAGCACAAACTACGAGGGGCCTAAGGTAAATTACCCCTTTATTACGTCGACGGCGGGATGTGCGCCACGTAACTGATCCAACGGTCTCGGACGGCGGGCGCTGGTCTCCTCTTCCGCACGTGGGCCTGATCGACGCCTCAGAGGGGGCCACGTGGAAGATCTGATGGGTCAGGTGCTAGTGCCTCTCTCTCCCTGCTCTGACGGTCCAGATCAACCCTCGAAAGGATCGGACGGTAACTGCTCCTCCGTGGATGAACGGTCACGATGACAACTGGAGGTCGAGGGCTATCGGACGGTGATGGAGGACCCTCGAAGAACAGGTGGCCGGCGAGGTTCGCCGGCCTCGTGCGCGTGCTGTGGGCCTCCTCAGCTGCCTCTGAAGATCGGAGAAGACTCGCACTGACGTTCCGCAGCTGGTGGTAGCCTCCGATGGCCCAGCCGAGCCCCGGAGAGGCTCCGGTGAGGTCGACGGAGATAAGCTCCTGGCCTGGATGTGAGGGGGCCTCAGATGGCCTCCTCTTGACCTGCAAAGTAACCCAGAAGCTTCGCGGGTCGAGGGCAAAGTGCCTCGACCCGATGAAGCGGCGTGAAGGTGAACTGTGGGTCGGGGCGAGCGAGCTCCGGCGAGCGGAGGATGGAGGAGCTCAAACCCCAGCTCCTGTGTGAGCTGGGTTGAACGAATGGGCGAAGAATGTGCGCGGAGGGATGGCGATGGTGAGCGTAGGTTCCGATGATCGAAAAGATGTGCGATATAGCCGGAATCGACGGAACTCGGCGGAACTAGGATTTGGGGGTAACTCAAAATTAAGCTAAACAAGAAGGCTAGAAGGTTACCCTGGGCGATGTGGAAGACTGTGCTGGAGCTAAGGTAGCTCCTGGTCGTTGCCTCGAAGGTCGTCAAGGCCTGAGGCTCGAGCTCCTGCACGGGGCGGAGCACGGCGGCGCAAAGTCGCCGGATCAGTGGTCCGACCACCCCCCTCCTCGCTGCGACACCGGCAATCGAGAGCTGTCACCTCAAGGGATGCAGTGGAGGTCACGGGACGAAGGGTGGAGAGCCAAAGATGAAAATGGAATGCGGCGGAGCTCAGACTTTATATGGGTGCAGGTCCGGGAAGAAGGGCTCGGGTCCGGCTCGATGGAGCACGGACCCCTAGGCAAGGTGTCGGGCGAGGTTCCCGGATGCACGGGGAAGGATCGGAGCTCGAGATTTGCGGATTTGGAAGCCGGGTCGTGACGCGAAAAATCGGGGAAGTCGAGTCGGGCGTCACGACCCGTGTGAAGTGGTCCACAGGGGGGAGTTGACCGGGGGGTCAACGTCCCCCGTGGACCAATCAGGAGAGGCCACGTCATAAATGTTTTAAAAATTCAAAATAAAATAGGAAATGGCCGATTTATTAAAAACTCAAAACATAAAATATTTTTGTTTTAATTTTTTCTATTTTATGGTGATTTTTAATTAATTTTTGGAAATAAAAATAAGGTATTTACATAGTATAGCTATACATAGGTATATATACAATATAGGGTTTTTAATTTTGATTTTTAATTAGTTATTTTTATACATTTTTATTCCTATTTTATATTTTATTTATTTATAGAATAAAATGAGGAATAAAAGGCTATTTTTATTTTATTTTTATTATTTATATACATAGGTGAAATAAATAGATATATACATTTATATACATGGCATATATACAATATATTTTTGTAATTTTAATTTTGTTATTTTTATTTGATTTTTGTTTTGTTTCTTTTTATTTATGATATTTACAATATATAACATAGAATATTTACAAAAAGTTTTGAAAATAATTTTATTTATTTATAAGGTTAAATAAATATAGGAATATGGTCTATGTACAAGGTGAAGGGATATTTTTGGTCTTTTTTATTTTTAAATTTTTATTTTGTTTTTAATAGTTTCTAAATATATACAAAATATATACAAGCATATTTTTGGGTGAGGAAAATATAATTTTATTTATTTACATAAATATTTACACATGAGCCCCTATCTCCCTCTACTTTGGCTTTTATGCGGTCAGGCCCATGCTGAGCCCTCCCTTGGGTTAGGTTGCTCAATATTTATTCTAAATATTTCCCTTTTTTTTCTTTTTTATCTTTATTCTTTTATTTTTGCACAAAAACATGCTAATTATAAGTATTTACAAACATGCATGCTTTTGCTAATTATTCCTATTTACACATATCTACATGCATTTGCACAGGTTTTTGTAGCTAAAATATAAGAATAAAGAGTGATGAATGGGTATTCATCACCCCCCTATACTATACTTTGCTAGTCCCTTAGCAAACACTTATTTGAAAAAGAAGTGAAAAAGAAAGAAAGAAAAAGAAAAAGAGAATGTACATGGATCAAGGTTGATTATTAAACTTGCCTTTATTAAATTGAGGTATGGAGCTCAATCAGATCTTTGGATTATTAATGTGTCGGAACCTTATTTAGACTTAAGCTTAAAACCTAACAGCCTGTAAGTTCCACCAATCTATAACCAAGACTCCTCAATGCTCCAGATCAGAACAAGTCATCAATCACAAACCCTGAAGACCATGAATCTTTTCTTGTCCTGTGAAAGTGAGGTCTAAGCTCTCCACCTCAGAAATGGCAACTTGACAACCCTCCCCAACAAGGTAACTCTATGACCTCAATCTGGCCACTCTTTCCTCGAGGAGCGGGGTATTCCCTTCTAAGTTCAAGTACAACCGGCTCAAGAAGAGGGGGAAGAAGAGAATGGGTCAAGGCCAGTGTAGCCAAGTACCCTTGGGAGCTTGACCAGTGTAGTCAAGTCTCCCTACTGCAAGCTACAACAGGTGGATCATGAAACCAAGCTTTGCTTATTGCACTTATATACATACTCCGGTGGGATTATCATTTTCTCTCAGACCCACCACTTTTTTGGAGTTCTTTTCTTTTTGCACATTTTTTTTTCGAGTGCATCTATACAACATATACATGTGCAGCATATATACGAGGAGTTTTTCCTCTTGAGCCAGTAGACTATCCCTCTTTTGAAGCTTTATTGCAACCCACAACTCCCGTCGTTAGACTTCATGGCAACCAGACCAAGTTGAGACGCACTTCCTTCACTATAAGAAGAAGAGAGGTTCCGCCTAGAAGTACTACCCTCATATGCTACCCCAAGCCAAGGAAGACTGCCTCCTCACCACCTCATCCGTAGAGAGCTCGGTGCATAGTGCTGGTGTCCAAGTAAAGCCATAATCTATATGAGTCATGTGTTGTTGTTAAGTGCTCTACTTAGGCTCATTGAGATGACATGTGATCATAGCCTAGTGGACTCAAAGAATTAAGTCACCATGGACCTGAAAAGCCTTAAACCTAAGCCCTATAAGGTTCCTCTTAGAATTAGGTGGATTAAGATCTTAATCAAGCTCCATTTCTCAATTTGATTCCCGGCTAGTTTAAATGTCAACTATCATCCAGAAAAACTATATACATATGTACAAAAAGATGCATATTTACACAATATTTTACAATCATGCAGAATTTTTGAAAAATGTTTTGAAATCATGAATGATGATGCATGAAGTGCAAGTTTTGCAAAAAGATATTTACACACATTTTCACAAGATATTTGCAAACTTTTGATTTTCAAAACATTTTGGAAAAATTTTGTACTGTATACATAATTTTGATACCAAAAATATTTACACAAGCTTTACACACAAAAGATTTTTGAAATCATTTTTACAAAAATAATTTGTACACTAGCTATGTATGAAAATTTTTAATTTTTTGTGGTTTTTAGCCATTTTTATTTATTAACACACTCACACAAAGTACGAGTTATGGCTAAAGTATATATGAAATATATACACACCCCCCTATACTTAGCTCGAACGATGTCCTCAGAGTCAAGAGCGATGAAGAAGACATAACTCGTGCTATGTATAGGGAAGTGAAAAGGAAGGCTATACAAAAGGAGAAGAATAAAAAGTCAAGAGGGTCTCGGGTCTTCCCCCTATACTTAGGATCAAGTAATCCTAAGTATAGTAGGCTGTACACAAAGGGAAAACCGAGTGGAGAATGTACAGGGTCTATCCCCCTATACTTAGGGTGAAATGCCCCTAAGTATAGGCAGCAAAACAGGGGTAGACAGAAACAAAAGAAATACCCGAAATGTCTCACATCCCCCCTATACTTAGGGTAAAGTGCACCCTAAGTATAGCATAATCACAAGATGAAGAAAGGGATGTGGGACTAAAGAATGTGATGATATGGACATCTGGATCTATATACAGCAGAAGATCAGTGAAACTCAGGCGTGAGATGCATTAGATGTGAGTCAAAGACCACATCTCACGCAAAATGAATAGGGGCAATATCAACGACCCGCGGCTCATGATCTAGAAATGGCTTGAGCCGCTGGCCGTTCACTCGGAAGGTACTCTCAGAAGACAACTCAGATATGTCGATGCTACCGTTGTCGTGTACCTTCCGAACCAGATAAGGTCCTTTCCATTTGCTCTGTAGCTTCCCTGGAAATAATCTAAGCCTCGCATCAAACAGCCATACTCTTTGTCCAATCTCAAAATGTTTGTGGCTGATATGAGAATCATGCCACTCCTTGACTTTCTCCTTATAATGTAGGCTGCTTGAGAAAGCTGCATCTCTAAGCTCCTCCAGGGCAGCTAGCTCTGCCCTCCTCTGGTCTCCTATACCATATGGATCCATAAGTATGTCTGTAACTGCCCAAAGTGACTTGTGCCTCAGCTCAACAGGTAAATGGCATGGCTTGCCATATACGAGGCGAAAGGGAGATGTGCCCAAAGGTGTCTTGAAAGACGTCCTATATGCCCACAAGACCGAGTCCAAAAGCTGTGACCAATCCTTTCTCTCAGGGCGGACGACTTTCTGCAGAATAGTCTTGATCTCCCTGTTCGACACTTCGGCTAGACCATTCGTCTGTGGATGGTACGGTGTAGCAACACGATGATCTATGCCGAACTCGCTAGCAAGTACCTTTACCTGGTCGTTGATGAAGTGAGATCCCCCATCGGAAATCAGAACTCGTGGAACCCCGAACCGCGTGATGATATGCTTCCTCAAAAATCTGCAAACTGTCCTAGCATCAGCGGATCGGGCGGGGATAGCCTCCACCCAACGACTCACATAATCCACGGCCAACAGAATGTACTCAAATCCCTGACTCTTAGGGAATGGGCCCATGAAATCGATGCCCCATGCGTCAAAAACCTCACAGAAGTGAATGGGCTGCATCGGCATCATATCACGCTGTCCACAAGTGCCCATCCTCTGACAGTCAGTACACCTCTTCACGAACTCATCTGAGTCCTTGAAGAGGGTAGGCCACCACAAGCCGGATTGGAGCACTTTCTGTGCCGTTCTCCTCCCAGAATGATGTCCTCCTGCCTCAAGCTTGTGGCAGTAAGTGAGGACGCTATGGTGTTCCTCCTGAGGAATACACCGACGCCAGACGTTATCCCCTCCTTCGTGGTAAAGGACGGGATCCTCCCAATGGTAAGACTTGGCCTTCGCTAGGAAGGTCTCAAGCCTCTGCCTGGGCCAATCTTGTGGGACTTTCCCAGCAACGAGAAAGTTCACAATATCGGCGTACCATGGGAGTGAGGCGATAGCAAGGATCGCCTCATCTGGGAAGGTATCTCTAATAGGATCAATCTGCTCAGAATCCTCAGGCTGCTCTAATCGGGAGAGATGATCCGCCACCACATTTTTGACTCCAGGCTTATCCTTAATCTCAATGTCGAACTCCTGGAGTAGAAGGATCCATCTAGTCAGTCTGGCCTTGGCATCCTTCTTTGCCATGAGGTACCTGATGGCGGTGTGATCTGTAAACAAAGTCACTCTAGATCCAATGATATATGATCTGAACTTATCCAGGGCAAACACTACGGCTAGCATCTCCTTCTCTGTGACCGTGTAATTCCGCTGGGCGGAATCCAATGTGTGGCTAGCATAGTGTATAGCAAATGGCACTCCATCCCTCCTCTGTCCCAGCACTGCCCCTACGGCAAAATCGGAGGCGTCCGTCATGATCTCGAATGGGAGAGACCAATCAGGCGGCTGGAGGACAGGAGCCTCAATCACACACTGCTGGAGAGTAGCAAACGACGAAAGACACTTGTCATCGACAAGGAACTCGGTGTCCTTCGTCAGGAGGTCAGTCAACGGTCGGGCGATCCTGCTGAAATCCTGAATGAATCTCCTATAAAATCCAACGTGCCCCAGAAATGACCGTAACTGCCTCAGATTGGACGGCAGTGCGAGTTTTCTAATGACATCAACCTTGGCCGGATCAACCTCCATGCCCCTGTTGGAGATGATGTGGCCAAGCACCGTCCCTTGAGTCACCATGAAGTGACTCTTCTCCCAAGATAGCACCAAGTGATACTCAATACATCGCTGGAGTACTCGATCTAGGCAGTCAAGACAAGAATCAAATCCGTCACCGTAGATCGAGAAATCGTCCATGAAGACCTCTAAGCACTCCCCTACCATGTCCGAGAAGATCGACAGCATGCACCTCTGAAAAGTCGCAGGGGCATTGCATAGCCCAAATGGCATGCGTCGAAAAGCATATGTGCTGAAGGGACAGGTAAAGGTGGTCTTCTCCTGATCCTCAGGAGCGATGGCCACTTGGTTGTAGCCCGAGTACCCATCCAGGAAGCAATAATGGCTCTTCCCTGCCAGTCTCTCAATGATCTGGTCAATAAAAGGCAGGGGGAAATGGTCCTTCTTGGTGGCTTGGTTGAGTCTCCTGTAGTCAACACAAACCCTCCAAGAGGTGGGTACTCGTGTAGCGATCTCCTCTCCCGACTCACTGATCACAGTCGTGATGCCCGTCTTTTTGGGCACCACATGCAAGGGGCTGACCCACTTGGAGTCGGAAATGGGATAAATAAAACTTGCACCCCACCACTTTGATATTTCCTTCATCACAACCTCTCTCAGGTTGGGGTTCAGACGCCGCTGGAACTCACGCGACGGCTTTGCCCCTTCCTCGAGATAGATATGGTGGGAGCACACTGATGGACTAATCCCACGGAGATCTGCTACGCTCCATCCGATCGCCTTGCGGTTCTTTTCAAGAACCCCCATCAGACGGGATTCCTGCTCTCCAGTCAACTCGGCGGAGATGATGACTGGGTACATCTCTGGCTCGCCCGCAAGGAATCGATACTTCAGCGAAGTAGGGAGCGGCTTCAGCTCTGGAATGCTGGGTGCCGGCAAATCTGGCTGTGGAAGAAACTGAGTGAAAGCTGCAAGGTCGGCCAAATCTGCCTGGGAAAGTGAAAGCATACTCTCGCAAACTGGATTGGGAGAAGGCTGCTCTACTGCACTGTCTCTGCTCTGCTCTGCATCTACCTCCTCCTCATCAATAGGCTCAGATGGACTCAGGTCTGGCATCTGATCATAGCAATCGGCCCAATCAGACTCTGAATCCGAGGGATCTGCATCAGAAACGGTGGCATCAGTACCACCGGGAAACAAGGTGGCCTCAGCACCACCATCACTAATCATCGTGCTGCGATCAAGGACCGGCTCTGCTGCCTCAATGGTATCCTGAACCAGGTCTGTGCTCTCCAGACTCTCCTCTGCTGTCATCTCTGCATCAGATGTGTCTGAAAATGAGAGGGTGGTCTGTGTCTCAAGGTCTGCCCAAGCTGCCTCATCATCTGTGATCACAAAATCACAGTCCTGGTGGATGTCTGGCTCTGTGTCTGTCAGCTGCTCTGAGTCTGTACTCGCATCTGAGCGGGATCTGAATCTGGCTCTATAGTCCTCGACCGTCTCTATTTGTATACTCTCGCCCTGGACGCGAAAGTACACCTTCCCGTTATCATGATCAGTCACCGCCTTGGCTGTGGCCAAGAACGGACGACCAAGGATGATGGGGGTATCGGCCACTGACTCAGGGATCTCCATGTCCAACACTATTTTATTTTTATTATTTATGTATATGGGTAAAATAAATAGATATGTACATCTATATACATGGTATATGTACAATATATTTTTGTGTTTTTAATTTTTGTTATTTTTATTTGATTTTTGTTTTAATTCTTTTTATTTATTTTATTTACAATATATAACATAGAATATTTACAAAAAGTTCTGAAAATAATTTTATTTATTTATAAGGTTAAATAATTAAAGAAGGTGGTCTATGTACATGGTGAAGGGATATTTTTGGTCTTTTTAATTTTTAAATTTTTATTTTGTTTTTAGTATTTTCTAAATATATACACAATATATACAAGCATATTTTTGGGTGAGGGAAATGTAATTTTATTTATTTACAAATATATATATATACACATGAGCCCCTATCTCCCTCTACTTGGCTTTTATGCGGTCAGGCCCATGCTGAGCCTTCCCTTGGGTTAGGTTGCTCAATATTTATTCTAAATATTTCCCTCTTTTTCTTTTTCATCTTTATTCTTTTATTTTTGCACAAAAACATGCTAATTATAGGTATTTACAAACATGCATGCTTTTGCTAATTATTCCTATTTACACATATCTACATGCATTTGCATAGGTTTTTGTAGCTAAAATATAAGAATAAAGAGTGATGAATGGGTATTCATCAACCGCTTTCGGGCGCGTCTACCTCATCATCTAGGTTGGCTCGCGAGAGCTCAGACCCGCTCTCCGAGCCCGAGTACGACTCCACCCTGTTCCCCCTCGACCCCCTTTCTGATCTACCCGAGAGACACGAGCCCGAGGAGAGATTGATACATTTGACAGCACCTGAGTTGGGCTCGTTTGATTTTGCAGACGTCGATATGGCCGGAGCAGGCAGTTCTGATGATCACTCCCGTCGACCAGAGCACATTGTACTAGACCAGGGAGCGATCAACTCCCCCCTGATCGCATCACTCGATACAGTCCAGCAGCAGCTCCGCGATCAGGGAGCATTCATGATAGAGATGAGGAGAGAGTTGGAGAGGCTCAGAGCAGAGAGAGACCAGCAGAGCGAGCCCGAGGAGATCCCGGATGCAGATGCACAGGCACGAGCCGCAGCAGCAGCAGCAGCAGCCGCGGCCGCCGCCGCAGCGGCAGCAGCCGCAGGAGGAGCAGGACCACCTAGACCGATGCGGGAGTTGCACAACCCCGGATCTGCGGCGGCGTCCGCAGGAGGAGCAGGACCACCTAGACCGATGCGGGAGTTGCACAACCCCGGATCTACACTGATGCACCATTGGGTGGTGGTTCCAGCTATCGTGGGGGACTTCAAGTTCCCCCCGAACACCTTGCAGATGCTTCCTCGGTTCCATGGACTTGCTACAGAGGAGCCCCACCTCCACCTCCAGGAGTTTTTGATGATATGCAGCACTGTCCACGACAGACATGTGGACCAGGACACGATCAGGATGATCGCCTTCCCCTTTTCACTGGCAGACAGAGCAGCCACCTGGCTGAAACATTTGGGGAGATTTGTCTACACCTGGGAGCAGCTCCGCACCGAGTACTTGAACAAGTACTATCCACTCGGGCGGACGAATGCAGCGAGGGCCCTGATCAGCAACTTCTCCATGTTCCCCAACGAGCAGTTTCACGAGGCTTGGGAGAGGTTCAGAGAGCTCCTGGACAGATGCCCGCACCACGACATCACGAAGCCGAACCTAGTTCAGAGCTTCTTCAGCGGGTTGTCACCAGAGCTACAGGGCCTGGTGAATGCTTCTTGCGGCGGGTCCTACTTCGCCAAGGACCACGACCAGGTCTGGGCCATTTTTGAGGAGATGGCAGAGAACTACATGGTGATGTCCCAGACCCGGCTCTACACTCAGAAGACCCAACCACATCAGCCAGGACCCGTGCAGTACCAGCGGATAGCACGGGTGGATGCAGGTCCATCCAGTTCGTCTGCAGCCGCAGCAGCACAGGCAGAGTCGTCAGCTGCAGGCATGGGTATCATTAGCGAGAAGTTGGACCGCATGGAGCTGATCGAGAAGAAGCAGTGCCAGAGTATCATGCAGATGGAGCAGATGGCACAGGTCTTGAGCGACATGAAGACACAGCTCATGTGTCTCCAGGAGGCACAGACGGCTTCTCAGCCCCGTCTTCAGTCGCGAGGCGACACCGGCAGCAGCAGCAGCTCGTCCCAGCGCTCCAGCACCCCCGTGCAGCCTAGACAGGTTCACCTTGTACAGGCGGAGCCGTACCAGCAGCCGCAGCCCACCTGCCAGTCTCCACCATCTCCAGATATGCAGATGGTGGTCTACCAGCCGGACCAGCCTCTGGCAGTACTCCCGCCAGCCCCCTTCGATGCCGAGCCGTTGATGGATGTCAATGGGATTTGGTACGACCGTCCCCAGCCTGGGATCCGACGAGACCATCCCGGATTCAGGTGGGGGAGTGGTGGTGCCCAGCCCCAGCAGCAGCCGTCAGTACAGGGAGGGCAGTACTCCCATCAGAGAGACCAGCACCAGCCGCAGCAGCAGCCCCCAGCGTATCAGCAGCAGTCATCCTACGGTCCGCGCCCCTATCAGCAGCAGGGACAGTCTTGGAGACGTGAGCAGCAGGCTCACCAGGGATACCAGCAGCACCCTCCATCCTACCCCTCTTACCCACCACAGCAGTTCCAGCAGCCTCACCCACAGAGAGGCCACCCGTCGGGCTCCCACGAGAGCCCCACCTTGGATGACATCGCCCGCCTCCTCACGGACCAGCAAGCCACATTCAGACGGGAGATGGACGAGTTCCGCCAGGAGATGCGGGACTTGGTGAGAGGGAAGGCCGCCATACCAGCCCAGATAGAGCCCAATCCGAATAGCCTCAAGAGAAAATCTGAGCAGGTAGTACATACTGAGTTAGCCACTCCTAGTGACCCATTTGATGATACTTCTTCGGATCTGTTTGATGTTGATTTTGTCACGCTTAGGAGCGGTAGGACCACAACAGGCGGCGGTGCCTCATCTGAGCACCATCCCGAGGTGCCACAGGAGGAGGAGGAGAGCGGTACTGAGGCCGCTCCAGATGATGACGGTGGTACTGAGGCCACCAAGGATGCTGATCCCACTGGCGGTACTGAGGCCGCCGCTTCACCAGATCTAGGAGGTGGTACTGATGCCACCCATTCAGCCGAGCCAGCCAGCGGTACTGAGGCCGCACGACGTCTACCAGCAGCAGCAGCAGAGCCAGCCCGTGGTGGTACTGAGGCCACCGGTGTTTGTAGAGACAGTGATGTTGTTTTTCCTCGTGTTCATGTATCTTGGAACTCTGCTATGAATAAAGGAAAAGGTTTACTTTCTTCTGGTCCCACTGTGGTGCATGATGTATGTGTGGATCCGGTCCTTGAATCGCATAGACCTTTTCCTAGTCCTTCATCTGAGAAGGACCCAGTGATCCCCTTCCCTAGAGCCCTTCAGATGGGGAAGGGGAAGAAAACAGAAAATCCCAAAAAGAGAGAGCTTGAGGAGTTCAGCCAGAGCATGATTGACCGATTCCACATTCAGCTGACCCTCCAGGAGGCCTTGCAGCACATCCCCCTTCTCCAGCGATCTTTGAGAGAGAGGGCTACAGTTAGGAGGAGGAGGAGGAACCACACTTCAGAGATACATGTGCTAACCAAAGCCACGTGCTTTGCGATCCAGAACCGACTGTCAGCCAAGAGGCCAGATTCAGGGGCCCCGTATGTCAGATGCCAGATCAGTAAGTAGTGGTTCGACCGTACTCTTCTAGATAGCGGATCGTCGATCAACCTTCTTCCGGCAGCCCTTCTCGACCGCTTTGAGTTGGGCACTCTTCGACAGAGCAGGACAGTCCTTCAGTTCGCTGATCGATCTGTCAAGAGGCCGAAGGGGTTATTACGAAACGTTATCGTCACTATTCAGGGTCTGCAATTCCCCGTGGACTTCGCTATCTTTTTATTCCTCATTTTATTCTATAAATAAATAAAATATAAAATAGGAATAAAAATGTATAAAAATAACTAATTAAAAATCAAAATTAAAAACCCTATATTGTATATATACCTATATATAGCTATACTATGTAAATACCTTATTATTATTTCCAAAAATTAATTAAAAATCACAAAAAAATAGAAAAAAATAAATTAAAAATATTTCATGTTTTAAGTTTTTGAAAATTCGGTCATTTAATGGCCCAAAAAAATCAAATAAAAACTTATGGCTTGGCGGACTCTGATTGGTCCACGGGGGATTGTTGACCCCCGGTCAACTCCCCCCCAGGACCACCAGAGCCGGGTCTGGTTCGTGGACCCAACTTCTCCCACTTATTCCCACCAGACCCGATCACCATTTCGCCTAATCCAAGGTCCTAATTACTCCCCAGGTATCCGGGAATCTCGCCCGACATTGATCCTAGGGATCCGTGCTCAATCGAGCCGGACCCGAGCTCTTCTTCCCGGACCTGCACCCACATAAAAACCGAGCTCCGCCGCATTCATTCTCCATCTTTGGCTCGCCACTCTCATTCCCGTGACCTCCATTGCAATCCCTGAGGTGACAGCTCGCGGTTGCCTTTGTCGCAGTGAGGAGGGGGTGCCCGGACCATTGATCCGGCGACGTTGCGCCGCCGTGCTCCGCCCCGTGCAGGAGCTCGAGCCTCAGGCAGTGACAACCTTCGAGGCGACGACCAGGAGCTACCTTAGCTCCAGCACAGTCTTTCGCACCGCCCAGGTAACCTTCTACCCTTACCATTTCGTTTAATTTTTGGTTACCCCCAATTCGTAGCTCCGACGTATTCCTTTGATTCCGGCTATATCGTACATCTTCTCGATCATCGGAACACTCAGTCACCTCCGCCATCCCTCGACGCACCTTCTCCGCCCCTTCACTCAACCCAGCTCGCACAGGAGCTGGGGTTCGAGCTCCACCGTCCTCCGCTCGCCGGAGCTCGCTCGTCCCGACCCACAGTTCACTCTCACGCCGCTTCTTCGGGTCGAGGCACTTTGCCCTCGACCCGCGAAGCTCTTGAGCTGTTTTGCAGGTCAAGAGGAGGCCATCTGAGGCCCCCTCACATCCAGGCCAGGAGCTCATCGCCGCCGCACTCGCCGGAGCCCTTCCAGGGCTCGGCTGAGCCATCGGAGGCCACCACCAGCTGCGGGACGTCATCGCCGATCTTCTCCGATCCTTGGAGGCAGCTGAGGAGGGCCCTAGCACGCACACGAGGCCGGCGAAACTCGCCGGCCACCTGTTCTTCGAGGGACCTCCATCACCGTCCGATCATCCGCAGCTCCCCAGTTTTCATCTTGATCGTCCATCCACGGAGGAGCAGGCACCGTTGATCCCATTGAGGGGCTGATCCGGACCGTTAGCGCAGAGGAGAGAGGCACCAGCACTGCCAGCCGTTAGATCCTCCACGTGCTTCGCCCTGCACCGTCGATCGGCCCACGTACGAAGGAGAGAGAGGCGCCACTCACTAGGACCGTCCGATCATCTACGTGGCGCTCATCCAGCCGTCGGCGTAATAAAGGGGTAATTTATCTTAGGCCCCCTCGTAGTTTGTGTTTTTAATTCCAGTCCTGTAAATATTTTATGCATTTTATTTACGTAGGGTAAATTGCACATTGGACCTCGTGCTTGTTGATATTCGCATTTATACCCCTGTTTGTGTGAGCCACGTGCTTCGTCACGTGTACTTTTGGTTTATTTGCAGTATCAGTCCTGTAGTTCTGGTTGGTTTATGAATGAATGAATACTTTTTGGTAATTGCATCGATACCCCTGTGAACGTTTTATTTGAGCATGTGCGGATTTTAGTGGGTTAATTGCATAACCGTCCCTGGACTTTTTGGTACGAGTTACCAAAAGGTCCTAGGACTTGGTTTTTATTACCAGAAGGTCCCTGAGTGCCCCAGGCACGCGCCAAGCGCGTGACTTGCTGGGTTATTTGCACCTGGACCCCCAGATCTTCGGGTATTTGCACTTAGGTCCCTATGCACTTTGCCCTCTTTTTGATTTTGAATAAAATATCAAACCACCTCCAAATTCGATGAAAATTTGACACATGGCTCCTGCCATGTTGTTGGATTTTTGAGAATTTTTGAGGACAATTCTGATTTTATTTATTATTTTTAAAAATTCAAAAACATCTATTTTAGCTACTGTCTAGGTTTAAAATTCCCAAAAAAATATAAAAACACCCCCAAAAATTCTAAAAAAATTAGTTACTGTTCTTTTTGTGTTTCTTGATTTTCTAGCCAATTTTGGCTATTTTTCATTGAGTACAAACCCTAAAAATCTAAAAACACCTAAAAACTCATAAAAATTATAGTAAATAATTTCAAAACATAAAAACAATAATTCTGGTGCCCTAATTTTCCTTATTTCATCTAGTATACAGGAAAATTACCTCCAGGCCCCTCTGAGATCCTTAGATATTTTATCTTTGGGTTTTGGGCCTGGCTGGACAGGACCTTGTCTTTTTAGCACTGTTTGATTTTTAGAAAATAAAATACACCTTGTAAAAATCCCAAAAATTCACCAAAAACACTTAAAAACCTAAAAAATATAAAAACAATTTTTCTTGAATTTTTGCTTGATTTTTGGTGTTTTAAATAAATTGCTCAAGTGTGCTTTTATTTGCTTTCTTTTATTTTCTCATTATATTAAAAATCCAAAAAAAAATTATAAAAATTATTAAAAACCACAAAAAAATACTTGTCTTTTATTTTAGTTTATTTTTACTACTTCGTAGGCCTTCGGCCAACCCGTGCTTCTTGTGTTCGACCCTGGGTGCTATACCAGGTTAATCTCATAGCGAGGCCGCTTTCTTTTGTGCTTGATTGATTTATTTGCTCGAGTGGTCTGATTTTTCTTGATTGAGTGACTCTGAGTGATAGAGGTCGCAACGACCTATTTAGTACCTTTACCTCGTTCGCTCGGGACGCTCATCAGAATGGCGCCGTTGCCGGGGAGCACGGCTTAGTAGTATTTTTGTCTTTATTTTCATTTTTGTTTTCGCGGTTTTTCGCGGCTCTTTGGAGTCCGCGGCTTTTCGCGGCTTTTGTATCTAGTTTCTTTTTGTTTTATTTTGTTTTATTTTGATTTTCTTTTATTTTTATTTTTTGTTTTATATTGTGTGTTTATTTTATTTTTCATTTTTGCATATATACCCTGACTTGTATTTTCATTTCTTTTTCTTCTCATTTGATTATTTTTACTGGCCTGACCACTCTTTTCTCTGTCTTGCGAGGGCCCGAGGACCGCGGAGGCGACTTTCGAGGAGCCTGAGCAGCCGAGGAACTTGGAGGCGGCTTCTTTCTCTACGAAGCCGCAGGAGAGAGCGAGAGGGAGAGTTGAGTGGGTGAGGTATTAAGATAGATTTTTCATTCATTATTATTATTGTAATAATACAGGGACAGGACTTGGACACTTTTGGACTTGTGACCGTAGCGGGTCTGTTTCGCCGAGCACCGGTGTGCTCGGGGGACCCATTAGGACCTCGCGGTTTTTCGCGGCTTTCTTCGTGGCTTTTCTTTTTCTTTCTTACTGTCATTTTCCGGTTTTTTCGCGGTTTTTGTCGAGCCCCTAGATTTAAGACTTTCTGGTGATTGTGACGTAATTAAGTAGGATCCACACACCTTAATGACATATCTGTTCCTATAGACCGTAATTGGACCTACTTAAAATAAATAATAAAAATAACCGACTCGCTAGCCGCCGTAGCCTACGTGCCGTAGCTCGTCCTGTAAAGCGCTTACTCCTACCCCCGATTTGTCGGGCAGGGGAGGGACGGGCCAAGACCGGACCCTTTGGCTTGGAGGTCGGTGACCGGTTAGACGGTTCTTCGCTAGAAGTTGCTCGTCTAGGACTCGGCTTCCCACTGCATCATTTAGCTTAGTTTAAATTCTGTCTTTATTTTATGCGCGGATCATTTTGCATGTAGAGAGCTGGAGCAAGGTACGCATTTCTGACTTTGCATGCATCATTGATTTCTCGTGCATCGGCTTTTTCGACTTCTCCCCCCTGTTTTGGACTTAAT
This sequence comes from Ottelia alismoides, assembly GCA_037367405.1. NCBI lineage: Eukaryota > Viridiplantae > Streptophyta > Magnoliopsida > Alismatales > Hydrocharitaceae > Ottelia > Ottelia alismoides. The sequence continues at coordinate 171,542 of JAZKJV010006309.1, read as the reverse complement.
AATCAGGAGAATCGAAAAATTCGTTAGGCGTTTTGTTTGCTTTGAAAAATACCTAAAAAGTGTGACCATAAAATTGGGACTGCTAAGATTATTGACCTTAAAACTCGCTCACCCTAAAAATTTTGTCTTGGGGAGAGCAACCCCCTCATTGCTTGGTTTGTATGCGCGAGAGAGTGACCCGCACCCTAGGTAGAGCCCCCCGTTGCTAAACCCGACTGATTACCGACTCTTCCGTGCGGGCCAGTCGGTTGGGGTTAGCAGCGGAGATCCCAACAGGTCACGTAAGCGCTCTGATATCTTGAGTGTTCACCAAAATAAAATCGACAAGATAATTTGACCGAACTTTTACGGTCTTCAGCTCGCGTTGCGTTGGTGAACCGGGGGTTTTTTTTTAGATCATAATTTTTCCAGATCTCATCCGCCCTACTCGCCAGATCAAGATGATGGGTAGACGATCTCTTAGGCAGCCTCTGGCTGCACCGCTTTCGGGCGCGTCTACCTCATCATCTAGGTTGGCTCGCGAGAGCTCAGACCCGCTCTCCGAGCCCGAGTACGACTCCACCCTGTTCCCCCTCGATCCCCTTTCTGACCGTCCTGAGAGACACGAGCCCGAGGAGAGACTGATACATTTGACGGCACCTGAGTTGGGCTCATTTGATTTTGCAGACGTCGAGATGGCCGGAGCAGGCAGTTCTAATGATCACTCCCGTCGACCAGAGCACATTGTACTAGACCAGGGAGCGATCAACTCCACCCTGATCGCATCACTCGATACAGTTCAGCAGCAGCTCCGCGATCAGGGAGCATTCATGATAGAGATGAGGAGAGAGTTGGAGAGGCTCAGAGCAGAGCGAGATGCGCAGAGCGAGCCCGAGGAGATCCCGGATGCAGATGCACAGGCACGAGCCGCAGCAGCAGCAGCCGCGGCCGCCGCCGCAGCGGCAGCAGCCGCAGGAGGAGCAGGACCACCTAGACCGATGCGGGAGTTGCACAACCCCGGATCTACACTGATGCACCATTGGGTTGTGGTTCCGGCTATCGTGGGGGACTTCAAGTTCCCCCCGAACACCTTGCAGATGCTTCCTCGGTTCCATGGACTTGCTACAGAGGAGCCCCACCTCCACCTCCAGGAGTTTTTGATGATATGCAGCACTGTCCACGACAGACATGTGGACCAGGACACGATCAGGATGATCGCCTTCCCCTTTTCACTGGCAGATAGAGCAGCCACCTGGCTGAAGCACTTGGGGAGATTTGTCTATACCTGGGAGCAGCTCCGCACCGAGTACTTGAACAAGTACTATCCACTCGGGCGGACGAATGCAGCAAGGGCCCTGATTAGTAACTTCTCCATGTTCCCCAACGAGCAGTTTCACGAGGCTTGGGAGAGGTTCAGAGAGCTCCTAGACAGATGCCCGCACCACGACATCACGAAGCCGAACCTAGTTCAGAGCTTCTTCAGTGGGTTGTCACCAGAGCTACAGGGCCTGGTGAACGCTTCTTGTGGCGGGTCCTACTTCGCCAAGGACCATGTCCAGGTCTGCGCCATTTTTGAGGAGATGGTAGAGAATTACATGGTGATGTCCCAGACCCGGCTCTACACTCAGAAGACCCAGCCACATCAGCCAGGACCCGTGCAGTACCAGCGGATAGCATGGGTAGATGCAGGTCCTTCCAGTTCGTCCGCAACAGCAGCAGCAGCAGAGTCATCAGCTGCGGACATGGGTATCATCAGCGAGAAGTTGGACCGCATGGAGCTGATCGAGAAGAAGCAGTGCCAGAGTATCACGCAGATGGAGCAGATGGCACAGGTCTTAAGCGACATGAAGACACAGCTCATGTGTCTCCAGGAGGCACAGACGGCTTCTCAGCCCCGTCTTCAGTCGCGAGGCGACACCGGCAGCAGCAGCAGCTCGTCCCAGCGCTCCAGCACTCCAGTGCAGCCTAGACAGGTTCACCTTGTACAGGCGGAGCCGTACCAGCAGCCGCAGCCCACCTACCAGTCCCCACCATCTCCAGAGATGCAGATGGTGGTATACCAGCCGGACCAGCCTCTGGCAGTACTCCCGCCAGCCCCTTTTGATGCCGAGCCGTTGATGGATGTCAACGGGATTTGGTACGACCGTCCCCAGCCTGGGATCCGACGAGACCATCCCGGATTCAGGTGGGGGAGTGGTGGTGCCCATCCCCAGCAGCAGCCGTCAGGACAGGGAGGGCAGTACTCCCATCAGAGAGACCAGCACCAGCCGCAGCAGCAGCCCCCAGCGTATCAGCAGTAGTCATCCTATGGTCCTCGTCCCTATCAGCAGCAGGGACAGTCTTGGAGACGTGAGCAGCAGGCTCACCAGGGATACCAGCAGCACCCTCCATCCTACCCCTCTTACCCACAGCAGTTCCAGCAGCCTCACCCATAGAGAGGCCACCTGTCGGGCTCCCACGAGAGCCCCGCCTTGGATGATATCGCCCGCCTCCTCACGGACCAACAGGCTACATTCCGACGGGAGATGGACGAGTTCCGCCAGGAGATGCGGGACCTGGTGAGAGGGAAGGCCGCCATACCAGCCCAGATAGAGCCCAATCCGAACAGCCTCAAGAGGAAATCTGAGCAGGTAGTACATACTGAGTTAGCCACTCCTAGTGATCCATTTGATGATACTTCTTCGGATCTATTTGATGCTGATTTTGTCACACTTAGGAGCGGTAGGACCCCAGCAGGCGGCGGCGCCTCATCTGAGCACCATCCCGAGGCGCCACAGGAGGAGGAGGAGAGCGGTACTGAGGCCGCTCCAGACGATGACGGTGGTACTGAGGCCACCAAGGATGCTGATCCCACCGGCGGTACTGAGGCCGCCGCTTCACCAGATCTAGGAGGTGGTACTGAGGCCACCCATTCAGCCGAGCCAGCTAGCGGTACTGAGGCCGCACTACGTCTACCAGCAGCAGCAGCAGAGCCAGCCCGTGGTGGTACTGAGGCCACCGGTGTTTGTAGAGAGAGAGATGTTGTTTTTCCTCGTGTTCATGTATCTCGGAACTCTGCTATGAATAAAGGAAAAGGTTTACTTTCTTCTGGTCCCACTGTGGTGCATGATGTATGTGTGGATCCGGTCCTTGAACCGTCTAGACCTTTTCCTAGTCCTTCATCTGAGAAGGACCCAGTGATCCCCTTCCCTAGAGCCCTTCAGATGGGGAAGGGGAAGAAAACAGAAAATCCCAAAAAGAGAGAGCTTGGGGAGTTCAGCCAGAGCATGATTGACCGATTCCACATTCAGCTGACCCTCCAGGAGGCTTTGCAGCACATCCCCCTTCTCCAGAGATCTTTGAGAGAGACGACTACAGTTAGGAGGAGGAGGAGGAACCACACTTCAGAGATACATGTGCTGACGAAAGCCACGTGCTTTGCGATTCAGAACCGACTGCCAGCCAAGAGGCCAGATTCAGGGGCCCCGTATGTCAGATGCCAGATTAGTGAGCAGTGGTTCGACCGTACTCTTCTAGATAGCGGATCGTCGATTAACCTTCTTCCGGCAGCCCTTTTCGACTGCTTCGAGTTGGGCACTCTTCGACAGAGCAGGACAGTCCTTCAGTTCGCTGATCGATCTGTCAAGAGGCCGAAGGGGTTATTACGAGACGTTATCGTCACGATTCAGGGCCTGCAATTCCCCGTGGACTTCGTAGTGTTGGACATGGAGATCCCTGAGTCAGTGACCGATACCCCCATCATCCTTGGTCGTCCGTTCTTGGCCACAGCCAAGGCGGTGACTGATCATGATAGCGGGAAGGTGTACTTTTGCGTCCAGGGCGAGAGTATACAAATAGAGACGGTCGAGGACTATAGAGCCAGATTCAGATCCCGCTCAGATGCGAGTACCGACTCAGAGCATCTGACAGACGCAGAGCCAGACATCCACCAGGACTGTGATTTTGTGATCACAGATGATGAGGCAACTTGGGCAGAGCTTGAGACACAGACTACCCTCTCACTTTCAGACACAGCTGATGCAAAGATGACAGCAGAGGAGAGTCTGGAAAGCACAGACCTGGTTCAGGATACCATTGAGGCAGCAGAGCCAGTCCTCGATCGCAGCACGATGACTAGTGATGGCGGTGCTGAGGCCACCTTGTTTTCCGGTGGTACTGATGCCACCGTTTCTGATGCAGATCCCTCGGATTTAGAGTCTGATTGGGCCGATTGCTATGATCAGATGCCAGACCTGAGTCCATCTGAGCCTATTGATGAGGAGGAGGTAGATGCAGAGACGAGCAGAGACAGTACAGTTGAGCCGCCTTCTCCCGATCCAGTTTGCGAGAGTACACTTTCACTTTCCCAGGCAGATTTGGCCGACCTTGCAGCTTTCACTCAGTTTCTTCCACAGCCAGATTTGCCGGCACCCAGCATTCCAGAGCTGAAGCCGCTCCCTACTTCGCTGAAGTATCGATTCCTTGCGGGCGATCCAGAGATGTACCCAGTCATCATCTCCGCCGAGTTGACTGGAGAGCAGGAATCCCGTTTGATGGGGGTTCTTGAAAAAAACCGCAAGGCGATCGGATGGAGCGTAGCAGATCTCCATGGGATTAGTCCATCAGTGTGCTCCCACCATATCTATCTCAAGGAGGGGGCGAAGCCATCGCGTGAGTTCCAGCGGCGTCTGAACCCCAACCTGAGAGAGGTAGTGATGAAGGAAATATCAAAGTGGTGGGGTGCAGGTTTTATTTATCCCATTTCCGACTCCAAGTGGGTCAGCCCCTTGCATGTGGTGCCCAAGAAGACGGGCATCACGACTGTGATCAGTGAGTCGGGAGAGGAGATCGCTACACGAGTACCCACCTCTTGGAGGGTTTGTGTTGACTACAGGAGACTCAACCAAGCCACCAAGAAGGACCATTTCCCCCTGCCTTTTATTGACCAGATCATTGAGAGACTGGCAGGGAAGAGCCATTATTGCTTCCTGGATGGGTACTCGGGCTACAACCAAGTGGCCATCGCTCCTGAGGACCAGGAGAAGACCACCTTTACCTGTCCTTTCGGCACATACGCTTTTCGACGCATGCCATTTGGGCTATGCAATGCCCCTGCGACTTTTCAGAGATGCATGCTGTCGATCTTTTCGGACATGGTAGGGGAATGCTTGGAGGTCTTCATGGATGATTTCTCGATCTACGGCGACGGATTTGATTCTTGTCTTGACTGCCTAGATCGAGTACTCCAGCGATGTATTGAGTATCACTTGGTGCTATCTTGGGAGAAGAGTCACTTCATGGTGACTCAAGGGACGGTGCTTGGCCACATCATCTCCAACAGGGGCATGGAGGTTGATCCGGCCAAGGTTGATGTCATTAGAAAACTCGCACCGCCGTCCAATTTGAGGCAGTTACGGTCATTTCTGGGGCACGCTGGATTTTATAGGAGATTTATTCAGGATTTCAGCAGGATTGCCCGGCCGTTGACTGACCTCTTGACGAAAGACACCGAGTTCCTTGTCGATGACAAGTGCCTTTCGTCGTTTGCTACTCTCCAGCAGTGTGTGATTGAGGCTCCTGTCCTCCAGCCGCCTGATTGGTCTCTCCCATTCGAGATCATGACGGACGCCTCCGATTTTGCCGTAGGGGCAGTGCTGGGACAGAGGAGGGATGGAGTACCATTTGCTATACACTATGCTAGCCGCACATTGGATTCCGCCCAGCGGAATTACACGGTCACAGAGAAAGAGATGCTAGCCGTAGTGTTTGCCCTGGATAAGTTCAGATCATATATCATTGGATCTAGAGTGACTTTGTTTACAGATCACACCGCCATCAGGTACCTCATGGCAAAGAAGGATGCCAAGGCCAGACTGACTAGATGGATCCTTCTACTCCAGGAGTTCGACATTGAGATTAAGGATAAGCCTGGAGTCAAGAATGTGGTGGCGGATCATCTCTCCCGATTAGAGCAGCCTGAGGATTCTGAGCAGATTGATCCTATTAGAGATACCTTCCCAGATGAGGCGATCCTTGCTATCGCCTCACTCCCTTGGTACGCCGATATTGTGAACTTTCTCGTTGCTGGGAAAGTCCCACAAGATTGGCCCAGGCAGAGGCTTGAGACCTTCCTAGCGAAGGCCAAGTCTTACCATTGGGAGGATCCCATCCTTTACCACGAAGGAGGGGATAGCGTCTGGCGTCGGTGTATTCCTCAGGAGGAACACCATAGCGTCCTCACTTACTGCCACAAGCTTGAGGCAGGAGGACATCATTCTGGGAGGAGAACGGCACAGAAAGTGCTCCAATCCGGCTTGTGGTGGCCTACCCTCTTCAAGGACTCAGATGAGTTCGTGAAGAGGTGTACTGACTGTCAGAGGATGGGCACTTGTGGACAGCGTGATATGATGCCGATGCAGCCCATTCACTTCTGTGAGGTTTTTGACGCATGGGGCATCGATTTCATGGGTCCATTCCCTAAGAGTCAGGGATTTGAGTAAATTCTGTTGGCCGTTGATTATGTGAGTCGTTGGGTGGAGGCTATCCCCGCCCGAGCCGCTGATGCGAGGACAATTTGCAGATTTTTGAGGAAGCATATCATCACGCGGTTCGGGGTTCCACGAGTTCTTATTTCTGATGGGGGATCTCACTTCATCAACGACCAGGTGAAGGCACTTGCTAGCGAGTTCGGCGTAGATCATCGTGTTGCTACACCGTACCATCCACAGACGAATGGTCTAGCCGAAGTGTCGAATAGGGAGATCAAGACTATTCTGCAGAAAGTCGTCCGCCCTGACCGAAAGGATTGGTCACAGCTTTTGGACTCGGTCTTGTGGGCATATAGGACGTCTTTCAAGACACCTTTGGGTACATCTCCCTTTCGCCTCATATATGGCAAGCCATGCCATTTACCTGTTGAGCTGAGGCACAAGTCACTTTGGGCAGTCACAGACATACTTATGGATTCAGATGGTATAGGAGACCAGAGGAGGGCAGAGCTAGCTGCCCTGGAGGAGCTTAGAGATTCAGCTTTCTCAAGCAGCCTACATTATAAGGAGAGAGTCAAGGAGTGGCATGATTCTCACATCAGCCACAAGCATTTTGAGATTGGACAGAGAGTATGGCTGTTTGATGCGAGGCTTAGACTATTTCCAGGGAAGCTACAGAGCAAATGGAAAGGACCTTATCTGGTTCGGAAGGTACACGACAACGGTAGCATCGACATATCTGAGTTGTCTTCTGAGAGTACCTTCCGAGTGAACGGCCAGCGGCTCAAGCCATTTCTAGATCATGAGCCGCGGGTCGTTGATATTGCCCCTATTCATTTTGCGTGAGATGTGGTCTTTGACTCACATCTAATGCATCTCACGCCTGAGCTTTACTGATCCTCCACTGTATATAGATCCAGATGTCCATATCACCACATTCCTTAGTCCCACATCCCTTTCTTCATCTTGTGATTATGCTATACTTAGGGTGCACTTTACCCTAAGTATAGGGGGGATGTGAGACCTTTCGGGTATTTCTTTTGTTTCTGTCTACCCCTGTTTTGCTGCCTATACTTAGGGATATCTTACCCTAAGTATAGGGGGGGTAGACCCTGTACATTCTCCACTCGGTTTTCCCTTCGTGTACAGCCTACTATACATAGGATTACTTTATCCTAAGTATAGGGGGAAGACCCGAGTCCATCTTGACTTTTTCATTTCCTTTTGTATAGCCTTTCTTTTCACTTCCCTATACATAGCACGAGTTATGTCTTCTTCATCGCTCTTGACTCCGAGGACATCGTTCGAGCTAAGTATAGGGGGGTGTGTATATATTTCATATATACTTTAGCCATAACTCGTACGTTGTGTGAGTGTGTTAATAAATAAAAATGGCTAAAAACCACAAAAATTAAAAATTTTCATGTACATAATCTTCTTTTATTTGCACATACATAGCTAGTGTACAAATTATTTTTGTAAAATGATTTCAAAAATCTTTTGTGTGTAAAGCTTGTGTAAATATTTTTGTATCAAAATTATATATATAGTACAAAATTTTTCCAAAATGTTTTGAAAATCAAAAAGTTTGCAAAAATCTTGTGTAAAAGTGTGTAAATATCTTTTTGCAAAATTTGCACTTCATGCATCATCATTCATGATTTCAAAACATTTTTCAAAAATTTTGCATGATTGTAAATTAGTGTGTAAATATGCATCTTTTTGTACATATGTATATAGTTTTTTTTGGATGATAGTTGACATTTAAACTATCCTGGAATCAAATTGAGAAATGGAGCTTGATTAAGATCTTAATCCACCTAATTCTAAGAGGAACCTTATAAGGCTTAGGTTTAAGGCTTTTCAGGTCCATGGTGACTTAATTCTTTGAGTCCACTAGGCTATGATCACATGTCATCTCAATGAGCCTAAGTAGAGCACTTAACAACAACACATGACTCATATAGATTTTGGCTTTACTTGGACAACCGCACTATGCACCGAGCTCTCTACGGATGAGGTGGTGAGGAGGCAGTCTTCCTTGACTTGGGGTAGCATATGAGGGTAGTACTTCTAGGCGGAACCTCTCTTCTTCTTATAGTGAAGGAAGTGCATCTCAACTTGGTCTGGTTGCCATGAAGTCTAACGACGGGAGTTGTGGGTTGCAATAAAGCTTCAAAAGAGGGATAGTCTACTGGCTCAAGAGGAAAAACTCCTTGTATATATGCTGCACATGTATATGTTGTATAGATGCACTCGAAAAAAAAATGCAAAAAGAAAAGAACTCCAAAAAAGTGGTGGGTCTGAGAGAAAATGATAATCCCACCGGAGTATGTATATAAGTGCAATAAGCAAAGCTTGGTTTCATGATCCACCTGTTGTAGCTTGCAGCAGGGAGACTTGGCTACACTGGTCAAGCTCCCAAGGGTACTTGGCTACACTGGCCTTGACCCATTCTCTTCTTCCCCCTCTTCTTGAGCCGGTTGTACTTGAACTTAGAAGGGAATACCCCGCTCCTCGAGGAAAGAGTGGCCATATTGAGGTCATAGAGTTACCTTGTTGGGGAGGGTTGTCAAGTTGCCATTTCTGAGGTGGAGAGCTTAGACCTCACTTTCACAGGACAAGAAAAGATTCATGGTCTTCAGGGTTTGTGATTGATGACTTGTTCTGATCTGGAGCATTGAGGAGTCTTGGTTATAGAATAGTGGAACTTAGAGGCTGTTAGGTTTTAAGCTTAAGTCTAAATAAGGTTCCGACACATTAATAATCCAAAGATCTGATTAAGCTCCATACCCCAATTTAATGAAGGCAAGTTTAATAATCAACTTTGATCCATGTACATTCTCTTTTTCTTTTTCTTTCTTTCTTTTTCACTTCTTTTTCAAATAAGTGTTTGCTAAGGGACTAGCAAAGTATAGTATAGGGGGGTGATGAATACCCATTCATCACTCTTTATTCTTATATTTTAGCTACAAAAACCTATGCAAATGCATGTAGATATGTGTAAATAGGAATAATTAGCAAAAGCATGCATGTTTGTAAATACCTATAATTAGCATGTTTTTGTGCAAAAATAAAAGAATAAAGATGAAAAAGAAAAAGAGGGAAATATTTAGAATAAATATTGAGCAACCTAACCCAAGGGAAGGCTCAGCATGGGCCTGACCGCATAAAAGCCAAGTAGAGGGAGATAGGGGCTCATGTGTATATATATATATATTTGTAAATAAATAAAATTACATTTCCCTCACCCAAAAATATGCTAGTATATATTGTGTATATATTTAGAAAATACTAAAAACAAAATAAAAATTTAAAAATTAAAAAGACCAAAAATATCCCTTCACCATGTACATAGACCACCTTCTTTAATTATTTAACCTTATAAATAAATAAAATTATTTTCAGAACTTTTTGTAAATATTCTATGTTATATATTGTAAATAAAATAAATAAAAAGAATTAAAACAAAAATCAAATAAAAATAACAAAAATTAAAAACACAAAAATATATTGTACATATACCATGTATATAGATGTACATATCTATTTATTTTACCTATATACATAAATAATAAAAATAAAATAAAAATATCTTTTTATTCCTCATTTTATTCTATAAATAAATAAAATATAAAATAGGAATAAAAATGTATAAAAATAACTAATTAAAAATCAAAATTAAAAACCCTATATTGTATATATACCTATATATAGCTATACTATGTAAATACCTTATTATTATTTCCAAAAATTAATTAAAAATCACAAAAAAATAGAAAAAAATAAATTAAAAATATTTCATGTTTTAAGTTTTTGAAAATTCGGTCATTTAATGGCCCAAAAAAATCAAATAAAAACTTATGGCTTGGCGGGCTCTGATTGGTCCACGGGGGATTGTTGACCCCCGGTCAACTCCCCCCCCAGGACCACCAGAGCCGGGTCTGGTTCGCGGACCCAACTTCTCCCACTTATTCCCACCAGACCCGATCACCATTTCGCCTAATCCAAGGTCCTAATTACTCCCCAGGTATCCGGGAATCTCGCCCGACATTGATCCTAGGGATCCGTGCTCAATCGAGCCGGACCCGAGCTCTTCTTCCCGGACCTGCACCCACATAAAAACCGAGCTCCGCCGCATTCATTCTCCATCTTTGGCTCGCCACTCTCATTCCCGTGACCTCCATTGCAATCCCTGAGGTGACAGCTCGCGGTTGCCTTTGTCGCAGTGAGGAGGGGGTGCCCGGACCATTGATCCGGCGACGTTGCGCCGCCGTGCTCCGCCCCGTGCAGGAGCTCGAGCCTCAGGCAGTGACAACCTTCGAGGCGACGACCAGGAGCTACCTTAGCTCCAGCACAGTCTTTCGCACCGCCCAGGTAACCTTCTACCCTTACCATTTCGTTTAATTTTTGGTTACCCCCAATTCGTAGCTCCGACGTATTCCTTTGATTCCGGCTATATCGTACATCTTCTCGATCATCAGAACACTCAGTCACCTCCGCCATCCCTCGACGCACCTTCTCCGCCCCTTCACTCAACCCAGCTCGCACAGGAGCTGGGGTTCGAGCTCCACCGTCCTCCGCTCGCCGGAGCTCGCTCGTCCCGACCCACAGTTCACTCTCACGCCGCTTCTTCGGGTCGAGGCACTTTGCCCTCGACCCGCGAAGCTCTTGAGCTGTTTTGCAGGTCAAGAGGAGGCCATATGAGGCCCCCTCACATCCAGGCCAGGAGTTCATCGCCGCCGCACTCGCCGGAGCCCTTCCAGGGCTCGGCTGAGCCATCGGAGGCCACCACCAGCTGCGGGACGTCATCGCCGATCTTCTCCGATCCTTGGAGGCAGCTGAGGAGGGCCCTAGCACGCACACGAGGCCGGCGAAACTCGCCGGCCACCTGTTCTTCGAGGGACCTCCATCACCGTCCGATCATCCGCAGCTCCCCAGTTTTCATCTTGATCGTCCATCCACGGAGGAGCAGGCACCGTTGATCCCATTGAGGGGCTGATCCGGACCGTTAGCGCAGAGGAGAGAGGCACCAACACTGCCAGCCGTTAGATCCTCCACGTGCTTCGCCCTGCACCGTCGATCGGCCCACGTACGAAGGAGAGAGAGGCGCCACTCACTAGGACCGTCCAATCATCTACGTGGCGCTCATCCAGCCGTCGGCGTAATAAAGGGGTAATTTATCTTAGGCCCCCTCGTAGTTTGTGTTTTTAATTCCAGTCCTGTAAATATTTTATGCATTTTATTTACGTAGGGTAAATTGCACATTGGACCTCGTGCTTGTTGATATTCGCATTTATACCCCTGTTTGTGTGAGCCACGTGCTTCGTCACGTGTACTTTTGGTTTATTTGCAGTATCAGTCCTGTAGTTCTGGTTGGTTTATGAATGAATGAATACTTTTTGGTAATTGCATCGATACCCCTGTGAACGTTTTATTTGAGCATGTGCGGATTTTAGTGGGTTAATTGCATAACCGTCCCTGGACTTTTTGGTACGAGTTACCAAAAGGTCCTAGGACTTGGTTTTTATTACCAGAAGGTCCCTGAGTGCCCCAGGCACGCGCCAAGCACGTGACTTGCTGGGTTATTTGCACCTGGACCCCCAGATCTTCGGGTATTTGCACTTAGGTCCCTATGCACTGTACCCTCTTTTTGATTTTGAATAAAATATCAAACCACCTCCAAATTCGATGAAAATTTGGCACATGGCTCCTGCCATGTTGTTGGATTTTTGAGAATTTTTGAGGACATTTTTTATTTTATTTAGTATTTTAAAAATTCAAAAACATCTATTTTAGCTACTGTCTAGGTTTAAAATTCCCAAAAAAATATAAAAACACCCCCAAAAATTCTAAAAAAATTAGTTACTGTTCTTTTTGTGTTTCTTGATTTTCTAGCCAATTTTGGCTATTTTTCATTGAGTAAAAACCCTAAAAATCTAAAAACACCTAAAAACTCATAAAAATTATAGTAAATAATTTAAAAACCCAAAAACAATAATTTTGGTGCCCTAATTTTCCTTATTTCATCTAGTATACAGGAAAATTACCTCCAGGCCCCTCTGAGATCCTTAGATATTTTATCTTTGGGTTTTGGGCCTGGCTGGACAGGACCTTGTCTTTTTAGCACTGTTTGATTTTTAGAAAATAAAATACACCTTGTAAAAATCCCAAAAATTCATCAAAAACACTTAAAAACCTAAAAAAACATAAAAACAATTTTTCTTGAATTTTTGCTTGATTTTTGGTGTTCTAAATAAATTGCTCAAATGTGCTTTTATTTGCTTTCTTTTATTTTCTCATTATATTAAAAATCCAAAAAAAAATTATAAAAATTATTAAAAACCACAAAAAAATACTTGTCTTCTATTTTAGTTTATTTTTACTACTTCGTAGGCCTTCGGCCAACCCGTGCTCCTTGTGTTCGACCCTGGGTGCTATACCAGGTTAATCTCATAGCGAGGCCGCTTTCTTTTGTGCTTGATTGATTTATTTGCTCGAGTGGTCTGATTTTTCTTGATTGAGTGACTCTGAGTGATAGAGGTCACAACGACCTATTTAGTACCTTTACCTCGTTCGCTCGGGACGCTCATCAGCGGTGCAACCAGAGGCTGCATAAGAGACCGTCTACCCATCATCTTGATCTGGCTAGTAGGGCGGATGAGATCTGGAAAAATTATGATCTGAAAACAAACCACCGGTTCACCAACGCAACGCGAGCTGAAGACCGTGAAAGTTCGGTCAAATTATCTTGTCGATTTTATTTTGGTGAACACATAAGATATCAGAGCGCTTACGTGACCTGTTGGGATATCCGCTGCTAACCCAACCGACTGGCCCGCACGGAAGAGTCGGTAATCAGTCGGGTTTAGCAGCGGGGGGCTCTACCTAGTGTGCGGGTCACTCTCTCGCGCATACAAACCAAGCAATGAGGGGGTTGCTCTCCCCAAGACAAAATTTTTAGGGTGAACGAGTTTTAAGGTCAATAATCTTAGCAGTCCCAATTTTATGGTTTCACATTTTAGGTATTTTCAACGCAATCAAAACGCCTAACGAATTTTTCGGTTCTCCTGATTATTAAGTCAAAAACAGGGGGGAGAAGTCGAAAAAGCCGATGCACGAGAAATCAATGATGCATGCAAAGTCAGAAATGCGTACCTGCCTCCAGCTCTCTACATGCAATATGATCCGCGCATAAAATAAAAGATAGGAATAAAACTAATCTAAATGATGCAGCGGGAAGCCGAGTCCTAGACGAGCAACTTCTAGCGAAGAACCGTCTAACCGGTCACCGACCTCCAAGCCAAAGGGTCCGGTCTTGGCCCGTCCCTCCCCTGCCCGACAAATCGGGGGTAGGAGTAAGCGCTTTACAGGACGGGCTACGGCATGTAGGCTACGGAGGCTAGCGAGTCGGTTATTTTTATTATTTATTTTAAGTAGGTCCAATTACGGTCTATAGGAACAGATATGTCATTAAGGTGTGTGGATCCTACTTAATTACGTCACAATCACCAGAAAGTCCTAAATCTAGGGGCTCGAGCAAAAACCGCGAAAAACCGGAAAAGACAGTAAGAAAGAAAAAGAAAGCCGCATAAAAACCGCGAAAAACCGCGAGGTCCTAATGGGTCCCCCGAGCACACCGGTGCTCGGCGAAACAGACCCGCTACGGTCACAAGTCCAAAAGTGTCCAAGTCCTGTCCCTGTATTATTACAATAATAATAATAAATGAAATAAAGTCCTAAGCTATCCTCACCCACTCAACTCTCCCTCTCGCTCTCTCCTGCGGCTTCGTAGAGAAAGAAGCCGCCTCCAAGTTCCTCGGCTGCTCAGGCTCCTCGAAAGTCGCCTCTGCGGTCCTCGGGCCCTCGCAAGACAGAGAAAATAGTGGTCAGACCAGTAAAAATAATCAAATGAAAAGAAAAAGAAATAAAAATACAAGTCAGGGTATATATGCAAAAAATGAAAAATAAAATAAACACACAATATAAAACAAAAATAAAAATAAAAGAAAATCAAAGAAAAACAAAATAAAACGAAAAGAAACTAGATACAAAAGCCGCGAAAAGCCGCGAAAACAAAAAAAAAATGAAAAATAAAAACAAAAAGAACTACTAAGCCGTGCTCCCCGGCAACGGCGCCATTCTGATAAGGCGACCCGAGCGAACGAGGTAAAGGTACTAAATAGGTCGTTGCGACCTCTATCACTCAGAGTCACTTAATCAAGAAGAATCAACCACTCAAAACATGTAAAATCAATCAAGCACAAAAGAGAGCGGTCCTGCTATGAGATTAACCTGGTATAGCACCCAGGGTCGAACACAAGGAGCACGGGTTGGCCAGAGGCCTACGAAGTAGTAAAAATAAAATAAAATAAAATACAAGGATTTTTTAGTGGTTTTTAATAATTTTTAGATTTTTTTGGATTTTTAAAAAGTGAAGAAAATAAAAGAAAGCAAATAAAAGCACACTTTAGCTAATTATTAAAAGCACCAAAAATCAAGCAAAAATTCAAGAAAAATTGTTTTTATGTTTTTTAGGTTTTTTAGTGTTTTTGGTGAATTTTTGAGATTTTTATAAGGTGTATTTTATTTTCTAAAAATCAAACAGTACTGAAAAGACAAGGTACTGTCCAGCCAGGTCTAAAACCCAAAGATAAAATATCTAAGGATCTCAGAGGGACCTGGAGGTAATTTTCCTGTATACTAGAGAAAATAAGGAAAATTTGAGCACCAAAATTATTATTTTTGGGTTTTTAATTTATTTACTATAATTTTTATGAGTTTTTAGGTGTTTTTTAATTTTTAGGGTTTTTAAGCAATGAAAAATAGCCAAAATTGGCTAGAAAATCAAAACACACAAAAGAAACAGTACCTAATTTTTATGGAATTTTTGGGGGTGTTTTTATATTTTTTTGGGAATTTTAAACCTAGACAGTAGCTAAAATAAATGTTTTTGAATTTTTAAAAATAACAAATAAAATCAAAAATGTCCTCAAAAATTCTCAAAAATCATACAACATGGCAGGAGCCATGTGTCAAATTTTCATCGAATTTGGAGGTGATTTGATATTTTATTCAAAAATCAAAAGGGGGCACTGTGCATAGGGACTTAATGCAAATACCCGAAGATCTGGGGGTCCGGGTGCAATTTTCCCAGCAAGTCACGCGCGTGGCGCGTGCCTGGGGCACTCAGGGACCTTTTTGTAAAGAAACTAAGGTCCGGGGACTATTTGGTAACACGTACCAAAAGTCCAGGGACCCCAGATGCAATTTACCCTACAATATACGCACATGTGCAATTAAAACATTCACAGGGGTAGATATGCAATTCCTAAAAAGTTTTCATTCATTAACAAAGCACCCAGAACTACAGGACTAATATTGCAAATACACCAGATATACACGTGACGACGCACGTGGCTCACACATACAGGGGCATAAATGCAAATACTAAAAAGCACGAGGTCCAATGTGCAATTATCCAAACGTAAATAAAGAGCATAAAATATTTACAGGACTGAAATGTAAAGCACAAACTACGAGGGGGCCAAAGGTAAATTACCCCTTTATTACGTCGACGGCGGGATGTGCGCCACGTAACTGATCCAACGGTCTCGAACGGCGGGCGCTGGTCTCCTCTTCCGCACGTGGGCCTGATCGACGCCTCAGAGGGGGCCACGTGGAAGATCTGACGGGTCAGGTGCTGGTGCATCTCTCTCCCTGCTCTGACGGTCCAGATCAACCCTCGAAAGGATCGGACGTTTACTGCTCCTCCATGGATGAACGGTCACGATGACAACTGGAGGTTGAGGGCTATCGGACGGTGATGGAGGACCCTCGAAGAACAGGTGGCCGGCGAGGTTCGCCGGCCTCGTGAACGTGTTGTGGGCCTCCTCAGCTGCCTCTGAAGATCGGAGAAGACTCGCACTGACGTTCCGCAGCTGGTGGTAGCCTCCGATGGCCCAACCGAGCCCCGGAGAGGCTCCGGCGAGGTCGACGGAGATAAGCTCCTGGCCTGGATGTGAGGGGGCCTCAGATGGCCTCCTCTTGACCTGCAAAGTAACCCAGAAGCTTCGCGGGTCGAGGGCAAAGTGCCTCGACCCGATGAAGCGGCGTGAAGGTGAACTGTGGGTCGGGGCGAGCGAGCTCCGGCGAGCGGAGGATGGAGGAGCTCGAACCCCAGCTCCTGTGCGAGCTGGGTTGAACGAATGGGCGAAGAATGTGCGCGGAGGGATGGCGATGGTGAGCGTAGGTTCCGATGATCGAAAAGATGTGCGATATAGCCGGAATCGACGGAACTCGGCGGAACTAGGATTTGGGGGTAACTCAAAATTAAGCTAAACAAGAAGGCTAGAAGGTTACCTGGGCGATGTGGAAGACTGTGCTGGAGCTAAGGTAGCTCCTGGTTGTTGCCTCGAAGGTCGCCAAGGCCTGAGGCTCGAGCTCCTGCACGGGGCGGAGCACGGCGGCGCAAAGTCGCCGGATCAGTGGTCCGGCCACCCCCTCCTTGCTGCGACACCGGCAATCGAGAGCTGTCACCTCAAGGGATGCAGTGGAGGTCACGGGACGAATGGTGGAGAGCCAAAGATGAAAATGGAATGCGGCGGAGCTCAGACTTTATATGGGTGCAGGTCCGAGAAGAAGGGCTCGGGTCCGGCTCGATGGAGCACGGACCCCTAGGCAAGGTGTCGGGCGAGGTTCCCGGATGCACGGGGAAGGATCGGAGCTCGAGATTTGCGGATTTGGAAGCCGGGTCGTGACGCGAAAAATCGGGGAAGTCGGGTCGGGCGTCACGACCCGTGTGAAGTGGTCCACAGGGGGGAGTTGACCGGGGGGTCAACGTCCCCCGTGGACCAATCAGGAGAGGCCACGTCATAAATGTTTTAAAAATTCAAAATAAAATAGGAAATGGCCGATTTATTAAAAACTCAAAACATAAAATATTTTTGTTTTAATTTTTTCTATTTTTTGGTGATTTTTAATTAATTTTTGGAAATAAAAATAAGGTATTTACATAGTATAGCTATACATAGGTATATATACAATATAGGGTTTTTAATTTTGATTTTTAATTAGTTATTTTTATACATTTTTATTCCTATTTTATATTTTATTTATTTATAGAATAAAATGAGGAATAAAAGGCTATTTTTATTTTATTTTTATTATTTATATACATAGGTGAAATAAATAGATATATACATTTATATACATGGCATATATACAATATATTTTTGTAATTTTAATTTTGTTATTTTTATTTGATTTTTGTTTTGTTTCTTTTTATTTATGATATATACAATATATAACATAGAATATTTACAAAAAGTTTTGAAAATAATTTTATTTATTTATAAGGTTAAATAAATATATGAATATGGTCTTTGTACAAGGTGAAGGGATATTTTTGGTCTTTTTTATTTTTAAATTTTTATTTTGTTTTTAATAGTTTCTAAATATATACAAAATATATACAAGCATATTTTTGGGTGAGGAAAATATAATTTTATTTATTTACATAAATATTTACACATGAGCCCCTATCTCCCTCTACTTTGGCTTTTATGCGGTCAGGCCCATGCTGAGCCCTCCCTTGGGTTAGGTTGCTCAATATTTATTCTAAATATTTCCCTTTTTTTCTTTTTTATCTTTATTCTTTTATTTTTGCACAAAAACATGCTAATTATAAGTATTTACAAACATGCATGCTTTTGCTAATTATTCCTATTTACACATATCTACATGCATTTGCACAGGTTTTTGTAGCTAAAATATAAGAATAAAGAGTGATGAATGGGTATCAAGAACACATACCGAAGGTACCGCAACATGGCTACATACTTGGGATATGCTCACGGCCCTCAGTGAGTGACACTCATTTGATAGTACTACAGATGCTGTAGCTATACCTGCCAAGTATAGTGGACTATGGGACATGATTGTGCATGGTCAGCAAACAGATCAGAAATTACAAGACTTATTCCATTGATGCCTGAAGGAGGAGTTTGATGGATTTAAGAGTCTGTGAGTCCACCTT
This sequence comes from Ottelia alismoides, assembly GCA_037367405.1. Lineage (NCBI taxonomy): Eukaryota > Viridiplantae > Streptophyta > Magnoliopsida > Alismatales > Hydrocharitaceae > Ottelia > Ottelia alismoides. The sequence continues at coordinate 153,059 of JAZKJV010006309.1, read as the reverse complement.
ATGGAAGAGGGGACCGTGTCTATGTCCCTGATGATGGTGAGTTAAGGAGGGACATCCTAGATGGGGCTCACTGTTCTAGATTATCTATCCAACCAGGAAGCACCAAGATGTATAGAGACCTCCGTCAACACTTTTGGTGAGAGGGGATGAAGAGAGATGTTGCAGAACATGTTAGTCGTTGCCTTACATGCCAATTGGTGAAGGCAGAGTACAAGCGTCCTCCTGACTTGTTACAGTCACTTCCTATTCCGTTGTGGAAATGGGAGAGTATCTCTATGTACTTCTTGACATCCTTATCTCGTACAGTAGGTGGATATGATGCTATTTGGGTTATTGTGGACCGGTTGACTAAATATGCACATTTTATTCCTGTGAATATGACATGCACTCCGGTGGATCTGGCCAAACTATATATTCAATATGTTATTCGCTTGCATGGAATTCCCAAGGAGGTTGTATCTGATAAGAACTCTCGTTTCACGTCACATTATTGGGGAGAATTCATGAAGGCCCTAAAAACTGAATTGTGTCTTAGTTCAGCATATCATCCGCAGACGTATGGACAATCAGAGAGGACAATTCAGACTCTTGAGAATCTACTCAGAGCATGTGCCATTGAGTGGAAAGGATCTTGGAAGGATCACCTTCCTTTAGTGGAGTTCACTTATAACAACAGCTACCATGTTAGTATTGGCATGGCACCTCTCGAGGCATTGTATGGGCGAAGATGCACTACTCCCTTGTGTTGGCATGAAGTAGGTGACAAGGGTATTTATTCCACTCAGATAATCGAGGACACAACAAGAGCCGTGGAAATAGCTAGGAAGAAATTATTAACTGCACAAAGCCGTCAGAAGAGCTATGCTGATCAGAGGCGTCGTGATCTCGAGTTTGAAGTTAGAGATTTTGTCTTCTTGAGAGTATCTCCAATGAAGGGTATTCAAAGATTTGGTACTAAGGGCAAGCTGGCACCGACGTTCGTTGGTCCTTTCGAGATTTTGTCCCGTATTGAGAAGGTAGCACACCGAGTAGCACTCCCCCCTCACTTGGCAGGCGTGCATGATGTATTCCATGTATCAAACCTCCGGAAGTATATTCGAGACCCTCGACATGTGATTAGCTATGAGGATCTCACGGTTGAACCGAATTTATCCTTTCCTGAGGCACCCATGTAGATTTTAGATCGGGCAGTCAAGAGGTTGCGATGAAAGGACTTCCTTTTGGTCAAGGTATTGTGGCAAGTCAGAATGTTGAGGAGGCTACATGGGAGCTTGAGGCAGATATGCGACAGAAATACCCCTATCTTTTTGAAGGTAGGATCACGAAACCCTATTTCAACCCTCTTTATGATTTTTATGGGTTTCGTTTTCTTTAAGATTTTTATACCTAAATCTACATCATATTCAAAATTTATACGTTAAATCCTACGTCTCGAGGATGAGACTTCCTTTAAGATTTTTATGATGTAAAACCCCGTATTTTTTTCCAAAAATATGAAGTATTTTTGACATCCAAAAAATTCAAATAATCATGCCTTTTCGTAGATTTCATCGAGATCTTTCCAACGAGCCCAAGAACATCCAATTTTGACATTCCTAGCCCAAGATATCAATGTTTTATGTTGGATGATCGAGATCCATATATGGATCCGAACCTGATCCGAAACTTGATCCATTTACACCTCTCCTTCTATAAATATGCTATGATCGGTTGCCCTCTCCAAAGACCTATCCACCACCATCCTCCCCTCTCATAGGAGCACCACCATCTTAGTTAGTGTAGTCATCGGAGGGTCGCCGTCGACGTCGGAGGAGGAGCTCCGATCGAAGATCCGCGACCACCATCACGTAGGAAAGCTCGAGGTCACCTTCATATACGCATTCGCTCTACAATCAAGCGACGAAAATATCGTTCCGCGTGAGAGGAGATCCCGAGGGAACATCCTCGGAGGTAACGATGTTATACCCTCCTCTTGCTGTTGGTTTCATACAACTTTTATACCCATATGCATGTTTAGAGCCTTAGTCATTCTTATGATGTGCTTCATATACAAGTAAATATCTTCCTCTTGTTGTGGGGTTCATACAATTTTAATGTTTTCCCTACGCATACATACACTTAGTATGACAAACAGATTCTTCATCTGTTAATATCTTGGTAGAAACCACCCATGCCTATAGCTTCCTACTGTTGTAGGATATTTTTTGTTATGCAGATGTGGTTGACCACCACCGAAATTAGTTTTGGTGCTAAGTTGATTTTCATTGTACGTTAGGAATAAGAAAATGCCAATTGTTTCCCTAACTTGGATCAAGTTTTGATATTAAGACTCGAATTAAAATTTGATGTGGTCGCGTCGAATTTTACTTCGAGTATTAGTATTGTGAGAGGTGTTCCGGGATATGATTTGAAGTTGGAGAATTTGAGGTTTAAACCTTTTCCTGGTTTAGTTGGACAGAGATACTTTGAGGTTTATCCAAGATGACAAACAAGTTCCCGCGTAGCGGAGGCCTGCGAGTCGCGCACTTGCACGTGCTAAAATAATACGAGAAATGATTATTGATCGGGTGTCGAAAATTGTATGCCGTTGTGGACTCCAATCAACTTGTACAAATATCAAGATTATGGTGGTGGTACTTAAATGATTATTATACAAATAAATAAAAGTAAATTATTATTTGATCCAATGTGAATCAGAATAACTTGGTGTGTTTATTAGTTTCTACAGTTTATACATGTATCATTTGATAAAGTTGAGTATATCTTCTTGCCTACCCCTACATTAGTTATTATAGTGTTTGTCTCGTTGCTGGGCAATTGCTCATAACGTTACCCTTTTGTGAACCCAACATGTGTAGAGCAACAGCCGCAACAATAGCGTCTTTTGAGGAGATTAGACTTTTCTTCGTCACACTCGCATCAGGCAGGGTGCGTCCTACTTAGAGTAACTTATTTATTTCTGCATTATTTTACGTTCTGTTTGAGAGACATTGTAGTGGGAAATTTGGAGAGCTGCTTCTACAAAATCATCGTTATATGATGTATCTCATTTTATGGACATTGACTTGATGATTATGGTTATCAATGAGAATGGACGGTGCATTTTACTTTTCATTTGACATTATTCTCCTGTTGTTATTTATATTTCAAATGTTAATCTAATGTGCATAAGATGGTTTGCTGAGTATCATAGATCATGGGCGTAGTTGGACCGTAGGTCCACGCTCCCGTCCCGTCGATTTCGGTAGCCGAAGAGGCGGGACGTCACATGGATGATGTTAATGACAATAGAGGATGTGATTGGTGGTTATAGTCGAGGAGGAGGATGGGAGAGAGGGAGGAGGAGGACAGGGGTTGTGGATAGTGATGTTGACGAGGATGGAACCTACTGCAGACGAAGATGAGGAGGGTCACTTGAGGAAGATGTGAGAGAGGGAGGAGGAGGAGCGGCACATTCACAAGTTTTATGAACTCAAATGGTTAAAAATTTTTGAGATCTGTCTTGTTCCATGTTATTTTCTTGTAAAAATTGCAGTATGGGATGTTGTATAAATATAATTATGTTGGTAGAAAAATGTCATCTTGCATCAATACACCTATCATTAGCAAATTTTACATATACACTCGAATCTTATAATAAAAATGAGATTTGTCTTGTTCTCATTTTAGTTTCTCTCTTATAACTTATTCATACATAATCATGTATAAAAAAGGGTGTTCATATCATATCTATACATAAAACATCATGTTTTACACAAGCTCTTGAATTATTCGATGTTTGGATTTGCCTTAGTTCACAAATCATTAAATGACTTTATGATTTTGGTGGCTTAACCGATGGCACGAGTAGTCCATAGACATAACATATCTTGACAATGTAGTTATAACTGTAGAAGACTTATCTTTGTCTCACGTCCCCAGAAGGTATTGGCCCTTCTGACCTTTAAAACCAGTTAGTTCGTGTCAGTGTCGAAATCTTAATTATGACCTCACATTTCATAAGGGATGCTTATAAAAAATATATGGCTAATATTTATTTTTTTAAAACAGATCGCCAATATTCATTCATCTTAAAAATTTAAAAAAGGCAGCAATAGTTGTTAGCAGTTACAGCACCATGGGATATCTACTGCACAGATTCAGGAAATAAGAAAAAAAGAAAAGGAAAGTGCAGCTTACTGCACAGGCCGAAGGAGAGAGGTAAACAAACGATATTGTATAATTAGCTGGAAATAAGCTAACAGCTAAAGTCCTACTATGACGCATGGTATTTTTAGGCAAAATAAGAGGGGGGTTGCAAAGGGAGTCAATGAAAAGAGTTTAGGAGTCAATCTCCAGAAGGAAGCGGCAGTATTTTAGCCTTCCAGCTAGGGATGTCAGCGGGTCGGGTTTGGGGCGGATATCAATATTCTCAAACTCATACCCATTTATAAAATCACTATCCATTCCCGTCTATTTATTAAATGAGTAATTTCTTTTGAGTATTTATATACCCGAAGGATACTCATGTACCTAATGGGTATCCACATATTTGACATAATAGAATTTTAAGCTAGTAATAAATGTACATAAGATTTTCATACATAGATTAAGCAGAGGAATATCATGTAATATGGTGGTACAGAATATGTGTAATGTTTGGGAAATGTTAAAGGTTTATATATATGTATATTAGGTGTTTAACTCTTTTGGATTGATACCTTTTATTTATTGAAGATACAATATGAATAAATGGATAGAGAGGAGAAAATTGAGTTGGATTTTCATATATACAGCTCGATACCTATTAGATAAGAAGTGGATTTGTCAAGCTTGACTAAAATGCAACACACATATCTATATTTATATTTATTATTTATTCGGGTTTGCGACAGGTTCAGGTTCGGATATCGACAAGGCAGATCCCAAACCCATGCCCATACTTGTACATGTAGTAAATTCAAGACCCAAGTCCATCCAAAAATGAATGGGACGGATTTACGTCGGGTACCCAATAGATAGATATGCCTAGATTGACATCCCTACTTCCAGACCTGCAATTTGGATGAGAATTTGTGTGTGAAGCAATTCCAATCCATAGAAGAACTTTTCTTGTTTGACAAAGGGAAACCTAGGTAAGTCATGGGAAACTTCCCCTGATTCCACCCCAATATAGCCCTAGATCTAGTCTCTTCATTTAGGGTAAGGTTTAAACCAAAGAATTCCCACTTGCTTTGATAGTTATGAGAGAATGCCTAACATTGTAACCATATTTTTGAGTTCATCATTATTAAACTCTAGAAAAATCAATAAATCGTCAATAAATTGAATGCTTGTAGTCATGGATAGCATACCCTCCTTAAAAAGCCTTTACATTTGCCGACCTCTACCAGTGTGGCCAACATCGCATCCGGAATCGATAACGACTGAATGAAGAGTAATGGCGAGAAGGGGTCACCTTGGTGAACACCGCGCTCAGGCTAGAGGAAACCCACATAGGATCTAATTTAATTTGAAGGAGACTCTTGAGGTTTCAAGAAGAGCCCACACCCAAATAATGAAAGTATAAGGTAACATTTCTTGCTTATAGTAAATCATCAATTGTTCATTTTCCTCCCCTTTTTTGACTTAGCTTTCAATGTAATAAAAGATATAACATGGTCACGAAATTGTCTGTTCTCTGTAAAGCTATTGCATTACCTACATTACACACATGTATGGATCTATCTTGGCACCAAGTGTTTAATGGTGGCATCAACAAACTTAATTGTTAATTGGTACATCATTCTACATAATTTCTCTGTTGGTAACGTGAACCAACAATGTAAATTGACAATATTTTCAGAACTAGAAATTTGGTTTGATTAATATGGAGTCCTACTATACATTGAAATTTGTGTGTGTCACACATCTATATATGGAGGAAACTTTAAGTGAGGTAACACACTTCCTTTGATTAGGAAAGTCTATCATCTCATACTTTTATCTTATGGTTAAGATTAATGGTATATCAATGCTAATTATTTAGTTGACTAAAGCATATATTGATCATTTCCACATTGTAAATATAGAATGCAACACTCATGTTCCTAAGTTATCCATCCATTCTCTTTCCGTTCAAAAATCAAATTCAATCTTGAAGGCTGAAGGCATCGATGTTGGATGCCATCGGTGGGGTGTGATACACACGACAAGTGGCCAACGACTAGCAATACATGCTTCGCCCCTCCACCTCCTCCTCTACAAGCTCCCCATGTTACACATTTTCCTTCTCTCCTTACCCACCACTATCATGAAAATCACCAACTTCGTGAAGTCAGTATAAATGCCAGTGCCACCATCATATTCCAATGCGTAGAGGCGGAGCTAGTATCAATCATCAACATCACCACAACTCCCCACAACCATCACCAATGTCACCATAACCAACCTTGCAATACAGAATGAACCTTTTTTTTTGCATTATATTTAGTATTTTACACAATTGATTAGTGTATTACATAATTAATAGTTATTTTATATGTAAATATTTGCATTCTTGAAATGATAAAATACTAATGATCTTTTTATTGTGCAGAGTATTTGTGAAATCAAAGAAAATACATATTTTACTTAATGTCATTGGGATCTAGGTATATATTTTTCCTAGTATCATTGGCTAAGAACGTAAAAATGGAAAAGATTTACTAATCGACTTTTTATTTTACAAACCTCTATACAAATTATACAAAGAGAATACATATTGTAGAATGAAGCATATTATTCTACAAAGCACATCATCACTCGGACTCTTTGACTAAAGATTTAACTTATAAAAAAATACAATGATTAGGCCATCTAAAAATGACAATTTACAATATTAAATGTTCCATGTTAGATTAAAATGCAATTGTTAAAAGTACCATAATGTAAAGACTAAAACGAACAATTTGAAAAATTTAATTAAATTGAGTTTAAATTGAACTACTGGTAACATGAAAATAAAAAATATTACTAATCTTTTTTTTTATCTTACATACCTTGATGCAATTTTATAACAGGAAGGTATATTGAATAAAGAAGATTTTCATTCCATTGGTCACATAATTATTATGACTTTAAATCGAACGATAAAAAATACCATAATCAGATCATCTAAAAATAGTAATTTGAAATATTAATTTCTCCATCTTGTGTGAAAATATAATTGTTTTAGAAAAATTGTGACTAAAAATGGTAAATTGAAAAATATTAAATTGAATTTAAATTAAAATAGGCAGTGTCGAAATACCCTTTGACATAAGGAAAATAGATCAAATCATTAGATCAAAGATCTAACAACCATTATGACTCACTTTCGTCAATCATAAAACAATAGCAACTTATTTAAAGGTTCCCATGTGTGTAGGAGGGCCTTCAAATGAGATAAGGCATTTCTTGAGTTAAGGAATACCAACATCATTTTTGTAAAAGTTCCCAGTAATTTAGGAAAAATAAATAAACAATTTATAACCTATAAACTGCATATTGTAAATTATAAAATTGCACAATGTAAAAAGCATAATGCATATCTAATTTTTTCGTCCAATGTAATAACATACTATTACTGTTATCTTTATGCAATTGTAGTAAAAATAAATTACCTACTAAATCTCACATTAAACAAAAAGAAAAGTATATTATAAATGTCCAAAATGAGATTGATTTTCCTTAGCTCATGAAAGATCTTTTCTTATTTGAAGTTTCCCCTTCACACACATACATGGGTATAGCCTTCCGTTAAATTCATTGATATTCTAGGTTACGACAATTGGCACTTTAAAGGCTACATATTTTAGTTATTTACATAATCTTATAGAATAAATAGAATGTAACAACCATACACTAACTTGGTCATACAACCATTACCAATGTTTCTATTATCAATACCGCAATACAAAATGGACATAGCTTTCTGCTTAATTATTAAAGATTTTACGTAATGTATTAAATAGTTGATTTGTTATTTTTTAAAAAAAATCTATTTTTCTGAATGTTTACATTCTTGAAACGATAAAATATTATTTTTTAGTAAAGCACTATGTAAAATTATACAAAATACGTATTTTACTTAAAATAATAGGAGTCTACATACATTTTTGGCCAAATAACTTTGATGGAGAACATAAAAAATACTACTAGATGTTTCAGTTTAAACGTGTATTAAAATTTTACCAATGGATATATATTGTACAATGAAGCATCTTATTCTACTGACACTACAATAGATTGGTCTTATTTCAACGTTTGCAAACGTCAAAATAAGCTTCCATAATTGTCGAATTTGAGAAAAACCAACGTTTACATACGTCGAAAGTATGCGTCGATTCAGGATCGTCTAATTTGGATTCTGTTGTTACAAGTTGTTACGTTGAATTTGTAAAATTTTTCAAAAAAAACGTCGAGGTTACCGTAATAACTCGACGTATAAACATCAATATTTGGACTATATATTCGACGTTTATCGGTCAAAGGGAAGTTGAGGTAGAAAGGGGTAGACGTCGATTCCCATTATATATTAAATATGCAAACACTGATCCCAAAGGCCAAGCTCGAGGTACGTAACTGAATCTTGGGCCCATCTCATTAAATAGCAAACGTAGCATTAGACACTTGATTTTCTACCTCATATCGACAAAATGATGTGCCAAAATCCCACAATGCAAATCTGCACATTCCAAAAGCCGAGTCTCCTCCAGTGTGACATCATTAATGCCCTACATTAGCGGTGCCCCCGATCTCGTTGCTCAAGATCCCTCCGCCATCGTCAAAACCACCATCGGATGTGGGCTTTTTTTTAAAAATAATTATTAAAAAATCAAAATTAATTAAATAGGTATGATAAAAAAATAATTATTAAAAAAAATCAAAATTTGTATCAATCGGCACCTCATTTGGGATGCCTCCTCCAAATAGGCACCTGAAGTGCCGATTTGGGAGAGAGTCGTTGGAAAATTACCAACGATCCCCTCTCCCAAATCCCTTATAAATACCTCCCCCATTCTCCTCATTCTTCACACATCTATCTCCTCTCTCATTCTATATCTTCCTCCCCTAATCCTCTTCTCTCATTTCTCTCAATCCATATTCTAAAGTGCGATTTCGTCTCTCTCAATCTGCTTTTCTTATTCGAGTAAGAATAAGATTTTTTGTATACCATTTTTCGTGAATTTTTTTGCAGGTTTTTCAGCAAAGGCGATATACTATTGCAGATATTAGATTATATTTTTTCTTTTCTTTCCAGATAACATCTCTATTTGAAGATGCATGTCATTCAGGTAAATTTACATATACTAATTTTTTTGTAACTGTAATCATTAATTAGATGTGCAAATTAGATATATTTAAAGAAATTTAATTTATTTAAATATACATTCAAATTAGGATCTTTTATATATTACAATTGCAATCAATTATGTTTTAAACTTTTTAGGAAGATCTACCGTAGAGAAGTTGAAAAAAAGAAATTTAAATAGAATTTAGAAGTTATTATTAATATCAAATAGATTAAGGCCAAACACCTTATTATCATTCCACGCACCGATAGTTGTGTTTGGATTTAGTCATGTTTTAATTACTTCTTATTTAGATTTGGAATCGAATGCTGAGAGGGTCTCTACACAGCGCTTGCAGGACTCACTGTGGTGAGTACCGATGAGTTCTCCAAGACCGGACTTTTGGATTCCATCTCCGAGTAATTAGTATATTATGCTTCATGCTAATAGTAATTTCTCATTTAGGGTGATTTTATAGGATTGCATGTACATATATATCTTTCGATTCTACAAAGCATCCTTACATGTAGAGATGGCATATGCGTGATTAGACTCGTACATGTCTTATTAAAAAATATTTTTTTATCATTTAAATAATCGAATAGTAGAGATGGCATCTGACTGAAATGTAAATGATTGTTATTCTCTTATTTCAAATAAATTTATCAAATCATGTATTTAATTTGTAGAGATGACATCCAACACCGCTCATGTCTTATTATATTGGGGTGGATCTGTTAGTGTCTCTGATGACCATGATCTCTCGCTCGATCAGTATATACTTACATTAACGTGTAAGTGGTTGTACGAGGGATCAACATTCTTTGCAGTATCAATTCACGATGACGAGTCCACATTAGTAATGATGAGTTCAATCATTAATGTGAGATTTATTCACCTTTTCATAGAAGCTACCCCTTTACTATGGAAAATATGACGTCATCATCGAGGTAAAATAATCACATTTAAATTAAGGAATAATGTTATATTTTCTTTATCTAAACTGACAAATATGTAAATTAATCAGGCCAACAAATGAAATCATGTTTGAGGATATCGAGGGGTCCTCCTCATAAGTAAATGTTGAAGATAATTTAGCGACAGAAATATCTGAAGAAGAAAGTGAGGAATCCGAAAATGAATCTCAAACATTAGAAGAAAACATAGGTGGTAATAGTTGTCATGATTTTGGATATGGTTCACTAGTTCTAGCCTTAGAAAATGAGGAAAGGGGGACCTCATATTGTGCTAATATTGAGGATGGTAAAGAAGAACCGATGGAGGAGTTACCCCACGTGTTTGATCACGAAATTGCAGAAGCAGAAGATGTAGCCTTTGCAGAGAGACAATCTGATCCCACCGATGATTCTGGATTAAGTTATTGGTTAGGTAGGAGTTATAAATCGAAAATGGATCTACAATATGACTTACAGAAATGGAGTATGGAAAATCATGTGAAATATAAACCCAAAGCCTCAAACAAACAAATTTCGACCATTGTTTGTAATTATGAAAATTGTGGATGGAGTTCGCATGCATCAGAGAGGAAATCTCGAGGGGACTGGTATGTTTCAGGATATAGGAGAAAGCATACATGCAGAAATCCTATCCTTTTAGTGAAATATCATCAATGCACATCTATTTTTGTAGCGCAGTACATATTATCTTCCTTTAAAGCACAAGTTAGTATGACCCCGAGAGCAATTATGTATAAAATAAAAGATAAGTTGAACACTGAAATTAACTACATGACAGCTTAGAATGCCAGACGACGTGCAATGGATATTATTTATGGGAATGAAGTTGAGTCATATCGTGATATTCAGGGATTCATTCGTGCTTTAGAACGACATAACCTCGGAACCTATATGTGATTAAAGATACAAGAAGGCCAAAATGAGAGTAAAATACATTTTCAGAGGTTGTTTGTATCATTTGGACAGTGTCGTAGAGCATTCAAATTTTGCGACCTATTTTAAGTATTGACGGAACACATTTATATGGTAGATACGGCCGTCACATGTACGTGGCCACAACGATAGATGCAAATAATGGCCTATTTCCGCTCGCATTTGCTATAGCTGAAAAGAACTGGAATATTGCATCATGTAGTTGGTTTTTGAATTTATTAAGATAAATCATTGATCGTTAGGATACCCTGGTCTGAAGGATGCTGTGAGTGGTTTATTTCCACTAGAAGAGGGATTCACTCATCTTCATTGTTTCAGACATATGCGTGCAAATATGCAGAGAGCTGGACATAAGACTCGTACAGTTCAAAATAGATTCTATGCTACTGGAGAGGAGCCATATCAGAACAAGTTTAATAGTATGATGCGAGAAATTAATATACTCGACAAAAATACTTTCGAGTGGATCGTATCTCAGGACAATGACGACCAAAGTTATTGGACATTAAGTTTAGATAATGGACACCGTTATGGACACATGACAACAAATTTATCTGAAAATTTTAATGGTACCTTTAGAGGAGTGCGTGGTTTACCAGTCATTTCTCTGATTCTAACAGTTTTCCTTAGATTTAATGATTATTTCAATGACTGTCGTGAGGATTCGGAGGGAATGCCCACATATTTGACCAAGAAATACAAAGAGTTGTTAGAGAAATAAATCAGGAAGGCAAGATTATGCCACGTACATGCAATTGTATTGGAATATAACAAGAAGGTGGATCCAGACACAGATTCCTCCTCCTACAATAGCCTACCAACCATACGAACCAGTAGAAAGATGTCTGGTATGTTAAAAAATCTACTTATTCTTATCATATTCTATTAACTTATTCTTATCATATTCATAAATGGAATATGTAGATACGATTCTCCAAGGAAGGAACAACATGGTTGAAATTAGAAGATCAACAGACCTACCTTCGAGTATGAGGACGCAAGTTGAAAATACAATTGATTTGTTTGATGAGATAATCAATATGTTCTCGTTGATGTATCCATTCCAACACTATGACCAGCTGTACACGCCCTCACAAGAGCATCATACTTCGGGAGCATCAGGTTTCGTGATTTCTTTGTTATAAATCGGGACTATTTTATTTCTCTTTCGGACGAGGAAAATTTTTAAATTATATACTTTAAATCATACATGTATGAATTATGCAGAATATGGTGGGGAGGGATTGCAACAACCATCGATGTTTGGGACTTCAGGCTTTAGTTAATTTTTTATGTATAATTAACATAAATTAGCGTACATATTTTTTGGCATATAACCATAATTCTTCAAATGTTATAGCAGGACACAGTGAGCATGCGTTTTCGCAAGGTCAAACAATGGAGGAATCAATATTAGGAACCTCAAGAATGACATCTGCGGGATATAGTGGACAAGGGTACCCGTCGATTCAACTAGGACTCGGATCTTCCGGTTGTTATAGTTAATATTCTTCTCTTACTAATGATTTCATTTATGTGACATCTAATATAATTAATATCGCTCAAGCATGAGTTACATAGAATATAACACTTTAGGGTCTCAATACGATCAAACCGGATTTTGAGCTTTAGGTTGCAACAACTTATTTAATAAAATGACTAAATCTAAGAAATTATGTGCATCTTCTGTAATATTTTCTAAAAGATGAATATCTCATTCTTACAGGATATGGAGAAGCTTTTAATCAATCATAGTTTGTAGGGTCATCATTTGCTGGTCCTTCAAGTCAGGGATATAGCAGACAAGAATTTCCGCTAATTCAATCAGGATTCACATCTTCAGGTTATTATAGTTGATTTATTACATTGTATCATTCTCTTACTTATCGTTTAATTTATGTGACATATAATGTAATTACTATCTTTCAGGTATGAGTTATAAAGTATGGTGTTGTAGTGTTTCAAATCGGTGAAGCCAGATTTGGAGTTTCAGGTCTAAATAACTCATTGAATAAAATAATTAATTTCAATAAGTAATGTTTACCTTCTGTGATACTTACGACAATATAAATGTCTCATTCTTGCAGGACCATCACTTGCTAGTCCTTCGAGTCAATTTGACTCTGGACTCTCTCAACTCACACCATCTACTCAATATTATTCAATATATTTGCAATCACAAATATTTGATAGTGTTCGACAATTGGAGACAACCGATTTCGATAGACAGTTATTTGATATACCCATGATAATACCACAACAATGTTTGGAGTCGCCTTGAAGACCCTCCCCGTGAGTAAGGATCATTGAACCTCCTCCATTAGAGCTGCCTCGCCAGTCAACAAGCGTAAGGACTTCGAGAAAGCAGGAAACTCAATCAACCGAACCTCCACGGAAGTCGTCAGCTAGGTCGCACCCTCCAGGGCACATTCCAACACATTCGAAACAAAACACCAAACAAAAGAATAAGAATACGATACATGAGGAGAGTCATAGAAAAATTGGAGATTGTGGAAAAGGAAACGACAAAGGAGGAGGCGCGGGAGGTAGAAGAGGATGACTGAAAGGATTTATGAAGATATGGAAATTATAATATATTGTAAATTATTTTTTATTATTTGTAAAAATATTTTTGTACTTTTATGATTTTAATGAAATACTTTTATGAGGGAGCAGCGGAGGAGGCCGAGGAGGCAGAGAAAGCGCTTGGAGACGAGAGAGATGATGGTGTGGGCGGAGGAGGGGAGGAGCCCCAAGATGCGCAGAAGCACCTCGTCCGAGAGCACCTCGATGTCGCTCTTGTTCTCGTCGATGGGAGGGGAGGGAGGTTGAATTGTTGCCACTGAGAGTACGTACATCACCACTATATGGCCTCTCTTCCTGCGAGGGTCGGTCAAACACGGGGAGGAGGAGGCAGTGGAGGGTGCGAGGGCTCCTGCTACGGGAAGAGGAGGGAGAGGAGGGGAGCGGGGGTCACCATCCACGAAGGTTGTACCCACCCCGACAGCTGCATGTTCACCTGCAAGATGCAGTGTCTGGGCGTCATCGCAGCCATCGAACTCAGAGGAGGTGGAAGATCAACTGGAGGAGGAGGAAGAGGTAGAGGTGATGGGTGAAGATGGTTCTAGGTGGGGAAATGGATGAGAGGAGGGGGAAGAAAGGGGAAGAGTAGTTATTGTAATTTTTTCAAAATGAAAGGGCATTATATATAAGAAACTAACAGAATCCAGTTACTTTTAACAGTTCCATGGATGAGAGTTAACCACAGGATTCATGGGGTAATAGTTAGCAAATTTACGAGGTTGAGGGAGGAATTAGGTTGTTTCAAAGGTCGTAGAGGTAATTGGAAAAGTTTATAGGATCTGTCAGGTAAAAATCCCAAAATTATTTAGAGTACAAAACAAAATACAATAAAAAAAACCAGGTCCCTTAGAATATAAATAGTTAGATGAATACACCAGCCAGGAATTGAATCCGAGCCTGTACCGTGTAAGGATACCGTTCTACCGTTAAACCACTGATGGTTTTAGTTACTCCTACGTCTTTTAGTCATATCAAGAGAACATGATTCCATAAATCAGTTGTCATATCCCAACAACATTCTTCACAGCAGCGGTTACTCCCTAAGTTGTGTTCTTCACATGCACCCTGTTGATATCAAGCTGATAGACAAGTCTTTTGTTATCAAGTTAAGACTAACTAAATCACTGCATATTGATATCAATCGATATATGAGATTAATCAATCTGATTGATGGGGATTTGCAAGGATAATTGACTGGAAAGTTCATTCTAACCTTGCATGTCTCTTATGTAAACACAAGTATCAAATAATTTGCACACAATCATCCATTTCAGAAACGGGAGACAACTATACAAAAGAGACAATAGTCAACTGTTTGGTTGTCCACAAAATTTGGCAAAGAGATCATTCATGGGATCACCAATCATCTCCATTTTCTAATCGACCATCATCCTGACTAACCATTGTTATTACAGTTACACTTCTATTCAAAAAAGCTATGAACCTTAATACATATTAGTTCCAGATTCATGATGCCAACCACCAAGTATAACCTAAAATAAAAAATAACATGTCTCTATTTTCTTTAAAACTTCAGTAAACATATAAATTCTACATAGACTCAAGTAAACGTATCTCTCAAGAAGCTCAGGTGCTTCTCATTAGTTGTTAACATTTGTGAGGTACAACTAAAACCGACCAATTATACAGAGTGTTGCATCAACAAAAGCAAACATAAGCTCAAAAGGATTATAAATAGTGCAAATCAAATTAAGAAAAAGACATACGCAGAGGTAACATTCTCCAACAAAAATACAATATACATATATAACGGATCAAGTACCTGCAAAAATAAACTTAAGCAAATTTCCACCAAAAGCATGCACCAGAGATTCAGAAGATAAAAAAAGATACCAATAATGGATCTGATACCTTCTGACCTAGACTTCCCTTCAACATATATCTATGTCGCAAAGGCTAACCATATACATTAACATTAGTGTTCCCATTGCATATATCTCAAAAATCTTATAAAGAGCACAAGATAGTAAAATATTTACCTTATGTGCACAAACTAATCTTAATAGCAGTTGTGTTTGCATCAAAGCAAATGAAGCAGTTACATATAATAGAAAGCTGGAGTTCTTTTAGCACAAAATGAACTAACATATGATCGATATTCAGTATACTGATATGGTTAAGGAATCCAATCATTCGTGATTTGTAAGTGTAATTGTCTGGTAATATTTACACAATTATTTATCTTCATATATAGAAAAAATTATGTATAAGTATTTAATGTAAATAGAACACCACCAAAACTATCTAATGAACAAGTGTTGTCAGATTTAACTCTACATTGTGAACCAAAAGCAGAGTCTTACCTAAAACAAGTCACCACCTTAATTGTGCATAAGTTTTTGGAAAAGAATAGATGTGTTTATACATATACATATATACACACACACAGAGAAACACATACCAGTTGAAATCTATGAAAGATTAAAAATAAATAGGAAAAAACATTCTTCGGTAACAACTAAACAAGAGATAACCGACGACGATCGATTTGTCTCTACGCAACGAAATCAAATGCAAACTATCTCGCTGATGGAAATCCATAATCTAATTATGATGTAATAATCATTGATTCTTTATCCCATAATGCGAAGAATATGACACATTGCTAAGATCAAATTTCAATCTAAAGATGAGATCAACTTTCCATGGAATGGATACAATTCTATTACTACAAATGGCGTCAACTATGAGCTAGCTACATACCATAGCAATACATGCAGCAACACATAATAGTATAGGGACAAGATTAACCAGAGAGATCAGACCCAAAGATACAAGATGCATACCGAAACAGATTTAGGCAAAATGGCACCTAGGAATATTGTGCTGAACAACACAAATAGCATTACTTGCAATTTCAACAATGTCTTTATATAGCAAACAAATTCAATTATCAGAGCAGAAAATAACCACATATACAATCACATGTGAGCTCAGTGATGCCGATCAATTAAACAACATGTGTGGGGGCACCTGGAAGATGAGGATGCCGGTGATGGAGATTTAAACAACGGTGACGAGTGGTGCTGCCCCAATCGATGGAGAGAGAGAAGACATTTAGGGTAAAGCCCCATGATACAGATAATGACTATATTGGTACATAAAAGTAGCCATCTGAAAACTAATATATTTGGTGTATTCCCTTCTTTACCTCAAACATCAGACAATAATATCCTCCTCTTTGCTTCATGGTGACTATATGGATATTGCCTCCACTTTACCTTATAAACAACAAAGAAAAATAGGTTCTAGCATAAGGAACCCCATCATCATTTTGAACCAACAATAGAATCTCTCAAACTAAAAATACTCTTCAGTCCCTCAAGATACAATCACTCGAACATCATTTTGAACTTGATATAAGGAACCTGTCATAAGGAATACTATCGCTCTCCATCAAAATACAACCCTTGATTGGCTAGATATGAGCTTCTCGATGCTAATATAAAAAATCCAATAATAGTGTGCTTCATATCAATCAACTCAGCCCATCATTATTCAAGATTTGAAATATGATGAGAACCTTAACCAAATATTTGAACAAGAAATAATGAATCATGGCAGTGTAAGTTTCTGAAAGCTCATATGAATGCAAAATTTAGACCCTCCACAGGAACCCTTAGTTTAGCTTCCGTAAGGTAAAAATCCTTTAATATTGATGGTCCATCATAGTAAAACTCTTGTACGTAAAGAGAAATAATCAATAGAATCTTGCTCCATAAAATATCATGTAGTCTCCAAAAATATAATCCCCATCAGTACCTAAAACTGTCATAACAAATACAGCACTGCCCACATTAAAGATTCCATAAGCCATTTTAGGAAGATTCTTATGAGTATCACAAACAGTATAACCTTAAGGTGCATCCCCTCATTGGCTAAAGCATCATATTAGAGACGTGACAACCTAATAATAATTCTATCTGTGAATTAGGCAAACCCGTGTCAAATATATAGCTGATTTGGGCGCTCTAGCCAAAACGAATCCTATTTTGGCCCTGACCTTCTCCATTACAATGCCAACTCACAGCTCAAACTGCCCAATCCACAACAGCCCCGGGAATCTTCACTCGACTGATTGATAAGTCGAGTCCACTCACTTTGACGACTTGTCGAAAGAAAGCAAAGAGTCCTTTTGTTTCTTAGGGGCTTTCACTTGAGCTCCGACACCTGACCTTTGGTTATCCGTGCGCTAAGCCAGAAGACAGGGTTCCACTGCTGCAGGACTGGCACTGGCTTGTCCTCTACCCCGCGCAGCACCTCTCGCTTCGCACCGTCGATGATACCGCACACCTCAGAGCCTGCGTCGAGACCCCCCTGCGAACTCCCTGGCCTTTCCCTCCCAACTATTATCTAAAAGGAGGTACCTTTCCTCGAGGAAGTCTTGACAACCACATTACAAGAGATTTAATGATATATACTGGGTGCTGAGAAGAATGCCATGCCTATACAAAAAAATAGCTGAGTATGAAATAGCTATAGCAACAGACATCTGAGTGTCTTCAAAAAAATATAGCTGAGCATGAATATGGAGTAATATGCTAACAACTGGCTTGTAGTTTAATATCCAACTTTTGAAAGCGGTTGATTCTAGTCTTTCATGGAAAATTGAAAAGAAAATATTGTTTTGTAGACATAGATATGCTTTTCATGGATAAAATTTGCAAATGTTCTATCCCTAATTTGCTTTGAAAACCTGATCCAAGTGTTGTCAACCAGGTAGCAAATAATGGTTAAAAATTTTAAAGGTCCACTTAATTACCATTAATAATACCAAGTGTATATCTAGATTCAAAATGATGAAATGGACCTAACATGTCTGATGTTTGCCTCAACTCTGTAACAGACGTGAATGGATTGCCACTACTAATATTTACAAGGCACACTGCCATAGAATTTACAGTTGTTGTTGCTAATATCTTGTATGAGTATACTTCCGATGCATCTGATATAATGACTGTTGATCAAAGATTAGTCCCATTATGCAGATGGAAGATATAATGACCCTTGAACAAAGATTAGTCCCAATATGCATATTGAATTATGCTCTACCATTCAGTCTATCATAATTCAAAACATTAAAAAATCTTGGACTATATATCTATTCCCATCAATAATAGGCTTTAGCGAAAAGTTGTTCCTCCTCCCCAGTGGAAAGCTCATGAGGTCTTGATGTAGGATTTGTGCCGAAATCATCAACTCTGATGAGATATAGTAGATTTGATAGGTAAACAAACCCACTTTATAATGATGATTTAATGTAGAATCATTTCTGATATCTAAAACAATAAAAATGATGAGAGATGCGTAATTATCTGACGAGAACTTAATAGATGGTGCCAACTCATATGAAATCTCTTCATTTTTGAAAAACATTTCGGATATTGATTTTTAATGCTTCCAATGTTCTGGAATCAACTACAGTGAGAAACATATATTCCAAAATTAACAGAAAAATTAGATATGTACGAACTCTCACCAGTTAATGGGAATAGAGTTGATATTTGGGCATCGTCGTTGGAAAACTTGCTGCTGTAACAGAGAGAGTTGTGGAGGAGGAAGACAAAATTAGGGTTGAGATTTAGCACCGTTGTTGGAAAATCTGCTGCAAATGAGAGAGTTGATGCTACGAAGGAGGATGAAGATGCAATTAGGGTTGGAATGAGAAATGGGGAATGTTGGCATGTGAGAAGGAAACATATTATATAAATACATCTAAGACAAGGGGGTCAGAAGCTTAATAGTATCAGATCGCAACCTTCGTGGAAGTGTGACGCTCGTGGGGTGGCTCTCTGTGGGTCGCTCGAAGAAGAGGAAGAAGTGTGGCGACGGAAGAGAGAAGAGGGAAAGAACGAATAGGTTAGGGTTTTTGCTTATATAACGAATTAGTTGACGTATAGGAAATGTTGAATTTATTATATTCAGTAAAACACGTCAAAAAAGTTGATTATTTCCAGACGTAACAAATTTCGAGTATGCATATACCATAACCGACGTTTGGTAATTGTAAACGTCATGTTGTTGTAGTAATAATGTGTTCATGAACACGTTATTACTTCGACTTTTCGGTGGATAATATAATTGACAACAAAAAAATACTATAATCGGACAACATAAAAAGAGCATTTTGCAATAATTGTTACTCCACCTTGGATGAAAGCATATTGGTAAAACAATGTCAAGATAAAAAGAACTAAAATTAGTAATTTAAAATATAAATTAAATTGAGTTTAAACCCAATTTAATTTATTAAAATTATTAATAAATGCTTCACTTTACAAACATCCACACAGATTTATAAAGAAAATACATATTATATAAAAAAACTTTTTATTCTATTAAGCATGACTCCGACTTTTTGATATGTGGAATTAACAACAAAAACACCATAATTAGACCAGTAAAAGTAATAATTTGAACATTAATTGCTCAACATTGGAGGAGAATATAATTGGTGTGACAAATACAAAAATCGAAAGAATTAAAAATAACAATTTGAAACATCAAATAAATTTAAATTAAATTAGACGCGATTGAAATACCCTTTCAGAAAATGAAAATGAATGAAAATGTTAGATTGAGATCTAATGAGCATTATAATTGATTTTCGTCAATCATATATTTGAAAGGCATACACACAGGGGAAAAGTAGCATGCTCCCTATAAGCATACAACTTGCATGCTCCTACCCATTTCTTCCTTTTTTATTTTTTTGAAAGAATTTACAGGATTTAGATCATCATATATTATCATGATGTTATTCCGGATTTAGCTTAATTCGAAATGTATACCTCATCTATTAAGACTATTAAAATTTCAACGGTCATATAATTGATGAAATTGACCCCTTCCCGATGGACATGTTAGGAATTCATATTTTAATTTTACTTATTATTCTAACCGATACCCCGTCATCTGGTTGAAGTCGGCAATTGTTGGGATGCCACATCTAAGAGATCGGCTCGCACACAGGTTGATAGCCAAACTAGATATTCGGGGGCGGACTTGTAGTTGAACCTGGGTTGGCCTGCTTCGCATCCTTGGTGCTGCTTTTAGTCTACTCACTCCAACCCATCTTCTTCAGTTATGGACTATGCCAAGGGACTATTGTTTGCTTTGTCTTTCGAAAAACGATGAATCACACTCTTCTTCCGATTATGAAAATATAGTTGTCAAGCTTAGGATAAAATATATGATTAAATGAATTTGCTCCCATGGGAAGAGCTAACTTGTCTATCATGCCCATTTTTTTTTATTTTAGTGGTATTTTTAAAAGAACATGGGAAGATTCTTATCAAGGTTTTATAAATCAGACCGGAGATTGAACCTGTCAGTCTTCGGTTTGGTCTAACCAGGTCGAAGCATTAGTTCAAACCGATTGGACTTGTGATGATGTTAGCATGACATCATCATTCCTATCGACTCGGAAAAAATCAGACCAATCTTAATTTATTGGTCCAACCAGTCAAGCCGATTTTTTGAATCGATAAAATCAGATATGTGTGTGTGCGCGCACGCGCGTGTGTGTATGTATGTAAGTAGGTATTTATATATCAATGAAATAATCGTTTAAAATGTCAAATCCTTCAATAGAATAGTATGATTGTTTATTTCGAGTAAAACTGAGTAAAACTCTAAAAAAGTTAGTCACATTTTCTAATATTATATATGAATACATTATTGTGATCATTTTTTGTAGTTGCTTTTTAAAATTACTCTAAAAAAATAGTGGCACAACTTATATTCCAAAAGAGAGAGGCATAACTGATATTGTAGAAGTTAAGAAAGGCACAAGATAAAACCCTATTATTCCATTAATTAGACCTTCTTTTTTTGAAAATTTACCACACCATCAAAAGTGGGCCAATCCGGGTCAACCTGGTCCGACCACTGGTTAAACCCGATTATTCATTTTTTTTTAAAAAAAATAGTTACATAGAATCGACTGAACCGACCGAGTCGAGGCCGATTCCCGGTCCAACTGGCCGGTCCTGTCTGATTTTTTAAACCCTCGCTCAATGGCAATATTTACAATTAAAATTTCATGCAAAACAGACATTGCTAAACCATCCGTCTAGAAAAGGTCAATTCCAGCAATTCTAATACCATTAAAATTCGATAATCTTGATGGAAGGGATAGGAGTCTCCAATTGAGTTGAAATTAAAATAACAATATTTTGTCACCAAATTATTAAAATGTCCCCATCTATTTTTTTAAAAATTCCACAAAAGCACCTGAAAAAAGAGAAAAGGAAAACCAAGTTAACTCCCCCTCACGGACCAGCCCATTTTACCCATACATACATATAATGCACACCTTCCCCTGGTAATTTCCTAGAAAATACCAAAGTTGCAGTAAAGTTGGTACATGGAAAGACTAACTTTTGTTCTGCAATGAGATCCTCTTAACATAGTGAAAAACAACGCCTTATTATTGGCCAGTATCTCCTGTTATTGGCCTGATGGTTTGCTATGCGTTGATCCGCCTGAGAAGCTAAATTCTGCAAAAAAAAAACATCAAGCTAACTTGTTAAATTCGACGTAACAATCCGACAGAATAACATCGATCCGAACAAGTGTAATAAATCGGGATCGAATAGTTGTCCCTTGTTGCTATATTACTTACTGGTTGGGATCTCGACTTGTGGTTTATAGGGAAATTAAGGACTGCTCGGGTAGAGAAGTTGTCACTTGTTGGCATACTAGTTACTGGTTGGTATCTCCGATCATTGGCCCGCTGGTTCGCCGTGCGCAACGAAGCACTATGTGGCATGTGTCGATGCGCCTGAGAAGCAGAATTCTTAAAAAGAATCAAGCAAACCTTATGGTGAGGAACCAAATAAAATTGTGCAATTCGACATTGAAATCGATGACCATAACAATCCGACAGAGTAATATGGATCCGAATTTGTTTAGTAAATCGGTATTGAATAGTTGTCTCTTGTTGCTATATAATTACTTACTGGTTGAGATCTCGAAGAGTTGTCGTTTAGACGTAAATTATGGAATGCTTGGGTGGAAAAGTTGTCACTTGTTGGCATATTGATTACTGGTCGGTGTCTCCGATCATTGGCCTGATGGTTCGCTATGTGCGACGAAGCAGAACTTGGCATCCGTTGCTCTGCCTGAGAAGATGGATTCTGCAAAAATAATCATCAAGCTAACCATAAGGAGAGGAACCAAATAGACTTGTTCAATTCGACATTGAAATCAATGACCACAGCAATCCAACAGAATAACATCGACACCGATTTGTTTAATAAATGGGATTTTTACGCCCATAACTCTGAGTAATTTTATAATAACATTTATAATCTTGCATAATCGCGAATTACATAAGAAACATCGAGTAATGCTTAACTCTTACATGACATAATCCCGTGCTATGCTCCGTTTCAGATGACCATTATAGTTGACAGTTTCCGTTAGAAAAAGTCAAAGTTGCCCCTTATGCTCTACCGTATTTACAAATCATGCCCTATAACTCTTTTCCTTTCCTTGATGCTCTAGGCCATCATTTTTTACATTTTTTGGTAAGGGGGAGGGGGTCTCTACGCTGCAAGCAGATGGAGATGAAGATATTTTTTATTTTTTTTACATTTTTTGGCATCCGTTGGATTGACTAAGGGTTGGATTAACCCAGTGATACGGTTGGGTTAAGCGAAAAATTAACGGAGGGTCATAAGTGTGAGACAGAGTGACTATCCAGGGTTTCTCGTGTAATTCGTGATTATGAAGGGTTATGAATGTTGTTACGAAATTACTCATGGTTATGGATGTAAAAATCCCTATTACTTACTGGTTGGGATCTCGAAGAGTAGCCGCTTAGACCAAAATTATGGACTGCTCGGGTAGAGAAGTTGTCACGTGCCCAATGGTTCGCTGTGCGCG
Source organism: Ottelia alismoides (assembly GCA_037367405.1). NCBI lineage: Eukaryota > Viridiplantae > Streptophyta > Magnoliopsida > Alismatales > Hydrocharitaceae > Ottelia > Ottelia alismoides. Next base: position 129,382 of record JAZKJV010006309.1, on the reverse strand, counting down.
ATGAGGCTAAACTTGATATGCTTTGATCTGCTCGAGAAGATGGATTCTGCAAAAAAAAAGCAAGCTAACCATACGGAGAGGGACCAAATAGGGTTGTTCAATTCGACATTGAAATCGATAGCCACAACAATCCGACAGAATAACGTCGATGATCGAATTCGAATAGTTGTCTCTTGTTGCTATATCACTTACTGGTCAGGATCTCGAATAGTTGTCTCTTGCTGCTATATTATTACTTACTGGCTGGGATCTCGAAGAGTAGCCGTCTAGACGAAAATTATGGACTGCTCGGGCAGAGAAGCTGTCACGTGCCCAATGGTTCGATGCGCGCGATGAGGCTAAACTTGATATGCTTTGATCTGCCTGAGAAGATGGATTCTGCAAAAAAAAAAACCAAGCTAACCATACGGAGAGAAACCAAATAGGCTTGTTCGATTCAACATTGAAATCGATAACCACAACAATCCGACAGAATAACATCGATCTGACCAAGTTTAATAAATCGGGATCGAATACTTGTCTCTTGTTGCTATGTTACTTACTGATCGGGATCTCGAATAGTTGTTCAGACGAAAATTACGGACTGCTCGGGTAGAAAAGTTGTCACTTGTTGGCATATTAATTAATGGTTGGTATCACCGATCACTGGCCCGATGGTTCGATGTGCGCGACGAAGCAATACCTAACACGCGTTGATCCGCCTGAGAAGCTGAAATTTCTGCACAAAAAAACATCAATCTAACCACACGGAGGGGAACCAAATGGATTTTGTTCAATTCAACATTGAAATCGATGAGCACAACAATCCGGCAGAATAACATCGATCCGAATCTGTTCAAAAAATCGGAATCGAATAGTTGTTTGCCATATTACTTACAGGTTGGACGGCTCGGTTTCTCCGATCATTGGACTGATGGTTAGCTGTGCCGACAGAATAACATCAATTCGAAATTGTTTAATAAGTCGGAAACAAGAGACGATCAGAGGGAGAAGGACGAGCACACACCGCCATCTATACCTGAGGGAGAAGGACGAGCACACACCGCCATCTATACCTGCGGAGGCATGTGATGGAATTAGCGGAGGGGGCGGGGGGAATACGTGCTTCACAGGTCGATATATATGGCGTGACGGAAAGAGGCTATCCACGTATACGAGCAAATAGTAAATTGACACGTGGAGAAATATCGTGCCTCCGATCTTGATCTAAGGGTGAAACGATGAGATGCTTTCAACGGCTCTGATTGAGCTGGAGATGATCTGATGGTAGCTGCTCACAGTGCCCGTCGTCTCCCCTCCAAGTGGTATTTCCTTGGTCGAGCTCCGGCGAAGTCCGATGGAGATACTCACTACTGATGGCGCTGCTGCGAGGCGGAGAAGCTCCAGAGCTGCTGTTTATGGGAGGAGCGTGGCTGAGTTGGATGAAAGGAGCTGTTGTTCGAAGATGGGTTCCTGGAAAGTCAAGGCGGAAGTTGGGCTTGAGCTGGAGGATGACGGTGGAGCACGGGGACGATCCTGAAAGGGGGTGAAGAGCTCCTTGGAGAGGGCGGAGGAGCAAGGAGACAAGCTCCGTTAATGGCGTTGGACGGAGGGAGGGGTTCCGTGGGAGAAGAAGAGAAAGTGGAAAGGGTCGATAGTAGTGCAGCAGCAACTGGCTCATGGGAGGCGCGGTGGTTAGTAGTGCAAGTGCAAGTAAGGAGTGTCTATCTCGTGGTAGCATACTGTTGGTGTAGAATTTAGATTACTTAAGGTTATTTTTATTTTTATTTCTTTTTATATATTTTATGAATTTTTTATTTGATATTATATGTTTTTTTTCTCTTCATGGTGTTTCATTTATACCAAATAGGTATAGGTTTTATGTTTTTAATTTGTTTTAATTTTTAATTTTTTTTATGTTTTCTATTTTTTTTTTAAATTTTATCTAATTTTATTTTGTATTTTTAATGTTTTATTTTTGGAAAAGATTTTATGAAAGAAATGTATATACAAGTAATAAAAGAGGGCCTTTTGTATTTTTAAAATATATTAAAAAGTGTCAAAATTATAAAAAGATTGTGTTCTATTTTTTTAAATAATCTTTGGTTGATTTTTACAAAATTTATTTTTATATTGAATTTTAATTTGAAACAATGGATTAATGAAAAGAAGATTGTGTTTTTTAATTTTAAAATACTGAACAGATGAAAATATTATTTTATTTTCATTGTATAGGGGATTTCTTATATATAAAACGATATCATGTAGGTGTTTTGAAGATTTTTGTAGAATTATTTATTGATTTTTAAAAGTTTTGAAATATATTTAAATTTTTGGAGTTTTTATTTGCTATTTTTATTCAATTTTTGTACATTTTCTTAATATATGATAAATTCTAAGTAATATACTTTTTTGGAAAATTTTTGTCGTTTACTTAAATGTTTGTGAATTTTATAAGTTAAAATGTAGGGTAATTTACATATCGAGTCCCCATCTATAGACCCGATCCTGATTTAGGTCCTCATCGTTTATTTGTAAGAATTAGGATCCGTGCCTCGTTTGCGGAAACAACAGAGGGCATTGTCGTTAGAAGAGGAAAGTACTTTGATATAATTGCCCCTAAAAGTTAATTCAAATTCTTCTTCTTGTTCTTCCTTATTTTTTCTCTCCATCGAGCATGTACCCTGATGATCTACATGCATACTTCAACCATATTTGAGGAACTCAGTTGTCCATGCTAATACAAGAAGTGGAGGGGACCCTCTTCTACAGCCGCATGCAGCATACATGTATCGTCTGCTTTGTGGTCCTCGACCCCTCCGCTCGCTACCACTCATAACTGGATGAATAGGAGGAGGAACGAGAACTCCATCGAAAATTAATAGATCATCTAGGTATCTCCCTCGCCTTCTGCCATTCTTCATCAGAGATTTGTACATAGTTTGGACACAACTGGATGAATAGGAGGAGGTGGTTTGATTCCTACAATACTTTGGATAATTGATTTATTGTGTGTTCATTTTGCATCATATTAAAAATCAAAAAATAGTCTTAGGATAGCTTCAAATGGATCTACATCAAGGAATTTTTGTGGATTTTTCTTTCATGGATTAAATATCTAACTGAATTAAAAAAATGATTTCAGTCTTCCTATAAAAATATATTTTTAGTTAATTCCTACTATATCCCAAAAATAAAAAATAATGTAAATTTATCTCACTTAGGTTGATATAATATCCAAAGGGCATTTTGTGATATTGTCTTTTCAGTTAAAAACCCAAAAAATGGAAAATTTGCAAAAATCACTTAAAAACTTCATATAGTGTCTATCAAGGAAAAATAGTGGCACAATTTTATGACCTAATTCTGAGCCTGAATTCATATTTCTATGTATGCCATCTTTGCCTTATTTTTTTCCTATTATAGAATTGTCTCTTTATAGTTATTTCCTACATTTTATAATTCTCAAAAATACCAAAACATATTTGAATATTCTCTTAAAATACAAATATATTTTTTACGCTTTTATTTATATTTCCTTTTTTGGATTAATTATTTGTCTTTTGGATCTTGCCTCTTTCTCTCTCCTCTATTATCTTTCTCTCTCATGTATTCCCCTTGTTTACATCAGATTGAACCAAAATATGTGTAAAATATACGTCTACAAGTGACTAAATCAGTTGCGAAAAATGCGTACACGATGTATATATATTACTATGTAACTTCAAATATCATGATACTAAGAATACTTTAGCTAAATACTCTGTGGCTTTATAACATAATAATTATATTGAAAATTCAACCTATACGAGAGATTGTGGTGGATTGGTTGGTTAGTAGTTTGAGCTAGGTATTTGGAGGTCATGGATCAACCTTCACCGATACGAATAATTCAACGTAGAATCGCGGGTCACATGGACTGAACCAGTCATTTGACCGATGCTGTACAATTTGAAATCGGAGCTGTGAAAATCAATTAACCGGAGCAGCTTGATTCACTGAGTTAAGCAATGTTTTTGAAACCGAATCAGACACCAAATCGAAAACCTTGCTGAAATGATCAGATCGGGTTGAATCATGTAATCAAACCAGTTCAACTACATAATGACATCATCATTACTTAAAATCGGATTAAACTGGACTGGTGAGAAAAAGTGGTTTAGAACATTCCACGCTAGTCCTTCTACGTGGTTCCCATGGGTTCACGAGGTCTACGCTGAATGGCATGTAAAGGTGTTAACCTGTAATACCTAAATACCATTTATATTGGGTTTAATGGGGCTATCCTGGGGGACTCAACTTGGTTACCCCCCTTATTAGTTTTCTTAATTGTTAAGGTATTTTCTGAAAACACATGAGGGTATTTAGATTACTATATGACATCATGTTCTCATTAAAATTTCAACTCAATTCAAGACTCATGTCCCATCCATCAAACACGACAGATTTTAACGGTACATAAAATATTTTTTCATATGCACCATCAAGTGTCATAAATATCATATATATATATATATATAAATTGGATTAGTTGATTTATAAAATAATAGTGGTTTAATTATATTAAAAATTCATTACAAGCAAAAAGTTATCTTATAGTAGTTGGTTAAGAGTTTGAAATTGGTAACCACAGATCATGATTTCAACTCTCACTACTTATGTTATTTTTAAATAAATTAAAAATTACATATGGTTCAACTTTAGTTGAACCTGGTTAAACCGAGTTAAAATAATGGGTTGAATCGGACGGGTTGTATAAAATTTGAACCGAACCGGCATAAATCGATTAATCGGACCGATCCACGCCCGATTCACCGGTCCCGGCCCGTTCGGTTTCGAAAACACTCCGATTCAAGTGATTGGATTGACGACTGGTCCAGTCCGGTCCGATTACGACGTAAACCTTAGTTGACAATCCGATGGCTTGGCATGCACGCCAGAAAAAGTCGGACAATTAATCAAGTTGTTGCTTCTTTGCTTAACGTCCAAGGTTGGACGTGTTTTGAATAGTAGAAAGCCGTGCATGATTACGTAAGGGTTGAGGAAATGCGAAGTTGCTGGTGGTGGTGGAGACTTATAACCGTGCTGTCCATCCTTTTCCTTAACAGGTAACGTGTAATGACCCGAATTTGGATTTCTGGAACGTTATACGTTAAGTTCGGACGATAAAAAGATCAAGTCAACACCAAATAAACACCATAATAAGAATACAAAACTCCCAACTGATACAGTGAGCAAACAAACAAAAACCGCATATGATTTTCTCCTCGATACACGAAAAATGATCCGAGTCCTTTCCAGAAATGGACAATGCACATAGTTTTAGATCGAGTCTTCTTTTAATCCAAAAAAGAAGGAAACGGGCGTAGGTATCCGTCCCATTATATTAATAAAATATATGATCAAAACAATCAGAACTCGAGTAAAGTCCGAATATGGTGAACTACATTCTCAACATAGAACCTCTCTAAGCGGAAAGTTACACCATTTTTGACAAGCCATAATATCCAAAAGCTCGCAATCGGCACTAATCTCGTCACATTTGGACGGAATCGATAGTTGGGACCAACACAAGTTGAGGAATTTTATGACAACATTATAAGGGTGGCCAACACAAATTACTCATGTGTTTAAAAAGAGCACCCTAGACGCCAACACAAGAATTTTTGCTTTCCAACCTTCCGATTTCTAGGAAAATTTATGAACAAGATCGTTGCCGGTCTTCTTTTTTTCAAAGGCCAAGGAGACAAGAGAAATCGTAACTAATTGAGGGGGAATTTCTCAGTCTGCCATCATACCTAGAATCTACAATGTACACGTACTACAAGAAATATGATATAAGGCAATGAATAATTTAGCATTCGTTGCCATATCTTCCGTAGTTAAATAAATAACACCGAATATTGTTCAACGCATACTTTTTTAAATTCGCAAAGAATAATGATGTTCTTATTATATTTCTCACAACAAATCATATAACAACAATTATTCGTTTGTTTTTTCTTATAATCGTTGCTAAATTTAGCAGCAATTAATATGAATTTTAACGAAGTGTGTGTGTACACGGGCGCATGCGCACGCAAGCATGCGCGCGTGCAAGTGTCCATGTGCATGCGAGTGTGCGTGTGTGTGTGTGCATCTGTGTGTGTGCACATGTGTGTATGCACATGTGCGCATGCGTGCATCCGTGCATGCGCGTGTGCGTGCATGTGCATGGGTGTGTGCGTGTGGGTGTGTGTGTGCGTGTGTTGTGTGTGTGTGTGTGTCTCTACATGCATGCATGCATACATGTATGTATGTGTGTATGTGTCATGCATGCATGCATGGATGTATGTGTAGCATGCATGCATGGATGGATGGATGCATCATGTATACATACATGCATGCATCATGTATGCATATGTACATGCATGCATGCATGCATACATACATACATAAATGCATCATGTATGCATGCATACATACATACATGCACCATTATGCATCATGGATGCATACATACATGCATACAACATGCATGCATGCATGCATCCATGATGCATAATGATGCATGCAAGCATGCATGTATGTATGCATAATGATGCATGTATGCAAGGGCAGAGTTAGAAAATTTTCCTAGGTGGGGTCGATACTCGATCAAATATATATAATAGAAATTACTACTATTGAGTTAAAATTTTTCAAAAATGATACATAAACTCAAGTCGCGCTTGTCGTTTTTTGATTATGTAGAAATCGTCAATGACTTCTTCCAAGGTTATACTTTCTATTATCTCCTTTTCAATGTAAACAATCAGACAACTACTCAGAAATCCATCTTCCATCTTATTTCGAAGCCTTGTCTTCACGAGCTTCATAGCTGAAAATGCACACTCGGTTGTAGCAGTGGAGACAAGAAGAGTCAAAATAAGCCGAATCAATCTATCGATTAAATAATAAACTCGTGACTTTTCACTTTCTATCAGTGCTTGACATAATTCAGATAATCTACTCAGATTTTTCATCTTTAGATGATTAGAGACATCAAGTTGATACTGCATCAACTGAAACTGTAGTAAATCTCTTTCACTATTAGAGAAATCATGTGGATAATAGTTTACTGTAAGAAAGTAAATATCATGCATATTCAATTTTTATAGCCATTTTTTGAGTCTAGTGCATAAATAAGATATAAGAGCTCCATAGATGTATCGCTAAACCCGTGATCCAATTCTTGAAGTTGTGAATCAATGTAGCTATAAAAATTTCCATCTGATAATGATGTTCAAGTGTAATGCTGCTTTTCTCATGATGCGAACGTGCTCGGCTAAAATAATGAAGACTCATATCTGGAACATCAATATTTTGCTATGAGAAAAATGATAATACATTGTCAAAGAATCTATTCCAGCCATCTTGGAGCATGTCTTGAATAAGAGATCTAGTAGTGGAAATCAAAGTAACCACATTCAAAACATCTTGATCGATATTTTACAATGCACGACATAATATATATGTAAATCCCAAAAACTCCTTCATTAAGTGTAAAATAAATATAAATTCAAAGGATGGTATTGAATTGTAAGCGGCATCAGCATCACCATGTTGAGAATATGTAGAATCCTCTTTAATGATATGACTTAGTACAAGGCAGGTTGAATCAATCAATCTTAACAAGCTTGAAATTGAATGTAAATGAGATCTCCATCTAGTATCTCCTGCACGTTCTAGTATCCCAATCTGGTTAATACCTATTCATGTTTCAATTTCATTAGCTGCAATTTTTTCGACCAATTTAGATGCTTTAACATCATGTATTTCATCATGTCTCTTGCTAGAAGGCTCTTGCTAGAAGAACCAACAATATTAACGATAAATGTTAACGTAGAGAAAAATTGATGAATATAAATAACTTCTCTTGATACTGCAACTAAGGCTAATTGGATTCTGTGGGGGAAAACAATGCACATAATATGCATACTGGAAATCTATAGTAAAGAGTGCATGTAGTCCCTTCCAGCCTCTACGCATGTTACTCGCATCATCATAACTTTGTCGACGCTTATCTTGAATACTGAGATTATGGTGAGAAAGGACATCTAAAATCATATTTTTTTAATGTAGTTGCACTTGTATCTTTCACATGTACAATATCTAAGAATCTTTCTATAATAAAGTCATTAATATCAATAAAGCGGATGATAATAGCCATTTGTTCTCTTTTAGATTCGTCGCTAGTTTCATCAATAATAATGAAATATTTTGATTTTTCAATCTCATCACGAATAGCCTTTTGTACTTTAATGGAAATAATATATAATATCTCCTTTTAAATCGTAGTCGATATATAGTTTGCATTTCTAGGAGCATTATATAAAACAACTTTTGCAACTTTTTCATTATACGATGCCAATAACTTTATCATTTTCATATAATTTTCCTAATTCTTTGAATCTATAGATTCATCATGCCCTTTAAAAGCGCATGCATGAAAAGCTAGCCATTTGGCACAATCAATTGAAGTTTTCAACCATAGTCTGTTGCATTTATCTCCTCTGATGTCTGTCGATTTGTGACATTAACAAACCTTGAATCACAATTCTGTCGATAAGTAGGATCATACTTCTTAATTCAATTAGGCTCCCTAATCCCTCTTTTATAAAAGGGATTAGGGTTAGGATTTACATGGGAGATTACAAAACTACCACTCACTCCTATGGTAATCCATACATATGGTAACACACACCTATGGAAATTTCCAGCATGGTAATTTCCTTACATGGTGATTCTCAACACCCCCCTTCAAGTTGGAGCATATAGATCATACATGCTCAGCTTGTTACAACATTTTTCAAACTGGATCCGTGCGAGTGGTTTTGTAAATATATCAGCAGCTTGATCTGTAGACAATACTCCTTGCATGCGTAGTAGTCCCTTTTGTATGAGATCTCTAGTGTAATGACAATCAATTTCCACATGTTTTGTTCGTTCATGGAACATGGGATTATTTGCAATGTACATTGCTGCCTGATTATCACATCTAAGTTCCATGATGTCCTTAGTTCTGATATGAAGATCGGTTAGAAAAGACTTGACCCACATGAGTTCAGTAGCTGCTTGTGCCATGGCTTTATATTCGTTTTCAGCACTTGATCGTGACACCTCTGTCTGCTTCTTGCTTTTCCATGTGATTAGGTTTCTTCCTAGATATGTGCAAAAGCCTGTAGTAGATTTTCTATCTCGTAAGCATCCTCCGTAGTCTGCATCTGAATAGGCTACGAGGTTGAGGTTGTTATCCTTGCGGAATAATAATCCTTTCCCAGGAGATTGCTTGATGTATCGAAGAACCATCATGCATGCATCAAAATGAGCTAGAGTAGGTGAATCCATAAACTGACTCAGTTTTCCTACTGCTAGGGCAATGTCTGGATGAGTAATAGTAAGTTAAAGCAGTTTTTCTACTAAACGTCTGTATCTACCAACATCTTCTGTGGCTCCCTCCTCATATATTCGTCCTTTAGGATCCATAGGGATATGTGCTGGTTTACAACCAAGCATTCCTGTTTCCATTAGTAGATCAGTGGCATATTTTCTTTGGCACATAACAAACCCATGCTTTGACCTGGCTATCTCAATCCCCAAGAAGTAGCGCAACGGTCCCATATCCTTAATTACAAATTGTTCTGTAATGTGCTTTTTAACTTTGACAATTTCTTCATAATCATCTCCCGTAAGAATGATGTCATCAACATACACTAGCATTGCTACTGTGCCCTTCGAACTCTTCTTGGTGAATAAGGAGTGATCGGATGACGATCTCGTGAGCCCAATCACTTGCAGTGCTTCAGATAATTTTTGAAACCAGGCCCGAGGACTTTGTTTTAGACCATATATTGCCTTGTGCAGGAGACATACCTTCTAACACTCCCCTTCTTTCTTGAAACCGGGAGGTTGTTCCAAGTAGATGACTTAATGAAGATCGTCGTATAGGAATGCATTCTTGACGTCTAGTTGGTGTAATGGCCAATCAAATTCCACTGCAACAGCGAGGAGAATCCGTACTGTCGATAGGCGAGCAACAGGAGAGAATGTGTCGAAGAAGTCGACACCGTATGTTTGTGTAAACCCTTTAGCAACTAAGCGAGCCTTGTATCGTGCAATAGAGCCATCTGGGTTGTATTTAATAGTGAACACCCATTTTGATCCGACTATTCGACAATCTGCTAGCAGATCCACAAGTGTCCACGTACCTCTGGACTCAAGAGCAGTCATCTCTTCCTTCATTGCCTGACACCACTGCGGATTTATGAGGGAATCAATGTGATTATTAGGTATGACCATGTTGGAGACAGCATGCGCAAAGTCTTTGTAGGTAGGGGCAAGCCTTGAGAATGTCATGATAGCAGAAATGGGATGCCTTGTGCGATACACAGATGGACATTGTCTTACTGGGCGGCGTTGAGCTATTGGCAAATGCTCTGACTAATCATTACTTCATGTATTTTCATCAGACACCACACCTTGAGATGGGGAACATACCTGAGGAGGAGGGATGGGCGCAGAAGAAGGAAGAGGCCCTTGTGGAGTTGGTACAGGTAATGGAGAAGTTAAAATATTTGGTGGGGTGACATGAGTCGTAGATACAGAGAAGTACGGGATTGATTCAAAGAAGGTAACATCGGCGCTTACATAGTGTTTACGGGTCCGTGGATCGAAACACATGTACCCTTTTTGTTTTGTAGAATATCCTAGGAAGACACATTTGATAGCTCGGGCAGCAAGCTTATCCCTGCCTGGTGTGGTTAGATGAACAAAAGTGGTACAACCAAAGACTCGTGGTTGCACAAGATAGATGGGTTTGTTAGGAAAAAAATTCCAATGGGAATTTGTTCGTGTAGGGTTGTAGATGGCCTTCTATTAATAAGAAATATGGCCGTGAGGACTGCATCACCCCAATAAAGGGATGGAACATGATAGTCAAGAAGCAGTGTGCGAGTAGTATCGAGGATGTGCCGATGTTTACGTTCGACCACACCATTTTGTTGGGATGTGTGAGGACATGTTGTTTGGTGTGTAATTCCTCGATTGGAGAGGAATTGTTGTACGTCATGTGACATGAATTCTTGACCATTGTCAGTTCTAATGGTTTTAATCGTACGACCGAATTGAGTTTTTATCTCAATGATGTATCGAGTAAGCACACTATAAACATCTGATTTGTTTTTCAAGAAGAAAGTCCATGCTACTCGAGAGTAATCATCAATCAAAACAAGATAATAACGATGCCTTAAGCGGTCAGTATACCGACTAGGGCCTCAAATATCCATATGATCGAGATCAAAGATATCAGTAGAATGCTGATTACCAGAGGAAGGAAAGTTAAGACGATGATGTTTTCCAATCTGACAAGCCTCGCAGTTGAGATTAATTGAGGGGGGCAGCCGTGGAAGAAGGCAACGAAGCTTGTGGATTGAGGGATGACCCAGTCTTTGATGCCAAATGGTAGTGGATGACCGGCTTACAGTAATTTCAGAATAGGCGAACATGTTAGACGGGTAATCGATGTGGTAGACTCCGCCTTCTTCATGGCCCGTACCAATCGTCCTCCCAGTCAGTATGTCCTAAAAAATACAAGTGTCCGCATTAAAGATCGCTTTGCAGTTAGGGTCTTTGCATAATTGGCTGACCGAAAGCAGACTTAGCGGAAAATCAGGAACTAATAAGACATTACTTAGCTCAATCGTAGGGGTGAGGTGCACATCCCCGATCCCTTTTACTGGTGACGATCTACCATCTGCTATCTGAACAGCTTTTCCTGGTTGAGGTGGGCGAAGTTTCCGGATGATGCGTGAATCTCCACATAAATGGGTGGAGGCTCCCGTATCAATAAGCCAGTCAGAGCGGTTATGATGACTAGCTGAAGCAAGAATAGTACATGTTTGAGCGATGGCAGCGACTTCTCCAGAGGACTCATTGGGGTTCACCTGAGACAACCGTTGCATTAGGTCCTCAAAGTCTTTTCGAGGAATCACGATTGAGCCTCCATCATTGTCTGTTGTTGCTGCTCTGGCTGAAGGTCCTGGACGACCATGCTTGTTGTAGCATACTGCTTCGGTGTGCCCTAAGTTGTGACAAAAAGAGCATTGTATAGGCGATCGGCCTCTCCCTAGGGATTGATGACCACGACCGCAACCCCGGAAGCTACGAGAGCTGTTGTTTGGCTCATAATCTCTGTAGATGGATTAGAGGGTGGCGGTATTCTGCATAACGTGTTGTATGCTTCCTCCATCGTTGGAAGAGTGGTTGCGGTAATCATCTGATCCAGAGGTGCTGCAAAGGTTGAATCCAATCCATCTCGGAAGATCATAGTTGCCATATTCTGTCGATGTTGCCGCTGTGTAGGACAAGTACATAAAGGAGCACATGCATCGTATCTTGCAACCAAGGATTTGAGGGCGGAAAAATATTCTGATAACGATCGCCCGTTCTGCCGCATATGCATCAGTTCATAAAAAGATTGATACATTTTAGTAGAGTTTTTATTCTGGCCATACGTGGTGAGTAATGACTTCCACATATCGTGCGCACTGTCGTATTAAACTAGTTCATGTGTTATTCTATCGATAACACTGACCATTATCCATGAACTCGCCATGCCATTGTCTTTGACCCATGAGGCATATTTGCCAACCTTCTCGGTTGGTTCGGCTTCTAATAGGATGTGTTCCTTATCATAACCGCGCACAATCATTAGGAAAACGTGAGACCACATTGAGTAGTTTGTAGCGTCTAATTTCAGAATTGATCCGAATGAGGGTAACTTTGTTTGGTTCCCTCCATCCACGTCAGATGCAACATCACTGGACGTCATGCGTGTGTAGTTGGTACTTGTCCGATATAGGGGGCAAGTGATCTCCTAATTTGTGGTTGACGGAATGATATATGTTTCGATATCAAAAAATACGCAGCGACCTAAGGTTACGATGCATGGTTGTGAACACAGAAGCAGTGCATAAATTTTAATTTTGCAAGGTTGATTTCGGACGGCCTGTCGTGAACGAGAAGAAGCGTGCTGAAGGCGATGACTGATGAATCCACATTTCATCATCTTTATTCTATCATTTTGGCCTCAAAAACCCTAGCAAATGCCTGTAAATAGCATTAAGTAGAGCATATTAGCATTCATGCATGTACCTGTAAATAGTGTATAAATTACTGTAATTAAAGCCAAAATTATAGAATAAGTAAAAGAAAAGAAAAGGAATAAAATATTGCAAATATTTTATGACCCGAAACCCCGAGACCTAGGCATCTCGATGACTAGGTCGATAAGGAATAAAGTAGGGGGGGATAAGGGCCAAAATACAATAAAAATTCCTTCGTTATTTATTCATTTTGGGACCTATTTTTGGTTCCACTTTTTATATATCAAATAAATAAACTTTGTACATGAAAATTGTAGATAATTAAATAAAGAAAAATATAAAATTTATTTCACTGAAAAATAATGTACAGATAAAAAGTTCTGGTCTGAATAAAAATCTAGAATCCCAACTTCCCAGACCCGTATCTCACAAATAAAAACTCCAAATGCGGCAAACTCACCTTTAATTGTATATAGAATAAAATAATCTATTTAATGGCGGTGGTTTCGCATTTGGCAGAGCTACGGTTTGAAAGTTGAGTTTTGGACCCTCATTGTATACCTGTATAGATTAAAATATTCATTTTATTATTTATTTATTATTTTTGTATTTTTATATTTTTATAATTTTGTAAATATTACTTATAATATATTTGTACATTAAAATCAGAATAAAAACATAAATAAAACTCAAATAAAAATACTTGTATATATCATATACATAGGTATTATACCTATAAATATACCTATACATTCTATACTTTTATTTTATTAAATATACAAAACACATCAATAAAACAAAATAAAAATATAATTACATGTATAAAAGTATTTTGTAATTTTATAAAATAATAAAGATAATTAAAGAAATTAAAAATACCAAATAAAAATAAAATACTAAAATATATAGGTAATATACCTATAAGGGGTATAAAAGTAAACTTGTAAAAATATATCTCATAAAAATAATTAAAAATCAGAATAAAATACTACATAAAATAATAAATATTTTTTATTTAATAACCTAAATTTAATTCGACTTTTTTCAATTTTTTATCGAAGTAATAAAACTATTTCTCAGGCTTTTTCCTGGTTGGTCCACGTGGACCAACCAGGTGGAAACCATAGTTGACCCCAGTCAACTAGGTGTCTTAGCCCCCTGTCAACTCTGCCAGCCTCGTTTTTGACCCACCTTTGTGGATTTCTCGAGGCCAAGTCTTTCATCTTCTGGTGTTGCATCCTTCTGCAACATTGATCCTCGTGCATCCCTCATACTCGCCCAGATGTTTACCTGGGCTGTCGTGCGTTGATTCAACCACTACGCCTCAGTTTTCCCCCTCATCCGTCAACCCAATAAAATGGAACCTTTGACTTCAATTCAAAATCGAACCCAATTCCAAGTCCCTTTCTTCCCTCTTTCGATCTCGATCGAGTCCTGGAGGTGACAGCTCCAGGATTGACTCTTCCAGGAGGCGGAGCAGAGCGGCTTTGGGTGTTCCCTCGACCTCCGGTCAACACCCGTCGAGTTACTTTAACCTCGGGCCCCCAGGCCCTTGAGGTGTGTTTATTTCTCTCCATTTTCATTCGCATTCGTCTAGCCATCGTCATAGGATCAAAAACCCTTCAGAAAGCATCTCGATTCATCTATCAAATCGCGCACCCAACTCATCTCGTCGGGGCGCATCTCCGGCCAGTTACCGTCACTCCACCCCTCGTCGTCGTTCATCCTCCACGGAGTCCAGGAATTTGCCCTGGACTCTATCATCTTTTTCCTGCAGGTACGCGCATACGAACGACACCTGGGAGCATTTTTGGACTCGCCGGAGACACCTGGAGGTTTCGAGCTCCGTCGCCGTCGTAGGCGAAAACAACTGCCCCTCCGGCCATTTTGAAGCTCCCAGCACATGGAGATCGCCTGCAGGAAGAGTTCTGGGTCCTTTTGAGCTCTGAACGCTGACGAAGGAGGGCGGGGGAGGTCGCGGAAGTTCGTCGTTGCCGACCTTCTTTCGCGTTCTTCCTCCAGGCCTTTCAGCCGTCCGATTAAGGAAGGCCCCAGATCCATCGTCCACTGTCCGATCCGTGCAACCACAACCGTCCATCATCGACCAGATCATCTAATCGCGACCGTTGGAGCACGAAGCGGTATCGTGCAAGGAGGTCACGCCACGTGTCCAAGTGGAGCTCCCGTCGTTCGATCTCCTTTGCGTGGGAATTTTGCAAGTATACCCCCCGCCTTTTCATAATTTAATTTTAGTCCTGAAACTTTCCTTGGCAGTTTAAAATTTTTGTAAACTTTATAACTAGGCCACTGTATTTTCCAATATTACATTTAGGTCCTCTGCCACGTCACCTCATGTGACATGTTCACGTGAGGTGTGGCCTTTTTACAGAGAGGCCCTTGGCCTTGTGTTTATTTCACTTCAGTACCTAAACTTTGGATTATAGTGTAAAAATTTTGGAAATTTTACAAGTTGGCCCCTGGGTATTCTGGATATTACGAATTAGTCCTTCCCAGGCGCGTGCAAGTCACGTGCCCTGGGGGACATTTTGCGCCTGTGCCCTCCCTGGTTTGGGTATTTGGGATTGGTCCTTTAAATTAAATATTCAGTGTATTATTTTATGAAAAATTGCATGTGTGCCCTTGGATGTTTTAATATTTGCATATATACCCCTGTCAGGCTGATTATTTTTTGTGAGCTTGTTCCATTTATTTAAGGCATCATTTTAATTCGAAAAATTCTCAAAAATTTAACATAGGCTCCTGTCCACTTGCACTTTCATGCCATATTTTTAGTTTCCATTTTTGTTGCATTTTAGCATTTATTAAAAATCAAAAACATGCATTTCAGCTACTGTCTAGCTTAGAAAATACCAAAAACATATTAAAACTCCTAAAAAAATTCCAAAAAAATTACCTACTGTCTATTTTATCTTATTTTAGTGTCAATTCAAAAATCACTAAAAATTTCAAAAGAAAAACCTTAAAAATTAGAAAATACCTAAAAACTTCAAAAAAATCTAAAAAATTATAGAAAACTCAAAAAATGCAAACTCAATTCCTGTAGGTCCCCCTTTTTATTCTCTTTACTTTTAAATTTGTTTGGAAAAATTTTGTGGCTGATTGTTATTTTTCATTCCTATTTTACCTTCAGCCAGTAGCTTATTCCCCGTTTTCCTTTATTTTGCTATTTAAAAATACCAAAAACATTCTGAAAAATACCCAAAAATCACAAAAACAGTAAAAAATCATAAAAAGACAAAAAATATTTTATTTCTGAATTTTTTAGCATTTTTGCTTATTTTTATAAATATTGTAGCACCTCTTTTATTATATAGTTTTTATATTCCAATATTGAAAAAGAAAAAAATATAAAATTAAAAAATTAAAAAATCAGTAAATTAAAAATCAAAATACAAAATTAAAAATTAAAAAAAATTAAAAATCTACAAAAATATTTGCATTTGCATAGTGTAGACAACACTTCACATTTTCACACACATACATTTGTAGATCTCCCCTACCTTGATCCATGTGTTCGAACTCTCTACGTACTTGCTTTCTATACACCATTTATGTAGAGTTAAAAATAAATTTTAGCTCCACCATTTGCTTGTCATTTCTTGATATCTATTGTGTGGGTTAATTGTTGATTTTAGTCCAGGATTCATTGCGGGTCGCCGCAGCGACACTGCTGCCTCCACCTTGTGTGAGACACTATTTAGACCCATGAATTTTGGCTAAATCAATGACGTGTGACCCGCGTGCTGTTGTAGACGTAGAGATGAGGGTGTGCAGATAGACGTACAGACGTAGCCCTAGGGAAGACCAGTCGGAGGCGCGGGTGCACTAGTGGACGATTGGGCATCTAGAGTCGCCTTCCTCTAGAAGCAGTATTGGCGTGCACTCTTTGGGCAACTGTGCCCTTCAACGACGCATGAGGGGAATCTGATGTAAGGGAATCAGGGAAGGGGTTGGGTCAGTTGCGATGGCTATGGTGTGGCGAGGGATATGCTTCAACAGGTGTGGCGCAGACGATGGGATGTGGCGCAGGTGGGCTAGTGGCGAGGGTTATGCTTCAGCAGATGTGGCGCAGGCGATGGGAGCCGGGGCGGTGATTGGTGGCGAGGGTGATGGTGCCCAGATAGGGCGATGGGGCACAGAGGAGTCGGATGAGGGGTGATGGGGCACAAAGGGGTCGGATGATGGGCGATGGG
Organism: Ottelia alismoides; assembly: GCA_037367405.1. Classification (NCBI taxonomy): domain Eukaryota; kingdom Viridiplantae; phylum Streptophyta; class Magnoliopsida; order Alismatales; family Hydrocharitaceae; genus Ottelia; species Ottelia alismoides. Next base: position 112,065 of record JAZKJV010006309.1, on the reverse strand, counting down.
GCACAGAGGGGTCGGATGATGGGCGATGGGGCACAAAGGAGCACAGAGGGGTCGGATGAGGGGCGATGGGGTACAGAGGGGTCGGATGATGGGCGAAGGCGATGGCGAGGGCGCAGTGGGTCGATGGCGAGGGCACAGAAGGGTTGGGGGTGCAGAGGGTCGATGCCGAGAGCTGATGGAGAGGCGCATAGGGTCGATGGCGAGGGCGCAGAAGGGCGATGGGGGGGAGGGGGGTGAGCGGCGGAGAGAAGGGGGAAGGAGAGGGATCGGGGCTGTTATGGCTCTGATACCATGTCGATAAGTAGGATCATACTTCTTAATTCAATTAGGCTCCCTAATCCCTCTTTTATAATAGGGATTAGGGTTAGGGTTTACATGGGAGATTACAGAACTGCCCCTCACTCATATGGTAATCCATACATATGGTAACCCACACCTATGGAAATTCCCAGCATGGTAATTTCCTTACATGGTGATTCTCAACAAATTCTGTGCAAGCTTGTTCAGCTATATTATGCGGTGAGCATGGAACACTTCCAATATATTGTAAAAATATAGAATCTTTTCCTCCAATTTTTTTACAATTGCGAAATCCATCAATCGTAAAGACATTTGATCCAAATCTCCCAATGGGTACTTTATTGAAAATAAAACATGGCAAAGAAATTCTGCATCCTTAACTGGAGAATATTCCAACCATTAAGGACATTTCTGAAACCAAGAAGCTTAAAATCGATCTTGATGATTTTCACGATCAGATGTTGGATTTATCTAAAAGATAAATGTGATATGGCCCACTTTTAACGTATAAAGTCGAATCTTGTCCCGCTCATTAATCGAATAATCCCAGATTAGACAGCGCAATCCGGACCACGAACCATAGAAGATTTATCACCATGTTCATTTTCCATTTCTTGTGGATAATTTTGAGCGTGTATATCAGGATGAGAGGATCGATAGAGACATTTAGGCCATCATGTTGATTAGATGAATAATTTGCTGAAATTTGCGATACATCTTTATAATAAATATCAACTCTTGGCTTCTTGAAATATGAGTTAATTGTTCTTTTAGCCACATCAAACCTAATTTACGTGACAAACTCTAAATAACCAATATATAAAACTGAACTTAATTTAGTGAGAAAAATATATTTACAAGTATAAATGACATGCATTAAAAATGAAACTTCAAATCAATTTTAAGTTAGGATTTTAATTCATAATTTAAATAATTTAATCTCCAAAATATATGGAAGACAATCAAGTAACACCCTTCCCCCTTTTATGTAAAACAAATGTGTAAATTATCGAATTGACATCCATATATTATGACATATATGTAACATATAGAATATGATTATATGACATATAATTTGTATACCGATGAATTGATGATTGATGCAGACTTAATCACGTGAACGATGGAGTTGACCGTCAACGATTGATGCACCAAGTTCCTATCAAGCTTGAGATGATGAAATGTCTTCAATCTCTGTAAAAAATATTGTGTATTTAGTTGTCAAATTCAACACTTCTTCCCGACAAACATGATATACATAAAATTGGTTGCGGAGCAAATAAAAATTATTAAATTACAAAGACAATTATATATAAAAAATATATAATATGATACTAATTCTAATAACTTGTGCAATAAGTAATATAATAATATTAGTATCCACAAAAGAAATAAAAACTCATATCCATACCCTTATTTGCATCCGCAAAAATAAAAAAATTCACATCAATATCTGCTTAGAAATGTATACAATGTGTAACGTCCCGGGCTTAGGTCCCCGGTCTGTTATCGAGGAAAACTGACCTTGACAACTTGTTAGGTTCAGGTCCAAATAGATCCGTTGACAACCTCCCAGAATGATTAAACCCAAATTGTCAAGTAGTAATCTCTATCACTTATAACCCACTCTCACACTTTATGGGTTTTCAAAAAATTCGAAATATTCACAGTAGCATGCACATATATCCTGCAATATCCTAACTATATGCTCAGATCACTAAGTATACCCATTACACAAACTAAATTTGTGTACATGAATTATATGTATGACCAATTACCTCCGGAAATAATACTAACAATTTAATGCAGAATCTTTCAAATAAATTAATGATGAATATCTAGATTAGCAAAATAACATCCTTGTTGTATAAAAAATCTTATTACCGATTGCTGTACTGAATTGCAAAGCTCCCTTTAAAATTTCAAATCTAAGAAAAGGTTTGATATTAGATTTCTGTGAATTTTTGAAAAATATTTTTTACAGCAAGTCTCGATCGTACTGCGTTCCAGTAAAAGAAAAAGCTCACTCAAAACCATGAGACCATTACCAACAAATATACAATGGGAGTTTTATTTATATTAAACGCGTTCTTGTTGACGGCGCTTAATAGAGTGTCAGATTCTGGATTTGTTATACTTTGAGCACAGTTTATATATGCTTAATTAAATAGCATCAGATTCTTCTAGTGTCTAGACCTTTAAAATTTTCAATTTGGGAGGAGGGGCCATGTCCCCCACCCGCCCCTTATACGCGCCTCTGCATGTATGTATATATGCATGCATACATACATACAGCATGAATGCATACATACATGCATACAACATGGATAAATGCATGCATGCATCTATGTATGCATTAATGTATGCATGTATGTATGTACATACGTACGAACGTATGTACGTACGTACACCACAAAAAAATTGATCTATAGTGACGGTTTTTTCAAAATCCGTCACTAAATTAACCGTTGTTAAATATATAACGATGATATTATTCGTTGAGAAATGATTTTTTATACTCAAAATTAGCGACGAATATCATATATGTCGTTATATCATTAGCAACGGTCCACACAGCGACACTTATTCGTTGCTATTTTTCAAAATTCTAATTAATCGTCGCTTCAAAATTTAGCGACGATTAATTAGAAGTTTGGAAAATAGCAACGAATAAGTGTCGCTGTGTGGACCGTTGCTAATGATATAACGATAGATATGATATTCGTCGCTAATTTTGAGTACAAAAAATCATTTCGCAACGAATAATATCGTCGTTATATATTTAACATCGACTAATTTAGTGACGGGTTTTGAAAAAACCGTCACTATAGCTCAATTTTGTTGTAGTGGTACATATGTATGTATGTAGCAATATGAGTAGGGTCGATAACAGGCTCCTTTGTCAATGTTGGCACAGGAACCATCCTTGGAGACTTGATAGAACCGGTGTATACCCTACTTTCTCTAGTTGCAGAGATATTTAAATATCGAAGTAGTGGGTTGAAATAAAGCTTCGGATGAGGGATAGTCTACTAGCACTTAGTTGTTCAGTTGAGTTGGGTGCTAATGCAACTATCTCGCATGACTGTTCACTTTTTACCCATCCACCAAATAGAGGGCAAACCTTCACTTTCAAAAATAAAAAAAATTCAATGAGAGAAAAAAAAATTCTAGACCCATAAAGATATGCATTGCGAGTATGATACAAAGCAAAATTTTGACCACATGGTGGCATGCTTGCAAAAAATGAAGACTCGATTACACTGATCAAGCTTCCAAAGAGAAGACTTAGCTACAGTGACTGAGCTTCAGACAACTATTTCGTGATGCTAGCAGTACTTGAACTTAGAAGGGAATAATCGACTCCTCGATGATGAGTATCTAGGGAAGTTGATTGATTGGAGGTTCATCACTATTATAAAGGAAGAGCTAACACCATTCACTCACAGTACAGTTACTCTCAATATCACGGAATATTCACATTCGCTAGTACATCTGAATTGACTTTAGAGCTGAACCTACATTAGTGACTAGTGGAACTTAGATTCTGTTGAGTCTATAAACCTAACTCTTGAAGTTTTGACTCGTCGTTAATCTAAAGGTCCGTCAAGCTCATTTTTCACCTTATGTTCATGAGCTTGTTATGGAACCCAAATTCATTCCACAATTTTGCACTCATTCTTCGAATAAGTGTTTGCTGAGGGACTAGTTTTATACTTGTAATGTAAACCCCCCCTACAAATAGACGAGTTTTAACGTAACCACTCTACAGAAGTGTAGAAAATAAGAATATTTTTAAACTTTTCCTTTTTAGTCATTTATTGAGTCCTCATTGAATTAACTAGAAATTTTATATTGGGAATTGGGGTTTACACATGTGGCCACCCCTTTCATTGAACCCACGACAGCTCCTCTAGTCAACCAATTGCTCCGAGGACCGAGAACCCAAATTTGTGGCCTCTGCATAACCATTCCAATCAACCTCCGACCATACTAACTGCACACCATCAACCCCAGTCTTCCCTCTTTCATCTCCACACTTCCGCTGTCTTAAACTCTGATTAGAAAGCTTCATGTACCTGTTCTACTCAAGATTTAAAAAATCAGATGGGACGCCGATCAATCTTCGATTTGATCCAACCGGATCGGACCATCGATCCAAATCAGTTGGACCGGTGATGATGTCAGCATGACACTATCATTTCTATCAGCTCGGATAAAACTAGACCGAGTTTAATTTACAGTTCTGACCTATCGAACCGATAAAACCATATACATATATGTAAGTATGTATTTATATATCAATGAAATAATCATTTAAAATGTCAAATATTTAAATAGAATAACATGATTGTCTATTTTGAGTAAAACTCTACAAAAGTTAGTGGTATTTTCTATCATTATATATGAATACAATATTGTAATCATTTATTTATAATTTCTTTTAGAAAATTACTAAGAAATTAGTGGCACAACTTATATTCCAAAAAAGAGAGGTGTAACTGATATTGTAGAAACAAGTGATAGAAATCTTATTATTTCATTATCTAAACCTTTATTTTTTTTTTGAAAATTTATCAAGCCATCCAAACTGAGTCAATCCGGGTCAACCTGGTCTGACCACCCGGGTCAATCCGGTCCAACCACCGATCGGACCCGATTTTTTTATTTTTTTTATTATTTACATAAAACCACCCGAATCGACCGAGTCAGGACCGATTTTCGATCCGACCAACCGATTCGGTCTAATTTTTTAAACCATGGTTCTACTCCAGTTGATTACGACATTAGAGATAGCACAATTAGAATCAGAGGTGGAACCTTGTGACATAGGGAACCCATGCATTCTTCATGTCACCAGAGGTGTCGAGCACTAACTCATATGTCGATCCAAGGCTGTAGTAACTAGGTGGGTATTTGACTGGTTTCAGTCTGAGTTATTCGGTTTGGGTTGAATTCGATTAGGGTTGCAAAAATGACACCCATCACCCAATCAAATTAGGTTGGATTGAGATGTTTAGGTGTCCGGTTTGGACCAATTGGGTTGGGTGAAAACTAAATTAACCATATGAAAAATCTTGTTAATTGAAGGTCAAGTAATGATGGGGCCATTTATATATGAAAAAGATGCCAAAGTAAGCATGTATTAAGCTCAATAGAGAATAAGATGGTTGGAGGAATATGTTCAATATGGATGAAGAAGATCGTGATATGTTCAAGTTGATATGGAGTTGTTCAATTAGGATTATGTGATTTTCAAGAATAATTTATGTCACCTGAAGTGGATAGGGATTGGAGCATAGTTGTGTTGTAATAAGGCATGCTCTCAGTTGTTTATAGTATGTAATGATCATATTAAGGATAATAGAGAAAAAAATATATCGAGTACAACACATAATAACGACTGAAATAAGTTTAATGAGACAAGGTTGTTAACAAGTTGATAGCTTGGATTGGAGAATCTAAGTTATATATTAAAAATATATAGGATTTCAGAATTCTTGATATTAAATATTAAGCATATGTCGGTTGGGTTGGGTGGGATTAAACCTTTTGTCATCCAAAGAAATAGTTTGGGTTATTTGGGTGGGTTGGGTGGAAGATATTAAGCCCACCAACCGACCCAATACCCATTGAAGGAATATAATTTGATTCCAACCCGACCCACATGACCCAAATCATTTTGATCTATTTTCAACGATTTGATTGGGTTAGTATTGGACCTATATGTAATTATTTCTTTTGCATTTCTTTGCATATTTATAATTCCATTTAGACCACTAATTTAATCTATTTGCTTTGTTTTTTTAGGGGTTATATACTAAATAACCCCACTACATTGAACTTTATTTTGAATTTTCGCATGTGTCTTATTTTAATATTTTTTATTAAAAATCTTCTAAGTTTAGGTAGTTAAATTGCTAAAATATTTATCTTAGTGAATTAAATCTTGAAACTTGGTCCAATTATAGGTTACCTATCTCTCACTAATATTCCACACCAAGATTCTATTATTTGTAATTAATTTTGATTAGTTTCAAAACTCACTAAATTGTTTCTAATAAGCACATATTGTAATATTTTACCTTAAGAAAGTTACTTAGAATCCATCAAATATCCATACTTCTCCCCTAATTTTTGCTTTAAGAATTGCAACATTGCTATTAGAATCCACTAGAATTAGAAAATTGTTTTGTAAAAATCCGCAGAATATAAATTGTGTGTTTTTACCTTGTTTTATCACATATTCAAATATTCCAAAAATACTATGTGCGTGTTTGTGTATGTATACTAAACTCACAAAAAAAACATCACAACTCTTCCTAAAATCACTTAACTTTCACAAACATAAAAAATATGTACAAAATATTTACCTTTGTGTATAATTACATATATTAGTAGCGGGACTCCCCAAATAGAATATATAGTTAATATTATCTTTTTCTTTATTTTTATTTGATTGTTCAATATTGTTCTAATGTCCCTTTTTGCCATGCATGAACTAACCCTAATTAAAAGTCATAAAAATATTTGAAATTTCCTCGAATTCACAAAAAGGACTTCGAAACATAAAAAACTTACACACATTATCAACTTAAAATTTTGCAACTTTTTAACATTTTCAACTTAATTTTTTGCGACATTTTTACCTGTATTAAAAAGAAAAACTCTCCCTAGTTGTATGCTTATACCTGGATTGATTTCTAAATAAAAACCCTTTTCAAAAAAATAATTAAAAACATACAAAAATAAAAATCAAATCAAATCAAAAATATAAAACATAAGGAATATCTATACACCGACTTGCCTATACACCATTGCCTGATTTTATAATTATCGCTTTGAACTCGATCTTGGACTCAACCAAGTAAAAAATAAAAACTCCTACAAAACTTCTTATTTTGATTGATGACTTGACTGAGTACTACAACTCGACATTCTTACACCCATTAGTCGAGACATCATCATCGATCTTGAATGAATAGTCTTCGAGATATGCAGTTGTTTGAACCACTAAATGAGATAACTTCTTTCAACACTTGCATATTCTCAAGCTGGCATGATGTCTATGAAGTTCAACCTTCGATGCAGAATGGTTGATCAAAAGAATACACCATTAGTCAACTACAGCATTAACCAAATCACACCATATTACATCCACGGCCCAAGGACATTCAGATAAGTGTACTATGCAGTCTATGCTGACTGTTTACATTTCAAACTGTTAAATGTAATAATAGAATAAAAAACGTGATTTACAGAAGCGTTATTATTATTATTTTCAGGGAAAACAAACAATAGTAACACTACCATGCCTCTGTACACTATAGGCATAAGTTTCAAAATACTATCAGCAGCGCAAACAGAGTTAAGTACTTCCTCTCTTCTTGAAGCTGTGTGCCCAGACAAACATATCCAGCAAATTCTTCGTTTTGCATTGTCCCCGCATTGAGATAACCTTAGCACAAGATCCTGGTCAAAAAGATATGAAGGGAAAATGGATGCAGACTGTGATGGATTCCACAAAGAATCTGCTTCAGCCACCAGGGAAGTTTGGAAAATGTGGTATTCTTTCTTAAAGATATACTGCCAAGGATCTGACACTATCCTTTCCAAGGAACTACAATACAAACTTGGTGTCTTAACTGCTCTCATGGAATCACTGAGATACGCTTCTACCGCGTCTTTTCTTTGTATTAACCTGAGATCGACGGGCAATTCATATCAACCACAGTTGGATTTCGCGGAATAGCTTGATCGATTAATCAGAAAAGGTATCCATTGCCACTTTGGACCCCTTCCCATATAATAGCTTCCGCGGAATAGCCGCATTTTATCCCAAGATGACTCTTATTATGCCAGCTAAACAAGGAGAAGAAAACATTCTTCCCCTTCTTCCTTATTCCATCAAGGATATAAACTGAGACGATGTCAGAAACAAGGTTAAATCTCGACCAAGAATGTCTTGAAATGTACATTTGTAAGCACGTGCATGTGATGGGACAAATTACAAACATTATAAATCATGAAATAAAAATGTCATAAGCATGGTGAAGAACATAACTGTGTAACAATATGGTCTGTCTTTGAATCCATTTATGCAATGGCATATTACCATTCTGCCTTTGATGCAGAGAATAAGTTTTGAGGTCATCTATTCTTTGTTTTAATGAAAATGGAAGTTTCATTGAAGTATTTTTAATTGGCTTCTTCCTGTAAGTGGGTGAAAGGATCTTTGGATAAAGACCATTTACCCACTCTAGATAATGTATGCATCCCTCCTCTTGGTGAGTTTTGTGTGTCCTGTGATTTCTCCCCCTCCGTAAGGGTTTCTATATAAATCTGTGTTTCTTCTTATGTGTGAATCCTTCTATATTACTACATGGTATCAGAGCCATGGCCTCAAATTTCAGCGAAATTCGGTCGAATTTCTGTCGAATATCGATATCCAGTTGAAATCGAAATTCGACCGAAATGACCGAAATGACCGAAATATGGGGGTCCTAGAACAAAAAATGACCGAAATTTCGGTCGAAATTCCATCGAAATTCCATCGAAATTCTGTTTTGGTCGGTACCGAAATGGTGACCGAAACTGACATTTAAGGCCTTGATCAGAGCCACTGGATCACAATTCAAGAACTCGTTGTTACTGTGGAATCCCCTGCTGCACTTTTTTTCTCGTTGGGTAGTATTCACACTGGGTCTCAACCTGGAGAGGTGCCTCCACCAAACCACCAGCTCGTGGCCTGTTTGGTTGCAGGGTTGGGTTGGGTTGGGTTGGGATGGGTGAATAGTAATCTGTGAGAAGGAAGTACCCTTGTGAATAGTAACCAGGGTTGGGCCAACCCTGCCCAACCCTGCAACCAAACAGGCCCTTAGGGTTGCCCCCTTATCCCGTGAGAAGCACGTGAGGCCTCCACTAGGAAGAGGACCCCACTGACCGGAGAGAGGCCCGGAGAATAGTGCTCCACCTCTGTCGCTCGAGGAGCTGCTCCACTTACGAGGTGATGTGCACATCCGCCAAAAACAAGGGTCCCATCGCCGCATGGGGTGTTGTGGCCCCTACCGTGGGCCCTACCTCTGCTTATCTGGCTCCTCCACCTCTGGCCATGGGGCTCCACCCCCGCCTCCGCCTAGAGAGAGGGGCTTTGCCTTTGTCCCTTGTCGACTACCGTAGTACTAAAACCATTGGCATCACAGAATAAAAAAATAACATAAAGAAAGAAACTCTAAGGCTGCATTTGGTTGCAGGGTTGGGCAGGGTTGGGTTGGGGTACACCGGTGTACCCCTCCTTCCAACCCTCCCAATCTTCCTCACAGTTCAACAATCCTTAGCAAGATCCTCGTCACATTAAGAAATGGACGTCAAAAGCACCTTGTACTGTTGGGGACAGATCCGATAAAGCACCACACGACTAGAACCACAAACGAAGAAGAAAGCACACACAATCACACAAGACAAGGATTTATAGTGGTTCGGTAATGTGCCTACTCCACTTACTCACACCAGACTTTCTCTACTATTGCTTGAATGAAGTTGGGATACAATATGTGGTGCCACATGGCTCCTTTTATGCTACAACAAAAGAATACTAAGCATTCAGCAATCCCATCATCAGCTCTCAACCAATCAGAATGCAGGATGTGGATTAAGTATCTTAGCAATCCAACCCAACACCTCTCAGCCAATCAGAATGCAGGAAGCGGATGAGACACCTCAGCAATCTAGCACAAGAGCTCTCAGCTAATCAGGATGTGGACTAAGCATCTAAGCAATCCAACCCAACACCACTCAGCCAATCAAAATGCAGGAGGCGGATCGGACACCTCAGCAATCCAGCACAAGAGCTCTCAACCAATCAGAAGGTAGGAGGAAGATCAGCCACATCAGCAATCATGGAAGGACATATCGATATCGGTATCGATATCGGTACCATGTCGATACCGATATATCGCTGATATATTGGCGATATATCGACGCCATATCGCCGACATCGGACCGAGATTGTGCATTTTTGGCCTGTCGATACCCGATATCGACCATATCGATGATATATCGGTGAGTTGTCGATACTGATATATCACCGATATATCACGATATGGCCGTCTGTCAGCAATGCTCTCCACTTGTATTCAACCAATCAGTCTTCCACGATAAATCTCAACAATCTCCCACTTATAGACTGATTTGTGGTACACACCACATCTTCAATAGTCCTTGTGTGAGCTTTCCCTTGTCTTCTATGCTTGAAGACCAATAGAAGCTGAACATGTCTTCAGCTTCTCTATTGTTACAGACCTTGTGAACATATCAACAGGATTTTCTAATGTGTGAATCTTCTTCAACTTAAATTGTCCATCTTCTAGCTGCGTCCGAAAGAAGTGATACTTCACATCAATGTGCTTAGTCCTCGAGTGAAAGACGGAATTCTTTGCAAGATGAATTGCTCTTTGACTGTAGCTGGATAATTGACAATCTTCACATTCTTTATTCAGTTCTTTCATCAGACCATTCAACCATATCATTTCCTTGCAAGCTTCTATTGCCGCCACATATTCTGCTTCTGTGGTCGAGATGGTCAATATCTTCTGGAGTCTAGAGATCCAGCTAATCGCTCCACTCCCTAGGGTAAAGGCATACCCTGTTGTGCTTTTCCTGCCATCGATATCTCCTGCAAAATCTAAGTCTACAAAACCTCGAATGGAAATGTCAGTGTTCCCATAACACAATGCCACGTTAGAGGTACCTCTCAGATAACGTAGAATCCACTTCACAGCTTCCCACTGTTCCTTGCCAGGATTCGCCATGAATCTGCTCACAACTCCCACTGCATGGGAGATGTCTGGTCTTGTGCAAACCAATACGTACATCAAACTACCAACAATAGACTGGTATGGTACTTTTGACATGTACTCATGCTCCTCCTTCGTAGCAGGTTCTTTCTCCTTTGAAAGTTTGAAGTGGCTCCCTAAAGGTGTTAGAGTAGATTTTGCATTTTTCATATTAAAGACATTTAGTACCTTCTCGATGTAATCTGATTGAGACAATATCAGCTTCTTGTTCTTCATGTCTCTGTTAATCTGTATTCCAAGGATTTTCTTTGCAGGACCTAGATCCTTCATTTCAAACTCCATAGACAACATTACCTTCAGATTTGTTATTTCTTCCTAGCATGAGCCTGCAACAAGCATGTCATCTACGTACAACAATAAAATGATGTAAGACATACCAAGCTTCTTAAAGTAGCAACAATGGTCAACATGACATTTGTGGAACCCTGTATTTGTCATGAAATCATCAAACCTTTTGTACCATTGTTTTGGTGCGTACTTCAAGCCATAAAAGGCTTTTTCTGAGCTTGTGTACCATGTCTTCCTTTCCAGTAGCTACAAAGCCCTCTGATTGTTACATGTAGATGTCCTCCTCAAGATCTCAATGGAGAAATGATGTCTTAGCATCCAACTGCTCCAAATGTAGGTTCTCAGCTGCAGCAATGCTCAATACTGTTCTTATGGTTGGGACCTTTACAACAGGTGCAAAGATTTCTGTGAAATCGGCTCCTGCTTTCGGTTGAAAGCCCTTCGCCACTAACCGAGCCTTGTATCTAATGGAACCATCAACTTCCTCTTTCACCATGTACAACCACTTGTAGTGCAGAGCCTTCTTTCCCTTCGGTAGTGGGATTAAATCCCACGTTTTATTTCTTGAGAGAGTTCATCTCCTCATCCATGGCTAACTCCCACTGATTCCTTACCTCACCTTGTATAACTTCATCAAAGCATTCAGGCTCACCATTATCAGTCAGCAATAAATAATTCAAGGAAGGTGTATACCTTACAGTGGGTTTGCTGATTCTAGAAGATTTCCGTAGCACCGGAGTTTGCGGACTATTCTGTGAGATGGGTTGAACATTCTCACCACTTGGCTGTGATTTGCTTTGTTCGGGAGTTTCATCAAATGCCACAAAGTATGGTTCTTCAGTTGTCTTTCCTTTTATCAATTCATCCTTGTATAAGGAAAACTCACTGAATGTGACATCAATGTTTCTAACTGTCTTCTTGTTCTCCAAATCCCACAATCTATATCGATAATTATCTGTACCATAGCCGACAAAAGTATACTTCCTTGCTTTGGGATCAAGCTTTCCTCTATCTTCCTGCTCAATGTGAACATAAGCTATGCATCCAAAGATACGTAAATGAGAAAGTGTTACCTCCTTTCATGTCCACGTTTCTTCAGTCTCAACTAAGGTCTTCCACATTTTGAAGGTCTCAAACACATTGAATTTATGTTTGATAAAATAAACCCACAGTTTTCTAGTTGCGTCATCAATGAAAGTAATAAAATAATGAGATCCGTCGAGGGAATGTACCTGAGATGGACCCCATACATCTGTATGAACCAGCTCAGACGTTCAATCTTTCGTACTCTTGCAGTCTTTGTGAAACTGACTTTCTTCTGTTTTCCCAAGATACAATCTTCACAGAAGTCCAGATCAGCGGTCTGCAATCCTATCAACTTTCCCTTCTTCTGCATGATCTTCATTCTCTTTTCACTCATGTGACCAAGTCGTCTATGCCAAGTGTTAGCATCACACCCAGATGATCCTGTCATATGAACCTGATGCAATATACAAGGTTCCTTCTTTCTTACCTCGAGCAAGGATCAATGATCTCTTTGACATCTTCCACGAATCTGAATCGAATGATGTCACCACGCCGCTTTCTGATAGCTGACCAACAGATATGAGATTTCTTGTTAGACTGGGTACATGTCTAACATTCTTCAATCTCAAGAAGCCACCATTGGGTTGGATATGTCAATGTCTCCCTTTCCAATTATGCTGCAACATTCATCATCTCCCATATATACATTTCCAAAATCACCTTCCACATAATTTTGGAGGATATCTCTTTGTGGAGTGGTATGAAATGAAGCACCCGAGTCCACAATACAGGACTCACTTCAAGCATCTGCAACACATATTAAGGCATCACTATCCTCATCATCAGTAAGTTTTACAGGGTTCTTACCTTTATCATTTTCTCCTTTCTGCTTTCTTGGGGCCTTGCATTCTGTCTTGTAATGCCCCTTTTGATTGTAATTCCAGCAGACTACAGACTTTGGATCTCTGGATTTGGATCTTCCTCGTACCGACTTTCCCCTGGAATGCTTTTGGTTCATGTAGCTCTTCATGCTTCTTCCTTCTGTATTCAAGGCAGAACCTGACGAGTGTTCTTCTCCAGACGTCTTCCATTGTGCCTCTTCTCCAAGAAGACCAGCAACATCCTCCAACTTCAACTTTGCAGAACCAGAGGAGTTTCTAACCGCTACAACTAAAGCATTCCAACTATCATGTAAACTAGAAAGAAGTAGAACAGATTTTACCTCATCATCAAACACGATATTCACAGACTCCAACTGATTGATGATACTATTTAGATCATTCAAGTGTGAAGCTACTACGGAGTTCTCACTTATCTTTAAATTGAAAAGCTTCTTCATCAAATACACCATATTTGATGCGGATGGCTTCTCGTACATCTTTTCAAGAGCTTTGAAAAGATTCGTCGTTGTCGTTTCCTTTGCGATATTTGAAGCCACCAATGGAGCAAGGCTGAGCCTTACCGTTCCTAGAGCCTTTCGATCTATGACCTTCCACTCATCATCTTTCATGGCTTCGAGTTTCTTCCCTTCGATCTGAAGATAGAGATCCTTATGATATAGAACATCTTCAAACTGCATCTTCCAGAATGCGAAGTTCGATCCATTAAACTTCTCGATCTTGACCTTCGGTTCTTCCGCCATCTGTGTAGAGGTTGATCTCCGAACCTTGCTCTGATACCAGTTGTTGGGGACGGATCCGATCAAGCACCACATGACTAGAACCACAAACGAAGAAGAAAGCACACACAATCACACAAGACAAGGATTTATAGTGGTTCGGCAATGTGCCTACTCCACTTGCTCACACCAGACTCTCTCTACTATTGCTTGAATGAAGTTGGTATACAATATGTGGTGCCACAGGGCTCCTTTTATACTGCAACAAAAGAATACCAAACATTCAGCAATCCCTACCATCAGCTCTCAGATAATCAGGATGCATGATGTGGATTAAGCATCTCAAGAATCCAACCCAACATCTCTCAGCCAATCAGAATGCAGGAGGCGGATCAAACACCTCAGCAATCCAGCACAAGAGCTCTCAACCAATCAGAAGGCAGGAGGGAGATCAGTTACATCAGCAATGCTCTCCACTTGTATTCAACCAATCAATCTTCATAGGATAAATATCAACATGTACCACTTCTTATCACAGAAATTCCCATCACACTCGACCCAATGATCTTTTCATTGCATTAGACCTCAAGTCCGTCAGCTCCATAAAATCATGTTACCATGTAGCCTCTGCTAAAAAATGTAGTGAAGAAGGTTGGACCCTATGTCCCTTACTTCTTTCATAATCCAGCCACCAGTCCACAACCTTCATGTGCAATCAACCACCACATAAGCACGTGAAGAAGACACAATAGAACGATGGTCAATCACCTCTCATGATCACCTTAGAAGAAATATAACCAAAATGAAAAATAAGTACAACTATGTATGTTTTCTCACTCTCTTCCTCTCTTTCATCTCTCTTTTGTTGTTACTGTATAGTGTATGGAGATAATGACTCCTTATCATAATCAATCTCAATCGATCAAGATTCGAATGTAGTGAATCTATTAAAATCTCCTTTAAGGATTGTATGAAATGCAATTCTAATGAATTTGGACTTTAGTGGTTAAAAACAACTTAATCTTAATAATCTCCCCCTTGAGTTGAATTCTATTGAAAACTCCATATTTTCTTGAGATTGCATCGGTCCGTCTTCCTTGTCTACAAGCAGCCCTTGCAACAACTCATTGCCTTTGAGTACCACATAATGTCTTTATCTCGCCTGCTCTCGAGCATGCATGCAGAACTTAGTGTTGCAACTCTTAACGTGGCAACATATATTTCCCGTTATCAATAAGAGTGGCACCATCTGCTGGCAAAGAGAACCATACTTGCTTCTTTTCTTCTTGCACGCTTCTGTAGAAAAGATGCAGATAACCTAATGTTCTCTACATGTATTGGTCGTATGGAGAGAAATGTGAGCTGCATCAGCTATTACGATCCTTCCATCGAGCTTGTACACTATGTTTGTCATCCTCGCTTCTCGCATCACCATACGTGCTCTCTCTTTACTCAAAGAATCATGTCTTCAACAGTAACTCGATGTCGTGACTCAATCGTTCATAGTGAAATCAAATTCTTTTGGGTTACATGCACATGATTGACACCTTTTGGAGTTCTCACTAACCCAAATATGTAAAATTGTGCCAATCCAATGCCTTTGATGTGGTTGACCTCTCCACCTATCATCCTGGTGGTGCCATCATCGCATGCCTAGAATGTGTTAAACTGCTTCTAGATAAGCACACATGATATAAACATATCAAGTCCAGAAGTCATGTTCAATTTTCCTTCTCTCTTGAGCATGCGGGCAAGTGTTCCTCACAAACTACGGTAGAATCCTCTTGGTCCGAGCCTAAATCATAGACCTTCCCTTACTATATTGCTTTCTTTTGTTCATTTTCACATGTCAAACAATCAATAACCTTGTGACCCTCCTCCTCACAATCAAAGCATCTATAAGATCCGATCATCTCCCTTGATGTAGAACATATGATCTTTGTTTCCAGCCAATGACCATCATTTGTTATTGCATTTGTCGACTTTCATCGACACTTATTAATAAGCAATGAAGAAATCGCCTTGTCCAATATAATGGGCTCTAGTCCATGAAATAATGTGATGAATCCTAGATTCATCTCCATATTATTCAACTTTTAGCCCTCTATCTAGACCAATTCAACAAATAAACCCCTTAAGTAAAGATAATTAATAATGTATACCCAGTATATAACTAATGATAATTATTGTAAATAAATACAGACTTAAATCCTCTTGTAAATAGCGTAAATATTTATCTATGTTCTTTCTATATTTCATAGGTTTTCATTATCTACAAAATTCTCCTAAAATTAGATTAATAGTGTACATAATATAGTGTAAATAAAATCATATTAAAATATCAAAAATATGCAAAACAAATAAAATATGTTCTTGTTTATTGTAAATAAATACCTACAAATATACTACTATGTATATGTGATGTATTTTGATTTTGAGTTCTAAATGAAAGTTGTGGATTTCAAAAAGATATACAATTTTCATGTAAAACACTTTTTTATTTGATATTATTTTCTATTTTATTGGAATTTTATTTTATGTTTAGCTCTTGAATTTCTGATTGGACCATGTGGTTGCCTCTGAGGCTAGCCACGTAGCTCGGCCTTTTAAAACCACCCGCCTTTCATCAGGGCTGTGTGATCCTTCAATCAGATGTCACTGAGCCAATACTGCCTCCATCTGGAGCGTCTGATCAATTGATCAGATGACTCCTAATCATCCCATCACACCTCAATCAAAGTTGTGGGATTGCATGATCCAACACCTTCGCTTCATCTTCAACCTCCACTGGCTGCCCTCCAGCTCCCCAACCTCTTCACCGGCAGTTGTTCTCCCATGTCTAACTCCACATGTGTCCTCAACTCCTCTTTTCAGTGTCAATCGACAACCTGTTAGCGCCTCTTCATTGCCAACCTCTTCTCCATGGCCATCCACATTAGATCAGCAACTCCCATCGATTGCAACCTATGCCTCCCACCAACTGCAACTCCGAACAAAATCCCGATGAGAGGCATCAGTTATTGTCATTCGCCTTTACACGAGAGTCCTACGAGTACATTCCTTGCCTCTTGTGACAGAGAGAAGATTGAATTTGAGCAGCGACCGAGGTTCCTTCTTCGGTGAGATCTGAAGGTCAAGCACCTTCGTCACAGCTGACTGATGATGCTCAAGCTTTACGCCCTCGCCATGCTTGTCAAGCAAAGACCCAGGATCCTCCAGAGCTTCAAGTCAGGCCTCCGATCATCTCCGACCTTCTTCTTTACCTCCAGGTGATCTTCGTCCTTTGTCTCTTCATGTTTTCTTCCATTTAATCTTACGTACACATGCACATTCACTTTGAATGGATTAGCTCCACATCTTCATCACACTTCAGCCATCTTCACGCACCTCTTTGATCACTTCTCCTACTTCTCCAGACACCCCCCCACTCCGGTCCGATCCTCCTGCAAGAACGAGGACTCACTAGGCTCCAGTTCCTTCGCGTCACTACATCCCTCCATTCCATTTCAAATCCTTTCCAGAACAACCCACATGCTTTGGTTATTCGATTCTAACCCTGCAGGTACCCTAATGGTTCAATAATCGGAAGCTCCAAGGCTTCTCCGATCTCGTGCTCCGCTCCAACAACAGTGCATCGTTACGCACTGCCAGTTATCGACGTCACCTCTCCAACCCTCCATCATTTTCATCGACCCTCCAGGAAGCTTCTATGACCTTCATCAAGCATTGAGGTCGACAGAGGAGCAGAAGCTTCACTAGAGCTCCCCCGGAGCGCCACCTTCTGTGGAGCAGGCGACCCTTTGCAACGTACAGTTACCGTTGCATTAAACCCCACCGGGGTTGATCCTACGGTATACAGTGCCCCCTGCACCTTGCCCCAACCCTCGGAGCCTCGGTGAACCCGAGCCTTATCTGAGGCGCAGCAAAGAGCCAAATGGCTCAAGCCACGCAACACCCGAGCTTCCGCCCCCACATGCCTCATGCACGTGGCCGGAGAGATTATAGAGCCCAACCCTGGAGTCCGAATATTTGCATTTTAGTCCACCATCTCCTTAACATGTGCCCACCTGGAGTTTTGCATCCAGGCCCCACCGACTTCTTTTATTTGCAATAAGGTCCCCCACGCCTAAACATTTCTTTATAAGCCCATGTGGCTTTTTTTATTGCAGATAAGTCCATTTTGGACATATTTACACTATTTAATATACTTTATGCATGATTTTATTGCAAAAAGACCCATGTATTGATTCCTTAATAACTTTTGCATCTTAAATCAAATTATGTGAGATTGGTCTAATTGGAATCGTGAATTAGATCTTTCCATACACTCATTAGTGAACCGTTAGATCTGATTTAATGCATTATTAGATATTAATTTACAGTACAAATATGTCTCATTAAATTTACCACTAATTCTTTCTATCGTAAAAAATCACATAAAATAGGCAAATTAATGTGTGTTGAATATGCTTGTTGTTTAATTGAGTTTTTGACTACTTAGAATAATTTATTAACTCAGATTAAATAGTAAGTGTTCAATCATTTAAGGACTTGTATGCATTGATTTTGATGTGATTTATCACTCACATATCATCTTAATTGTGTATTAGTTTTATAATTCTTTTTGTGGACTTTAAACATTGCTTTTAATTCGGGATCTTTTTGGTGTATTTCAATTGAGTTTGATCTATAGTGCATGTCTCCCTTTTGACTCGTTTTTTGTATTTAAAAAGATAAAAAATATTCATGCATTTGTTACTTGACCTTAATTGCATTAGATTACATTAAGTAGGTATTTAAGCAAAATTAGATAACTTAATAGCTTGTGTCCATGTGTTTGACCCTGCACTTACTAAGGTATAAATTAACGTCACGTTGTCTTCATCGAGATCTTAAGTGTGGTTCTGAATAATTTGCTAACCGTTCATACTACAATTTGATGAATTTAGAGTAGCGAACTAGCGATTTATCATAATGTCATCACATTATGACTATTAGAAGATGGAAGATAACTCAACAAGATAAATGACTTATCCTCCTCTTTAAATAGAGACTCTTCTTTTTCAGTCTTATTTTCAAGTATTAATACATCTATCATAATCTTATTGAATTCATACAAGTTTACCTCCAACTTTGTGTGTCTATCATCCTTACACCATACATCTTCTTTAGCAATGACATCTTTGTTAGAGATAATGACTTGTGTCGTGCCTCAATCTTCTTCCAGATCTCCGTCGGATCATCCGGATCGATGACTTTGCAAAGAATGTTGTTTGTCCAAAAAATGCATTGTATTATTTGAGATTCTTCATCTCTTTCTACTCTTCCTCTTTCATCTACTTTGGCTTCTTCAATACTGCCTAGAGAATTTCACAACCACTTTTCGTTATGTATATTCTTCACCCACTACCATCATAAGATACAATCATGCTTTCCATTTAAGAGTGCCACAGAGAATGATGCATCTTTCAATGTGAACTTTGCCATCGGATCTTGCAAACCTTGTCTGCAATCCCAAGAAAGATCAGCATTAGCAAAAGCATATTGAAAGCCTTCTTAACAGAGAAATCTTCATTACCTAGATCCAATGATCTCTTTGTTGCATTGGATGACCAAAATATGGGGGCTCTGGTACAAAAAATGACCGAAATAATCGAAATTTCGATCGAAATTCTGTTTCGGTCAGTCACCGAAATGGTGACTAAAACCAGCATTTAGGGCCTTGTTTATGGGAAGGATTTTGCACCTAAAGGGGGATAGGGATATAGATGTTGCATCCCCATGACTGTCGAATTTTTTATCATTGTGTCATCCCCCTTGATGAAATTATTTTCTTGTTGAACAATGACTAGCAATCTACACAGATGATTTGTTCAAATGAAATAGCAAAATCGACATGCATGAAGAGAAGCAACAACATTGAGCAGTAGACCAAAGGTAAGGCAGTTTTATCTAAAAAATGTAAATTACAAAAATAAAAAAATAAAAAAGCCCCACCTATGTGATGCAGCGTGATCGCAAATTATAGGGCCGCATTTATTTAATTAGTTAATCGTCAATTTTATTTACGTTTTTAAGTTGTCGTAAATGTCTAATTGAATAACGTTGAGATGGAGGAACGAGAGAGAGATAGAGAGAATAATTCTCAATTTTGATTCATAATTGACTCCCTCAAAACAATGGACTACCCTCTCTTTATATAGGAGAGAGGGGTTTACAAAAATAATAAACTAATTTAAATTGACAACCAACTTACCTAATTGGACTCTGACAACTTTTAATTGACCTTTAATTACTCTAATTAGACTCTAATTAATTAATTGACCAAAATCGCAATTAAAATCTACGAAATAACGTTGAGATCACAGGCGATCTCAATTATTCAATTAGACATTTACGACAACTTAAAAACGTAAATAAAATTGATGATTAACTAATTAAATAAATGCGGCCCTATAATTTGCGATCACGCTGCATCAACTCTCCACCGCTTTAAAAATTCAGCTCCTGACGAATTGTGGGATCTGCGGGCTTGGATGATTCGGCGCATTCCGTCGTCTTCTGGAAGAAATGATGTGGAGCGAACGGCGGAATCCATACGCACGCGGGGATGATGTGGTCGTCGTGGTTGAAGAACATGTGCGGCGCGAACGGCGTCGTCGTCTTGATTGTTGACTCATTCCCGTGATGCTCAAAAAATTGATGCGGCATGGAGAATATGGTCCTTGAATAATCCATAATGAAGCAATGGCACAAGGAGAGGAGAAGAGGGGATGTGGCTAAGGAATGAAGCCATGGGGTCCTTAAATAGGGAAAACCCAAGGTCCTAGTCCTATTTGGATAAGGAAGATCCCCTGATTTCCTATTTATCGCCCTCTTTTTAAAATAATTCCGCCTCCAGGGGTGTGGGCGCAATTTTCGTACCCCTTCATTCTTCCTTTCTTCCTTATCACTATGGACCTTACTGCAAATAAATATTTTAGGAAATTTCATTTTGCAATTTTTCCATTTCAAACTCCCATCCCACAATTTGTGGGATTGCCATCCCGTAAGACTCGGACCCCAAATTAGGGCTCCCTTCTTCGACTTCAAAAGGCGGCGGGGTGGGGTTTGACGGAGGTGACGCCAGCGGGATTCCAGGCGTCCCCATCGTTCTCGCGCAGGAGGCGCGGCCGCGGGAGGAGGGTGCGATCGGGGAGCTGCTGGGAAGAGGGAGGCAGGTGGTGGGGGCGCTGGCGGTGCAGGCGGCGCGGAATTGCTGTGCGAGGCGGCGCGAGGGGGAGTAGAGGGTTGCGGGAAGGGGCGGTGCGGTGGGGAGGGCGAGGCGAGATGGGGGAAGAGGCTGAAGGGGGGAGGGTGCGCTGGGCGAGGCGACGCGGGGAGTGGGGGAAAGGCGATGCGGGGATGAGGCCGGAAGGGGAAGGGTGCGCTGGGCGATGTGCCCCGGAAATGGGGAGGAGGTGATGCGGGGATGAGGCTGGAGCGGCACGGAGGGGGAGGTTGGGAGATGACGGCGTGAGGGGGGTCGCGCGGGGGGGTAGCTGGGGCTGGAGGGGTTATCTCAGGTGGTGCGGAAGGGGCTGATGCGGCCAGGGGTATCGCTGGTGGGGCCGGGGCTGCAGCGGGAATTGGCGACGGGGTTGCCGATGGGGTTGTCGGGGTGGGGCTGACGGCCGTGCGGGCCGGGGAGGGCAGGAAAGGTACCTGGGAAGGCTGGGGTGGCATCGGGATGGTTGGAGGAGGCAGCGAGGTCGATTCCGGCGACGGATTTGGTCCTGGAAAGTGCTGGACAGCGGCCGATTCCTCCGTTACGTCGAGTTTTTCTTCGTCAAACTTCGCGGTAGCGGCTTCGGTGGTTGACGGCTTCGATTGGGCATCGCGGACTCGCGGTAGGCCTCAAGGTTGGCCATGAAGTCCCGAAACATTGATGACATGGATCGGAAGTTGTTCTGCAAATCACGTACCATGCGCTCCGTCTCCTTGTCCTAGTCGTCGTTGGTTCATCGTTTTCTGTCGGACGAGCGATGGTCCCTTGATGCATGTCGACGCGAATATCTGGCCGGATCGTCAGATCGTGGGGACGATCTGTAAGCCATGCTCTGATACCAAATGATGCAAAATGGAATTCGGCGCGGCGTGGGAAATAGATTTGACGGTGGATTTTCGATGGTAGAAGAAAATAGAGGGGTTTTGGAGAAGAAGAAGCGCGGAAGATCGCGTGGGGGAAGGAGGAACGAGAGAGAGATAGAGAGAATAATTCTCAATTTTGATTCATAATTGACTCCCTCAAAACAATGGACTACCCTCTCTTTATATAGGAGAGAGGGGTTTACAAAAATAGTAAACTAATTTAAATTGACAATCGACTTGCCTAATTGGACTCTGACAACTTTTAATTGACCTTTAATTACTCTAATTAGACTCTAATTAATTAATTGACCAAAATTGCAATTAAAATCTACGAAATAACATTGAGATCACAGGCGATCTCAATTATTCAATTAGACATTTACGACAACTTAAAAATGTAAATAAAATTGACGATTAACTAATTAAATAAATGCGGCCCTATAATTTGCGATCACGCTGCATCACTATGCCTCGGTTCCCAATTACAAGCCTTATTTTTTAAACGTAACAAAGAAGGATCAGATCATTTTTCTGTCTCAAAGACAGGCTTCCTCCGCCATCCTTTTACGTCGACGTTAAACCATAAAGTTGAAAGTTCAGTACCATCTTTGTTGCATTTAAAAATGAGGCCCGTAACCTGAAATTGAGACATAGTTGGGACCTTTTTTGTAATTTACCCTAGAAATAACTAATCAAGGAAACAAAAAGACTGAAGCACAAACTGAATTTGATATTAGGCTAAAGCAACCCAAGTGGCATACTTTAGAAGACGGAGGAGGGAGAGATGTCTGATGTATACCCTTTTTGAGGATCTGTTAATTGTTTGATCTCTCGTAGCTGCAATGCTATTTCATCTAATAGTTGATGATGAAAGTTTTCTTTTTCCATGTAATCGACAGAGAAGCTCAACTTCTGTCTATCTTGTTGGACAGTCTTTAGCCTTCTCCTCAGATCCTCAACTTCTATTTCAAGTTTTGATCGTTCCATGTCGACAGCAGACATAGAATTCCACCTTAAATCCAAGGGTGGAGTCAGTCCCGAGAAGGGGAGTTCCCTGGACGCATCTGAGCAACTTCTTTGAATATCTGGCTCTTCTGCAGTCCATCTTCTCCTTGAATGATCGCTTAATATTTCAATGTTTCTAATACCATGAGGTTCAGATAGAATGTTACGAGAAGCCCCATCAATGTATGGCACGTCATCTTTGACACTCTGCTCTCTTCTAATAGCACTGTTATCAGTGATTATATGCACATCAAAGGTTCTAGGCTCTGCTTCTGTATCGTTGACATAAGAATTGCTTCCCCTGCTGCTTTCTTTAGGGCCTTTCTTCCCAAGTGCACCAAGATATCGATGACCACTTGGGATATTTCTGTAATTTTCACTTGTATCAACCGATGAAAGCAGTTCCTGTGGAAAATCACGGTGCTGACTTGTGCCCAAACTACTTGAGCTCAGAGTGTTGGCTATCTCGGGGTTTTGGCTTTGAATAGGAGACATGCGTATATCAATGGATACAATGTCTTTTTCTTGAAAGTCCAAATGGTCATCATCAGCAGAGATATTAACTTTTGAGTACCTAGCACGTGAATTCGTAGATTTACCAGCATTCCAATGTATCAGTGCAGTAGATCCCTCAGCCGAATCTTGCTGTATACCATGACCATGTGAACTGATTTCGTAATCAGAAAGTACTGGATCTTTAGATGTTCCATAGTCATCCTTTATCTTTCCCTTCATTTTAGTTGATTGGAAAACATGCGGCGAAATCTCACATTCCTTCGATGCATTATGCATACGTGTTGAAAGTTCCACTGTCTCAAAATGCCCATCAGAATCCTCCTGTCTTTCCATTCCACAAGACTGACTCATTTGCCTGTACATCTCCACTTCCTTACCCATGACAAAGAGTTCCCTTTCTCGCCTTACAATTATCTCCTTCAGCAGTTTCATCTCTTCCTCGTCGTAGGCAGTTTTCTCTTCGATCATCCTCTGGTACTGCTTAGCATTCATATCTATAGATGCTTTCTCAGTTTGGAGCCGTTCTATCATCGCCATGGCCTCATCAGTAGCAGTTGCAGATGCATTTCTCTCCTTTTCCAGCTCAAGACAAAGTGCAGTTAGAGCAGACTGCTCTTCTTCAAGTGCCTTCCGCAAAATCCATATTGTTTCCTCACTACTTCTGTTGGCGTCAGGCAGAATTTCCTTATCAATATCCTTAATTTCACTATCTTCTGCAGCCAACTCGTCAGAGCTAACTTGCTCAACCAAGTGAAAGCTATCGCTACCAGATAACTGCACATTACCTTAAAAGAATACAATATAAGATATTAATTAAAGAATAAACATAAAAGCATTTACAGATCAGCAAAAAATATCATGGCACCAAATTATTTGTTGAATCAAAATCTAAGCAGAATTGAAACAACCAATAGTAATTTCACACGCATGAAATATTCTAACACAGAAATATTTGCAAAAATTTCCACGAAGCACTTTTTTTGCCAGATCAACAGTACCCAGTTCTCCAAGATCCAATTCCATGACCTCTACTCCTGGCAATCATAGCATTTGTTAGCAGTGCAACTTTAACCATTTGCAATCATAGCGCTGTCAAAAGTGCAAGTTGAACCATTTGCTTCTAGCGTGAGAATCATCCAAAAATCTTTCAATTTGATTTAAAAACCTGACTTAAGTATTTAACTCCAGTCAGTTATCATCTAAACAATTTGTTCGATTGAAATGTCAAGACGCTTATTTCTTAACCTCCTTGTTGCCTCCAAAGTTTCAAAACCTATAAACTATTTAAGGAAAAACACAATGTTACTCGATTATCGAAATTGATTTCAACCTGATCTTTTTCAACACCGCAACTCCAACTCTTTTACAAAAACAGCATGATGATCGATGCAGTTACCTTGAAGTGCATGATCCCGTCGGAAGTACACCGGCAAATATGATTCCTCTGACATACCTCTCTGCGATGAGACGCTGTCGCCATGCATCTCCCGATCCCCACCGCCACTTTCTTCCACGCAACCCAAAAGAGGAGCACCAGTGCCACTACCACCAACCTTTCTCCTCCTCTTCACTCTCCTGAATCCCCTCCATTTTCCCCTCCCCTCAGACGAACCAGACGAAGACCCATCACCCCACCCCTCCTCCTCAGCCCTCCCCCGCATCAAAAGCACTTCCCTTTCCACAGACCCGCACGATTCCTTTACCCCCACACCAAGATCTCCTTTACCACCTTCGCAATGTCCGATCTTTCCGCTCCCTCCCTCTATCAAAAGCACGTTCCTCCTCACGGAGCCTCGAGATTCCTCCACCTCGAACCCGCAGTTACCGCCCTCGCAAAATCCGATATTTAGGGGAGCGACGTCGCCCGGAAGGCCGGTGAGGCAGGTCCGACAGGCGAGGAAGGGGTGGCGGGCGAAGAGAGAAGAGTGGACGGAGGCGATGCGGAGGTGGGAGCCGTGGGAGAGAAGGGGGCGGAGGCACCAGTAGGAGGAGAAGGAGCAGGGGCAGGGGAGGCGGAGGCCGAGGAGGGAGAGGAAGCGGGAGGCGAGGAAGGTGGCGGCAGCGAGGAGGAGAAGGTGGGCGACGGCGAGGTCGACGAAGGCGCCCACGAGGGCCGGGAAGCTCCAGCTGTGGAGCTCGTGGCATGACATGCCTTCGTTCTTAGAGAGAACTAACCTGAGCCTCCTGCTTCTGGAGAGAGAAAGCGAGAGCTTGTGAGTTTGGGAAGGGGATCCTGATGTAGAGGGACAGCAGAGGTGCTGTCAATTTATTTTTTTATTTAGATTCTAAAATTCAACTTTATAGATTGAATCTTAGATTAATATTCTGCATATCCTTCAAATTTCACTTAAATCCGATATTATTTGCTATTTTATCTCAATGGTCAAACAATCGGTCAAGATCTAAGTAAATTGAACTCCATTTAAAAAAGAATCGAATCTTGAATTATTAAGATAAAATAGCAAATAATATCGGATTTTAAGCGAAATTTGAAGGATGTGTAGAACATTAACCTAAGATTCAATCTATATAAGGTTGGATTTTGGAATCTAAATCACAAAAAAAATTATTGAGATTTACAACACCTCTGCTGCAATACCCTCTACAGCAGAGGATCCTCTTCTGTTAGTTTGTTATGTGGCACGAAGTATCCTATTAAGCTTTCGTGCAATTATGGGCAAGAACAAGGGTCCAGAATGCAAATCGGAAGGAAAAATAGATGGCGGGACCGGGCCAGACATAGCAACGGCGGTTGGCGGTTTCTTTCCATTGATGACCCCGGAGAGTGGTAGAGCCACTGCGACGCTATCCTGTAGCATTTGAGGCTGATCTATAGCTACATCATATTAACATCTTCTTTCCTCGCCCCAGTCCAATGTCCACCACTTGGAGGTCTTCTCTAGCGTCTCCATCCTCTCCTCCTGCAGGTGCACCACTACAACCCCATCTCCGATGATCTTGACGAAGAGCCCCGCCACTACTCCCAAGCCATGATGCTTCATAAGAACTAGTGCGTGCCATACATCCAAAAGGACAATCTCATCCAATCTTTCAGTTGCCTCAATGCCGCCGATGAGAAGACACTCCACCACCATAGCCTTCAACAAGAACTCTCTCAAGATGCTCACTCATGTCTTCCTTGTCGTCTCCTCTGCGCCTTTCCCTCTTCTTCGATACCGACATGTGCTTGATATTCATTGCCTTGTGCACCTCCACCATCCACAAGGCCTTCAACTTTGGCGAGGCATCCCTCCTCAATTCAATCCATATTTAATTCCGTGCCTCCAAGAATCCCTTGTACTCCATCCTCCACTGTGTCACAAACGACTTCATCATCCACTTCAAATCAATCGAGCCCTTTAATCTCTATCTCTCCCTCCCTCCCTCCCTCCTATCTCAAGTCCGATCTGACGGAGGAGACGCTTGCGAGCGTGTTGATGAAACATGTGGTTCTCGCAATCCATATTGATGATCCAAGCGGCGGATCTCCTGATCTCGACACACGAGATCTGACGTCTTCTTCACGAGCGAGGTGCACCGAAGGAGACGGAGATCCATGAGCAAACGATCGGGCAACATAACGACGATGTTGTAGCGATGGAGACTCCCTCTAGGGCATCCATGGTGGACGGCCATATGAGAGGGAGGGAGGGAGAGAGTAGGCATGTAGAAAGAGAAAGAGAGAGAGAGAGAGAGAGAGAGAGAGAGAGAGAGAGACTTATGTTCTCATTGTGTAAAAAAGAGCAAAGGGGGTGCCTCTCCTTTTATAATATTTTGGGATCCATGGATCTCAATCCATGGACAACACAAATCCAATGGCTCACATTGATTTGTGTTTCTTTTAATGGTCAAGATTTGTGTTGGTAAAAACCAACAACTATTAATTTAATAAAATCAAATATATATATATATATTGAATATAATTTGATTTATATCAAATCAATCTCCATTAGAGAAATTGGAAAGAGGCAAGCCTCCTTCCATAAGGAGGGTGGACGACCACCACATTCCTTATATGAATTGTGGTCGTCCACTCTTCCTATATGGAAGGTGGATGTCTCTCTCATATTACATGAGATTATATTATCTCATGATTCTCTCCAATATTTGCAACAACTTTTGTTGCAAATTATTTCACAAAAATAAATCCAATCTATTTTGTGAACATTGTAATATTGCCATTAGAAATTTGTGAATCACATTCACAACCCAAAATAAAATGTAAATTGCATTTTCAATTTAATGTCTAATGTGAATCCAATTCACATCAATATTTAATTAATAAATATAAATTACAAATAGATCTCTCTCTTATATATTATAAATCACATTTATAATATATATATAATTAATATGGATAGTGTTATCCACATTTTTCATATCCATGATAATTAAATCACATTTAATCACCTTGGATTTCTATTCTCATGTTACCAAATAATATGAATCACATTCACATTATTCACATATTTGATAATCAAATCATATTTAATTATCTAAGATAACTCTCTTTATAATATGAATCGAATTCATATTAATCAGGATAATTAAATCACATTTTATTACCAATTTACTCAATGCTTGGATACATATATCAACAATGAAATTATTATGAACTCTTTCAAAGATAATACGCTTTCTCCACAAATACGTGGAGAGAAGGATAGGACGATTTTATTGTTCCATGTATAGTGACTTGGATATTGAGATCACATCTCAAATCCAAATCTCGGGCCTCCCATAGATGCTTGATTAAATCAAGGCCGCAAATCTAGTCTTTTCATTGAATCTGAATCACATTCAGATCAATGTCCAGCATTTGGACTAAGATCATATTACTTCTCTATTGAGAGGAGTCGCTAAAATCCAGACCCGTTTCATCACTCCCTAGGAATGGAAGCGTCATGGTTATACAACCGTTTATGATCACATCACCCTCAAGTATTTCCAATACATGTACATCCTGTATATTGGAAGACCCGGAATAAGCCAGAAGTATAAGATCAATTTTACAATGTCTACTTCAGGATTTTTATCATTAAGTTTTTCATTCGATCATTGGGAGTTGGTATCGATCATATACTTTCCAAAAACATATATCATACCCAGGTGTTGATCATATACTTTCCAAAAATATATATCAAACCTACAAATTCAGTCAAGCTTCCAAAACGAGACGACCGTGCACGGAATTTGATTCTTCCCAATATCTCATAAGCGAGCTCATGTCTTCCGGTTCAGTAACTGAACCTGTATGATCCCTTTGAGGGATCGTATTACTCATATGCCCTTATATGCACACCAGCGTGTCGGTGTATAGACCTTGATTAGGTCATCAACCTATTGGTCTGCCAAATGTACATACTCGGACATATAGTAACACATCTGTCTCTGGTCAGGGATGCGTGCCTATATCGTGACAGCATACGTCATAGGACTTTGGTTATCTCGATCTCGCTAAGTCAAATCTTTGGCCTAATTAATCTGACATCTCCGAATCTCTATTCCCATGCAAAGGACCTGCATCAAGAGGTCGGTTAGATATCAATATAAATGAGAAAGGAGTGCCATCTCCTACTCAGGCTGGAGATCATGTCTCATCAATCATTTGATCGTGCTTGATGAGTCCTCAATCTAACTCTTTAGATGTTCATCCAAGCATTAGCCTCTATGATTCAATATTTGAATCAACAACTGTATGATCATCAAGATGGACATGGTACATAACCCTAACTGTGAATGATATGGGATAATCCTCAAGCGCATAACGGAAGCGTGAGCATCGTATCGAATATGATGAGGAACGACTAGTCGCATTAGTTGTTCTATGCAGTAGAATTTAAAAATTTTTCATGCGACGAAACCACATGATCCAAGAACACTTCTCGGATCATTTCTTCTAAACCACAAACAAGTATTAGGGTTACCTCTTGAAGCGTGGTTGCGATCGAGTCTCTAAACGAAGATACCTCCTGTCTCAAGTCCGATTCGACGGAGGAGACGCTTGCGAGCGCGTGGATGAATCGTGTCTTCTCGCAATCCATGTTGATGATCCAAGCGACGTATCTCCTGATCTCGACACATGAGATCCAACATCTTATTCACGAGCAAGGCGCATCGAAGGAGACAGAAATCCACTAGCAAACGATCGGGCAGCATAACGATGATGCTGCGGCGATGGAGACTCTCCATAGGGCATCATGATGGACGACCATGAGAGAGGAAGAGAGAGGGATGACGTGTAGAGAGAAAGAGAGAGAGAGACTTATGTTCTCTTGTGTGTAAAGAAGAGCAAAGGGGTGCCCTTCTATTTATAATATTTTGGGATCCATGGATTTCAATCCATGGGCAACACAAATCCAATGGCTCTCATTGATTTGTGTTTCTTTCAATGGCTAGGATTTTGTTGGAAAAAACCAACAACAATTAATTTAATAAAAATCAAATATATATTAAATATAGTTTGATTTATATCAAATCAATCTCCATTGGAGAAATAGAAAGGAGACAAGCCTCCTTCCATAAAAGGGGGAGGACGGCTAAGAGTCCTATAAGGACTTGGTAGCCGTCCCCTCTCCTTGTTAGGAAGGGAGCCTCCTTTCCGTATTACATGAGATTGCATTATCTCATGATTCTCTCCAATATTTGCAACAACTTTTGTTGCAAATTATTTCACAAAAAATAAATTCAATTTATTTTGTGAACATTGCAATCATGCCATTGGAAATTTGTGAATCGCATTCACAACCCAAAATAAAATGTAAAATACATTTTCAATTTAATGTCCAATGTGAATCCAATTCACATCAACATTTAATTAATAAATGTAAATTACAAATAGCTCTCTCTTATATATTATAAATCACATTTATAATACATATGATTAATATGGATAGTGCTATCCACATTAATCATATCCATGTTGATTAAATCACATTTAATCATCTTGGATCTCTATTCTTATTTGCCCAAATAATATGAATCACAATCACATTATTTACATCTTTGATAATCAAATCACATTTAATTATCTAAGATAACTCTCTTTATAATATGAATCGAATTCATATTAATCATGATAAATAAATCACATTTAATTATCCATTTTCTCAATGCTCAGATACTTATATCAACAACGAAATTATCCTGAACTCTTTCAAGGATAATGTGCTTTTTCCACGAATACTTGGAGATAAGGACAGGACGATTGTATTGTTCTACGTATAGTGACTTGGATATTGAGATAACATCTCAAATCCAGATCTCGGGCCTCCCATAGATGCTTGTTAAAATCAAGACCGCAAATTTAATCTTCTCATTGAATATGAATCATATTCATATCAATGTCCAACATTTGGACTAAGATCAGATTACTTCTCTACTGAGAGGAGTCACTAAAATACAGACCAATTTCATCACTCCCTAGGAATGAAAGCGTCATGGTTATACAATCGTTTATGATCACATCACCCTCAGGTATTCCCAATACTTGTACATCCTGCATACTGGAAGACTCAGAATAAACCTGAAGTATAAGATCAATTTTACACTGTCTAATTCAGGATTTTATCATTAAGTTTCTCATTCGATCATTGGGAGTTGGTATCGATCATATACTTTCCAAAAGCATATATCATACCCAGGTGTTGATCATATACTTTCCAAAAGTATATATCAAACCTACAAATGCATTCAAGCTTCCAAAGCGAGACGACCGTGCATAGAATTTGATCTTCCCAATATCTCATGAGTGAGCTCATGTCTCCCGGTTCAGTACTGAACCTGTATGATCCCTTTGAGAGATCGTATTACTTATATGCCCTTATATGCACACCAGCGCACCGGTGTATAGACCTTGATTAGGTCATCAACCTATTGGTATGCCAAATGTACATACTCAGACATATAGTAACACATCTGTCTCCGATCAGAGGATGCGTGCGTATATCATGACAGCATACGATATAGGATTTTGGTTATCTCGATCTCATTAAGTCAACTCTTTGACCTAACTAATCTGACACCTCCGAATCTCTATTCCTATGCAGAGGGCCTGCATCAAGAGGTCGGTCAGATATCAACTTAAATGAGAAAGGATTGCCATCTCCTACTCAGGCTGGAGATCATCTCTTAACAATCATTTGACGGTGCTTGATGAGTCCTCAATCTAACTCATTAGATATTCATCCAAGCACCAGCCTCTATGATTCAATAATTGAATCAACAGTTGTATGATCATTAAGATGGCCATGGTACATAATCCTATTGTACTAAGGGACCTATTATGCAAATTGGTTATTCTTCATTTCAGATTAGGGAATGATATTTGCAATAACATTTATTGCATAATGGCTCGTTGTGGGCTCGCATGTCCAACAATCTCCCACTAGTCCAAAGAGCCATTAATGGGCTAATCATTTAAACCCACACTCTTGTGACAATCATAGGCTATTTAGAAAATAGCTAGGTAAGCTGATCAGTCACTCTGTTCTCGTGAGACTACGTCAAGTCCTTTTACGGCACTTGCATATCCCCAGTAACAATGCTCGCATCTAATGCGAATGTTGCATCTTATGCAACCAATACTCAATACAGTCAAAGCAGTTATAGTGTCCTTGATACTACTGCCCAACAATTATTATAATTATTATAACCAGTATTCCCATAATCCTTATCATAATGCCTTTATTCATGGAGATCTCTATCTCCTAAGGTATCGACAGTTAAGATTCTTATAGATCACTATCTACAAGGTCTTAAACTTTTGAAGATAATACTTTGAGATCACTATCTCTAAGTTTCATCATCTTTGAAGATATTGTCATTACTGCAACCAAGTATTTTATTTCCATAGTAGGATTAGTAACAGTTTACTACTCCCACTACATGGCAGCCATCTGGCCTTTTGTACACATCTAGCACACACCCGGCTTCTCAGAACTGATGCCCAAGGGCTAGCAGTTTTAGCATTCACTTCCTCAACTCCTTGAGGTGTTATCCCTTTAGATAGGTCAGTACCATATCTTAAAGGAAAGAATCCTTTGTTGGAATTTTCCAGAAAATAGAAATGACCAAGGTGTACCATTAATGTGACGGTCCCAATACCCTCTTCTCTTTGCTTCTGAACAACTTTAGAACTAAGATCTAAGAGGTATCCTTGAGATCATATCTCGAGGTATGAGACAACCAGATTATAAAACACTTATTATTATCCTTATATCATTCCAAATGATTAGGATATTATCTACATTTATCATGATGAACACAATGGCACTCCCACTAAGCTTCACATGGTTCATCAAGATTCTATCTGAAATCATAACATTTATGATTTCATCAAATCTTATGTTCCAACTACAAGAAACTTATTGGAGTCCAAAGATGGAGTTCCTTAGCTAGCATACCTTGCTTTCCTCAACCATGAAGCCCTGGGGCTACTTCATGTGAATATCCTCAGAGAGGTATTCATAGAGAATTGCAATCTTGACTCACATCATGAAGATGTCATAGTCAAGTTGTGTAGCTATGGTTAATAATATTCTGATGGGTTAAAGCAAGTTCACTGGAGAGCAAGTCTCATCGCAAGCGATATCTTCTCTTCGGTGTGCAGCTCATGGCTACGAACCATGCTTTGAAGGTCTCTACCTTCTCATCAGGTTCCCTCTTTCTCTTGAAGATCCATTTACACCTTAATGGGTCTTACCCATATAGGTGGATCCTCGAGGGTCTATATACAACATTTGTATATGAAGTCTACATTAGACTTTTATTGCTAACATCCATCTTTCCATGTCATGATCCTCAGGAGCTTCATCACATGAAGTCTGATCATTTTCAGACTTAACTGACACATGGAATACATCCTTAAACTTATTTGAAGAAGTATTAGTGTTTCATCTTCAATTATTCTTTTAGTTTCTGATTTCAGGAGCCTCATTATCTTCTCAAGATTAAATGAGTTCCTTCACTTTATTTTCATCTTGATTCTTTAAGAGTCTCATAATCTAAAAATCACATTCTCAGAGATGAGATCTTTAAAGAATCTAAAGGTCATAAAGTATGTATCCATTACCATCCTTTATTTTCCTAATGAAGTAGCACTCTCTAGTGCTAGATTCCAGCTTACTAGCTTGAAACCCTGTTAGGATATACAATGTAGTCTCTACTACATATATATACCTGAAACTAAGAGATAATTATGATAAGATTAACATTGATCAAATCATGTCACACATGATCAATTGTATCTCCCTACAACTCTATTGAGCTTAGGTGTATTAGGAGGATTGAGATAGGAATGATATTCACATCTCCATAAGATATTCCTTGAATTCATCTAATAGGTACAAGCTACCTTGGTTAGATCAAATTCATTTCATCTTTCTTCAAACTTTGGTTCTAAACCAAAATTGTGAAATCTTTAAACATTTCAAAATTTTCTAAGTGAAGAGAAGAAATCTCATATCACAAATAATAATTAATAGATATCTCATATCCATAATGTTTATTCTGATATAGATGATTCATATACATCAATATGTATGAGATCTTGAATACCTTAACATCTTACACCATTCCAAAAGAAAGATGTATTGGATATTTTTACTTTGAATACAATATTCATAAGTATGCAAGTTTTGAAATTTTAGACATTCTAAAGTTTCATCTCTTACTTGTCCATTGATCTCATTAACAGACATATGTCCAAAACATTACCCAGATCATTGTCAAATGATCTTTATCCTCCTATTGATCTTTAAAGGTTTAATTTTCAGTATTAGAAATCTTAATGAACCATTCATTAATTTTCTAATTTAGCGGAGTCCACTAGATATTAGATTACTATCTGAAATATATCCATCATAACTCTCTATGATAGGTTTATTCTAGAATTCATGTTTATTTCCGACATTTAGAAATAAACTATGAGTGTATTCTAATATCCATGTCACAGAGACATTCTCTAAGACTAAGGGCTCCCACTGAAAATATGAAGTCTATTGATCCAATGGAAATTTTTGCAACAATTGCATCACTTCCAACATGGATGACCATTAAACCTTAAGATCAAATTTCTAATATTCTAATACAGATGCAACCAATTGCAAGTGTCATTAGAAGATTGAGATACAATTATTAGGCTTTATCTTATCAAATAAGTAAGTCAATTTCAATGATCATATGTAGATTATTCCAATGTACTATCAGATTCCTTCTCTAAGGATTCTAGATAGATTTAATAGTCATACTATCAACACATCAACTTATTGCAGTATTGGCATTCATCCAACTCTTTGGATGTCATATGGAAGTCACGGAAGTACAGTCAACTCTTTGAATATACTTCTTACTTGGGTCCAACCCATGCTTCCACTGCGCTCCCTTTATCTATAAGCAACCATTGCTCAAGACAAAGGATCTCTTATGTTAAAATCAAAAATTTCAATATAAGAGTAATTCAACATTTATACATACTTCATTCAGTTCATACAATATGAATATTATGAAGCTTCATGAATGACTAGAGTATAGATAGTAGAATGATGACACTCATCGTATCTACATCCATTTAAACTCTTAAACTTAGGTTCAGGTAGGTACTCAAACAATTTGAATACATCATCTCTTATAGAGCCATCATTCTGCATAATGCAGAGAACCTGTCATTCATGATTGAGAGCACATATGTATGCCCAGAACATCTTCTTAGATTTTATAAGGATTGTTTGATAATTATGATCATTACCGACATGTCACTTCAAAAGTACATTCGATGAGATCAAGACTTATAGAGACATACAAACCCTAGGGTCTTAATCCTATTATCTATTTAATTATCATTCCTCATTATTATGAGGAAACTTGTACATGCAATCACATATATTATGTGTCCAATTGCAAGTACAATATCTGGATCATGGGTCCAATCCATGATATTCTACTGGTTATTATTGAGTATAACATTGAGTGGGATTAAAGAAAGATTATCTGAAATAAAAAATTT
This sequence comes from Ottelia alismoides, assembly GCA_037367405.1. NCBI lineage: Eukaryota > Viridiplantae > Streptophyta > Magnoliopsida > Alismatales > Hydrocharitaceae > Ottelia > Ottelia alismoides. The sequence continues at coordinate 76,322 of JAZKJV010006309.1, read as the reverse complement.
GCATAAACATATATAAATATATAATTTACTTTGATTTAGGAATTTTTATATCAAAGTTGTCTTGCCATGTCAACAATGAAAGTTCATTCCCTTAATCACTTTCAATGTAAGAGGTACACTTACCATTATATCTCAAGCAAGATCTGGGATCTCCTTCCTTATCTTTGTTACATCCCAATAATATGAAAACCTGTAACTCGGATAAAAAGAAGCGGGAACACATTCCGCCTTGCAAGTCCAACTTGCATCTCCCAATTCGGTTTTTAACACCTGGGCCCACCACCCCTAAGGTGATGTTGACCTGTCATTAATTGAACCAACCGTCAACAGGAATACAATTCGCTATGCTCAATCCAATATCGCCCCAATAATATGAGGATCCGATATTGGGGTCACTATGCATACGTCCTTACTCTTTCGAGAAGCGACGAGCCTGATCCAAATGGATCGTATGCAGGAGCCGCCACTTCGGACAGACGTCTCCTACATACAATATCTGACGACGGGACCCTTCACCTTGACAGGAGATCATGGATGCCACTTATGTGTTCCTCCACCTCATATTCAAATTTTAATCAATTATTATGAAACATATTCACATAATTAATTCTTCCAAGGGAAATACACATCTATTCATAATAGAGTGTTTTTAGAATACACTCATTGTTTATTTCTAAATATTGGAAATAAACATGAATTCTGTAATAGACCTATTATAAAGAGTTATGATGGAGATATTTCAGATAGTAATCTGAAATCTTGTGGACTCTACTAAATTAAAAAATTAATGAATGGTTCGTTAAGATTTCTAATACTGAAAATTAAACTATTAAAGATCAATAGGAGGATGAAGATCATTTGATAATGATCTAGCATCATGTTTTGGATATTTGTCTTTGATGTGATCAATAGACTGATAAGAGATGAAACTTTATATTGTCTAAAGATTCAAATCTTACATACTTGTGAATATTGTATTCAAAAGTAGAAATGTCCAATACACCCTTCCTTGGGAATGGTGTAAGATGTCATGGTATTCAAAAACTCATACATATTGATGTATGTGAATCATCTATATCAGAATAAACATTATGGATACGCGATATCTATTGATGATTATTTGAGATATGAGATTTCTTTCCTTCACCTTAGAAAGCTTTGAAATGTTCAAAGATTTCACAATTTTGATTTTGAAACAAATTCTGAAGGAAGATTAAATGAATTTGATCTAACCTAGGTAGCTTGTACCTATTAGATGAATTCATGGAATATCTTATAGAGATATGATTATTTTTATCTCACTCCTCCTTATAAACCTAAACTCAATAAGAGTTATAGGGAGATACAATTGGATCATGTGTGACATGATATGATCAATGATGGATATTAGCATAATTATCTATTAGTTTCCAAGGTATATATGTAGCAGAGAATACAATATATATCCTTAATAAGATTCCATGCAAATAATCTGGAATCTGGCACTGGGAGAGTGCTACTTCATTAGGAAAATAAAGGATGGTAGTGGATACCTACTTTATGACCTTGAGATTCTTAAAAGATCTCATCTTTGAGAATATGATTCTTATATGATGACTCTCTCGAGAATCAAAATGAAAATGAAGTAAAGGAACTCATTTAATCTTGAGATGATAATGAGGCTCCTAGAATCGGAAACTAAAAGGACAATTAAAGATGAAACACTAATACCTCTTCAAATACGTTTGAAGATGGGTTCCATGTGTCAGCTGAATATGACAATGATCTAACTTCATATGATGAAGCTTCTAAAGATCATGACATGGAAAGATGGATGTTAGCAATAAAATCTAAAGTAGACTTCATGTACAAGTGTTGTATATAGACCCTCGAGGATCCACCTATATGGGTAAGACTCATTAAGGTATAAATAGATCTTCAATAGAAAGAGGAAACCTGATGAAAAGGTAGAGACCTTCAAAGCACGGTTCGTGGCCATGAGCTACACACCGAAGAGAAGACATCGCTTGCGATGAGACTTGCTCTCCAGTGACTTTGCTTTAACCCATCAGAATATTGCTAACCATAGATACACTCAAATAAGCTTCTTGTATTTGGAATATTTGTTTTTAATGAAGATGCCACCACGAGGGAGGAGAAGTCAGGGCTTGCCGCCTAGGACTTGGAGATTGCGCGGGTGATCGAGTGGGTCGCCTTTGGAGGGAGATGCGGCCTGTGACCCTTGATGGAGCCATGATGTAGAAGGAGCTACTACCGCTGGAAGGGGAGATGCCGCCTTGGAGCTTCGAGAGCACGAAGGGCTCCGCCTGGAGGAGCGCCTTCAGCGCCGCCTAGGGTTGCGATCTCGGAGGAGTGCCCACGCCGTCGCTGGGTGCCGCCTGGATCATAAGCTCCACTGCTTGGGAGTTTCTTTGTCGATGCCACGGTTGCGATGGGTACTAGAACTGGGGTTTCTTTGCTGATACCGCCAGGGGGAGTGTTCCGCCTGGAATTAGGGCTTCCTCAAACCGGAGCTCCGCCTGGGGCCGCAGATGTGTGCGCGTGGAGCATTCGTGGGCCAACGCGCGAGCAGGGCGGATGCGTCCTGGAACCCTGGGAGAAGAGAGGGGGTTGCCGCAGACAGAAGCCTTGCTGCTTCGAGTTCTCTGGGTCGACGTCGGATGCTCATGGGAGTTGTGGTGCGGCTAGGGCTCGCCGCCCTTGGAGGAGGCGCGCCTGGGCATGCGCACAATGGAGGGTGTCGCCTCCTCGACTTTACAGTGCTACCTGCACAGGTCTTGCGCACCTGCGCGAGTCTGCGCTAGGGATCCGCCTACTGGATCATAAGTGTTGAGCCGATAGGAGGATTGGGTGCCGCCAGAGATATTCACTGGAGAAGAGGTGCTGGATCAAGCGCTGCCAGGATATTGGAGATGCGCCAGATCCCCATGGCCGTATGAGTTAGGGTTTTCAAACCCATCGAACTAGAACAAATTGAATCGGGAGGAGGCCTTCGGCTGCTGCAACTAGGATTTTGAACCCTAGAACTGGATTGAACTAGAACGGAACTGATTTGCTCAAATCAAATCTCGAATAAAATATAAAGATGAATGATCTTAAAAATCTGAGAATCAAACCCGCTCTGATACCATGTTAGAAAAACAGGAAGCGGAAGCGAAACATGGAAAAGGAATAAAGAAGAATAAGAACGCGGGATTTTACGTGGAACCCTACTCTGTGAGGAGCGGGATGAAACCACATGAGAAGCCCTCAAAGGGGCGTGTTATGCATTGCACTTTCTCATCTGATACAGGAGGCCTGGGGCTCCTTATATAGCCTCCACAGGGCCTCCAAGTCCCACAACTGGACAATGTGGGACTAAACTGTTAGATGGGGTAAATAGATCCTGGAGGGATCCATTTACCCATCTCCCTTATACATGGCACATACAACTTATACTCCAACAGGTGTGTGTGCTCCTTGACGGTGTGATGGACGAAGCTCATGGTCGATGGTTTATGGAATAGGTAGAAGATAATGTAGGGGAAAAGAGATGGCGTGCGAGTGAGTTGGGTCAAGGTGGTACACAACCAAAGAAACAGGGAAGAAGAGGAAGAAGAGAAAGAAGGAGATGAGAAGCACGAAGAGAGGTTGGTAGAAGGTAGACATTGGGGAAAAAGAAGGGCGTGAAAGAAGGAAACAAAGAGAGAAGAAGAGGAGAGGATTTTACGAGTTTTAGTGTGGTCTGTACAAGACGAGATCTACACTGTCGTTGAGGCGATCACTTACGAAACTCGGATATCAATTAACAATTAACCTAGAACTAGATAAAGCAATGCAAAATAACAATGTGGAGTTAAAATTTATTACAACTCCACAAATGTATGTATAGTGCTAGTATGTAAAGGTCGAATACAAGGAGCAAGGGAAATAGACAATAAAATTGGCAAAAAGACAATGATTGTTTTGATGTTTTTATAATGACTTTTAATTGTTAGGGGTTTTTCATTGTTAATTTTTTGTTAAATTTTTAGTTATGCAAATGTTTTTGTGAATTTATATTTTAAAATAATAATAATAGTAATAGTAATAATAATAATATCAATATATATCAGAGTAGAGAGATATATATAAAGAAAGAGTAAAAATTAAAAGAAAGAACGAGCAAAAATTCTTTTTATATTTTTAATGAAGTGAAATTAAAATAAAAACGAAGGGAAATAAAATATTTTTGGTATTTTAAATTTTCCAAATACTTTTGTAATTTTTAAAGGAGTTTTTAGAAGGTTTGTGGATTTTTAAAGTTAAAAATAAAGGAAATAAAGAAACAAGAAAATAAGGGAGCTTATGGTGGACTCAAAAATTATCTATTGAATCAAAGGGTACTCAAATATAATTTCCCTACAAAATAGATGCAATAAAGAAAATTCAAGAATTTATTTTTTTGGATTTTTCTAGAATTTCTTATTATTTTTATAAGTTTTTATGTATTTTACAATTTTTAAAGTTTCTATTTTGTATATTTTTAGTGATTTTTGGATATGTAATAAAATAGGTAAATATCTATCTAATATATTTTTTGATGATTTTTCGTGTTGTTTTTATATTTTGGTATTTTTTAAAATCATATAGTAAGAAAATACTTTGTTTTTATTTTTAATAAATAGAAAAATCAGATAAAACATCTTAATAAAAATATATGTGGTAGATAAATATTTAAGACACCTACCCTAATTTTCCTAGGAATTTTAGAGCATTAGAGATAATTTTAATAAAATAAATCAAAAAAAGAAAAATCAAAGCTGCATGGGAGTCAATTGCAATTATATGAAAGTTCCTAAGTATTCATGAACCCTACACAAAATCCGGCCAAACATGCAAAAAGCTCAAATATCTCTAATTAGTTATGTCTAGGAAGGGTATTTTTTGATTCTATGAAGTTACATGGGTCACAGTACAATTTCACCACAAAATATTACATCGGATATTCAATATTAAAGACTAAATGCAAATAAATAAACTGAAGGCCCCCCTACAAAATGCCCGCCCCCTCACATGCGCGGGCATACGAGGTAACGTGACGAGGGATTGGAATGCAAATAACAGAAGTGAGGGGGTCTTAATATAAATTTTACACAAAATATTGAACTGCAGATAAAAGTTTTTATATTAACAAGAAAATATTCAAAAGTATGGGGGTATATGGAAAAATTTCCCCCACTAAGGCAATCCGACGGTGATGATTCTTCACTTGGACACGTGGCCGTTCTTCGTTGAGCAATGATGCTTTGTGGTTGAAGCGATAGGATTAGTTCGTAGCAGATGATCGGACAGTTGAAGACTACTTCATCCAATGGTGGCCGCTACTCGCAAAAAACGGATCTTGATCCGATGATGAAGGAGCTTTCTGGAAGAACTGGGAGAAAGCCTCGCATGAGCGAACTTCCTCCAACCTGATCTCCCTCCTCCAACAATCTTTGAGTTGCAAAAAGGTTCAAAATCTCCCTGGAGGTGTTGTAAAACTGTTAGTGGCATCAAAAATCTTTGAGGGTCACCAGAACGGTACCAGGAGGTCGGAGAAGCTCAAGGGACTTGGAGACCTCCTTCGGCTTCAAAATCACCTCCAGATGGGCTTCTTACTCTAGGTACATACACATGAAGAAAGCAAGGTCGAGGGAAAATTGTCTCGACCCATTATCGAGCGAAATGACTGCGAAAAGAGGCGGGCGGAAGGTGCTCCAGTGAGCGGCAGAGGTGAAGCATCGATGGCTTGTTCTGGGGACGCTCAAGATGAATGGAGGCACATGCGTATAGAAACAACAGGGAAATGAAATGCGTGTAAAAGATGGGTCTGAGGATGGTGAGGTCACTGTGAAAATATTGGTGGAGCGGAGATCCGATGAACTACGAGGCTGAAGATTTTAAACTATGGTAATGGAGGAAATTACAAACTAAAGGTATAAAATTAATCCTAAGGCTAACATCTACCTAAAAAGCAAAGAAAAAAGGGGCTCACCTGACTTGGGGAGATCGGGAGCGGAGCTCCTAACGGAGAAGGCACCGGAGCTTGGATCAACTCTATTCTGAGCCGATCTTACTCGCTGAACCCTTGGAGAGCTTCCTATTGTCATCAGGAGCATCGATCGTGATTAGGGTTAGGGTTTGAATGGGTGGAGGAGGATCAACAAATTCAAAATGGGTGGAGGTGAGGTATATGTACAAGAGGACAATGGATGGGGAAGTGTGCTCGATTCAATGATCCTCGAATCGAATTAACGATCTGGCGTGAAAGTGTGTAGACTGAAGCAAAAAATCACAGAAGGAACCATGCCCAAAAAATGAAAGGGGAGCGGAAATAAATCAAGGAAGACAGTGGCCTACGCCTGTCAAACGTAGACCTTGGGAGAGCGGGGAGTTGACCAAGGTCAACTCTAACCGCACCCCTATTGATCCACGTAGGACAAAAGAAAACAAAATAGTTTGGAATGTAAATAATAATTCAAAATAAAATAGTACATGAATTTATTGATTTTTAGTCAAAACATAACTAAATATTTTTTATTTTTCTGAAGTGATTTGTATACTTAAATAAATATACGTGTGTCTTATATAGGTGTACATATACATATTCCATCTATATATTTTTGTATGCTTATTTATTTTATTGTATTTTAATGACTTTGCTTTATTCTAATTATGTACATATATTATAAGTAATATTTGCAAATATATCAAAAATATTAAAAAATATAAAATGTACAAAGAATAAAGAAATTATAATATTTTATTCAAGTATCATGTACAATAGGCGGTCCAAACTCTAACATTTGCATCTTAAACTCCAAATTAAATAACGTTACTTGCATTAAATAGCTAATTAAAAGTTATATAGAATTAAATGTAATTTTGATGAATTTTGAGTTCATATTGGAGAAGATAAATGTCTGTGAAGTTTGGATTTTGGCTTTTTATTTTGAGTGTGTAGGGCACATTGTGCATTATTTTTGCTTGAAATAAATTTTGTATTTTCCATATATCTTTGTCTACCACTTCTATATACAAAGTTTATGGATTTGATGTGTATTTAATAAAGAACAAAATAGATCCCAAATTAGCTTTATTGGGGAATTTACAAATTAGGGCTTTGTTGGTTATTAGTCCTGGATGAACCAAGAATTCCACTTCTTTAATAGTCGTAATTGTAGTATAAATCATAATTAATCCTATCATTATGACTGTTCATCCCATCAATAAGTCCTCTAGTATAAATCACAATTAATAAATTTTTAACCACATACCAAGATCCGTAGAGTTGACCACAGAGGGGATTGAGAAAAGAATGTGTAATAAAGATATTGATTCTGACAATGATGAATGGGTATGTCAATTAATAGTGCCAATCATGGTGACCCTTACACCTGATCGTGCGAGCGTGCAGTAACCCTCAACTGTGCGGGAGATAGGAAGCCCAATTCAGGCAGCGGATGCCAAGTGCGTAGGTCTAGGATCCCATTTCTTTTCACGAGTTTTTCGTGATCTCAAAGTATTTTTACGCCTCGTTGGGATCCCGATTTTTGATCAGCTTCGCTGACCCTATGTTTTAGGAAACCCATGCAGGGGATCCTTGATTTTGGTTTTTTCGTACGCGCTTGTTAGCCCATACTAGTCGGGCTGGTTTTAAGAGTAACTTTTCTGAAGAGTCGCTCTCACCCTTCTTAGTGGTGTAGTTCTAGAGTAGACCTAACCCTTTAATGGCCACACTTCCACTTAGAGGACGAGATGGAAGGGCCTCGTAGGAGGCTACTTCACCGCTTGAGTTTTTAGTTACCATTCTGCCAACATGGCTTGGAGATGACTACATATGAATCACCTATGACTACATTTGAATCATTTATAGTTGAATTTGGAGGAATCATACTTGAGTTTGGATAAGTTATAATTGGGTTAGGCTTAAGATAAGATCAATCACAGGAGAGTTGGCTAGATTTGAAAGCAATTACAGTTGAGTTGGCTACATTATAGCTTGATATAGAATCATTTATCATCCAGAATCATCAATCATCAACCATTGATCAGATCTTAGAATTACTACCATGAGTAATAAAGATAAGCTAGTGGACGTGTTGGGAACTTAGTTAGGATGCATTATACACCACCATATGCCTACGGAGACACCCCAACCCTAAGGTACTTTTCACACCTTAGAATCATCATGTGAGGTCATACTCAGACCAAGACCACAGACTATCCACTAGACTTAAGAAATTAGATAGAATCAATAATCAGATCAGATACTAATCACTTCATTATCAATGTCCAAAAAAGATGATCTCTAGATAACAAAAGAATTGGCATACACATATGGGCCATCATTTAAATATGGAATTGTTTAATATATGGGATGTTATGGGATGATGGGTGATCATGGGTATACAAACAAAGTAGCTTGAAAACCCTTTTCCATGCACGTAGTTTTGTTAAATTTAAATATCATTGCCTCTCTACTTGTTTTCTTTTGGAAATATTAAATTCTGTTATTTATGATATATGCTGGAATGTACGCAATATCTGTTGACGTTCTTTTCTTCCTTGCATGCTTGGAAGCAAATCGCTTGCATTGCAATAGCAGTTTGATGATACCGAGCATACACACATATATCTTTTTTTTGAAAACTGAAAGGGTGGCATCCCAAGTAGGGAACCACCTCATAATATATTTATATAAATTATAGGTTATAAAAATTTACATCGTGCTACATTTGCCCTGAAGTGCACAACGCCCTACAATGCTCGATCACATTATCAGAATAGAATATTTGGCCTCGAAAGACGAGTTCATTCCTAGCTCGCCAGATAGACCAGACAACAACGAACGAAGACGAGCTGTCCTCATGCCCAACACAACTAACCAATCTCATACTCCTCCAAAAAATGGCGCAATTTCCAATTTCCAGCCACGCAACATTGGCCTTGTCCCACAACTCTGCTGAATATTGACAAGCAAAGAACATATGGTCTGCATCCTCCACTACCGCACCACATCGGTCGCAAGAAACATCCTCCATGCTCAGCAATATACCTCGACGATCTTTCAAGAGAACCCTTCCCAGTCTGAACAATCAAAGGAAAACCTTAATATGATTCGGCACCTTACATCTCCAAATTATTCCATGTCGACTCCCACCTCATCCAGCTCGCCACTCATATATCAGACGGTACAATTGTAGTTTTCGTTCAGTTTATAAGGTAAATGCTTTCATTTCTCTTCTGTATATTTTTGGGATACATGTATACACTGTCAACATAGTTTGTTACATGTTGTGTGTGTATATGAAAATTAATGAAATAAAAGTTTGGTGGCACATCTTGTTGTTGTTCTGTGTTTGTTAAATTCAAAAGAACAAAAAGATTGCATCTTTCAAGCTATAGAAAGCATACTTGAAACTTGCCGCCTACGGTAGAACACGAGCTCGACATGGTCTCCAATCTGGCTAGAGGATCAACGGGCTGAACGTTGCTATATCGCGGATCCGATTGCATAGGACGATGAAAAGGGAGAAATGAAGGCCTTGACAAAAGAGGGATTGGTGGGATTTAGGGATTATGATATTAGTATTGGTAATTATTCATAAGCAATAATTATTTTAGCGAGGAGTCCTGGATTAAAATGGAAGTGAGAGATTCATTACTAAAAATAGCAAATCTAGTCCGTTAAGGCCAAGTGATTTTCGAGACAAATAGTGGTTTTGATGAGAATCGTGGATCATTATCAAACAACTCCTAAGAGGTGTCGCACCATACTATATGAAAGGTGTCATCTTATTTCAAGTTTTTCCTATATATATATATATAGGGTCATATGTGGCTGCCCCCTAGGGGCAGCCAACATGGCTGCCCCCGCCCTTATTTGGGCAAAATGTTTTATTTTTTTTGAAAAATAACACCATTTACATTCATCCCTATATCCCTCCTATATACCATTCGAATTTCGTCAGAAACAGAGACTCCTATGGCCTCCATCCGGACAGTAATTTTTTAACGGTAACAGGATTTTTTTAAATCGATACCATCGAGATGGAGGCCATAGGAGTCTCTGTTTCTGACGAAATTCGAATGGCATGTAGGAGGATATATGGATGAATATACATGGTTTTATTTTTCAAAAAAAAATAAAAAAAAACGCCGAAAATGGGGCGGGGGCAGCCATGTTGGCTGCCCCCAGGGGGCAGCCCCATTTTTTCATATATATATATATATATATATATATATATATATATATATGGGAAAAATGGGGCTGCCCCATGGCTGCCCCCACCCCATTTTTCGCAATTTTTTTTATTTTTTTGGAAAAATATCACCATGTATATTCATCCCTATATCCCTCCTATATGTCATTCGAATTTCGTCAGAAATAGAGACTCCTACGGCCTCCATCCAGACGTCATTTTTTTAATGGTCGCAGGATTTTTTAAATCAACCCTGTCTGGATGGAGGCCGTAGGAGTCTCTGTTTCTGACGAAATTCGAATGACATATAGGAGGGATATATGGATGAATATACATGGTGATATTTTTCGAAAAATAAAAAAGATTGCCAAAAAATTGGGCGGGGCAGCCATGTTGGCTGCCCCCTGGGGGCAGCCCCATCAGCCCCTATATATATATATATATATATATATATATATATATATATAATGTGTGTGTATGTATATATATGGAGGCTTTCAAAAGATATGGAACTTTTCCTTAATTTTGAAAAGGTGTAAATTTCAGTCATTGGATGGAAAGTGTGCATTTTGGATTAAAATCACCATGATATAACCGGTGGTTGTCATGTAGCAAAGCTTCCTAAATGGGATGACGGAGTAAATTAATACTTAATTACTAAAATTCATGTCACTGGACGTTCTATATTTAGACAAACCCGAGGATTCTGCGTTGAATTTCTAGGAAATATGATGAAATAAATGCTCACATTTTAAAGTAATTGTTATCAATCTACAAAAGATTAAAAATGTTTTACAATCTAATGTTATAAATTACCAAATCATAACCACTGATCGAAAAAGACATAAATTCGACGAAAATTGGTGTGCTATGTGTAATTGTGTTTTCTAAAGTATAGGGTGTTTTGTTCATGGGCTAATTAATTAATGTACACATGGAAAACATCCTTACAATGATGGGATTTTTGTTTCAATTACATTTCTTCGTATATCAGATGGGGTAAAATGCGAACACATTAAATATCATATACGATATATGCATATTATTTTCAGAGGATATTAAATATGAGGTATATTTATTTAATTCTTAATTTAGAAAAATACATGTCACAGTACATGCTAAATCTTGTTTTCATCCAATGTTCTGCGAAAGGAATGTTTGTAAACTATAATACTTTTTTGTAAATTTCATAGTCTCTTTTGTAAATGCATTTGATTTTTTTATTATAAATTTCATAGTCTCTTTTGTGAACATTCTATGGGAGTAATTACGATATTTTTGTAATTTTGTGGCCTCTTTTGCAAAATTGCATGTGTTTTTTTGTAAAATGAATTGCTTAATTTATAAATTGTATTAGTGTCTGGTCAACATGTTTGCCAATATTGTGTGCCCATCAAAAGTTGTCATCCTCTGTAAAATTTGTGAATTTGTAAAATCAACGCTCTCATTGTAACAATTATATGTTGATATGCAAAATAGAAAGTAAATCAGTAATTTATCATTTATTCTTCAGAAGATAACATGTAAAAAATACATACAAAATTGTAAAAACAACTAATCAAAATGTAACGTATACTATAAACTATGTAAATTAGTAGATCAAAATGTAAATTATAGCCATGTTTTTTTATTTCGTCCATCCATTGGATCTGTAAACTTCATCCTTATTGTATTTAATCCACAGTCAATGAGATTTCATACAATTTAATTTTTGCAAATACATCAACTTTATGGGCGAAAATATAACAAGAGACACAACCTTCTATAATAAAAAATATTTATTGATATTGGCAACGTGGGACGAAATTCAATCTGTAAAAAATATTTACATTCTCAGTCAAACCATTTTCATTTTTTTGATTAAAAAACCATTTTCATTGAGATGATGTTTTCATTCTTATTCTACAGTCTTGAATACGTAAACAAAACTCAAAAGAAAAAAATGAACGGTGCAATTGAAATCAAACAAGTGGTACATATTTGCAATTAATATAGTCGATATACTCCATGTTCACTGAGGTTTCAGCAGATAAGGGATAATCAAATACAAAATGATAATACACAAACCCTATTTGCCACCAAATATTGCATCAGAAGAAAGATTGCACACTCTTAATCATGCAACATAGATGGATCCATTGGATAGGAGAGATCTGATGCCCACGTGAGGATGTCTAAAAGGTAATATGCCCTCTTTCTCCACAAATTTCGAGTAATGGAAAACATGGATCGTGATGGATGCTATATTTAGAAAATAAATTCGAGAAATTAATACGAAGCGGGATAATGGCAACCAATGTAATATTCAAATTTATTTCTAAAAATAGCGAGTTTGAGGTTGTTTCAATGGTGGCTTTGGGTTTGATTAGTGGTTTTGTCTATGGCCTTAGATCAAGATCTAACGGAATGTATAAAGAGTCGCACAATGGTTGCGTTGAGATGTCACCTCATTTCAAGTTTTCCCTATATAGGCTTTCAAATGAGGTGACACCTTTCTACACCTTTCCTTGATAATGGAAAGTTGCCGATTTTGGTCATTGGATGACAAGTATGGGAGTAAAATTGAAACCATCATGTGAAAATACAGTGATTTTCATACCAATTATACTTTCTAAAATGGGGGTCTACTTAATTCATACCTAATTAGTAAATCCACATCATGATTCTTGTTATATTTAGTTAAACGAGGTGTAGTAGGCATTGAAGATTCCTGGAAAATATGATGCAAAAATATTACGTATTAAGAAATAAAGGCTAGCAGTTTACAAAAACTGACTATCATTTTACAAAACTGTGTTACAAATACAAATTAAATTGCATTGTTGCAGTAAGATGCATTATTTGACATGACATCTGATCATAGTGTGTGTATTGTGTGTGTGCGCGCACGCGTATGCGTGCATGTGTGTGGGCATGCGTGTGTGTGTGCGTGCGCGCAGTGTCATCCCTGACATTTCGTAGACCCTGGGCAAAAGAAAAGAATGGGACCTTAACAATTTTTCGGGGAATAGTGTGCTCGTACGGAATCCCATTAAATTTTGGACTTTCACATTGTGTTGTTCACCTTTGATTCCATAAAGGGCTCATTTTTCCGGTGAGTTATGTCATCGAAAATTTAATTTTTAAGGGTCCTTTTCGGTGAGTTCTTTCACCAAAAATTCGATTCTATAAGAGTCCAATAGGACAGATACTATTTTTTCCTAAACTAAAGGTTAAAGAACATGTAAAAATGGGCCCCTAAAATTGATGGGCCCCTAAAATTGATGGGCCTTGGGCCATTGCACTCACAAACTACCTCAGGGACGGCCCTGTGCATGCGCGCGTGGGTGCGTGCGTGCGTGGGGCGCGTGCGCGTGCGCGTGCGTGCTTGCGTTGGGGTGCTTGCGCGTGCACGTGTGTGCGTATGTGTACGGGCGTGCGTGTGTATCCAACTATGAAAGCCTTTTTGGTTAGCATAATGTTTTACTTGGTTGAGCCATCACCCTCTATTGATGCTCCCCATGCATTAAACATCTCTTGCTCTACAGTCATCATATGCATTAAATATGAGGGGGCAGATCACGTAGACAGAACCTTCACATTAAATAAGTATTGGAGCAAAAGCATGCGATGCAAACGAACCACACTTGTGATCAACATGTCCGAAATTATCTAATCTAAAAGCATCAGCATCTCTTTTGTAAGATGAAGGCAGTTTTGTTTTAATAGTCCAATTGATATGTACAATCTAAAAGCATAATGATAGAATATACTTCAAAAAGTGCATAATATACACATGATTTTCTAATATGCAGTGGATTTCAGCAAGGATCCATTGGAAACAAAAGCTGTAGTAATTAATTAATTGGAAATTTTGTTATTATATCTTTCGAGGTTACATGTTTACTAATGAATACTATTAATGGTAAAATTATCCTCCAATCTTCAAATTCAGAATGAATATCATACGCATTATATATGTACACACATTTAACTTGTTGTGTTTTTAATTAAAATGTATAACAATCATTACAACAATATGGGTTTATAATGACTTTTCTAATCCGTCATTATATCCTCTGTGTTAAATATATAACAATAATATTATTTATCGTGAAATTATTTTTATACTTAAAATTAGCAACCAATATTATATTTGTTATTATATTATTAGTGACGACGCATATAGACATGCTTATTAATTGTTATTTTTCAATATATTAATAAATTGATACTAAATTTTGAAGCTAAACATTTTATCACTTGGTGTCAATATAAGAGAAGAAGAAGAGAAGAAGATGAACCATAGGCATAAAAATGTATATGAGATGACCAATAAAGGTAGAATAAATAGGTCTGCAAAGCCTATTTATAATAAAATCAAAATAAAAAAAATCAAAGACTAAAATACATAGATATGTTCCCAGTGTACAGGTACATTTGACCTAGCTTTGAACCTTTTTATTTTCTATCTATTTTATATATGATAAAATCAAAAATCAAGAAAATTAGGTCGGTATACCTATACTTGAGAACTTTAGATCATATCTCTTAAACTAAGAAAATTTTGTAAAATACTCCTAAGTATTAAAACAAACTCATGTTTCAAATAATTTGATATGAGGTCAATTGTTATTATTCAAATAGTTTAGAAAGTGGGATTTTTTTAAATAAGTATTAAAAAATTAAAATTAATTAAATAGGTACGGATAAAAAAAAATAAAAAAATTGGTATTGATCGGCACCTCAGGTGCCGATTTGAGGTGTTTAGTAACTCATTATGCTCTACAAATCGAATCTGTAAAATATTTTGAATAAGAAATAAATAACAGTATTACGAAACAGTAAATTTATAAAATTATGAAATTACTTACCGAGCTAGCAGGTTGTGATGATCGATGGTCATTCTGCATATATAATACTGAGGTATCTACTTGTCCAGGAACTCTATCCATCTGTTCCATCTACATTAATAATTGTAAATTTCATGAAAACATGAACTATCAATTTAAAATGCAAATGAATATCCAATTAAAATGTCCTTACATACCCATGTGTTCCTATGTTCTGCATGGACAACTTAATCTATTATGTCCCGGTTGCTTGCATATTTTACATAATTTCTGTCGTACGCACATTTCATCCATTTCATTTCTAATTCTTCCTTGTACAGGTCTTCCGACTTTTTCTTCCCGATTTTTGGAGATAACATAACAATGGCATCTTCTTCTCTCCAATAACGTCTATCTGGTATGGGATGAAAGAAGAAGTTGTACGCCTGACGGTAGTAATTGCTGGAGAAGTACTACGAACATAGATCATAGTTGTCTACGTGTGTACGCGTATGTGAAGCTGCGGCTATAACATGTTGACATACAAAGTATTTCATCTGCATAAACCTACACGTGCATTCACTTTCTCGACCATTTAAATTAACTCCATATGCAAATCCATCACGATCGCTGACTTGAAACTGAGTTAATGAAAATCTTTCTACGTTGCATGCTCTTGCCTCCCTGGTTTGTTTCTCTAATAATTCTTCATATTTCTTAGTCAAATATGTGGTCATTCCCTCTGACTCTTCACAACGATCATTGAAATAACCATTTATTCTAAGGAAAACTGTTAGAATCAGAGAAATAATTAGTAAACCGCGTACTCCTCTAAAGCACCGTTAAAACTTTTAGATAAATCGGTTGTCATGTGTCCATAACGGTGTCCATTATCTAAACTTAATGCTCAATAACTCTGATTGCCATTGTCCTGCGATACGATCCACTGGAAAGCATTTCTGTCTAGAATGCAAATTTCTTGCATCATACCGTTGAACTTGTTCTGACATGATTCTCGTCCAGCAGCATAGAATCTGTTTTGAACTATATGATTTTTATGTCCAGCTCTCTGCATATTTGCACGCATATATCTGAGACAATGACGATGCGTGAATCCCTCTTCTCGTGGAAATAAACCACGTACAACATTCTTTAGACCAGGAATCGATCACTGATAAAACATATGTCTCGACGATCAATAATTTGTTTTAATAAATTCAAAAACCATCCCCATGCTGAAATATTCTCGTTCTTTTCAGCTATGGCAAATGCCATCGGAAATAGGCCATTATTGGCGTCTATTGCTGTGTCCACGCACATGTGACCGGCGTATCTCCCATATAAATGTGTTCCGTCGATACTTAAAATTGGTCGACAAAATCTGAATGCTCTACGGCATGGTCCAAATGCTACAAACACTCTCTGAAAATGTATAGTACTCTCGTTTTGGCCTTCAACAGTCTTGAATCAGTTATATGTTCCGGGGTTATGTCGTTCTAAAGCACGAATGAATCTCCGAATATCACGATATGACTCAACCTCATTCCCATAAACCATATCCATTGCACGCTGCCTAGCATTCCAAGCTATCATGTAGTTGATTTCAGTATTCAACTCGTCTTTTATTTTATACATTATTGTTCCCAAGGTCATACTTACTTTTGCTTTGAAGGAAGATAAAATATATTACGCTATAAAAACAGAAGTGCATTGGCGATGTTTCACTAAAAGGACTAGATTTCTGCATGTATGTTTCCCCTATATCCTGAAATGTACCACTCTCCTCGAGATTTCCTCTCTGATGCTTGCAAACGCCATCCACAATTTTCATAAATACAAACAACAGTGAAAATCTGTTTATTTGATGCCTTGGGCTTATATTACACATGATTTTCCATGCTCTATTTCTGTAAGTCGTACTGTAAATCCCTTTTCGACTTATAACTCCTACCTAATCAATAACTTAGTCTTGAATCATCGGTGGGTTCCGATTATCTCTCTACAAATACAACATCTTCTGCTTCTGCAATTTCATGATCAAACACGTGGGGTAACTCCTCCATCGATTCTTCTTCAGCATCATCATTATTAGCAGAATATGAGCTCCCTCTTTCCTCGTTACCTACGACTAGAACTAGTGAACCATATCCAAAATCATGACAACTATTACCACCTATGTTTTCTTCTAATGTTTCAGAATCATTTTCTGACTCCTCATTTTCTAACTCCTCATTTTCAAACTCCTCATTTTCTGACTCCTCATTTTCGGACTCCTCATTTTCTTATTCGGATATTTCTATCACTAATTCATCTTCCACATTTACTTGTGAGGATCCCTTGATATCCTCAAACATGGTCTCATTTATTGGCATGACTAATTTACTTCTTTTTCAGTTTAAATAAAAAATATAATATTATTCCGTAATTTAAATGTGATTAATTTTACCTCGATGACGACGACATATTTTCCATATCAAAGGGAGTAGCTTCTACGAAAAGATGAATAAATATCACACCGATTATTGAACTCAACATTGCTAATGTGGATTCATCATCGTGAATCGGTACTGCAAAGAAAGTTGATCCCTCGTACAACCACTTACACGTTAATGTAAGTATATACTGGTCGAGCGGGAGATCAGTGGCTTCAGATATTCGAGACAGTAAACCAATGTATATTAATTGGCATGGTAATATAACCATCCATTTCTTGCCTCCAATATATTCTATGTGGTCATCAGAAGCATGAACTGATCCTCCCCAATATAATAAGACATGAACGGTGTTGGAAGCCATCTATACGAATAAAATACATGATTTAATTAGTTTATTTAAATGTAACAATCATTAACATTTCAGTCAGATGTTATCACTATTAAACGATTATTTAAATGATATACTAACCACTTAGAGATGGAATCCGAAAGTCCGGTCTTAGGGACTCATCGGTGCTCACCACAGTGAGTCCTGCGAGTGTTGTATAGAGACCCTCCTGGCGCTCGATTCCAAATTTAAATGTGAAGTAATTTTAACATGACTATGTGTACTTTTAAATCTAAATGAATGCAATGATAATAAGGTGTTTAACCTTAATGTAATTGACATTAAAAAAATTCATATTATAACATCGTAGGTACTTCATACAAAGTTTATAACACAAATGATTTCCATTCAAATATAAACAAGAATTAATTTAAATATATATTTTAATTATCAATTTTGCACATCTAATTACTGATTATAACCATGAAAAATTTAATACAAGTAAAATTACCTGAAAGACGCGTGTCTTCGAAAAGAAATATTATCCAATAAGACAAGAATATAATCCGGTATCCGAAGGTATATATCGCCTTCACTGATAAAAACCTGCAAATAAAACACAAAAATATGTCTACAAAAAAATCTTATTCTTACTTGAATAAGATTAGCAGATCGAGAGAAGAAATCGGGTTTCAGAAGACCGAATGAGTGATTTAAGAGAGGAGGAGTAAGGGGAGAAGATGAAGAAGGAGAGGGGATGAAAGTGCGAGGAGAAGGGAATGAGGGGGGGTTTATATAAGAATGGGGGAGGAGGGGACCGTTGGTAATTTTCCAACGGCTCTCTCCCAAATCGGCACCTGAGGTGCCCATCAATATCCATTTTTAAAAATTGTTTATCCGTGCCTATTTAATTAATTTTGATTTTTTAATAATTATTTAAAAAAGGAGATTTTTACCCGGCAGACCCTATAATCTTTTTCAATTACCTCTACGACCTTTGAAAAATCGTAATTCCTCTCCTAACCCCGTAAACTTGTTAACCTTTATCCTACAGCCCCTGTGGTTAACCGTCATCCCTCTAACCGTTAAAACCAACCGGATTCTGTTATCTTCTTTTATACTATACCCAATTTATTTAACAAATTTACTGAAAATGCCATTCCCTCCCATCCTCCACCTCCAGCTGCCCCTCCCTCCCACCGTTCACCTCCAGTTGAAGACGTCGCCTCCCCTCCTCCGGTCCACCGGCGCCCCTGCTCGAAGCCCCCATCCCCGGTCAGTCGACCTCCTCTGTTCGACACCCCTACCGCCGCCTGGGTCCGTTCGGCAACCCCCCACCCACGGGTCCACCTCTGCAACCTCCCCCGGGGTCCTCCCGCCGACTCCCCCGATCCCCCGCGTCCGCCTCTGCAACCTCCTCCGGGGTCCTCCTGTCGACTCCCCCGATCGGAAGCCCCCCCCCCTCCCCGCGGTCCCGCCGTCTCCGTTGCAAGGTTCCCCTCTCGGGTCCCCACCCCGCCGACTCCTCCGATCGCAAGCTTCCGCTGCAGCACCCTCCCCCCCGAGTCCCCGTCCCCGCCGACTTCCCAAGATCGGAATAGCCCCCTCCCACTGTCCCCATCCCGCCCCGTCGCCTCCCCCTGACAGCCCCCCCCCCCCCCCCCAACCCGGTCCCCATCCCGCCCGTCGCCTCCCCCCTACAAGTACCCGTCGCCTCCCCCTGACAAGCCCCGCCGATGATGTTGCTACCTGGGGCCACCCCGACTTCCCAACACCCCCCCCCCCCCCCGGTCCCCGGGCGCTGGAGCCCCCCTGCTCCCCTGCTCCCCCTCAGGTCCCCGGTCGCTGGAGCCCCCCCTGATTCCCCTGTCGATGGAGCTCAACTTTGCAGGATTATTTTTTCCTATTCTTTTGTTTAATTTTGGGTAATCCTAACCGTTCAATGGTGAATGGGTTGGGTTAACTCAAGATTAACCCAGGTAACTGACTCAAATATAGTTTTAGGGGGTAAGACGGAGCAAGTTTATGAAGTCGAGGGAGGAATTAGGATGTTTCAAAGGTCGTAGAGGTAATTGAAAAGATTATAGGGTTTGCCAGATAAAAATCCCTTAGAAAGTTCTGAATTTAGGGGGTGCCACGTGTCACGCTCCCCTTCATCTCCTTTCTCGTGCATAGCATCAGAACCTCTGCCCGAGGTCTTGACCTTTATTTCTCCTGGGTTCTCGGCAGCTGCAGTCCTCCTATCATCTCCTCCAGGCACCAATCAACAGACCAAGCTCTACCTACCTTGCCCAACATTGCCTTGAGCCCTCATCCTCGTTTGACAGCCTAAAAGCTGCTCGGAGTTGGCCGAAATACCCATATCGTCCAAACCCAAACAATGCCAAATCCCCTCCGGTGAGCTTTATCTAGGTGACAAAGCTTCGAGGCGATAAGGCAGAGAGGGGGGGGGGGCGGGGAGGTTGATGGAGCAAGCGTGAGGTCCTGAAAATTCATGCTCAGTAGCTCACTGTGGTGGTAGGTGGAGCTTCCTTCATAGCAGCTTGGAAGAATCGGAGCTCGATTTGAGCCCATCCACTGGTTTCTTCCATTCACCTCCTTCGATTTTGTATCGTAAATCTCGTTCTATTGACTCCATCCATCAAATTTATCCCTAAAGTACCTTTCTGCTTGAGTTGGGTTTACGTCCAAAGCTCCCCCTTCGTCATGGTTTGCACTTTGACGGCCCTTCTGCCGTCACCGTCCACCCATGAAGCCAGCGGGTCATTCGGAGCGGAGAAAGGAGATCATATGTACACGGGATCCCACAGCAGAGCAGAGGTCGTCGCGTCGGAGCTCCGCCCGTCTCATCCCCACTCGCCATGGATCTGGTCGGGGAAGAAAGAGGGACAGAGCGACACGTGGAATGATTTGGTTGTTAATACTGAAGGGATAAACTATTTGCAAGTTTACCTCTCAACTATTTTGGGTGCAGCCAAGTGATCCTCCAGGGGACCACCTGCAAAAAAGAAAAAGGTTTTAGAAAATTGCCTTTATATCCCTAGCGTAGCCGTTTCTTTTGATTTATCTTGCACACTTTTTCGTATTTTTGAGACATTTTTATTTTGGTGGCCTGTATAGTAGACCATTGTCATGTATTTTCCTTCAAATTTGCTGTTGTTGCATGAACTAATTAGAATTTATTTTGTGATATTCATGCTATTTTGTTCCAATATTCATTAGGACTTATATTTTAGAATCAAATCTTGGGAAAATTTAAGCACTTGGCCTTTATAAGTATAGAACAAAACCCTCACCTAGTTTTACAAAAATCTTGCACATTAAATTTTAATCTGCAAAATTACAAAAGTTTTATGTTTTTAATAAAAAAACTAAGAAGACATTGTCTACCTTTTGAATCATTATAAGTTCATATTTTCTCAAAAATTCAGGGAATATGCATCTACTGTTTGAGCATAAGTCCTCCCAAAAGATTTCAAAATAGCATATATTTCACTCAAAAACTTTAAAATATTGAAAAATTAGGAAATTGACATAAAAACTTGTATAATTCAAGATCTTAATAACAACCCATCTTTTTGTTCCCCTAGATCTCCTCTACAATTTAATTTTATATGTTCATTTTCTATTTTTTTCTATATTTTTATTTACTCATGCTATTTTTCATTTAAAAATTAAGAATAAAATATACGTTCTCCTTGTGTTTCTAACTTTTTACCGATTTTATACTCTCATAATATAATTAAAATCCATGAACTGCCTGAAAACAAAATATCCTTTTTTATATAAAAAATAAAGATTTCTTGTCAAAATCAATTAAAAATAAAAATATGAATTTAAATATAGAAATAAAAAAATAGAAAGAAAATAAAAAATCGAACATCCAAAAAGATTATCTGAAGTTCTAATGCCACTAAATGCATATGAATTAAACCTAGACTTTGCCCTATATAGATATTTTCAAGTAAAATTAGAAATTCAATATGCCCTAAGTAGCGAATATGCTACGGAAATGTACAAAGGAAAATAGCGAATAATATTTATTGAATGAATAAATATTATATGCATGCCCTTTTGTTGAGATATCGAAGTTCAATATGAAATTTGATTCATTTTAAACCAAACCAACTCTAATAAATTTTCCTTGAACAAATTCAAATCCATATTACTATGTGTAATTCGAGTATCTCATTTATTTTATATGACCTTTTTTTTGGTCGGTTTATATGACGTTTTCCTTCATTTCATACACGTATTCTAAGTACTTCTCCTTCCCTTAAAGATCATTATTAAATAAATTAATTAACCTTCCAAACTCTCCCATCAATACTAATTGATATAATATTCTTTCCCCTTTGCGAGGAAGAGAGTCGTATCGTATTCTCCATCGTATGATTTTCATTTTCCATTATATTTCACCATATTTTCGATCTAATTATCCTAATTTTTCATATATACTATCATGGAAACAAAAGTCCATGAGGATTAATCATATTCCATGTTAGCAGCCCATTCATGTCCAACTATTATGCATAATTATTACACGTCACGGAACACTACAACTAAATGAGTTTATATTATAGTGACGATTTTATGTTGAAATTCGTCATTATATTATTTATTGTTAAATATATGAAGACGATATTGTTCACCTGTGAAATTATGGACAAATTTGTTATATGCTGTTTTGTCATTAACAAAGGTTCAAGCAAAGTTTGTCCATTATTGTTTTTCGAAACTTCAACCAAATGTCCTTAAATTTACACTAATGAAATGATATAGCAAGGAAGTGGGAGGGGGTGGACACAAATTTCATATAGTATGGGAAGAGGAGTGGTCAAGAGGAGGCCTTTTATTTCTAGGTTTCGAAATTTAAACATTTATCTCAAGGGTTTTTATTACTTGAGCCCTTCTTAACTTCTATAGTATCAGTTGTAGCGCTCTTTTTTGCAGTGCCACTGTCTTCTTACAAAATTCATAGTTTTGCTCTTTTGTAAATTTAATCATGCCTAAGGATGTAAACGAACCGAACCTAAGCGAACCTACCTATAATTTTTAGGTTCCGTTCGTTTATTTAATCAAGCCTAAACTTGTGTTCAAGGTTGGTTCATTTATTTTTCGAACCAAACATGAATTGAACCTCTATTTAATCGAATCGAATCTAACCGATTATCGAGCTTGAGAATTTCCTTATGAGAGTTAGCAAAAATAAAAGGAATGCAAATACATAATTAAATATAAAATTAAAATAATTATTTATTCAATTTTTTATTTATTTAACTCTTCTTCATCTTTTGAAAAAATACTTCAATAAGGATTTATCTCTTTGAAAAAAAATATAATTGCAGTATATTTTTATATTCATTCGGACAAGGGATAAGAAATAAGACGGTGATAAAGCATAAATAAGGTTTATACTTTTTCTATTGATTTGAGGGATAAGGGAGGAAAAAATAATACATATATAGATAATGGATATTGTAATCATCATGTGATCATTTATCTTATGACAGTTTATACTGATATAAAGTCTACTTATCTAACAGAAATTCATTTATCTTTAGACAAAGTTCACTTATCCCAGGAAAAACCCACTATTTCGAAATAATGTTCATTTATCACAACAAGGATATGTAAATATGTGTATATCGAACTTTTAATGAATCGAACCTGAGCGAACCTATAACATTTAAGTTCGATTCATTTATTTAATCAATCTCAAACTTGTGTTCATGTTCGATTAATTTATTTTCGAACCGAATCCGAATCAAACTTTTACGAGCCGAATATGAGCGACTATTGAACTTTAGAATTTTCCGACAGTCCTATTTATGTCCCTACTTTATCTTACCGGTAGGGAAGAACTATGAATTTTGTAAGAATTTAGAGACACGACTAATATTGCAAAAAAAGGAAGAGGTATAAGTAACTTTGCATAAGCTAAGAATGGCATAAGTTACAAAAACCCTTATTTCAACATACATTGTACCATTTATTATGGGTTTTGTCACTTGTGTCCCTCTGAGGTATTGTAATATCAGTTATGTCCCTCTCTTTTTGTAATGTGAGTTGTGTCCCTAACTTCTTGCAAAATTTGCAGTTCTACCATTTTGTAAAAACAATTATGCCCTTACTTTACCTATACAGAATGACATAACTATGAGTTTTGCAAGAACGGAGGGGAACAACCGATATTCCAAAAAAGAAAAGTATAACTAATATTGCAATATCTGATAGGTACACAACAGATAAAAAAACCATTTATTATTATCCATTCAAGTACCTTTTTTTAAGATTTCAGCACATACCAATTACCCGTCACGTCAAGATTAGCTGTTGTATGTTTGTCACGCCAACTAGAGAAACGCATACCCTATACAAACATATCGCTATTCATGAAAGACCATTCATGCAAATATATGTAGATATTAAATGCAAGGACATATATGTAAAAATTCACTCTTAATCACTACATAAACAAGATCAGTGGCTCATATCAAACTGCCCTCCAACCTCTCGAGCATGAAGCTTTCTCCTTTGATGTTCTCCTTCTTAACATCGCTTGTGGTTCTCGTCCTTACCTTTGTCATACTAGTTCGGAGATCTCGGGTGGCCGCGAAGGAGGAGGAGGAAGCACGAGGGAGAGGAGAGCTCCCCAAGGGCACCCTCGGATGGCCTATCATCGGAGAATCGCTCGGATTCATGTCCTCTCTATCATCCTCTTCGCCTGAGCGATTCGTCGACGATCGTTGCAACAAGTAAGTCCTATCCAACCGAGTTCTACATCGATAGTATCTGTCTCTCTGATTGTCCGTCTGTCTGTTTCTTTGTCCGTCTAGGTATGGAAAGATATTCAAGACACACCTCTTTGGGAGCAAGACGATAATGTCGGTCGACCCGACCATGAACCGGTGGATCCTGCACGGCGGAGCGGATGCGTTCGTGCCGGCGTACCCGAGATCGGTAATGGAATTGATGGGGGAGGAGTCCATACTGATGGTGAACGGGAGCTCGCATAGGAGGGTGCATGGGCTCGTTGGCGGCTTCCTCAAATCACATGAGCTTAAATCCCAAGTGACCCATAACATGCAGACGAACGTATTGGATTGCATGGAAGGATGGGAAGATGGAAGTGTTGTGTTCCTCCAAGACGTGGCCAAAGAGGTTAGAGTTTTAATTATTTCCCTTAATCTTGATTTGGAAAATGGAATCAGCTTTGACCGGTCTCCATGGCATTAATTAAAACTTGAGCTGTAGCATCTTTTGATCTGGAAATTAGCAAAATCCAATTTTACTTTTGTGTGGTTATAATGACCGATCTACCATCAAAACGAATATCAAACATCAAAAGCAATTAATCGCACAAAACTGCGGCGATCGATCTTCACTGCGTTAAACGAAAGGACTGTAGGATCATCCTGAAAACCCTAACCCTAATTTAAACAGTCGTTGCAGGATCTGGTCGTTGACGTTGCCACGTACCTATATATGCATGATATTTAGAGTGCCTAATTGCCTATGTTCTTTCGTTTATAAGCTTTTCTCTCTATATATATTATATCCAATCAGATGAGGATTTGTCGATGCGATGTATATATGTTGAGAGCAGATATCATTTGGACTGCTGGTGAAGACGTTGATGGGTCTGGAGATGGGGTCTGATCAAGTGCAGCTCCTGAAGCAACGATTCCAAGAGTTCACCAGTGGATTCATGTCCTTGCCCATTAAGATTCCCGGATTTACATTCCACAGATCACTCAAGGTACACATTCCCCTTCTAGATCTGTCTCATCTATCAATCCAAATTAGTCGGATCGTTCTTCTAATCATATCCTTATATGTACTGTTATCTGAATAAATACAGAGATTTCATCTTCTCTCCTTCGATTTCATTCACATTCCATCGCAATGATCGCATAATTTAAAACTTAATCTATCTGCGTTTCCCACCTTCCAACTGCAACTAATTGTTGATCAGTAGTTAGTTATTATCGAAGAATCATACTCGTTGCTTGGTTATTTAAATTGACAATGGATGGTATATTCGTTGCTAACGAATATCATATTCATTGCTATATCATATTCGTACCATACAGCAATGATTATCATCGGTTGACCTTTTCTTCTAATTTGTTGAGATATATATGCCATGAGGACCAACCTGTTTACGCTTCGAATACATTCCGTAAATCGAGTATGATAGACTCGATTAAATGGATTTTTACGATCCGATTAGGATTTGTTTACCATGGGTTATCTAAAGAGTCATATTTATGGAGAGCACTGCTTCCGAAGGTTTTATATATCGTACTCCAAATTTTCCTCATATAGTGGAACATCTTTTTGTCATTGGTTTTTGTTCCACTGCACCGATGGAGAGTTTGCATGTAAATTGTGAGTTCTCCCAGATTGGTTGTGATTGATTGCATATGTTTGGATCATCTTTGATGTAATTATTGTTTAATTAATAACGATTACTACATTTTTTTTGCAAGAGAAAATCAATGAATAATTATCGTTATAGGAAATTTTAATGATGACTTCCGAATTATTATATTAAAAAGATTCTATTGAATGAGTAATATTGGTTGATATGTTTTTAACATCGGAAGATGTTGCGACAAATATTTAAATTATCCTTTACTATAAGTAAATTTCGTTGTAGTATCCTGCCTTAGAAAATGGAAAAAATCCAAGGTTTCCTTTTTTCCTTAGAAATTACAAGCAAAGCAAAAAAACTCATTTATTTCCCATCACATTAAGGGATAAAGACGGTCGGATATGTATATGAATATAGATGTTACCATATCCTTATATTTTTTAACATTCGTATATGAATATGAATATCACACGAATGTATAAAGATTAAAATCATATCCTCAAAATATGAATAAGAATACAAAAAAATATTGATAATTCGAATATGTATATTTGACAAATAGATACGAACTAATATATGAATATTATACATGTCCAAATTTACTTAAAAGTTATAAGCATTTTAGGTTCAAATACTTTCGAATATATAACAAGTATATTAAATATTTTAATAATGAATACATGCATAAAAAATAACTAAATAATAAAGAAAAACATAAATATATAACTAAATAATAAAAGAAAGCTTATCGAACTTACTTTTTTGTGTACCATGTAAATATTGATATCATTCGGAATTTAAACATCCGCATTCATATTCGTATTTGCATCCCTATTTGTATCAATAAAAAATAAATACTCGTATTCTCAAAAATATGAACATTCATATTCACATTCGTATTCGTCAAATTGAGGATATTATATTTGTATCCATATTCATATTCGACGATTGTTGAACATTTGTATTCGTATTCATATTCATATTCGCTAGATATGAGAAAATGACATCTATATCCTCTAGCTAGTGAATGTGAATATGAACGAATACGACTATATTTATATTCGTTTTCATCTTTGATCACATAACACATGAAAACTCGATAAAAGATCTTTTTCCTTCGGCTCCGCAACGGAATCATTGACGGCATGTTCTCATCATTTCAGATTAATTAAGAAAAAATGAGAAATAAGATAAGCATCCACTACTTTGATTATTTTATGAAAGCCACTTGCTTAATCTTAATTAATATTTCTTTAATTCGCTATCTTGGGGTTAGTTTGTACGTCTATCTAGTGGCTGTATTATAATGCCAAGAATCATCGACTTACTATTTTGTTATACTAAAAAAACTATCGTTCAATTTGTGGCTTTGTTATTTAGGAACTTTCAACCTTTCATGGGTTATTGGTTAAATAAATTCCAAGATTAATTATCCGGTTATACTTTTAAACAAGTTATTAGAGGAAGGAGTAACAAAATTTTGGTGTCAATCAGTCAATGCCAATTTTGTTCATTCCATATCAATTCAGGAATTTCCTTAGATGGTTTAAGTTCAACCAAATAAAATGTTATAAAACATAATTGGCATAATGATATTTAAATTGTGGATACGATGTTAGGAATCATATTCTTATTATTAAGGTGAGTAGAGATGCAATCAATGCAACATAATGAACATGAATATAACTAAAAGGGTTCGATGGGCTGCCCCCGCCTTATTTTTGACATTTTTTTTATTTTTTTTTGAAAAACATCACCTTATATTCATATATATATCCCTCGTATGTCACTCAAATTTCGTCAGAAATAGAGACTCATATACCCTCCATCTAGAGCAGGTCGATTACAACACTCTTTAGATTGTTAAAATTATCTGTTCTAAATTGAGGCATGTCTCTGTTTTTGATGAAATTCGAATGACATATTGGAGGGATATATAGATGAATATACATAGTGATATTTTTCAAAAAAAAAACTTTGCGGAAAAATGGGACAGGGACAGCCCCATATTTTCCTAACTAAAAGTATATGTATCAAAAATAGAGGGGTCTAGTCATTGGAGATTGGATAGTATGATGTGTGCCATGGGCTGCAGCAAACTCTGCTGCAGGCTCGGGAGCCATTCGATCTTGATCGAGCGGTTCCCACGAATTCGCATGATCCAGGCCCACAAAAAGTGTGAATTCGTGGGAACCGCTCGATCAAGATCGAGCGGCTCTCGAGCATGCAGCAGAGTCTGCTGCAGCCCATTCTCCTTCTCCAGTGGTTGAAAGGGTTTAAATGATGAATTAATACCATTATGCACTAATCAAAGAGCACTTTCATCCTTATTTTCTCTTCTCAGGCAAAGTCTGGAATGATAGAGTTTGTGGGAAATATCATCAAGGCCAGAAGGGAAAACAATTACAAAGAGTTGCGAGACGTCATCGATGTATTGCTCGATAGTCAGTCTGATAATGAAATCATACACAACATCATCGATTTCATGGTGCCCGGCGAGGACTCCGTGCCCACTCTTATCACACTAGCAGTCAAGTTCTTGAGTGATACCCCTGATGCACTCAAGCAGTTGGAGGTATTTTTTCTTCTTTTTTTTAAAAAAAGAAGCAGTTGGACGAGTATTTAAGAAATTATCCTGATTACATACTCCATAAAATAATACTGTTTTGATTCTTTTCGAGCATATATGTTAAGAATATTCGCTATCCTTCTCTTAAACTCTGGATAATTCTTCTTATTCTTTGTTAACAGGAGGAGAACATGAAGCTGAAAATGGAAAAAGAACATTCAAGAGAAAACTTGGAAGCGAGTGATTTCCTGTCCTTGACATTCACACAAGATGTAAACATTAATTACCAGTCACTTTAATACTAATAACTGATTCACGTTTACATCATATTTAACATATTCAGGAAAACTTATATTTCTAAGTTCTGATAAAAAAACCAGAGCTGATCCTTTTATTCCTGCGAACAACTGAATGTAGAACTGTTATAAAAAAATGCTAGGGCTACATGAACACGGTTCATATTTTGGCTTGATGATGGCTTCAAAACCCAACTCTTTTAGCTAATCATTCATAACAGGAATCACTAACAGTTATTTCTTAACCAAACACCGATCTCGAGCCGTTCAACTCAGCAGAAATTTCTATCTACTTATGGGTTGACATCATTTATATTTACACATTTTTTTCGAGATCAGCGATTTCTGTTAAACTGTCAAAGCAGCATCACGTATGTGTAAAGGTCTTGCAATCATGAACAGGTGATCTCAGAGACATTGAGGATGGCAAACATTGTCAACGGAGTGTACAGAAAGGCCATGAAGGACATGGACTTCCAAGGCTATCTCATCCCCAAAGGATGGACTGTGTTTGCGTATTTCAGAGGGGTGCATCTCCGCAAAGATATCTATCAAGACCCGTATAAATTTAATCCATGGAGGTGGCAGGTGATTCAAATTTCATTGTGATTACTTCGCTGCTATAAAACATATATAATAAGTGCGATAAACATGAACACGAAGATCAGTCTTCTTCTTTCTTCCATTATCCTGTTGATGTTATTCTAAGAATTCAGGAAACTGATCTACTCAGATTAGACTATACTCAGAGAAGATATCTTGTGCACGAGTTTGTGTGTGCGTGTAGGTGAATCTAAATATCGCTAAAGAATCTTTTATGGTGTAGAACAAAGAGATGGGAGGAGGATGCACCTTCACCCCGTTCGGAGGCGGGCTGAGGCTATGCCCAGGGATGGAGATGGCGAGGCTTGAAGCTGCCATATTTCTCCATCATTTGGTCACTCGATTCAAGTATCGCGACCGCCTCTCTCTCGTGAATCAATTATTATTGCTTTCTGTGAATTCCTTGATACGAAATTGATGTTATTTTTGTTGATTTGGATGAAGGTGGTTTGCACATGAGGATACTGTCATCAGCTTCCCATTGGTGAGGATGAAAGGAAGAATGCCCATCAAAGTCCAAAGGAAAGCGGTAAGGGAAGCCTGATGGTGATGGAGCGGTTTAATTCATGTGTATGTTCAATCGATTGAGTTGTATGTAGCTGCTTGTTGAATCATGTTGGGAGCTTCATTCTAAAAAGAAATTGTCTAAAGGATTATATTACCTAGTGATCAAGAATGAAGTTGTTGGTGCTTCTTGAGCAAGCTCATGAAAACTTGAAAAGGATTACTACCAACTAGATTTAGGAACTATATAATTATCTTTGCATGACAAGCACTCATAAGGAAGATTATGACAACTACCTTATGAACACTGCTCTTACCCACTGTTGGTCAGAAAAAAGGTAATGATGGAGGTACTATCAATGATAAAGAAGTGGATAATTTGCACTGGTATCATATATCATATGATTGGGGATCCAATGTGCTTTAGAACATATAAACTTATTTCTAATAAAGACAAAGTCAACTTTGTTGATCAGCCTCACTTTATGATAACATGGAAAAGGAGTATTTCTCTTACTAACAAGTTCATTATTCATGAGAACCTACATGTTCCTGATATACCTCTCAATCTTCTTTCTGTTAAGCTTGACAGTTGCAAGCTATAGAACTTGATGATAGTAGAGGATTATGATTGGTTTGGTTTTGAAGTCATGTATGATCTATCAGGGAGAGTTGGAGTTGCATTAACAACTACTATCCATGAATGAAGAGATGCGAAAGATAGTCTATGTTCGATCATGTAGAGGCGAATCCAGTTCCCTTAAAGAGTTGTTTCCTTTGTTTTATGAAGGTTAAGATTATGAGAGCTTCAAATGCTCTGTCTTTTTAAGATTCACCATACTCTTACAATTTCCTATTTATGATAATAAAAGAAGTAACCATTTTGAATTGATTCACTGTCTTGATTGAGACCCATCTAATTGTGCAGATTGATAATTTCTCTGTAAGTACTTTTATTTACTTGCTTCAGGAATTTAGGGATAGTGTCCATATTGACAACATCCCTAGGCAACATGCATGTCTGAGATATAGTGCTAAAGTTTAGAGCACATTGTTGTTGCGATGGAATTTAAAGAGAGGTGATTCAAGATCATTCTATAAACATTGAAATACGTCTTTAGTCCTTTATGGCATTATATATCACAACAAGGTTGCAATCAACTTGTCCGGTAGTAATATTGTCTTTCATGATTGTTGCGATATTTGTATTATCTATTTTCTGTTGTCCTGTTTATATTATTTACCCATAGAGCTTTTCTCCTATACAAGAGAGCTCTAGGGTTAGGAATAAACATCTTTTTCATTCCCTAATTCCACATGGTATCAGAGCGACGGTCCTAGACCGGAGTATGTGCCCTAAATCCGTGTCCCCACCAAAAGCCCCGCCGGCACCGACGGTCCTAAGCCCGAGCGCCGCCGCCGCCGTGTACTCTTGCGCGGCTTCGCCTTCTCGTGCTCCTGCTCCCTCGCGTGCACCCCCACGCGCTCGCCTGCAACCCCACGCGCTCTTGCGTGGTTGTGCCCTATCGCGTGCCTCTCGTGCCCTCTCGCACGATCCCACGAGCCCGCACCTTCTCGCGTGCCCTCGCGCTCGGGAGATCCCGTGCGGCTGTGACCCCCCCCGTACCCGTGGCTGTGATCCTACCCTCTCATGTCCTTGCGTGAACGTGTGAGCATCTTCGAGAACTTGTGCTCCATGCGCCCTTGAAGGTTGCAGCCTAGTTCTTCAAAGGCACTTTCGAGATATGGAAGGGATTGTGGTATGAGTCTACGCCCACAATCGCCTTCACATATGTCCGCGTAGACATTCTTGTCAAAACTTGTAACCCCAATCTATAGAAAATTGGTGTTGTCATGTCGGACAAGGTAGATGTTCCATCCCTGGGTACCCTCAAAGGTCCAGCACCCATGGTGAAAATGGATGGAACGAACTATGAATTGTGGGCCATGCAGTTCATGAGTTTGATGCAGTACAATGGCAAGAAGCATATCCTCACGCAAGAGGAACATGTTGATAAGACTGCGGTTAATGCCTCATGGGAGGCAGACAATGCCTATGCATATGTGTGGTTATCTGGCACGGTATCCATGGGGCCTGTTTGGTTGCCAGGGTACCCCGGGGTACCCTAGCATACCCCTAGTTGCAACCCTGCATTCTTGGGTTGGGATTGCTTGTATTGACCCCACAATTTCTTTGGTATAATATTTTTTAACCATGTTCAAATAAACTTATTAACATAAAAAACATATTATAATCATTAGAAAAGTTAATATTACACATAATCAATCTCACATCACATCACAATTATCATTCAACCCTCCCAACCCTCCAAATAACTACTATTCACAGGAGGATACCCCAACCCACCCCAACCCAGCCCAACCCAGTAACCAAACAGGCCCATAAAGATAGCCAATGACATCCTGAGTCAGCCCACGGTGAAGGCTATGTGGGATATACTTGCTGCTACCTATTCTCATGCAAAGAACGAGTCGAAGATTCTGTAGCTTCAGCACGACATCTTCACTTCGAAGCAGAATGGTCGTCCTCTTCATACCATGTATACCTCTCTCTAAGGGGTATGTTTGAGAAGTTACATGGTAATATTCCCTTGACAGCTACACCAGAACAACTCAAAGCATATAGGGACTCAGTGATGACAGGAGTATTTCTAGCAACACTTGATCATGAGTATGATGCAGCCAGAGCACAGATTCTTACAGAGGCTACCATACCTCCTATGGAGGAGGCATATCGTAGGTTGAGTAGACTCTCCATATCTCCTGGTGGATCTCAGACATCCTCAGCCATGGCAGCATCCCGAGGTAGGGAAGGACCTTCACAGTTTCGAGGCCGAGGTGGCCGTGGTAGTGGAGGGGGTAGTCAACCCCCTAGGCAGCCATGTACTTACTGTCGCAGAACATGTCATACTGAAGAAACATGCTATTCCAAGTATGTGTTTCCTACTACTACAGCTCGTGCTGCAGAACAGACTCGGCAGGAAGGGAGTTCTTCCCATGGATTGGATCAGAGATTTGATGATCTGGTGGCGCGACTTAGAGTGATTATACCTAGTCAGGAATCAGCGGGTTCTTCAGGATCTTCAGAGGTAGCTGCATCAGCTTCAGCATCCACTTCAGGTATAGCATATGCTCTTACTAGTTGCTACAGGGCAGATTTATCAGAGTGGATCATGGATTCAGGAGCATCTCACCATCTATGTGGTGACAGAAGTCAGTTGAAGGTTTTTCGTCCGTCTCAGACAGGACGATCAGTGGTGATAGCCGATGGGACACAATCTCCCATTACTGGTCAGGGGGAGGTGCAGTTGACTCCTGCAATACGGCTTCAGAATGTCATTTATGCTCCTGAATTTTCAATGAATTTACTTTCAATTAGTCAAATCACTAAAGATCTACATTATCATGCCATATTTGATCCATCTGCTCTTCTGTTTCAGGACATTCTCACGGGCAGGGTGATTGGAACTGGCCGTGAGCAAGGGGGTCTCTACATACTGGTTCAATCTCCTTATGTTGGTGCTGCTTCTCTTCATGCTGGATCTGTTTCTCCTTACACATGGCATCTCCAGTTTGGTCATCTTCCTCTGCAGAAGATGGTTCATGTTCTTCCTCGGATTTCTCCTTGTTCCACCTTTCAATGCGAGGCCAACCAGCTTCGGAAACATCACCGGTCTTCTTTCCAGATTCGTCAGGGTCCGAGTAGTCATGGTCTGTTTGATTTGCCTCATTTTGATATTTGGGGTCCGAGTCGTGTCCCAGATCTTCAGGGACACAGATTTTATCTTGTTGCAGTAGATGAGTTTTCCAGATTGTCTTGGGTTTTTCTTCTTAAGAATAAGTTTGATGCTAGTCCTGTCATTTAGTCCTTTATTAATGAAATAAAGAATATTTTCTATGCTAGAGTCAAGTACATTCGGTCTGATAATGCTCTAGAATTTTGTAGTACTCAACTCTCTCAATTCCTTAAGTCACATGGGATTGTTCATCAGACGTCTTGTGCATATACCTCCCAACAGAATGGAGTGGCTGAAAGAAAACACCGCTACCTTTTGGATGTGACCAGAACTCTTTTGATTCAGAGCCATGCTCCCCATTCCTATTGGGGAGATGCAGTTCTAACTGCCTGTTATCTAGTCAATCGTATGCCTTCATCAGTGTTAGGGGAAAAGATCCCGATCTTGATTGTGTTTCCCGAGACGGATCTTTTCTCCCTTACACCACGAGTCTTTGGGTCCGTCGCATTTGTTCATCAATTCTCTCCTGGTCTTGACAAGCTCTCTCCCAGAGCTGTCAAATGTGTGTTCGTGGGGTATTCTAAAACCCAAAAGGAATATCGTTGTTTTGACCCTGTTCAACAACGGTACTATGTCAGTGCTGATGTCACCTTCTTTGAGTCCATTATGTATTTTTCTCCCATAGGTGACAGACTTACTCCTTCAGAAAATGGAGAAGAAATCTACATGCCTCCTCCTCCGTCATTACAGTGTTCTCCATCACCACCACCATCATCTTCAGCATCACCAACATCAGCACCACAACCACAACCACCACCACCGTCACCTACGTTTTTTCCTCAGGTCTACCAGAGACGACCCCCTGCTCCTACGCCTCTTCCATCATCCAGCACACCTGAGGTATGTACTGAGCATTTGAGTTCTTCTAATGGCATGGGTGATTTGAATGTTCAGACTGAGGTACAAGGTTGTGATGATATCTCTACTCATGTTGACGATCTAGATGTCCCTATTGCTCTTCAGTGGCAGAAACGTGCCAGGACAATGAATCATAAATATGGGATGGACTTTGGTTCTCATGTTTCCTTGAAACGTCTGTCCAAGGATTTCCAGCACTTTGTTGTCGGCTTGTCAGCTATAGAGATACCACGGTCTTATCAGGAGGCACTACAGAGCAGTCAGTGGCGCTTAGCGATGGAGGAGGAAATGGCAGCGTTGCGGTCGCGTGGTACGTGGAGTATCGTCCATCCTCCACCATGTGCGTCTGTGGTTAGTCAGCAAGTGGGTTTTTACTGTGAAGCATCGAGCTGACGGTACAGTTGACCGATACAAGGTAAGGTTGGTTGCTCGTGGGTTCACTCAGACATATGGGGTGGACTATCACGACACGTTTTCCCCAGAGGCAAGTCACTCTACCCTACGGATTCTTATTATTGTTGCCGTGGTGCGAGACTGGCCTCTTTTTCAGTTGGATGTCAAGAATGTTTTTTTGTATGGTGATTTGCTGGAGGAGGTCTACATGCAGCAGCCACCTGGGTTTGCTGCTGAGGGGGAGTCTAGTATGGTATGCCCTCTTCATAAGGCTGTATATGGCCTTAAGCAGAGTCCGAGGGCTTGGTTTCAGAAGCTCTCAGAATTGATTGAACAGAAGGGATTTGTCAGATCTACTGCAGATCATACTCTCTTTGTAAAGAGAAGTCAACAAGGTTGTGTGGTCATCTTGGTGTATGTGGATGACATTGTTATTACTGGCAGTGATGAATATGGCATTCAAGAAGCTAAGGCCTTGGACAACAGTTTGTCACCAAGGACCTGGGTACGCTCCGTTACTTCCTTGGATTGGAATTTGCACGAAATCGGCAAGGTATGGTTATGACACAGAGGAAGTATGTTACTGATATGTTATCTAAGACATGTATGACAGGATGCAGACCAGCTACTACTCCTATGGATCCTAATGTGAAGCTTTATGATGATGGGTCTGATGAGGTGGACAAGAGACGATACAGAGAACAGGTGGGGAAGCTATTGTATGTTACTATTACCAGGCCTGATATATCGTTTGCTGTGTGTAGGGTTAGTCAGTTCATGGAGCAACCCAGGCAGGCTCACACGGATGCAGTTTTTATGATCCTGAGCAAGCTTGCAAAAGTCGGCCGACTGGGCCGACTAGTCGGTCCAACTAGTCGAGTCGGGGGGGTAGCCGACTCGACTAGGCCTAGTCGGCCCTTAGTCGGTCCACCCGACTAGTCTGGCCGACTAGTCGGCCTAGTCGGCCGACTAATCGACCGACTTTTACAACAACCTTTTTTTTCACTTTTTTTTAAAGCAAACATATTCTAATATGCTTAATGTTATATTTAAAGTTAATTACTTCTTTTGTTTCATCATGATGTCATATAAAATGTACAAATATATGTATATACATACAAATATATGTATAAAAAACTGATTTATATATTTAAAATAATTAAAAATTCAAAACCGACTATTGACCGACTAATTCCGACTAGTCGCCCGACTGCCGACTAATCCTTAGTAGGTGACCCCGCCGACTGAATACCGACTACCGCTTTCTGCAACCTTGATCCTGAGATATCTGAAGTCATCTCCAGGGGCAGGTCTTCTCTTTAGAAGAGATACGTCTCTTTCATTTACAGGATGTGCGGATGCAGATTATGCTGGGTGTCCTAGTGACAGAAAGTCTACTTCAGCCTTTATTGTGTTTGTTGGCAGTTCACTAGTATCATGGAAGAGCAAGAAACAAACTATGGTTGCTCGATCTAGTGCGGAATCAGAATATAGGGCAATGGCCCAAGGCAGTACCGAGATGATGTGGGTTAAATCAGTCCTGACTGATTTAACTATTGAAGTACCTCTACCTTGCATCTTAAATGTGATAATCAGGCAACTTTGTTTATAGCTAACAATCCAGCCTTTCATGAAAGGACAAAGCACATTGAAGTGGATTGTCATTATACTCGAGATCTGATCCAGAAGGGGCTCATTTCAACATCACATGTATCATCAGGAGACCAGATCGCAGAGATGTTTACAAAGGCTCTTGCTAGAGATCCTTTTCACAATTGTTGATCTAAGTTGAGCATGATAGATATATATGCTCCAGCTTGAGGGGGAGTGTTGCGATATTTGTATAATCTATTTTCTATTGTCTTGTTTATGTTATTTACCCATAGAGCTTTTCTCCTATATAAGAGAGCTCTAGGGTTAGGAATAAATATCTTTTTCATTCTCTAATTCCACAATGATGGAATCAAACATGTGAAAATCGCAATCCTCTCTCGTAGGAAGCGGGAAGTTCCCACGATCATGTTAATTTTCCCGCTTCATACGAGAGAGGGTTGTTTCAAATGAACAATTGATAACATTTATAAAAACCGAAAACAAATTGCAGATGCCTTCACCAAAGTGCTTCGCAGGATCAATTTTAAAAAAAATATTGGCAAGTCAGACATGTGCGATCTCTATGCCCAACTTGAGAGTGTTTTATATTGTTTTGTGCTGTGTGTGCCAATGTATCATGGTGAGAATCCATTAATTACGTGGAGAAAACCTACCTACCAATGAAAAATAGGACATCCTTTGTGATTTTCCCTTCCATTGCAAAAGATTTTCGACGTAAATCTGTATATCATTCGTGGTTTATTTGTTAGTTTCTGAAATATTGAGAAGGAATAGCCATCTACAAATAGGGGAGGTAGATTATATATAATAGATTAGTGAAGAAGAAAAACCATGGTCCTAATCATGATCATGATTAGGAGAAGACGATTTCACCTTATTGATGTAGAACAAACTAGAGAAATAATTCATTACCATCAGAAGTATCATACGTTGCGATAAACACGATTCATTCTGACTGTATTTAGTACTCAAAAGTACAGAAAGGAAGTATTTGGAAGACCGTTTGGGAAAACCTTCTTCAAGTCGTTTCTAACTACAACTGAGCTCTATACACGAAAAAGAATTTGACATATTAATAGATTAAATAAATGAACTATATTTTTTACATACTGCGCCTTGTTTCGATCTTCTTGGCTTCCTGGATTTGGTCAGAATGTGATACTTCATTCTCTGCAATGTTGGCAAGAGTTCCATTCTCTGCAGACAAAATGGATCCACTTTTTGAAGCAACAATCTCGTCACCGACGGACACCGTTCTTCGAACCCCTCTTCCACGAGATACTACCAAAAGCTCGCTTATTCCATCAAATGAACTCCTGCTCTCATTGATCAGAGAGGCTCCGCCAGGATAACATCGGCCAAAACATGTCGCACAATACGGATAGACAACCTGCGCAAAAAAAGGATGATTATGAAACAGTCCAAAGGAATGAAAATGTTTGACGATGATTCAGAATGGCAATTACCTCGATAAAAGCTTGGCAGAGTGCCAAAAAGAGTGCTGATTCATTGTCACGGAGCATCCGACTAGAGTTGTATTTTAGAAGAGTTTCGGATACCAATTGCAATCCTCGGACAACCTGTTGAGCAAGAATGTTCTTCAAGCTCAAAGGTGCACAAGGCCTCAGCTCATTCATAGCTGCCGATACACCTGGAAAGATACCATCGATTGATGAGAACAAAAGTTGTAACAAATATGCGAGTAGATGAACAAATCTTATACAGATAAAACATTTTATATAAAAAAATATCAGGTCAAACATGACCGCATATTGAAGAAACTTTCGACATCAGTGTTAAGAGGAAATCAAAAAGTTCAGGAAGCCCTTTATTACCATTTACAAAAACAGCAAGAGGTGGGAATTCCATAAGAGAAGATGGTGGAGTTACATCATCTTGACTTTCATCGTGTAAGCCACTTGTTGTAAAGCCAACTGCCGGTAAAGGGACCCAACGATGTGAATCCAAGACCACCTGTCAAGTAATGTATACATACAGCCAAAACGTAACCATGTAAGAAGTCCATTTCTGAGTAAAGCAAGTGAAACGGCATGCCCTATCTCAGGATGAAACTATGAAACGACATGCCCTATCTCAGGATGAAACTATGAAAGGACAGTATACACTAATGAGCCGCCGTAGGGGTGCTAATCAAATTGGAGTTGAATTTGATTAGAGGATATGTTTGATGAAAATAAAAAAAAAAGTTTGATTTGGAATAAAATGAATCAAATATGAATTTAACTTGTGCATTCGATTCCCAAATGAATTGAATCTAAATTAATCTAAATTTGTTCGATAATAATTCAACTCAATCATATATGAGGTAAAACATACATGCTCCCTCGAAGGAGCCAAGTTAGCTCCTCCCACCTTTTTTTTAAAAGAGTATTTTCTAAGGGTAAAATGGGGCTGCCCCCATGGGGGGAGCTAACTTGGCTCCCCCCACGCCATTTCGCCCCCTTTTTTTTTAATTTCTTCCGTGGATTTTCATCAATATATCTCTATATTATGTCATTCAAATTTCACGTGAAACAAAGACTCCTACGGCCTCCATCCAGAAGGGTCGTTTTTAGCAATTTTGTTATCGTTAAAAAATGACTGTCTGGATGGAGGCCGTATGAGTCTCTGTTTCGCACGAAATTTTAATAGCATAGTATAGGGATATAGTGATCAATATTCACGGAAGAAATTTTCAAAAATAAATAATAAAAAAAACCGGGCGAAATAGCGCGGGGGGAGCCAAGTTAGCTCCCCACAGGGGGCAGCCCCATTTAACCCATTTTATAATGATACCAGAGGGGATTTAGATCACTCCATAACATCATGCTCTCATTCAAATTTCGACTCAATTCAAGACTCATCCCATCCATAAAGCCTATCAAATTTTGGTCTCAGAATTACTAGAATTTACCCTCTAAATGGATGGCTTGGGAAAGTCTGTTTAAGGTGAAATTTGAATGAGAAAATAATATTGTGGAGTGATCTAATCCCTCCATGTGTCATTAGAATACACCCCTAAAACTTAAAAAAAAAGCGAGAGGAGCTAACTTGGATATATAGGGTTGATCCTGTGAGAGCCAAAATCTATGAAAGCATGAGAGTAGTGAATCTGGACCACTAGATTATGCTCTTTTCTCTCCTCCTGCAATCAATGAGGAGAGAGATGACAGAATTTAGTGGTCCAGAATCATTGCTCTCATGCTCTCACAGAACTCGGCTCTTACAGGATCAGCCCTCTCTCTCTCTCTCTCTCTCTATATATATATATATATTTGAATATATATATACACGAAGGGGAGTATGCAGCTCATTTGCATATAACTTAAATGTTCATCACCTCCCAACCACTCATTTGTCTCGAAATTTGAAACTACACAGGTTCCAATGGAAGACTGACTTGCAGTCACTCATCCCAAGACAAATCAATGTTAGGAAGGTGATGAACACATAAGTTACATGAAGCTTAATAACATACTCGTTCTTTCCTATGTATGTATATATGATATAAACAAACACACCCACATACTACATACATACTCTCACATACAAATAATATTTCAAAAATAGAGTACAAAAATTACTTTATAAAATCTACTATGAAATAATAAATGTTTTAAGAATTTTTATCTCAATTCCATACCCCTCATTTATTTCCCAGTTCATGCATTCCCTATCCTTTTTCCCACCCTTTTGAGTAGAGCAAAGACCCATTAATCCTGGGGAATACGACGATGCTCCCTCTCTTTGCATGAGAAGATGATATCTACATTATCCCGAGTTTCTATTGTCATTTATCATCATGGCTTATTCGGGTATCCATCCTTTATCTTATCATTGCATTGGTTATCCTTGCACGACAACTAGCAATGTTCGATATCATTATCAATATGGCATTAATCATTATAAACGAAATATACAAGCTCTTATCACCATCATGTAGGTTGCTCCTTTGTATATTGAAAATCCCATATTCATGAATTTAGCTTTTAGATTTCCATGATCATCACGATGCATGAAGTGCTTTTATCATGCTAAGTTATTTGCTACTAGTCATGTTGTTTAAAATAATATAATTAATTTTTACAATTTTTAATAGGAATTTGATCTTTTCTTGCGTCAACATGAAATTGAAAATTATATATACTTTTCAAAAAGGAGTTTAGTTTCGTCTTGCTTCAACATGCAATGGTAATCATAATGTATTCAACTCTTTTGTCAATATATTCTTTCTTCTATGGGCATCATATATTTTTTCTGTAGATATTACTTTTATAAATAGGAAAGCAAATTTAGGTTGCAAATATATACAATAATTGTAAAAACTAGATATTATCATGCATTATATATTATATGTTATGTAGTTTTACTTATTTTAGTTTTCTATATTCAAAAATAGAGTTAGAAAATAGCATTTTTTCTTATTAAAATTTTATGTAAAAATAATCTATATAAGCTTTAAATCACAATTAAAATTTTATATTCGAAATACGAATATATTTGAATATTCTAAATTAAAATGAACCAAATTTGAATTCAAATAAGTAAATTTGTTTTAAAATTGATTTGAGTTCGGATACAAAACTTTTAAAATGAACTAGATTTGAATTCTGATGAATTAAAAGGTATTCGATTCGATTATCATCCCAAATGAGCCCCGCCAATAATAAACATTAACAAGCTCAGAAGCTGATTTCTCACAACTTAAAACTAAATATACTCTCAATAAAAAAGCCCATCACTAGTAGGTGTGATCATTTCCTAAAAGTTAAAGAAAGACCGCTAAAGACCATTAGATTCTAATGGTCATCCCATTAATAGGAATAGAGAAGATAGTACAACGAACTACACCTTCCCTCTCCCATTCACTAATAAAACACGGTGTATCGCATTCCCTACATAAGTTCTTGTCAACCTAAATACAACCTCGATTCTGCGCAACTAGATCACCCATAAATAAGAGGTCTAGATCGTTCAGATTTCCTAACATAGATAGTGTCAAAATCCTGCTACCGATTTCAACTTATGCGGCGTTAGCTAACCCATAGCTAACCAGCCTTCCCGAGTAGAACGGTCACGGACGCGCTTCAACTCTTCTCAAACTCCTGCTTACTCACGTACTGACGCTCCAACACAAGCACAAGCATGACTCAACAGATCGCTACGGAACAGTCTCAAGAACACGCTCAAGAACGCTCAAGAACTCAACCAAGCAATCACACAATGCACGGGCACAAAGCTCTTTTCTTATTAGAATGGGAGACTCGCTCTGGAGTGG
This sequence comes from Ottelia alismoides, assembly GCA_037367405.1. Lineage (NCBI taxonomy): Eukaryota > Viridiplantae > Streptophyta > Magnoliopsida > Alismatales > Hydrocharitaceae > Ottelia > Ottelia alismoides. The sequence continues at coordinate 34,230 of JAZKJV010006309.1, read as the reverse complement.
GTTTATACAAACGAGCCACCATCCCTCCTTTTATACAAGACTCAAGGTAACCCAAGGGACACTCATTATTACATTTATAATAATGATACATAAAAACGCAAGAGACTCTTCGAGTTCTTCGGCAACCCTTCACATTCCGCAGCAACTCTTCGTCTTCTCGTCTCTTCGACTCCCTCGTTGTACTTTCGTCTTCCCGTATAGTTGACGCCACATCAACCATCAAGTCATCAGCACACTCACGCTCCAACAGTTGCCGATGTAGCTTTGCCCAAATTCATCGAGTGCTACCGAACACTCGGTCTTGTGCCAAAGGGAACCCGCGGCCACCAGACCCTCGTGCAGTAAACCCTCCTTAGCGTTTTGCATGCTAAAGGAAATTCCTCCATAACTTCACTATTGTGACCTCCAAACCACTCTTGTACGTGTAATATCGAGCATGCTCGATAATACTCGTACTCAGCACCTGCAACGCTCCATGCCCTCTTGGATCCCACGCATCAATACCAATATCGTGCGCCTTCGTGCGTACGCCTATGTGATCGTACCACATTGCTCCTCAATGCATACCGCTTCACTGCATACCGCCCTTCTTCACTCGTGTGCGTACCCGTTACGTGCATCCACTGTCATGTCTTGCACTGCTATCTGTACTCGTTGTGCTTGCACTTCTACAAGCGCCACGACACTCTACTACCGAGCCAGTGTCCTGTGTGACGCTTCTCCATTGTCACGTACGGTTGAGCCTTCGGACTCTCGTAGATAACCTCCGTAATACCCACGAATCTCTAGACTTCACCTGAAGTCAGCTTCATCGATCATTCTCAAGCATCCGCTACCGTGTCTGCACGATCATTCTCGATCACGGATTTTGGAGGTGCGACAAGCCTCCCCCACATGAAGAATCGGTTGTCCTCAACCAAGCATTCCTTCTTCAGCTAGCATCCCATCACGATCCTCCATCCGCTACGCACCTCCTGATGCTGCTCAGTTGGAAGGGTAATGCAAGCTTGCACTGCCTCTTTTCCTGCACTTATTCTTCTCACGAACAAATGCGTCCCTCCACGACTTGGCCTTCATCGTGAGAAATGGAGCTTCCTCATCAGATCCTGTTCTTGATGTATCCCTCTTGGATACAACATCTCCATCACTTGTGTGTGGCAGTTCCAGCTCCACATGTGGAGTTCTCACCTCCACGCTTACTCGTTGCCGATCTTGATCGTTCCCTGTGGACGTACCCGTATCTTGGGAAATGAGCCATTGGTGGCTCCTGGACAACGCCTTTGCCCTTGTCCTTCGACCGCATCTTCATCTTCCTACTGAACTCCTTCTCTTCAGCATTGTGGCCTAGTAGGGCACCGTAGTCAACCAATGCATCGGCCACCACGATCGTTGAATTTAGGTCCTTCACGCCCTGCCTCCGCAATTCGGATTGCGCCTAGTTTTGCAACCCGATCGTGAAATTGAACAGGTTGTCCTCCTCTGACATCCCCTTGATGTCCAGCAGCAAAGACGTGAATTGCTTCACGTACTCACGAACAGTGCATGTCTGCTTTAAGGGTCAAAGAGCCTCATGTGCGACCCACGCAGTATTCTTAAGCAGGAACGGCTCCTTCAGTTCCGTGATTAGATCGTCCCACCTAGAGATCCTCAGTCTCACCTTGTCTGTTGCACGGCTCCTCCACCAAAACTTGGCGCCGCTCGACATGTACATCGATGCTAAGCTCACTTTCTCGATTTCCTTCGTCTTGGTCGCTTCGAAGTAAACTTCCATATCCCGTAGGAAGTTTTCCAAATCCTTGGCACTCCACGTACTTGTGAAGGGTTTGGGTTCGGTACCTTGCGTCGCTGCACCTCCGTAGAGCTCCCGCTCTTCGCCATCGCCTTCTTGATGGGAGAGATCTCACTGCATAAATCCTCCACCATTGCGAGGAACGCCTCCAGCTTGTCCTCCAAGGACTTGATCTGCTCCGCTGAGCATTGGGTCTCGTTCCCAACATCTGATCCTTCTGAAGAATGATCCTCCAGGCCTGCAATGCGGTGGGTATGAGTCCCAATGGTGGACTCCACTTCTGCCATTGCTTGCTCCAGTGTTGCCATGTGCTCGGTAACACCCACCATCTTCGCTCTGTTGATTGAAGATATACTTACATCAACAAGTATCATTTGCTCCCATGAATCGACTGCACCAACAACCGCTCCTAACTTTGCTCACTTTCTTGCCTGCTTTCTTGGCACCGACCAAGCTTTGTGATATGCTCCTTTGCTCTGATACCAATGTCACATGGTTAAAATCCCGCTACCGATTTCGACATGTGCGGCGTTAGCCAACCCGTAGCTAACCAGCCTTCTAGAGCAGAACGGTCACAGACGTGCTCCAACTCTTCTCGAACTCCTGCTTGCTCACGTACCGACGCTCCAACACAAGCACGTGCACGACTCAATGTATCGCTCAGGAACACTCTCAAGAACTCAACCAAGCAATCGCACAAACCTCTTCTCTTATTAGAAGGGGAGACTCGCTTTGGACTCTGGAGTGGGTTTGTCCAAATGAGCCACCACCCCTCCTTTTATACAAGAGTCAAGGCAATTCAAGGGACACTCATTATTACATTTACAATAATGATACATAAAGACGCAAGAGACCCTTCGAGTTCTTCGGCAACCCTTCGTATTCCGAAGCAACTCTTCGTCTTGTCGTTTCTTCGACTCCCTCGTTGTCCTTTCGTCTTCTCGAACGGTTGACGCCACATCAACCATCCAGTCATCAGCACACTCGTGTTCCAACGCTTGCTGATGTAGCTTTGTCCTAATTCACCGAGTACTACCGAACACTCGGTCTTGTGGCAAAGGGAATTCGCTGCCACCAGACCCTCGTACGGTAAACCCTTCCTTAGCGTTTTGCATGCTAAGGGGAAGTCCTCTAGAACTTCGCTATTGTGACCTCCAGATCATTCTCGTACGTGTAATACCGAGCATGCTCGACAATGCTCGTACTCAACACCTGCAACGCTCCATGCCTTCTTGGATCGCCACACATCAATACCGATATCGTGCGCCTTTGTATGTACGCCTATGTGATCGTATTGCATTGCTCTTCAATGCATAACGCTCTTCCGCGCTAGCGTACGTACCCGTTGTGTGCATCCACTGTCATGTCTTGTACTGTTTTCTGTACTCATTGTGCTCGCACTGCTACAAGCTTCACGACACTCTGCTACCGAGCCAGTGTCATGTGTGACGCTTCTCCTTTGTCACATTCGGTTGAGCCTCCAGAATCTTGTGGATAACCTCTGTAATACTCACGAATCTCTAGACTTCTTCTGAAGTCAGCTTCATCGATCATTCTCGAGCATCCGCTACCGTGTATACGCGATCACTCTTGATCACGGATTTTGGGGTGTGACAGATAGCACAATGATCATCTCTTTTTCCCTCCGTGAAAGACCATGAATATGCCAACTGGGAATAGGAGTCCAACCATGGATGTGCGTGCGTTTTCCAGACCCTTCCCCCCACAAAAGAGCAACCAAAGAAAATATGATCAATCCTCCTAGCCACTTTTGCAAATTAGGCAGTTGTATCAGGCATCAAACCTTATTCCTTCTAGAAATCTTGGATACAAGTCGCACCAAGCCGCACCCTCCTGATCAACCAACAAAGAATCTGGACTTTGTTAGGGAGAATTGGACTTCCAAATGCATCTACAATCCTGTAACAAAACCTGATCCACTGCCCCATAATCCAGGGATAACTTCCCACGAAGAACATTTTAACAGAAGCAGAAACTTCGTCCCATTCCCAGAAGCCCCCGAGGAGGAAACGAAAGTAGGGGCTCTGAACCCATGTGATTCTCTACAAGATTCATTAACCTTAGGAACAACTCCCCTAGTTTGACCGACCCCAACTAATTGGGCAGACAGAAACGAAATTTTAACCTGTCCCCCAACTTAGGTCCCAGAATTTCAATGATCAGCAAGACAACCTTTACCAATTCTTACAGAAGCTTTGAGTGGGGTCATACACACTTCATTAACTCCAAAGTCCGTAGTTATCCCCATTCTTACATAAGAGTGAAACCCTTTTAGATAAGTGTTCATAGTTCCATCTTTTCATGTCCTTCGGCCCAAGACCCCCCCCCCCCCATCGGTTTGCAAAGCTCAGGCTACTTCATGAGAGGCATACCCCACAAAACACTCTACACTTGTGCCAAAGGGATCACCTATGCAAGGCATCTATCCTCCAACATCAATGGGAAGCGAGAAGGCCAAGACCGATCCATAATCCATTGATCCGACAGAACATAAGCAAAAAAGTCCAAATATGTAATGGACATGGTCTATTGTGAATATAATGAAGCATAAATTTTGATGGCTCTCCCTCAAGGCTCATATTCCTGAGTAATCTAATTTTTCAGTTATTCAACCATTTCATTTACCAAGTTCAACATTAACCAGATTAGTAAACATTTATATGTTTCGGTGCAACAACAAATCTTTAGTGTTTATATAATATAATAGGTTTATATTATATAGTATTATTTATGACATATCATCGATGAAAATCAAGGAACACTCAGACAGCAATAAACTGATCACGACCACCCTCAATGAAGAATGGGGTATCAACTACATCGGTATAAAGGAAAAATATTCTCACTGCCATTTCCCATAAATCTAGTTAGCCTTCCTGAGGCATGAATCCCCAAAGTACTTATTGGTATCAACAGCAAGCACAAACAACAATGGCATCAAAGGATAACCATGCCTAACACCCTGTTGTGGTTAGATCGAGCCCCCTTACAGACGTCCATTCGCCATAACAGAGGAAAGTGTGGTAGCACAATGCTTCATCCATGCCATCCTTATCTTTTTAAGGATCTATTCGCTTGAGGGACAACCACGTAAAGGGTCGCGTCAACATACCATATCCATTTCAAAAAATCAGTGTATTATAGGCTTTGCTACAATTGACATTCCAAGAAATCCTTTGTAAACTCTCCCATGATGCGATCACCTCGGTTGTTGCCACAAAGCTCACAAAAATAGCACCCCTTAATAAAGGCACTCTGAATTGGTAAAATGACATCTATAACCACCTCAAGCAGTCGATTCGCTAGTGCACTAGCAATAGCCAAATAAGTTGCGTTGGATAGTGCAATAAGTCGAAAATCATTGACCCGGTCAACAACAACCTTCTTAGGCAATAAGAACAAATAAAACCGATTGAGCATCTCAACTATCGAGTTTCCTTCAAGAACTCTGTGATTACTGCTATTCTATCTTCATTATCCAAATGTAAAATTTCTATAGAAGATCAAGAACCATCAGGATCAAGGGAAACATCCAGCTTCAATAACTTGAGAGAAGCCACGAGGTCCACAACATCATCTAAATAGCATCTCCCATCAAGCTTTCTAAAGCTGAAAGTGTCAACTACTAGCTCCACAACCTCTTCTTCTTTAGTATTAGCCAGCTAACCACCCATGAATTGTCTGAAGTGCTAAGCAAGTGCAGCCATAATATCCCTACTCCTTCCATTACCTCAATATCTACCAACAAATAATCAGTCATGTTCATGTACTTCCAATTATTAGCAAATAGATAGAAGATCGAGATGTCTGCATCATCCACTTTGAGCTATGGTTGCCTCATTCTCTCTCTGGGTTACCTCACTCTCACTCATGAATTGTCTGAAGTGCTACGCAAGTGCAGCCCTAATATCCCTACTCCTTCCATTACCTCAATATCTACCAACAAATAATCAGTCATGTTCATGTACTTCCAATTATTGGCAAATAGATAGAAGATCGAGATGTCTGCATCATCCACTTTGAGCTATGGTTGCCTCATTCTCTCTCTGGGTTACCTCACTCTCACTCTCTGGTCCATCTCAATCTTGACGCAATCCTCCCTTATAAGTTACAGCTCTTTGTTCCACAACCCTCGCCCTCACCTCATTCCCTAGGAAACTACACTCTTTTTAAATTTTGTCAAAAGCAACCACTGCCTCCAAAGCCGCATTCCACTTCACACACTAATCAGCCTATGCCCATAAAAATCAATTGGAAAAGACATGGGGACTCAGTCTAGTCTACAATGTTCAGGTCGTCTAAGACCCAACCACAACCTCTCTAGTGTTCTCTTTAACCATGTCCTATAATCCCATCTAGCAAAACCACAAACTATCAAGCTTGAAATAAGCATCGGTTGTGAAGTTTTCGCCCATTAACCAAAGGAGAGAAGTATAATCAGATAGAGAACAGGGCAGAGCCTTGACAGGTGCTACATATGAAGCCTTCGACCATTGAAATGGAGGTGAAAAATGATCAGGGAAATGTAGAGGAGAACTTTCTGAGCACGGCGGTCTCACTGGAGGATGGCGATAGCGAGTGCGAGTGTCAGTGCGATTGGGGGCGAGAATGGCGGGGCGTACAAGGGGAAGGCGGTGCTCGGTGAAAGCAACAGTGGGAAGCGGGCTAACAGCGAGCGTGGAGAGCCTCAAGGGCGAGGTGGCGGTGGGTGGACGGAGGTCACCCACAAGAAGCCGGAGCGCAGGTGCTTTCGGTGTGGAATCAGAGGACACGTTGCCTCTTTCTGTCCGTGCCCTCCGAGATGTTTTGGCTGCAGAAGGGCGGGTCATCGTCAGGCGAGCTGCATGGCGGTTCGTGGAACGGTTAGGGGATCGGGAGCTGCGTTGGGGCGTGCGATGCGTCCTGCTCAGTGCAACATGCATGCACATCCTGCTCGTGGTGGAGGCCCATCCTTCGCGGAGGTGGTGCGTAACGCTTACCACGGTTCGTGGGAGACAAGGCTTGCAGATGTTCCTAATGCTAATGGTAGGGAAGGCGAGGCTGTGCTCCCGTCGGATGAACAGAAGGTCGACCACGGTGCGAAGCTGCATGCGCTAATCGGGGTTGCGGTGCGAGGAACTATCGACTTGGACATTGTGGCTTCACACCTGCGTGGTTTCTTGGGCTCGCGGTTCGCTGGCGACATGGTGAAGGTGGAACCGAGGATGTGATGTGTTCGTGGCTTGCTGGCAGAGCGGAGGGGTCGGTTGCTTCGCAACGGCGATGTCGCCAATGTTTGCTGGAGAAGTCTCCGTTTTGCGGATGGAACGTGCTCAGAGACAGAAGTTTGTGTGGCCCAGGTAAAAGGCGTCTCACTGCTGTCGCGATCGCTTGGGTGCTTGAAGGAGGCTCTTCGGAGGTGGGGGAAGGTCTTAGCGGTGATGGAGGACGGGCTCAGCCCTGGTTCGGATTTGGAGGTCACGAGGATCCTGCTTGAGTGCAGCAGGGGCTTCCTCGGCAAGTTCAACGGTCGAAGTTTGTTTGCGGAGATGAAGCTCGGTTGTTTCTCTTTCAATATTGAGTTGCTGTTGGAGGACCCTCCGCCTCCGCCGGAGCTGTCGAGGGAGGAGGACGGTGGAGGGTCGGGGGTCGGTTCGGCTACCACGTTGGCGGTTGGGTTTCCGAGGACCGAGGGAACCCTTCGGTGGTTGGGCGCGGTCTTTTCAATGCACGCGACACTTGGAGAACTCCTCCCGGGCTCTGTACTCGCCGCCTTCTATATTCCCTTTGCATGGTGACGTGGCTGTTAGATTGCTGGAATCTTTGGCTTCTGCATTGGAGAAGGGTTCGGATGCGGAGCCTTTTGGTCGGGCATCCGAAGCGTTCACGGATGCGGATCTTGGGGCGGACTCAAGTGCGGTCTTTTTCGCCTTGAACGACCAGTGTGGGCCCCCGTTTTCTGTGGCGGGTCCTGGTGCAGTTTTGCCTCCTGTGGCGGATCAGGGTTTGGGCTTTCCGGCAGAACGGGGTCAGGGAAACCTCGCGGGCGCAAGTGCTCTCTGGGATTCCTCCGATCCCACGGTGGTGCTACCTGACTTGCTTTCTTGGGCCACACCGGCGTGGTTCTTCCCTCACTGGGGTTTGGGTGTGGTGCAGGATGGCCCTTCGCATATGGTTTCGTTATCGGTCGTCCCCCATGACACGACGTTGGGGGGGGGGGGTCAACCCTTTGTGGATCCGAAGGTGGGGGGGGCTTCTTCGGCCTCTTCCGATGGCTCCTCGCGGGGGGGGGGGGGGGGGCACGGCCGCGGTGGCTGAGGCCCTATCAGGGCACTCTTCCGATGCGGGACCGGTCGACAGGAAAAGCGGGAAGAGATATAGAAGGAGGAACAGAACCAGGTCGGCGAGGGTAGAGGAGGTTGCAGGCTCAAGCTTGAAGGACCGCGTAGCGGAGGCCGCAGGGGTGGTCAGGACTCATGGGTTCTTCACCGGTTGCAAATGAAGATTCTTTCTTGGAATGTTCGTGGTCTCGGGGATCCCGAGAAGAGAAGGGTCGTGGGGTCAAGATTTATTAAGTGGGGTTGCGACGTTTTGTTACAAGAAACAAAACTTCAGGCTGTGACGGAGGATATGTGGCGTTCTTTCGGCGGGGGGGCCGTGGACCATTTCCGTGCTTTGGATGCGGCGAGTGCTTCGGGGGGGCTGCTGGTGGCATGGAGATCTTCGTCTGTGTCTTTTGATTCAGTGATTGTTGGAAGGCATGTGCTGACGGTTTTGCTAGTATGTACGTCCTCCTCCCTCCGGTTGGTTGTTTCGTGTGTTTACGGACCGTGTTGTAATGTTTTGCGTGGAGAACTGTGGGATGACCTCATGGCGGTTGGGAGTGCTGTCGACAGCGTCCCCTGGCTCGTTGGGGGGTCTTCAATGTTACTCTTCTTTCCTCTGACAGGCCAGGGGGCGGGGGGGCAGGATCCGGGGTCGCGTGCCTTCGCAAACACGGTGGACTCCCTCGGCCTTGAGGTGATGGATGCGGTTGGCACGACTTATACAAGGAGGAGCTCAAATTCCAGATTGCGTATTGACCACTTCTTGGCTTCCAGTGAGTTGATGGAGGCTTTTGATTTGGCGTCGGTGGAGGCAATGCCACGGGCTTGGTCGGATCACAATCCAATCGTCTGGTCCTCAGGGGATGCCCCTTTGCAGAGGGGGCTTTTTAGGTATGACAAATGCTGGCTTATGGAGGAAAATTTTAGGGAGGTGGTTTCTTCGCACTGGTCGGGCTTGCTTGTTTCGGGCTCCGCAGTGACTCGCTTCTCCAAAAGTTGTCTTCGTTGCGGGCTAGACTTTCGGATTTCAAGCGGGAGACAAGGGCAGCTAGGCGTGCTGCAAGGGAGGAGGCCGAGGAGACCATTCGATATCTCGATTCTGTGGAAGATCAAAGGGATCTCACGGTGGGTGAGTTGGCTGACCGTGCTGCTGCTCAAACGAAAGTTGCGTTGGAGGATAAAAAACGCGTTGCGGAGTGGAGACAACGGTCGAGAAGTTCGTGGCTCCGGGAGGGGGATGCGAATACCTCCTTCCATCGTGTCGCTAGCGGGAGGCGCAGGTTCAACGCACTGCGATCCATATGCATTGATGGGGCTCGCGTGGAGGGGAACAAGGAGATGGGGAGGGCTATTGCGGGCCATTTCAGGAACGTGTCGTCTCGAACCATTCCGAGGGTATGGAGGTGGTTGGGCCTTGACACCTGCGTGGTGGCGGACTCCTGCCTTGACGTGCTCGTTCGTGATGTAACCTTGGAAGAGATTAAGGATGTTGTGTGGGATTTGAACGCCGATGCCGCGTCGGGCCCTGATGGCTTCCCGGTGTCGTTCTATAAGGATTTTTGGGGCCTGATGGGGCTGGAGGTATTGGAGGTGGTCTCCGAATTTTGTAGGGGGAACGCTGGGTTTGATAAGATCAACCGTGCTCTCATCATTTTATTGCCCAAGACGACGGCGTCGGTCTCCATTGATGACTATCGACCAATTGCGGTATCAAATGCATTATATCTTATTACCGCAAAGGTGCTCGCTTCCCGGCTGGCCGGCGTTCTTGGCTCTATTGTCTCGCTGTCGCAATCGGCTTTCGTCCCTGGGAGGCAAATTAGGGACTGCCTTACACTTGTGTCTGAGATCATTGCGGAATGGAAGAGGAGGGGCACATGTGGCATCTTGTGGAAGGTGGACTTTGCAAAGGCCTACGATAGCATGGATTGGAGATTTCTTTGGTCGGTGCTTAGGAGAAAGGGTTTTCTGGAGGTTTGGATTTCTTGGATGAGGAGATGTGTGACCACTGCATCGTTTTCGGTCATGGTTAATGGCCGTCCGGAGGGGGCTCTGATTCAGCTAAGGAGGGGGGTGCGCCAGGGGTGCCCTCTTGCACCCATGCTTTTATCCTTGCGGCGGATGTCCTTTCTGATATTGTCACTCGGGTGGTCAACAGGGGCCTGTCGAAGGGGTTTTCCAGGGAAGGTGTGCTGGTCCCTGTCCTACAATACGTCGATGATACGTTTTTTTTCATTGAGGGGGAGCCGGAGGAGGCTAGGGGGCATGGCTATGGCCCTGAAGATTTTTGGTGAGTTGTCGGGTATGGTTAAGAATGATAGCAAATCAAAGTTTGTCCCTTTCAGCCTTGCGGATGTGGAGGCCGATGCGTGTGAAATGACGTTGGGTTTGGCGTGCTCTTCTCTACCGATGGATTATTTGGGGATGTCCTTGACCTTGGGCAGAACACGGACGAGAGACTGACTGAGGGTGGAGGAAAGGTTGGCAGGGTGGAAGTCCGCGATCTTGTCGAGCCGGCTGGTTCTGTTAAAGGCGGTCATTGCATCCATCCCGATCTACTTTTTATCTAATCGCCGAATGCCTAAGAGGATCAGAGCCCGGATTGAGAAAAGGATGCGGGCTTTTCTGTGGGCAAAGCAGAAGGGTGGGTCCAGAGGGGTCCACCTGGTAGGGTAGGAGGACCTTACTTGCAGGAAAGATCAGGGAGGGTTGGGGGTGAAGTCGCTGGAGCAAATGAATGATGCTTTGCTCCTTAAGTGGGCTAGTAGGATATGGGGGTCGGGGGAGGATCTGTGTTGTGATGTGGTTCGGCGGATCTATGGCATGGGGGGGACGTTACCTTCGCAGGTCCCCCGTATTGCCGCGCCCACGAGGTTTTGGAGGGGAGTTGTGGAGGTCTTCTTGAAGAATCTTGCGCTCTTTAGGCCGGTTCTCGATGGGGGAGACTCTTTCTCCTTTTGGACGGATGATTGGACGGGGGGCCTTTGCTTGCGCTTACCCCGGCTGTACGCCTTGGCTGAGGACAAATTCTGCTCGGTTGCAGAATGTTGGGTTGATGGTAATTGGTGCCCCACCTTCTCGGCGAACTTTTCTGACCAAAGACTGGAGGAGTTCTTGGTTTTGCTCGAAGCGTTGAGGGAGGTGGGGAGTCCTTCGGGGGGACGGGACCACTGGTCTTGGAGGGGGGTCCTTTCTCGGTCAAGAAGGCCTTCGGGGCTATCTCTCGGCCACCGCCGTCGCTCTCGGAGATGCTTAGCCGGGATTGTGCTTTTCTTTGGGCTCTCGGACTTCTAGAGCAGTTTGGGTTCTTCCTTTGGCTGCTTAGGAGGCAGAGGTTGATGACGAGGGACCGTTGTGCGAGGCTTTTACGCTCCATCTCGGACAGGTGTTTGCTTTGCAATGCTTCGATTGAGTCCGTGGAACATCTTTTTTCCTTTGCCCCGTGGTGTCTCAAGTGTGGCAGGGGGCTGGCGTGGATTGGTGCCGTACGGACGACTTTCACGCCTTCTGGGGGGCGTTACGGGCAAACAAGGTTAGACCGAAGGTGGAGATTCTTCATCCGGTGGCCATTCTGTGGGCGATCTGGAGGGGCAGGAACGACTTGCTTTTCTCGGGACAGAGATTATATAAGGAAAACATGTGGTTCTTTGTGAGGCGTTTGGTGGAGGATTGGTGTTGTAATGGGCCTTTTCTAGCGGCGCCTGGTTGTAACTTCCGCTTTCTTCTTGTTTGTTTCTTTCTTATATTTTTTAATAAAGGTTTGGGGCGTGCACCACCGAGTGTATCCCCCTCTTTTGGATTTCAAAAAAAATGATCAGGGAAAAATAAAGACATCAATGAAGATGTGCTCTACAATATATACCATAGCTAGGAATGGTGAAATATATTAAGCGTGGCTTATCAACATGTAAGAGAAGTTGGACATCGTAAGAGTCGATGTGGAGCGCTCATCTAACCGATTCATCAAGGAAAGGAAGACGCTAAAGTCACCACAGCCACCAATTAAAAAAACGACTAGCCAATGAAGTTCACCATCACTCTCATATATGCCCAGAGCTCTATCCTCAAACTCAGTTCATTGTATTTCAGATTATACACATATATAGCCAAATGTGAAACCTTCAATTAGGTGCCTTCATTGGGACCCTTGTACACTACCATGATTCCATCGAATAAAATCAGTCCTCTGTTTAATTGTTGAGAAATTTGTATTATTGGGACTCTGAGTGTGGAGAATTGTTTAGTCCCACATTGCTCAGTGGTGGGACTTGGTTGAGTCGGTGGTGGTATATATAGAGCCACATCCCCCGCGTATTCCGTGAATAGAAAACTTAGTTCTTGGTAACTTTCTTGCATGATTTCATCCGACTCCTCAAGGAGTTCAGTTCCAAATAAATCATGCTTCTTCTTATTTGTTACTTTGATTATCTTAGGTGGTGACAGTAGTTGCCCCATTCGTGGGGTGGAAGTTGAGACAATGGAGCACGTTTTCCTAGTACATGACGTCGTGGTTGGACATCCACAATGTGGAGAGTTTTAGGGGTCACTTAGCTTGCTTCCGTCCCACTGCTATTTAGCTGAAACCGGTAGCATTGCTATGGGCATTATGGTTGCCTCGTAATGGTGTGATTTTTTGTGGAGATCATTTTTTTGTAGAATGTACCCATCCTGCTAGAATTCTCCTTGAGTCCTAGTTTATGTATTTTTTGCTTGTATTCTAATATAACGTTGGGGCGAACACCTTCGCATGTTTCTTAAAAAAAAATATTTCGACATTAATCAATTCACCAATGGATCAACAAATAGCCTTCTCAAATGCAAACATGGAATCCCCAACTACCTGGTTCATCTCTCGGTCCCAAATAGAGCTGTCAGAAATATCTCATGTTAGATATCCGCTCAGGTTCGATTCCCCAAATAGAGCTGTCAGAAATATCTCATGTTAGATATCCGCTCAGGTTCGATTCGGTAAGAGTCTGATTCCAATTCGGTTCGAAAATAAACGAACCGAACCTATGACCTTAACAATAGGTTTGGACTCGTTTATATAAACGGACCGAACCTATGACCTTAACATAGGTTTGGACTCGTTTACATAAACGAACCGAACCTTGAAGTGGTAGGTTCGCTCAGGTTCGGTTCATTAATAATCGATATATATATATATATATATATATATATATAATATTATGATTTAGGACCTTACACCATGATAACAAAGCCCATAACCCTTGGATCATTACCCATACAAGGGTTGTATGTGTTAATTCAATCCCAAAAGGCTATGGTTTATTTAAAAAAATGTTCAATTTCATGGATGGCATAGTGAATTTGAGAGGGATTTCATTTAAACCCTAGAGAGGCGACAACTCCCCTCTCCTCTCCCTCACAGGTCGTCGATCACCCCCCTCTCTTCTCTTCCCCTTCCAGGCTTCCAGCATCACACCTCCTTCTCCCCCTCCGCGAACAATCTGTCGACTACCCCATGCCCTTCTCTCTCCGTCGCCCTCCCCCAACAAGTTTCCAGCATCCACAACCACACTTCCCTCCCCCCCTCCGCGAACAGGCTGCTGACCACCCCACACCCTCCCCTCTCCGCCGCCCTCCCCGAACAGGCTTCCAATGGCCACGAAACCATGCCTCCCTCTCCCCCTCCGCGAACCGGGCATTGGCGGCCACCCCCCACGACTCCCTCTCCCCCTCCACAAATAGGAGTTTGCTTGTACCATTTTTCCCTAAGCTACTGTGTTTTCCTGCGAGGTTTGTTTAAAACGGTTTCTATCCAATAGCGATCACTGCATTATGTTCTTCGTAAATCTCGGGACTATCTGTTCATGTTGTTTTTTGATGCAGCATGATATCAATTTTAGGGAACATTTGTTTAGTTTATTTTATTTAAGTGTTGTTTGTTTATTTTTATTTATTTATGTCCTATGTAAAAGGCTCATTATAAAAGGCCTTATTATCCCTTCTTTTTTTGTCTCTTTATTTTCCTAATTTTTAGGAGAGTTGTTGCTTAGTCTGGAGGGATTAGCCTCTATAAAAGGCCCCCCTTATATTAGGGTTAAATTAAGTTGGAATACAAGTTATTTTTCCCCCTCACTTATCTCTCTCTCTCCCTCTCTCTCTCTCGAATCCGACGTTCCCTCTCCTCCCCCGTGTTTTCTTTTCCCCCAAACCCTAGTCTCTCTCGCCGCCTCCTACCCTCCGCCCCCGTGCTCCCCGTGACCTCCCAGCCTCGCCGCCTTCCCCTGCGCCTCTCTGCTCGCCCCGGCTTCGCCGCCTCCCACCCCTCGCCTCAACAGCGCCCAGCCACCAACCCCATCCCTCCGCATGCGCCTCCTCCCAACGCCGCCACCTCCACGAGGCCCTCCATTACCATCCCGCGATCGCCAGCCCGCCTCTGCGTCGCCCCACGCCACCGCCTTCCCCGACCTCGCGACCTCCTCCATCTCGCCAGCGGCCCCATTCCAGCGACCGCTTCCTACTCCCCAGCCCTTCCAACGCCGGACCGCCCCCTCCTAACCTGGACATCGCCATCGACACCCCGCCTTAGGCCCGCCTACCCAGCAGCCTTGTTCCCGCGCCGGTAACGCCCGCCCCCAGCGACCCCGCCCGCAGCCCGTGCCAGTCAGCGAGTGCCGTGGTCCTAGCTCCGCCGGTTCGCCTACCCGCCGGCCCGACCAGATCTGAAGCGCGCCTAACAAACCCCTTGCGGGTTGTGGTATAAGTGTTTCTTCCACATATTATTCCACTTTATAAAGCTAGATTTGTGGGATGTTACATTGTTGTTTAGTTTGGTGATTTATTGAGGTTCTAAGACTGCAACATCGTCATTTATTTCCTCTAATCATTAACTACTTGATTGCCCTAAGTTTGTGGAAGAATCGGTGCTAAAACTCGAATATCTTTTCGTCTATTGTTGCTGATTTTCGCGCTTCGCATATCTTCTCATTTGTGTTCGTCATCTAGTTCGTAGTTTTCAATTGTTAGGAACACCATTTAGGTCATTATCTCATTTAGGTTGCATCAATTTGGTATCAGAGCCTAACGATCTTGCACCTCACTTGCATTCATCTTATCCATTGCATATATAAAAAAAAAGTCATCCACAAAACAAAAAAATCCCAAAACAAAAGAAAGAGAAAACCTAGAATTTCCATGGCCGAGAAACCATCTACCTCTCAAACCGGCTACACCCAACAACCTGAGCGAACGTTAGAATCCTTGGAAGCTAAAATTGATCGGATATTCGAACACCTGAGCGGGCAAATTGCCACTCTCAGTTGTCGAATGCTAGGGAACAATCATGGCACTGAGACGCCAAACAAGGGCCGACGTACTAGTGGGAGATCACATTCACGGAGCAACACGTCCTACGACTCTAGCTCATCTACTTCTGACGGACACGTTAGCGATGATCCCTCCCAAGAAAATAATGAAGAAGGATCAGGAGATGGCATCCCTTTCATTCCCAAGATTCAAGATCCCCTCATCTCTGGACATCAATTCCCGCCACGACCTGGACCTAGGTCCGATGACGGATGGGATCGAGGCATCCGCCTCGACGTTCCGGAATTTGACGGAGGACGAGACCCTGATGTCTTTTTGGATTGGCTCCAAGCCGTCGAGCACTTCTTTATGTGGAAGTCTATGCCGAGCGAACGAAAAGTTCAATTCGTCACCATCAAATTAAAGGGGCATGCTCTGCTATGGTGGGACCGTTTGCAGTCTGAACGCAAACGAAAGGGAAAAAGTAAAATCCGCAGTTGGAGCAAAATGAAAGCCAAATTGAAGACCAAGTTCGTGCCAGAAGATTACAAACGAGATATGTACGCACGAGTGCAATCATGGCGACAAGGCACTATGAGCGTCAGAAAATACACCGAAGGGTTCCAATCCCTCGTTCACCGCAACCGATTGCAGGAGACCCCTGTCCAGGAGGTCACCCGCTACATGCAAGGACTCCGACCTATTATTCAGGAAGAACTCTACCTCCACCACTGTCGAGACGTTGACGAAGCTTACAAGCAGGCTGAGCGGGCTGAGGCTAAGCTTGCTAAAGCCCAGACAAGGAGGATGTCCTTCCCGGTGAACTCCGTCTCGCGCGTCGGTACCCCGATGATGACCTCCAAACCTTTTGTGTCCCCATCGATTCCTACAGGTAAACCCCAGACAAAACCCTTAACTCCTGTCGTCACCCGACCACCTATTGGAAACCCCGGACCAGGCATCTTGGGAAGCCGACCTGTTGTCGGACCTGACACTTGTTTCCGATGTTATCAAAAGGGACATCAAGCAGCAGAGTGCCCAAACCCTAAGGCCAGACCCGCCCATTTATGCACCGTCGACGACTCTGAAGACCCTGACTCAGACCAACAGGAGTCCCCTGAAGAGGATCCGGCTGCTTTGACTGCTGACACCATGGGAGCTGATGACTATGAGCCTTTAGGAGTGGACGGAGACGTATCCGGACCCTTCTTGGTCATTGAACATGAGAACTTTATCACTCCTGACAGCGCACCCACAAACATCCTGCTCACACCCGCTGTCAACGACACTGATAGTTGGCTGCGACGCAGCATCTTCCGAACCACCTGCACTTCAGGAGGGCAACGCTGTTCGCTGATCATCGATGGAGGAAGCGTTGAGAACTTCGTTTCACAAGAAATGGTCGATAAGTTGGGCCTGCCAACTCAACCACTCGAGAAACCTTACAGTGTGGCCTGGTTTCGAGGTGGTACCCAACTCCCGATCCACCGTCAGAGCCTCGTTAGCTTCTCAATTGGGCCTTCATATAAAGACGAGGTGTGGTGCCATGTAGCCCCTATGGATGTCTGTCACATTCTACTTGGGAGACCTTGGCAATTCGATCGATACACTGAGCACAAAGGAAAGCTGAACACTTACTCCTTTCTCATAGACAAGGTGCGTGTGACCCTCAGACCACAACGCGACGCCCTTAGCCCTCGCCAGGTGGCTACACTTCGAGCCGCGACCGCACAATCGGGTAAAAGCACTCCACCGTCACATCCCTCGCCTACAGGTCCCGTATTGCTGATGGAAGCCCAGACATTCCAACGTGAGATTCAGGAGAGCTCCACCATTTATGCATTGATGGGACGTGAAGTGAGTCAACCAGAAACCACAACACCCGAAGTCCCGCCTGAGATAAAACCCATCATCCAGGAATTTGCTGACATTATGCCTGAAGAGTTGCCTGAAGGACTACCCCCGTTGCGAGATATTCAACATCACATTGACCTAGTCCCTGGAGCCAGCCTTCCCCACTTACCACATTATCGAATGAGCCCAAGAGAGCATGAAGAAATGAACAGGCAGGTTACTGATCTGCTACGTCGTGGATATGTTCAAGAGAGTATGAGCCCCGTGGCGGTTCCTGCTCTGCTTACACCAAAGAAGGATGGCACATGGAGAATGTGTGTGGATAGTCGCGCTATCAACAAGATAACGATCAAGTATCGTTTTCCCATTCCGTGCATTGATGACATGCTCGATATGCTATCAGGTGCCAAATTGTTCTTCAAAATGGATCTCCGCAGTGGCTACCATCAGATTCGCCTCTGACCTGGAGACGAGTGGAAGACTGCCTTCAAGACCAAAGAGGGCCTCTATGAATGGACGATAATGCCCTTCGGTCTGTCGAATGCCCCTAGCACCTTCATGCGAACCATGAATCATGTCTTGCGACCCTTCATTGGTAAGTTTGTGGTTGTTTACTTCGATGACATCCTGATCTACAGCTTGACCAAAGAAGACCACTTATCTCACTTACGACAAGTCCTGGAAACCCTGAGAGCCCAACAAATGTATGTCCACCTCAAGAAATGCTCCTTCATGTCTGACACGGTCCTCTTCCTGGGATACATTGTCACTGCCGGCGGACTTAAAGTTGACCCCTCCAAGATTCAGGCCATTCAGAGATGGCCCGTGCCCAAAACCCTCACTGAGATTCGTAGCTTTCTGGGATTGGCTTCGTTCTACTGACGCTTCATCCGGAACTTTAGCTCTTGCGCAGCCCCGTTGGTAGATTGCACGCGTAAAGGTGCACCCGCATGGACTCTTGAAGCAGAAACCAGCTTTCAAAATCTAAAACATCAATTGACACATGCCCCTGTTTTGGCACTTCCTGACTTCACCAATGTTTTTGTAGTCGATTGCGACACCTCACATGTCGGGATTGGTGCCGTCCTAAGTCAAGAAGGACGACCTGTAGCGTTCTACAGTGAGAAATTGAATGAAGCTCGATCACGGTACTCTACTTATGATGTTGAATTCTATGTCGTGGTGCAAGCCCTCAAGCATTGGAGGCATTACCTGATCCAACGCGAATTCGTCCTTAACTCTAACCATGAAGCCTTGAGATATCTGAATTCTCAGAAAACTCTTAACAAACGCCATGCCAAGTGGGTTAATTTCCTCCAAGAATACACGTTCCATCTCAAGCACAAAGCTGGAACCCTGAACCGCGTGGCCGACGCGTTGAGCCGGTGAGCACACACCCTGACCACAATGACCGTCAGCACAACAGGATTTGACACACTCAAGGACCTCTACCCCGCTGACCCTGACTTCGGACAGTTATGCAGAATGTGTTGATAATGGACAGGATCCGACAGCCACTTATGTTCTTCATGAGGGTTTTCTGTTCAAAGCCCACCGACTGTGCATCCCTGCCACTTCCCTTCGTGAGAATTTAATTTCAGAACTACATAACAGTGGCTTAGCTGGACACTTTGGAAGGGACAAGACCTTGACCCTTCTCCAAGACCGATTTTATTGGTCGCAAATGCGAAAGGATGTTACAAAATTCGTATAAAAATGCTAAATCTGTCAAAGATTCAAAAGCCATAGGCAGAACACTGGGCTGTATACACCTCTGCCAATTCCTCTGCGACCCTGGGAAGACATCACCATGGATTTTGTGCTAGGTTTACCCCTCACGGTACGGAAAGTTGACTCTATTTTTGTGGTTGTGGACAGATTTTCTAAAATGGCACATTTCATTGCATGTAGGAAAACATCAGATGCATCTCATGTCGCCGATTTGTTTTTTCGTGATGTCGTTCGATTGCATGGTGTCCCTCTTTCTTTTACTTCGGATCGTGATACCCGGTTTTTGAGTTATTTTTGGCGCACGCTTTGGTCTCGTCTTGGTACTCGTTTGCAATACAGCACCGCTTATCATCCACAAACAGATGGGCAAACCGAAGTAGTTAACAGATCATTAGGAAATTTATTGCGATGTCTTGCAGGGGACTCTCCGTCCAAATGGTATCTAATTCCTCCCCAAGCTGAATTCGCGTATAACAGTTCCACTAATAGGTCCACCGGAAAATCGCCATTTGAGAGTGTGTACGGCTTTCCACTTACCCAATTTCTAGACCTAAAACCCACAACCATGCAAGGGAGAAGTAGTGCAGCTGCTGAGGATCTGGTCGAACACTTAACCCACATCCATACTGAAATCCGAGCCAAACTCCAAGCCATTACCCAGAAATACCAAGCCCAAGCCAACCTACACTGAAGAGAGAGCGAGTTCAGAGTTGGAGAGTTAGTGATGGTCCACCTGAAAAAAGAGAGGTTTCCTTTGAGAGTCAACCAAAAATTGAGCGAACGAAAGATTAGTCCATTCCGAGTCCTCAAGAAGATTGGGCCCAATGCTTATCTACTCGACCTGCCGCCAGACGTCCAGACATCGCTAGTCTTTAATGTTGCAGATCTCTTCTTATATCATGGAGATGAACAGACAGATGCCACCGCACCAACGATTCCTGATGATGATATGCGCCAACCACCAGCCGCAACCGATGCCGATCAGATTGAAGATATTGCAGACATCCGAGATATGGCGACTAGACGTGGTCTCTTCCGACGATATCTAGTCAAATGGAAGGAACGACCTCTTACCGATTGCACCTGGATTGACGAGGAGGAACTCCAACAACTCCGCCCCGATATCCTTCAGAACTTCCATGATGCCATCTCGACAGAGCGAGATTCTTTTCAGCAGGGGGGAGTTGATGCAGCATGATATCAATTTTAGGGAACATTTGTTTAGTTTATTTTATTTATCAGTTGTTTGTTTATTTTTATTTATTTATGTCCTATGTAAAAGGCTCATTATAAAAGGCCTTATTATCCCTTCTTTTTTTGTCTCTTTATTTTCCTAATTTTTAGGAGAGTTGTTGCTTAGTCTGGAGGGATTAGCCTCTATAAAAGGCCCCCCTTATATTAGGGTTAAATTAAGTTGGAATACAAGTTATTTTTCCCCCTCACTTGTCTCTCTCTCTCTCCCTCTCTCTCTCGAATCTGCCGTTCCCTCTCCTCCCCCGTGTTTTCTTTTCTCCCAAACCCTAGTCTCTCCCGCCGCCTCCTACCCTCCGCCCCCGTGACCTCCCAGCCTCGCCGCCTTCTCCTGCGCCTCTCCGCTCGCCCCGGCTTCGCCGCCTCCCACCCCTCGCCTCAACAGCGCCCAGCGCCCAACCGCCAATCCCATCCCTCCGCCTGCGCCTCCTCCCAACGCCGCCACCTCCACGAGGCCCTCCATTACCATCCTGCGATCGCCAGCCCGCCTCTGCGCCGCCCCACGCCACCGCCTTCCCCAACCTCGCGACCTCCTCCATCTCGCCAGCGGCCCCATTCCAGCGGCCGCTTCCTACTCCCCAGCCCTTCCAGCGCCGGACCGCCCCCTCCCAACCCGGACATCGCCATCGACACCCCGCCTTAGGCCCGCCTACCCAGCAGCCGTGTTCCCGCGCCGGTAACGCCCAACCCCAGCGACCCCGCCCGCAGCCCGTGCCGGTCAGCGAGTGCCGTGGTCCTAGCTCCGCCGGTTCGCCTACCCGCCGACCCGACCAGATCTGAAGCGCGCCTAACAAACCCCTTGCGGGTTGTGGTATGAGTGTTTCTTCCGCATATTATTCCACTTTATAAAGCTAGATTTGTGGGTTGTTACATTACTGTTTAGTTTGGTGATTTATTGAGGTTCTAAGACTGCAACATCGTCGTTTATTTCCTCTAATCATTACCTATTTGATTGCCCTAAGTTTGTGGAAGAATCGGTGCTAAAACTCGAATATCTTTTCGTCTATTGTTGCTGATTTTCGCGCTTCGCATATCTTCTCATTTGTGTTCGTCATCTAGTTCGTAGTTTTCAATTGTTAGGAACACCATTTAGGTCATTATCTCATTTAGGTTGCATCATTTTCATATATCATGAAAGTAGTAAATATAGCTTATTTAGGGGTATGATTTTTATTCTGCCAGTTAATTCATGCCATGGAACATATATGGATTCTCATATGCAACGGATTCGAATCAAAGCCGAAGGTTCATCCACCAATCAGTAACGACATGGGTAACTTATTTGATTGTGGATATGGTCCAAAATGCAATAGAATGTTGGCTGTTAAAACATTTGATTCATTTCGTTTTTCTTTACAAAACAGCTTGAGTTCTGCTTCATCTCTTTTTGCTTTGACTCTTCTTTTATAATTATGCAGTGGGAGATGCATTCTTAGTGCTCAGCCAGTGTAAGATCTTTATGTGTTCCTCTTGTGTGCCACATGCAATTGTAATCAAAATCTATTTCATCGTGCGAGTATTATCAATTATGTATTTCTTCCCATATAAGGCAACTTCCCTGCAGTTTTGTAACACAATGGCCCTCTACTAACCTTCTGGGCAGATTTTCTTAATTCTTTGCCTTCATGGTCGAGATTTTATGTGCATTTCTCTAAATCTTTAGTATCTACAAGACTACATGTGTAGAAACAACTAACTAGTGGTGCTAATTAGAAGCAATGGAGCTAATGGATTTTTTGCTAGATGGATTTGTAGAGATCATTTTAAATTTACATGTGAAATCTTCTAAGAAAGAAATATAAGCCTTGTTTTCCCCTTTGTAATCTTTTATATTTTTTAAAGGGGGTTACCCAAACCCATTGATCTCGGACTTGTGAGTTTTTAAAAAATATATAACGAGAAATAAAGGGTTGTATTCAATTTCTTGTGTATAATCGAACCTTTAACGAACCGAACCGAACATCCGCGAACCTCTACCGAACCGAGCCAAACATGAACATGATTCTAATCTTACGAAACCGAGCCAAACCCGAACCTATATATTTACTAAACAAACCGAACCGGACATAGGTAGGTTCGCTCAGGTTCGGTTCGTTTACAATCCTAATCCCACAGCAAGTCATCTTAATCTACTGCAAAAAAGTAGAAAAATACCCCACCATGCACATATCTCCAAAGTACCCTACGCTTTTCCACAATTCACATACGTCCTAACAGTCCATGGAAGAACCTTCATCGATCTACACGGTTAAGGACCCCAACTGAAAGTTGGGGTGAAATCAGCACATGGCTAATCTCGCAGTTGCGCTTTCCAAACTCATGCAACACAAGGTCACCAACACTAGCCCAAACCGACATGCAGTCAGTGCCCTACCCAGTCGTGTCGCCAACTATTTCATCCATGCGCGAAACCCCTCAGTTCAACTCAATGACAATGCATCTGTCTTTTCATGTCTATCATGATGTTAATGCATTGCCTACCCTGTCAACTATTTGAGTTTCTTTTTCCATCCGTATTTATATATTAAATCTTCTCTGGTATCTATTACTTTACTGCCCGCTACAGAAGCATGCTTGAAAATTAATACAATTTTCTTTTCTGAGTTTCATACAGAAATATCATTGAAATCCAAAAGTCAAATCAATAAGATTTTAAATCAAAGGCATGTCATATCACACATACAACTTGCAACAACTCCCCGTGATGTAGCAAGGTACCTGAAAGTTCTCAACTGCTGTGCCCATATTCTTGGAGAACAAGTTGAGAACTGCACTGAAAGTAAGCAACATATTAGACGAATATCAACTTAATGCCAATAAAAAGAGAGAGTGATTTCTTATTTACTCTTCAAATATAGAAGGAAGTAACCCTCGGAAATCCAGCCCAACCAACCCAAGGCCCATAGCGCAATACTGTATGATAATAAACCAAAGTTGTCAGAAAGCAAGCAACAACAGATTCACCAACCAGTAACAGATATCCAGAATGGATCAGAGTGCATAACCAAAATGTGTAACATTAAGGAGGCAATACAATATGCTTAGTTATATCAAACATATGCATTCAGGTAGTTTTTCTAAGGAAAATGCCTTCAGGTAGTTGGCATGTGATGTTGCAATTGCGGAAGGTTGTAGAAAGTTGACATTTTCTAAGTAAAAAAGGCACGCGATGTCTTTCTAGAAATGCCAACCAATTTTTATGGTTAAACAAGACCAACAACATGCCGAGTCTGAGATCTATACGAGGCAACAACCATGGCAATGGCAATTATCTTGCTAACTAAATACTTTTAAAACAATTGAATTGCATGGAATTGACCATTTTAAGACTGCCAACAGTTTGAGCTCAACATTAATCATCAAACCTAGAAGAAAGCTGATCCTGATTACAAAATGAAAAGGATAATATCATCTAAGATTATTTCTGGACGATGTTAGATAAATTTACAATTATTTCAGGATTCTCTAGGTAAAGATGCATGTAAAAGATTTTCAAGCCTCATCAAAGGAAAATTGAGTAAAGTGACTCTAAAATAATGTGATGTTATTTCATAGATCTATCATGAATACCATTCTTTTTGAAAAGGCATGCATATTTTCACAATCACAATGAGAACTCATGAACTTGTGTGTTTGTCATAAGATTAAAAATTGTTACTTGAATAATTCAAACCTATGTCCCCAAGTGATATCTTCGGGATGTTAGGCTAATATGGAAATGATATCATAATTCTTTTATAGCTTTAAGCTCTTATATATAATGCAGAATCAGTATTTCATTTAACAAATAAGTCGGTGAAGAACTTACCATACACTGGTCAAGGATATTTGACAGTGATCCCCCTTCACCGATCTTCGGGAGCATCATTTCAAGAGTGCTTAAATGAATCATGATTTGATGCATTGTCCAACTATAAAGTAGACCTCCATCATAGTTTTCATCACTTCCAGATTTGTCGTTGCTAAATATTGCTCTATATTGATTGACAACATCAAAAAGATGCATTCTGTGACAATTCACCATCCCCTTTAGGTATTCATATACATTTCTTTGATCTAGATCATCAAGAATTCCTGTAAGCCATGCCTCTCTGCACCTTAAAAACTGTGATATAAAACACACCTTATTAGGAAAATCCAATCAAGCACCACAGAAGAAAATTATTACACATCTTCACAACAGCAACATAGTCAAAGGGACAAATCAGTTTCATACTTCACATATATGACCATATTTATTGATGCAATACTTTAGCATGGAATAGGTATCCAAATTAACCCCAACCCCACAATGCAAAATGCGATGACCAGAATCCATGGGATCATAAAGAAAATGTAAATGGTCCTTCACAAAATAACCACAACGAAGATCTGCCAACTAGTTTTGGAAAAAAAATAAAACAATGTGAATACACAACTACTCACACTCCTCTCATTTGGACTGAATACTCCCATAATAAGAAAGAAAGACAATTAGATCTAGAAAGGAGGGACACCTACATGGAGGACAATAGGAAAGACGACCTTGGAACACTGAGGAAAATTCGCCTGAGGGGTACCCGTGGAAACTTATTTCACGGGACCCCCAAGCGAATATATATTTTGTTAAGTACCGTAAGGGAGCCGTGACTTGAGATCACGGCTCCCCTCCAAGAAAGCCGTCACTTGAAGTCACGGCTAGGCCTGAATATAGACCCAGTCGCGACCCGCCCCCACTCCACGCATACAGAGCCGCAACCCGCCCCTCCTCACGTACTCGCCTCCTCCAGCCCACGCAGTCGCCTCCTCCAGCCACCTCGTGCCCCTCCCTCGTCGCCTCCTCGTCCTATTCCTCCCCCTCGAGCCAGTAATCTCCTCGAGCTGGTGGTCCCCTCGTGCCCCCTTCCTCGTTGCCACCTCTCCTCGTGCTACTCCATCTCAACCACTGTGAGTATACCCTAATCTTATATGATTAGAACAATAACTTTTTTTATTTTAGCTTTGTGTATGCCACACGGTTGTGTCTATTTAGGAGTGTTGTATTATTCATGTGTAATGTTAATTATTCTCCTTTTTTGAAGAGAGTCGAAGAAATGGAAGTAATGTGCTTGTGCCATGTTGGTGGGAAGATTGCTAAGGATGGCAAGGAAGTCAGATACGAGGGAGGTCGGGTGAAACCCATAAGAGTTGGGATGGGTTTGACATTTAATGGATCGGTCGAGATGATTGCAAACTTGATTCGTGTTAACTTAACCAATGCTACAGAACTACGTGTATTTCACAGGATGTTGGAGAATAATGACACATTTTTTGTTGATGTCGAGTATGATGGTGACGTTGACGATATTCTGAATTATGTTGAGATGATTGGATGCTCATACCGACCAGTTTTATTTACTGACCTTGTATGCACAAGTGCTCGTTCGTGTATACGCCAAGCTGCATCCATGATTCCAAGAACGCAACCCGTGTCTCGTACATCCGATGTGACGGGACCCACTTTTGGAAGGGTCTGTGGGATTCCTAATATATCTACAACTCATGTGGAGATGGCGACATCGGTAAAATTGCCCAAGCTTTGGGATCCTGCCCAAATGACCCCATCTCCACTATAGGGGAGGACCATGATCCCGAGATTGATCGTATAATAGAGGATACCCCCCAGAACACTGATGATGAAATGAAAAATGATGATGGTGAAATGCCGAACAATGAGAACGAGACGGTGCATGTTGAGTCTGACATTCCCTTCTATAACACACGAGGCGGTGATGGTTACATCCGAAATAGTGATGACGTGATGTGAATTCATGATGGGTTGGCTAGTTCAGATGAGTTAAGGAATGGGATGACCTTCAAGTCAAAAGAACACTTGATTTATTCAGTTAAATTGTTTCACATTAAACATCACTACAATTTTGATGGGCATGAATCTGACTGTCATGTATGGGTTATTTATTGTAGCGAAAGGAGAAGTGGTTGCCTTTGACGGCTGCGTGGACATCGTCACCCACTTAATGGCCTTTTTGCTATTTTCAAATTAGATGCACCACATACCTGCTTGCATCGTGTAGGAAACCAAGATTACCCTCAGCCTGATTGCAACTTTATGGCACAGAAATTTCTGAATCAAATCAAGGTCTCACCAGTCGTGAAGGTTTCATACTTGCAGTCTATTTCTTTTGAGTACGGTTACATGGTGAGTCGTAGGAGGATATGGGATGCCATGAGAAAGGGAATAGAGATAGTATACGGTGATTGGACTGCATCATATAATGAATTGTCGTATCTGTTTTGTGCGTTGGAGACATCAATCCCAGGAACCGTGACCGATCTCTATAGGGATCATGTTGGTGGGTACGAGAAGGTTTTCAAGTGGGCTTTCTGGGCAATGTATCAGTGCATGGAGACCTTGTAAGCCTGTTATTAGCGCCGATGGTACTCATGTGTATGGTAGATACAAGCAAAAGGTGCTCATTGCATGTGGTGTCGATGCAGCAAACCGCATCCTACCTCTTGCATTTGTCTTCGTGTTGGAGTTGGTTTTTGGAGAGAGTTCGGCTTCATATTTTTAGGGATCGTATTGGTCCAATTTGTGTCATATCAGATCGCACACCTGGAATTCGATGTGCCATGCATTGTTCAGAAGTGCAGTTTCACCCGCCCTATGTATATTGGTGTTTCTGCCTACGTCACGTTGCTAGTAACTTCAATGATGTTATGAAAAATCAGGCAATGAAGAGCATGGTAATGAGGGTTGGGAAGGCTTATACACAAAGAAAGTGGACTAATTAAATGGATAAGTTGAAGAAGATGGATGATAATGCATGGTATTGATTTGATACGCACAATTACCCAAAAGATCAATGGACTTAGGCCTTCGATGATGGACATCGTTTCGGTTACATGACATCTAACTTCTCCGAAAGTTATAACGCAGTATTAAAGGATGCAAGATCACTCCCGGTGGCAGCATTGGTGCAGAAGACATACTAAAATTGCAATCAATATTTCTACGACCATCATAGTGAGTCGATGTCCCATCTGGCTCGTGGTGACCGATTCACGCTGCTGACATGCTAAAGAGGTGTATGGATAGGAGCAATAGTCATCGAATCACTCGAATTAGGGGTGCTCTTTTACACTTATATGAAGTGATCACAGGACAAAAGATGATACAGTTTGGCATAAAGAGCGGAAGGAAACACTCGGTTTTGCTCAGTGACTTGTCTTGCACCTGTCAGAAATGACATGTTCACAGAATCCCATGCTCTCATGCATGCGTTGTTCTAGCACATTTAAATATTGATGTGGATGGGTATATGGGTCCGTGGTATACATAGCAACGCCAAATGAATGTCTATGAAGGGGTCTTCTACCCCATTGGGGATAGGGAAATATGGCCAAAATTCACAAAGCAAAAGCAATAGAGATCTTTGGCCCTTTGGTGTTACTGCATTTGTGGGCATGGGAACATTTTCCTCACATAGAACCCATTGTACACCGGAGGCCCGATTGGCGGGGGAGCCCCTTAGGATGTCGTTGATGGACAGATTTTGATGTCACTAATGAGCCAACACACATGGTGCGCCCATACCGAGATGCATTTGACCTTCAGACAGCGTCACAGGTATAAGTAAATCAAACATGTTGTTACAATACGAATAGTTATCCATGATTCTAATATAATTCTATCTATTTTCTTAGGTTGTTTGGAGGCCTTGCACTCCGGATGTGATTCAGATGCTTCCTCCGTACTGCTTAGAAGCACCAGATCTGCATGTTGCGAGAGTACCACTCATCTATTTTTGTTTGGTTGAGTTATACACTCCAGATCGTGTCTTACGACAGTTTGGAGCAATGCATGGGATCCCAGGTCCGTGCAACACATGCACAAAGCTCCACTCGATAGATCTTCGAGGGAAGATCAACGTTAATTGTATCCAATTCCATGCCAACTTCTTGCAGATGTGGGAGAACAAGAAGGATTATATTGTGGAGACGGTCCTTATAGTGCCAGGAGGAGACGAGGTAACAGATGACTACAGAAGTTGGTATAACCGTGTGACCCGACGGTTTATTGGTAGACACGGGTGCATAATGGACTTTGTTGTAAGTAACAATTACATTATCATTGCATTTTCAACATATAAAGAATATGACTCAAGCCTTTCTCCTTTTCAGGTATCGAGGTTTTGAGAGATCCATCTGGCGAGGGATGACCCATAATGTGTAGCATTTTTTGCGGTTGATTCCGAGCGCTGACTACTGGAAGCCATCGAGAGATAATTTAGAGACGGCGCAGATGATGATGACACTGGAGGAAGTGAAGAAGGGGATTCCACGGAACCAACTCCTACTGAGAGGGGTCGTGGATGAGGACATGGGCGAGGACGTGAAGGAGCAAGAGTTAGAGGAAGTCGGAGGTGGCATGTCCAAGCATCTATTGCTGATGATTTTCAGACTCCTTTTCAGGACCATTGCACCATTAGTAGCCCGTCTACACCAGCTGCTCCGGTGAAGAAGAGGGGTCCTACTGACGCCGGCCCTTCGCGTTGCTCTCTGCTTACGGTACTTTATACGGATGACATTGTGATTATCGATGGATATATGATTTTAGAGATTGATCAAGCTAGCCAGATCATGCCCTCAAGCCAACTGTAGCCTGAGGGCCTGAGGCGATACCGCAGGAATCCGAGAAAAGGCCACCAAAGCTTAGATTCTTTCGTAGAAGGAAACGTCTGTGATGAACTTGTCTTACGTAGTGATATGTATCACAATGTATATTAAATGAAGAGCTTCTTGTTATATTATGACTCTATGTAGTTTTATGTATCTTAAATGGGAGTACTCTATTTGGATTCTGATTTTGGAGGCGAGTACTCTTTTTTTTTACTAACGTTAAAAGTATCTCGGAGAGTGTGTCCGGTCCTAAGTAGCTCCGTCAATTGTGTTTGTTTGGCTCTATGAAACTCTTGCAAATAATAGACTGGTTGGTTGAGTTTACAATGTAATATTACAACTTTTGCATACTGGAGGCACCTAAAAATGAGCCATGGAATGCTACAACTTGTGGGTGCCTCCACAACCTCCAAATTTGCATCTCCCTGGAATGGGGAACTGCCTGTTCTAGAAACAGACAAAGCTGTGATTTGAGTTCACGGCTTCCTTCAGTTGGAGTTGTGACTTCAAATGACGGCTTCCTTCGAGGGGAACCGTGATCTCAAGTCACGGCTCCCTTCGAAAAGGAACTGTGATCTCAAGTCACGGCTCCCTTACTGTAGCTGTACTTAACAAAATATATATTCGCCTGGGAGTCCCGTGGAATAAGTTTCCACGGGTACCCATCAGGCGAATATACTTCTTGGAACACTCCTACTCAAATCTTTCTGGCATATGTGGAGTTATGATTATGCATGTTCATTGATGACGAGCATGCAGACAACAAATTAGTGATCCTAGTTGAATACCCTTTGTTGCTAACCCCATTACCACTCTTCAAGTAGGATAGCCCAATGATGTTAAAGACGGAAGATGGGAAGAGGAATGGTTGATGAAGTCAGAAATGGGAAAAGGGATAAGAGAATTGTGGTGGGGTGGGGAGTATGCATTTGAAGGGGTGTTTTCATTAGGGTCAGTGGCAGTAAGAAGGGAGAAACATCTGTTTTCAGGTTTGGCAGTTGATGAGAGGATTAGATTATACTTGTACAGGCAAAATAGACCAAAAATTGATGGCTCATTAAACAGAAAGTTGATGCAAGGAAAAAAATTTCATTGTAGAGATCAATGACTATATAGTCTCTTTTGGAAGTTATGAGATGGCCACAGTTTTGTCTTTTTAAAAGAAAAATTAGTGATGAAATTAGATCTATAGCAAGCAATGCTTGCTTTATTTTTGGGGAAAGGATAAGGCATGCCTAATGTGATTTTAAAATACCATAATTAGGTATAATACTTAGAAAGTTAATTTCAGCATCTTAATGGTATGAGCGCTTGATCAACAATCATCGCATTTTGTACTCGCAGGAAGTACGCCAAGCTCTTAGGAAATATAATGGACCCTGATCAGGGAGTTCCATCATGAGATTCTTCACTATCAAATATAACTGAAAAGGAATACATATATCCGATGTTAAAGTTTGGGTGTTCTTTTTCTAGAAGTACTGGAGGAAGCCCATAAAACAAGGAATCCTTACCAAGTTGTACAGAGATATATTGTAGGAGTTTGGTTAATATAAAAATATGGATGGGATGAGATAAGGATTGAAGTTTGAGACACTATGCATTATAAAGAATAACATTATAAGGCAAAGTGGTCTCAAGACAATAAGAAGAAAACTTTAAAATATTCGAATATTATACAAGGCATTAGTGCTGAATCGTCCATCAAAGATGTGCAAAAATAATGTACAGCAGATATAAAGATGCCAAGGTGAGTAAATAGCCACAAGAAACTAGATACGATCTATAGCTGGATTGTCAGAAAACGAAAGTGTGGCTCCACTCCAATAAACGAAAAAAGGACAGTACCATGTGTAAGGTGGTTTCTGAATGTGTAGAGAAACCAAAGTATACAATTCAAATGTGAGAAAAACTAAGATCCTTCCAGGAGGAAACAGGTAAGATCAAAAAAAGTGCATGGAAGAAACTGATGAACAGTTTTGGTTAATACAAATCTCTGCACATTAGTTATAATCCGAGATAGATCTGGTTGGCGGCAATGTTTTCATAACGTGGGAAAAATACTTGGTTTTAGTTTAGGTGTGGTTTTCATGTCTTTCATCATCCCATATCAGGTGAAATGATGAAATGCCACCAGAAAACAACATTACCACCAAAAAGTGATCAACAGAAAAACCATATTCTAGTTTAGCATAAGAAAGTCTCATAATACAATTTGAGGCCAATGAAGATTTTTGAAATGCACAATAACGAAAAATACAAGAAAGTATTATCTGAGGAGGCATTTTCAAGAATTTAAAGAATGAAAGTATATGTCTGAGTACATTCTTTCAAAAAAAACTGAGAAGACAGTGGCACCTGCAATCGCATTTCTGTTTCTGTGAATACTCCTATTCGTCGTAGATGCGCAATGATGCGAAGACACTCAGGTAGCTGCATTTTTAACGAGTTTCCATTTATGCATAGCAAAAAAATGGAAAAAAATACAAGAAACACCATCTACGCGCTACAGATTTTTCATTACATTGCCAACACACCAAGAAACTCAACCTGAATATTTGATCGAAGCTTCTGAAGAAGCTGTGAAAGCAAGGAATGTGCTGTCTGCTTGACTTCTGCAGCTAATGCCTGAATGATGGGTATACTCCATTTCAAAAGTGTAAAACAAGTCAATTGCATAGAAGTAAACTTTTTTATAAAGAGATACTGCAAGAATTATATTCTTTTCTTCCTTTCTTTTCTTAACAGAAAAAAAAAAACAAAAAAGGGGCCTTACTCTGCGTGCATCTTTGATAGTCTTGAAACAAATGCTTCAAGATCAAGGGCCTCATCATAATTACCATTTCGTACACATCTGTTATGTCAATAATGTAGCAAGCAGTGTAACTAACATTTTGGTTAATTATGTCAGTAATGGAAAAGGATGAAATGAAATATAACAAATTATATCAGGAAATTGATAAAAACAAAAAATAAATGCCGGTTTAGATTTATGTTGGACTTGAAATCATCAAATGTGAACAAGATAACACCAATATCAAAATATAAATAAATGTCAGTTTAGATTAATGTTGGACTTCCAATCATCAAATGTGAACAAGATAACAATGACAAAATTAAGACATTTCATCAGTTATGCGACAATATAATAAAAGATAAGATCCATATAAAGATATGTTTAGGGGATAAGTAAATTTATTTTAATTGAACATAAAATGAGAGAAGCATGATTGAAATATGTTGATGTCCAGAGAGACAACTAGATCCTGCTAAAATGTATCATCATGCATGCATTTAATTTGGGTAAATTTATATAGCTGCCAAATCAGTGTGTGTAAGAGAGAGAGAGAGAGAGAGAGAATTGTGTTGTGGGGAAATTCATTAAGGCAGCATATATATCCATCGTGCACCATGCATTATGTAAATTTTGTTATTTGCAACACCATAGTTGAATATCTAATCATTTTCTCGGAGGAGCATCTAACAAGCATGTACTTACGTATCCATAAGCTGAGGAATTTCAAGCAGGTCTAGCAACGTACTGTGGTTGGTTAACAACGTTTGATTGAGTCTTCTCTCTTCCATTATCTCTTGTGCTGATTCGAGAAAGTCTGTGCATCCAGACGAGAGCTTAGGAATCTCATTTATCTACATTAGATATCAACGTATACATTAGCACACAAGTAAAAGGACAATGTGATCAATATTCGCTGCTTAAAGCTGTAAACGGAACCAGTCTAACAAAAGTATGCAATGACTGAAGGGATTGTATATCATGCCAGATAAACTAAAAATTATTTACAGTAATAACCTCAAAGTGGTTGGCCCCAAGAAAATCTTGCAAAGGAATTGCAGATCCTAACAAGATAATGTCTTTATAAATATGACGATCTGATATGACTGGCCAAGAACTTCAGCTAACAAGTGGTCAGAGATTATCTGGTACCACAAAATGCCATAGAAAGGATTTTCCACAAAGATAGGCATGAATTCATTTCCTTATTTAAATCCTTCTCAAAAGTTCACCATGATAACATAATCCAAAATTAATGCACATGTTTTGATGCACAAGTTGCCCTTCATTTGTAATCCCGAAAGCAATGTTTAGAAGGTTGTTTCGGACAAAGCGGAATTATCTAGTCATTCTTGATCCCTACACTATAACTCACTCACTCTTCAGCAGTTAAATTCGGAATCAACACTTAAGTGCTAGTTTGGAGGATGGGTTAACATGTGTTTGGAGGGGTTGACCCAAATGGTATGAACACAGAAAACCCTATCCATGGTGGGACAGATTAAAGACCAACCCTGGTTTTATCTGGCACCTACACAGTCTCTCATTCATTTTTTTTTTTGAGTAAGAAAACGGGGGAGCCCTCCCGAGGCGGGAGTTACCACACCAAAGCATTCATTAATAAAACATAGGGTACATCAGTTGGATAACCAGAAATTGTACAAAGCATTGTAGTGGGCAATAATATTTTCAAAGTAAAAATGCTGCCCCTTGAAAATTGTATCATTCCTACCAAGCCAAATAGCCCAAAGAGCTGCATGAGGCTTGGAGACATCATCGGAAGACCCAAGGCCGACCCCACGGATCGATCTCCAAAACTGTTCCGCATCGGCTGCCCAAACCCACGGAAGCCCCCAAAGTCTCCCAAACCTTCGCCGAAGACCTGCACCCAAAGAAGATGTGATCAGCATCCTCCAACAGTCCCCGCATCTGTCACACTTTAGATCCGTCCCACCCAACAGTCTGCCCCTTCTCACTTTGTCACAAATAACGACCTCTCCTCATACACCACAGGAAGACCTTAACTCGGGAAGGAATCTTAGCTGCCCAAATCACCTTCACATCAGCACACAGATCTTCATCTCGAACCACAGAACCAGCACTAACCTTCCGATAGGCCGCCTTCACAAAGAACTTACCATCAGTCCACTACAACGGTCCGGGTCTCCCGACAACTCCCCGGCAGGGGGAATCTCAGACAGCATCCGCAAAAGCTCCTCCATCCTCTGATCCGAGAGATCCGCTAGGAACCTCGGCATCCACTCCCCAGAATCGACGACATCCGCCACCCGCGCCCCCCCTATCCACGACCAAAGCCATCAACCGAGGAAAGCGGAAGGCCAAGGCCCCATCCCCCGTCCAGTCATCCAACCAAAAACGGAATCGGAGACCACCCCCAGAATCGGCCTAAGAAGCGGCCGGAGGCCCGGAAGCACTGCACGGATCCCACTCCACAAGGAAGACTCATGACGCTTCCTCACTGCCACCAATTCCCCAGTAACACCATAAATCTTTCTCAGCAACTGCAAGGACCGGCGAGTCGGACGAACCCA